>OY755243.1:78429944-79629944 GCA_963576725.1 Azorinus chamasolen
TAGATCTTTTAAATTCCACTAGCAAACAGGACAGACCCTGATCAGATGATTCCTATAGGAGTCATCTGATCAGGGTCTACTCTGTTTGCAAATGCATTAAAACATGTTTATATGAAGAAAAGGTTTAAGGATCCCTATAATTTGGGTCTACATTGTGTGCAAATGTCAGCCCTTTATCAATTTAAGGTCTGCACTATTTGTCATTCCAAATCTTTCAGCAAATTTAAGTCTTTCATATTCAATGGACTTGATAGTTAAACACTGATGGCCATTCCATTTTTAATATCCAGCGTTCAAAAGGTTAAATTTGCAAACTGTATATGTGGTTTTATTCGTGTGACTATCTGTGTAAAGGGACATTATATAGTCAGTGTTGTTATTTTGATGCATACCTATGTTTTGTATCATTGTTACTGTAGAGGGAATAAAAGTAACCAAATTTCTTTGTCTTTTCTCAATTTTACCATATCAACTTGGGTCAGGACTTTTTGCAAGGAAGAATTGAAAACATTTTGGTTCGGTTTGTTAGCTCGCCTGTTCGTAGAACAGCAGAGCTTATGCTATACCCCCGGCGTGAGCGTGAGCGTGGGCATGGGCGTGAGCGTGGCCAGGTTAAAGTTTTTTGGACGGGTTGTTTTAAAGCTTAATATTTGTACTAGGATGCTGAAATTTTGTATGGAAGTTCATTTGAGGTTAAATATTGCTGTTATGAAGTTAAACATTAAAAATATTTTTCAGTTTTATCAATTTTTGACATGTTTTGGACTTAGTCCTTTTGGCCACAAATCACCAGGTTAAAGTTTTTTGGACGGGTTGTTTTAAAGCTTAATATTTGTACTAGGATGCTGAAATTGTGTATGGAAGTTCATTTGAGGTCAAATATTGCTGTTATGAAGTTAAACATTAAAAATATTTTTCAATTTATCAATTTTTGACATGTTTTGTTTTTTGGACGGGTTGCTATAAAGCTTAATATTTGTGCTATGATACTGAAATTTGGTGAGAAGGTTCATATTGTCGAGACCCTTCCGACCATGCCAACATGTTTGCACTTCTGACCTTGACCTTGACCTTTGACATACTTTTGCAAAAATCTTTAAATACCTATATTATTGGAGCCATTTGGCCTAGGGCTTCCATACTTGGTATGACCATGCCAATATTTTTGCCCTTCTGACCTTGACCTTGACCTACTTTTTCAAAAATCTTTAAATGCCTATAGTATTTGAACCAATAAAACTAGGGCTTCCATACTTGGTATGCAACTTTCTTTTCCAACAATATTATTGTTTGCCCTTCTGACCTTGACCGTGACCTTCGACCTACTTTTGAAAAAATCTTTAAATGCCTATATTATTGGAACCAATAGGCTTAGGACTTCAATACTTGGTATGATCATACCCTTTTTTGCCCTCCTGATCTTGACCTTGACCGTTGACCTACTTTTGCAAAAAATCTTTAACTGCCTATAGTATTTGAACCAATAGACATAGGGCTTCCATATTTGGTATGATCATGTCACATTTTTTGCCCTCCTGACCTTGACATTTGACCTACTTTTGCAAAAATCTTTAAATGCCTATAAAATTCAACAATATTATTGTTTGCCCTTCTGACGTTGACCTTCGACCTACTTTTGAAAAAATCTTTAAATGCCTATATTATTGGAACCAATAGGCCTAGGACTTCCATATTTGGTATGATCATGCCAACTTATTTGCCCTCCTGACCTTGACCTTTGACCTACTTTTGCAAAAATCTTTAAATGCCTATAACATTTGAACCAATGGGCCAAAGGCTTCCATACTTGGTATGCAACTTTCTTGTGTTAAGACCTTTCCAACAATATTGTTTTTGCCATGTTACTTTGACCTTTGACCTACTTTTGCAAACTTCTTTAAATGCCTATAAAATTTGAACTGGTAGGCCAAGGGCGTCCATACTTGGTATGCAACTTTTTTGTCTTAAGACTTTTCCAACCATACCATTGTTTTTACCATGTGACCTTGACCTTTGACTTACGTTTGCAAAAGTCTTTAAATGCCTATAGCATTGCAACAAATAGACATAGGGCTTCCATACCTGGTATGACCATGCCAACATGTTTGCCTTTCTGACCTTGACCTTTGACCTACTTTTGCAAAAGTTTTTAAATGCATATACTTCCATACTTGATTTGTATCTTTTCTGTCAGAATACTTTTTCAAACACACCAATGTATTTTACTATATGACCTTGACATTTCACCTATTTTTGCAAAAATCTGTAAGTGCCTATAACTTGGAACCAATATACCTAGGACTTCCATACTTGGTATGACCATGCAAACATATTTGCCCTTCTGACATTGACCTTAACATTTGACCTACTTTTGCAAAAGTCTTTAAATGCATATAACATTGGAACCAATAGACCTAGGGCTTCCATACTTTGGATGTATATTTCCTGTCTTAAGACTTTCCAACCATACCAATGTTTTTACCATGTGACCTTGACTTTGACCTTTGACCTTCTTTTGCAAAAATCTTTAAATGCCTATGCTATTGGATGCGATGGACATAGGACTTATATACTTGGTATGACCATGCCAACAATTTTACCCTTCTGACCTTCACCTTTGACCTACTTTTTCAAAAATCTTTAACTGCCTATTACATTGGAACCTGAATAGACCTAGGGCTTTCATACTTGGTATGTATCTTTTTTGTTTAATAATCTTTTTAAATTTATGAAAAATGGTATTTGGTTGCCTTTGGTTGTGGTACTGATGCAGTTAAGTTTAAATTGAAAATTGATTTTTTTTGTATTCATTATGACACGTTTTAGACTTAACTTTTAAACAGGCGAGCATCAGGTGGCTTTGACACCATTTCTGGTTAATTATCAGGTTTTACGTCGTTTTAACGGTATTTCAGTCATATCACGACGTCTAGTTAAAAGGTGGAGGAATACCCGAGAGGTTCTTCTGTGCATGGAAGAAACTTCATTATTTTGTGCACAGAAGAACATCAATTAAGGTAGAACCATCGACCTGTCGCAAGCCATGCAGGCCGGTGGAAGCTAGGCTTCATCGCATGAAAAATCCCAAGTGCCCAAACCGTGATTCAAACCATAGTGGTGAGGGGTTAAGTGATTGTCAGTCATGCAAAGACTGTAACCACTCGGCCACAGAGGCCCAAAAACGTTTTAAGTGGTACATCATTTTAGGCAGGTGACTGCCTAACCCTTTACTCCTTAAATTGTTGGAAAATGACATCATGAATATTTATTATCTGAACTTTAATAGTGACACTACAAATAATTTTTTTATTAATTGTTATAAAATGATGAGATCATGAATATTAGTTAGATTAATTGTTATAGTAGTACACGGACACTGGAAAAAAATTGTCATGCAGAAACTGTAGTATCATCCATATTATACTATAAGCAAACAGAACAGACCCTGATCAGACGGCGTCCTATTAGGAGCTCTCTTATCAGGGTCTACTCTTCACAGTGTAGGCGTAGGAATTAAGGCCTTACACGTTATCCAACGTTATTTTGTTTATGTACTCCGTAGAGGGTTCAGACATAGGTTATTTCTAACATCCATAATATTCAAATGGGAAAAAGATAACGTGGACGAATACCTACGCCCGCAGCCTGTGCGCCGCAATTTACATTTGTCTGATGTTTTACACCGTTGCATGAATAAAGCATTTCCGGTTGGAAAAACCCACGAGCCGAAAGTTTGAAGAATATCGATATCAGGCAAAACCTTCAAAACTATGTCCAGATAACATTTAGAAACATGTCATTAATTGTTTTAATAAGATTTTACTCAATGAAAAAATTCCGTGAATGAATATGTGAAAGGTATATATTTTGAAAGACAAACTGTCCAGATTTAAAGTAGCGATTTAAAAACGAAAGTAGATTTGTCAAATTCATTATTTACTAAAAGGTTATTTACTGTGGCTGTTTATAACAGTATTGCTTTGGACCGACATAAAAATGTATGAAATAACATACCTTGTTGGACTCATAGCTATAACATTTGACCCTTCACCTCGAGAACATTTATCATAGTAAAAAATCTTGTTAATGTTATATCATCATATAACATTGATATATAAAATTTAATTACTGTCTGTTTCACCCAGCTCTGTCAATCGATTTCAATCGAGATTTTTTTTTATTCCATATTTTTCTGTTTTTAAACTTACCTCAATCAATGCATTTATTTTTTATGTAGTCAGATCCTGAATAAAAGTTTGATCCCTGCTAATCTGACGTGTCAATCAGCAAAAAATCATTTTTCACCTTGTAGCATTAGTCATTTTGACAGTTAAAATGGCCGCCGATAGACATAATTTTTCTGGAATAGTCCATATGTAAATAATATAGGGAGATCTAGTGTTCAAACAAGTAATTGGTTTAGGCTAGTGGCCTAGTAGTGGGTATGTTGCTTAAAACTTTCAAACACTGTCATTGCGTTCTGTACACCCTGCATTAAATTTTATTCTGTTTTATTGAAATAAATAAATAAAATGTGGAAGAATGTTTTAACATGATAATCGATAAACCCTTCAGCATTTTTCAACTAAACTTTCAGTATGACGTAATTTTACACCCAATAATGACGATAAATTTCACGTCATGTTTTCCTAGTAAGTCCATTAATCTGTTTTGGGTATTTCAGTCCATGATAATATTTGCAGACAGTTTGGATCACGATGCGATACAGAGTAACTTGATATGTCACAGGATCAAAGCCATTTGAAACGTAATACGGGGATACTAGATAGTAGATCTAGATCCCTCCAATTCGAAAGTGTTTCGATATACAGATTGATTGTACCTAACTTGGGACGTATACGACTATAACTGTATATAATAACTGGTAATGAACGTAATCAATCCATATAATTATGGGGAAAAGGGTTGTAATGGAAACAAACGAAAAACATTTAGACCTTTCTATTTATTTCAAATCAAACTTCTTTCCTAAAGAACACTCCAAATGTATGTGTCCAGCACTCGCACAAATCACACTCTGCCCTAGAGAGACTTTTTCTTTGCATTTTCTTCTGATGGGTGGAAAATGCGATACACTGTCTGCAATTCAAGTGTAAATTAGCATTTGAAACTGAAGACTTCAAAATCATAGGCATATAAACTGGTGTTCCGGCCCTGCTTCAGCTCCTGTTGAAAACATTTTGATAAATTTAATACACATTTTATTACTTCAGGTGTTATTCTATTTTTATCTTTTGAAGGCGGCATTCATTTTTTTTGCTGAATTGTATAAGATATAAAAAATAGTGTAAGATCTGAAAGAACGATAATCGAAAATTTGAAAATAGCTGCGAAGGGGCGTTTTAATATTCTCCTTTTGACGTCATATTGCAGTCAGTTGGTCATTTCAAACTGGTATGATAAATACGAACACAGTAAAGTTGTATTCATTTGGCTTTTATTTTCTTTTAGGTACTGAATAAAAGATAATATGACTGCAATGTGACATTATATACACCACAAAGTATTAAAAATTACCAAGATCTTTTACATTGATCACGTTTTCAATTAATTATTACCTGTCGCCCTTGTTGGAAAATGGTACGCTCCATGGTTACTTACGTACATGCGCACAACGTCATTCGGCGGCCATTTGCAAAGAAACAGCTGATCGAATTAGCATGTAGAAAATGTGTTTTTAGCTCACCAGAGCACTTTTGTGCTCAGGGTGAGCTTTTGTGATCGCCTGATGTCCGTCGGCGTGCGTCGTCCGTAGTCAGGCGTCAACAATTTCAACCTTTAAAAATCTTCTTCTCTGAATCTACAGGGTTCTCAGCTTTCATCTTTGGTACATAGCATCATCTGTAGGTCCTCTACAAAAGTTATATAAATTATGCCCCTGTGGTCAAAATTGGCCCTGCCCCAGGGGTTTTTAGTTTTCAATAGAAACATATAGTGAAAACTTTGAAATTCTTCTCCTCTCAAACTAGAAGGTTCTCAGCTTTCATATTTGGCACATAGCTTCAACTTCAGGTCTTCTACAAAAGTTATATAAATTATACCCCTAGGGTCAAAATTGGTCCCACTCCAGGGATTGACAGTTTTTTTTCTAGCTGACTGCATAAACAGCCCATGGGATCACTATAATATATGCATAGGAAAAACTTTGAAACTCTTCTAGTCAAAACTACATGTCCCAGAGTGTGACAGGCCGGGTACAGGTACTGGGTGAAAGATAGTAAGCGGTTCGGATAGCTCAGTGGTTAGAGCACTCGCCTTGTAAGTGAGGGTCCCGGGTTCGATCCCCGGTCTGGCTGCATGTTTTTCACCAGTCCTGTTACAGTTGGCGCCCAACTTGAAAATCGGACCCTGTGCACGCCCATGATTTCTGCTGCAGATTCGGCGAGAATCTCAGGGAAAAAGGGGGAGTAGTGTGACAGGCCGGGTACAGGTACTGGGTGAAAGATAGTAAGCGGTTCGGATAGCTCAGTGGTTAGAGCACACACCTTGTAAGTGAGGGTCCCGGGTTCGATCCCCGGTCTGGCTGCATGTTTTTCACCAGTCCTGTTACAAGAGCTTAGATATTTGTTGTATAGATTAACTTAGCATACCTTTATGAGTTTTGTTAATATCATAGTTCTGAGGTTAAAATTGGCCCTGCCCTGTGTATATATATTTTCACATCAGAAATTACAGTCTAAAGGTTCTACAGGTTTAAAGTTTTCCTCAGATAAGCCAGTGCTCTGATAGGACTAGCTGGTCAGTGGGAATGTATTGGTAATCACCCTTAGCCTGATCAGTAGAGTAGGAATTGTGTTTAGACAAATTACACACACCCATTTTAGATTGAGAAAACTATGTGGATAATTCTCAAAATGCAGAAAGCTTTTAAAGCTTTTTTTCCCATATCTATGCCCTGCATTAAGCTGCCAGCTATCAATATAGATCCTATAACTAAGTTCAGCTTAATACAAATTCAAGTGTTCTATTGCATCTTGGAGAGCAGTGTCTATTTTTAGCTGGCTTAAAATAAGCATACAAATTCAAATTCAAATTCAAATTCTTTATTTCAGCTTTAAGCAAAGTACTTTGCTTCTAGCCATATAAATACAAATTATTAATGACAATAATGACAATACATGAAAGAATCAAACAAAACATTCACGTGAAGAGCTGTAATGTTACAAACAACAATGATGTATTAATGTCGTCTGCTTAGAAATTGACGTTAACTAAACTGGTATGGTTTGGAATTATTTATGTTTAAATTGAAAAAACAAAACAAAAAACATAATGATGAGTGTCAAACTGATTGGATCCAGATCGGACGCCGCGTAACGCGGCTTTTGGTCTGGTTCCAAACAGTTTAAAAAATATTAGACTAGTTGCGATCATCAGGATGAGTGTTAATTTCGTGTTAGTGTGATCACGTGAGCAGCATTGTACTGTTGGAGTGTCAAACTGATTGGATCCAGATCAGACGCCGCATAACGCGACTTTTGGTATGGTTCCAAACAGTTTACAAATATTAGACTAGTCGCGAGGATGAGTGTTAATTTCGTGTCAGTTTGATCACGTGAGCTGTATTGTAATGCTGGGCACGTGGTCACATCTAATCGCTGTATAGATGTCCGCCAATAAATAGTAGGTAGTGGGTGTGGCTAAGAAAATCGATTTTTTAATTGGTTGAGAGATTCGAGTGAATAACCTAACTAGTGATTGATTGTCACAGCCTAACTATGGTATATTTGACTGCATAAAGTATCGTTGTATATAGCGCTGTGTTGATAAATTAATAGGGTTTTTTTTTTTTTTTTTTTTTTTTTTTTTTTTTTTTAATCGATAAGTGAACTTCGTAGTTTGTTTGCAAAATAAATAAATTTGCTTAGATTTAGCAATTCTTTTTTTTTTGATGTAGACATCAGTTTATCAAATTTATTTAATGTTGGCCATCTATAATAATACTGTTTTATGTATTTAGTACGCAATTCGGCGTATAAGGGACAAATTAACAGAAAATGATATTCTGATTCGATTGCAGTTGTGTTACATACTTTACATGTTCTTTGATCTCTTGGGGTATTATTATATCTTCCCTTTTCTATCATAAGTTGGTGGGATGATAATCTGAGTCTTGATATTGCGTTTCTGAATTTATTATCATAAATTAGATCTAAATAGTTTTCTAATTCAAACTCATGTTTATAGCGAACATAATAAAATAGTCTTCTTGAATTATTAATGTTGGTGTACCAAGTTTGTTTGAATTGATCTAATAGTCTTTGTTGAATTTGTGCAACATTATAGTCTGATAGCACCTGATCATTCCATATGTATGATAGACCTAAATTATCTAACGTGTGTTTAATGTTAAGTGCCCAGTTTTCACCTCTATATGTAATATTGCTGTCTGCGTCGTGCTTCATCATGTTATACACTTTTTTGATAATTGAATTTTCGTTTGAATTTAATATTTTTTGCCAATATTTGATTATGTTTATATGTCTGTTTATCTTAAGTGGAGTTCTGCCTAATTCACCATATAATCCATCAAGATTTGTTGAGATTTTGACTGATAAAACCTTTCGACAGAATTTGGTATGTATTAATTCAATGTTCTTTCCATCATGCCAGCCCCATACTTCGGAACAATAGTTAAGGATCGAACCTACTAAGATGTCAAATAACTTACATTTATTACTTGTTTTAAATTCATACTGCTGAAAAATAGAGAACAGTTTGTATAAAGCCTTCGAGGCGTGTTCTGCGATATATTTTTGTGTTCTGTTCCAATTTCCATTTCTGAATAACTGTACACCTAGATATTTAAAGGAAGGAACTATTTCTATCTTTTCATTATTTAGGTAGAAGTTATAATGTGTTTGTCTTTGGCTTCGTTCAAAAATCATAATCTTTGTTTTTCTTGTATTTATTTTTAATTTATACGTTTGACAATAATTCTCTAGATTGTAAATCATGCTTTGCAATGATTCCGGGTTTAGGCTAAATAATATCTGGTCATCCGCGTATGATAAAAGGAATAGCTTTACGTCATCTATGGTAAAAATACCTTCTATGTCTGTGTTTATATGATTTATTACGTCATTTACGAAATAAATGAAGAGCAGAGAAGAGGTTGCGTCCCCTTGTTTTAATCCAGTTCCCGATAGGATTTCATCAGATAGAGAACCATTCAGTTTAATAGAGCATCTTACTGAAGAGTACATGGCTTTTAACGCTTTAGTAAATTTCGTGCTTATATTTTCATTGATTAATTTTTGCCATAAAATAGAACGATTTATCTTGTCGAAGCATTTTTCATAATCTATGAAAGCACAGTATAATTTACTATTTGAGTGTAAAACTTTTTGAATTATAGAATTTAGTAAGAATACACAATCAGCTGTACTTTTACCTTTTTGAAAACCAAACTGGCAGTTTGAAATTTTTTCGTTCTCTATAGACCACTTATTTAATCTATTAAGTAGAACTTGAGAGTATATTTTTGCTAAAATATTATTTAGGGTTATTCCTCTATAATTTTTTGCATCGGTTTCGTCTCCGGTTTTAAATATTGGTGTTAAATAACCAAGTCCCCATTTATCTGGGTATTCAGATTGTGTGAATAATTTGTTAAATATTATCGTTAGATAGGGTGAGATGATATTTATAGATGATTTAATGATTTCAGCCGGTAACTCGTCAGGCCCACAGGCCTTATTATTTTTCTGTTTCATTGCTGCATAGATAACCTCCTGTTCTGTGATAATTGCGTCTAAGTAATTATCATTTATATCATTTTGTATTTCTGTGTTTTGTGTGTTTTCATTTATATTTAATAATTCGTTAAAATGTTGATGTAGACTGTCAATATCTATATTATTTACTGAGCTTGGTTTGGTAAAACATTTTTTTATTGATTTCCAGAAATTTCTTGGCTGCTTTTTTGATATTGATTCTAATTTTTGTCCTTGCTTTATTTTAAATTTATTTTGAGCTATTCTTTTTGCGTAATTATATTTTGTTCTAGCACGCGTGAAAAGAAGTCTATTTTCAGTTGATTTATTTCTTGAAAATTCGTTTCTAGCGGCTTTAAAAGTGACCTTGGTTTGTTTGCATTTGTCATCAAACCATTTATTATTATTTTTATGATATTTTTTATTATCTTTATTGTGCGATTTGGTGAAAACGCTCATTGCATTTTTATGTAGGAAGCTTGTAAGTATTTCTACGCTTTCATTTACTGTTATTTCAGGTTGAGTTTCGAGTTTTGATATTTCTTCTATATTTTCTGTCAGACTTTGTAGAAAAAAATCATTTTTTTCGTTTTGGAATTTCATTATTTTTGTGCTGTTGTTGCTAAGGGCTAAGTCATTTATGCATTGCTTATTTCTGTTGTATTTTAGCTTTAGGCTATAATATAAAGGTGCATGGTCAGAGAAACTACACCAGTCAAGAATGCTAAAGTCATGTATATATTCAATATTTTGTTTTTCCGTTATTAAGTAATCTGTTACACTCATACCACGAGATGAACAGAAAGTAAACTGGCCTATGTATTTATCCTTGTGGAGTCTGCCATTTACTATAATGTGATCTGTTGATTTACATAAATTTACAAGCTTGCGCCCATTTTCATCTATGATTTTATCTTCATTGTATCTATTTAATAATGAATTTCGAGTTGATAGTATATCGTTATCTTCATCATCGCTATCATCAAGATATTCATCGTAAACTAATAGATCTGGTATTAACCCTGTTCTTGAATTGAAGTCGCCTGTAATATATGTATTTCCTAATTTATTATATTTCTCGATACCTTTTTCGATTTCTTCGAAAAAATCTATATCGTTTGATGCTAAAACTTTTGAGCCTTTTGGAGGGATGTAAATGCCACAAATATATGCGTTTTCATCAGAATAAAGAATGTCGTTTCCTATTTTTAACCATATAATACCATTTTTGTTTGTTTCCACAATTGAGATATGTTTTTTAAGACATTTTTTAAAGTAAATAGAGATGCCTCCGCTGTAGCGTCCTCGTTTGGTTCCAAACAATTTATTTCCGTATAAATGGTAACACTCAAAGTTTTCTATTTGTAAATTTATCTGATTTTTGTCACTTAACCATGTTTCACTTAAGATTATTAAGTCATAAGATTTTAATATGTTTGTAAACTCAATGTCACCTATTTTTCGTGTTAAACCGTTGATGTTCCATGAAAGAATCTTAAGCTCTTCACCACTGTCCTAATTTGTTATTTCTTTGTAGATGCCTGTTGGTCCATCTTTCACTAGCAGTTTGGCTCCGTACCACTTCACACTTTTTCCTGCATTTATCTCCCTTTGTCTGATCGGGTAAAGTTCCTTGCGTTTGGCTAGTACAGCTTGAGTTTGCTGTATTCCAACACCGAGATTTGTTTCACTGAGCTCAGTCTGTTTGTCTATGGCTGTTGTCCTCACACTCTCTCTGTCCTTGTAGCTGTGGAATTTCACCACAATTGGTCGTGTGTTCGAGCCTTTTCTGGCGCCAATTCGGTGCGCTCTGTCCACGGTTATATCCTTTTGTATGTTTAGCTTTTCTTTGATGAAGTCAATAACTAAAGCCTCACAGTCTTCTCCATTACTTTCCGAGATACCATAGAAAAGCAGATTTTCTCGTTTGCTCATCGATTCCATATAGGATAGTTTGTCTTCCATTTGTTTGGCCTGAGTTTCATAGTTTTCAATGTTAAGCTTGAGATTTTGACATTGTTTATCTAGTGTTTTCACTTGGTCTGTCGTTGATTTCATTTGTTGGCTTGTGTCGTCGATTATTCCACTTAAGAATTCGTTGGATCTCTCAACTTCATGTAGTTTGGTACCCATATCATTTACTTTGTGCTCAAGATCATCAACTTTTGTGTGTATTTTGTTCACTGTTTTTTCTATAGAGTCAATTTTCTTTAAGGATTGGTGGTTTTCTTTGAGTGTTTGTTTCATTTGTTGCATTTCTTTCATTAGCTCTTGAGCCCACGGGGGTGGGCCTGCTTGGGCGAGGGTAGCGGTCGGTGCGCCATACGTCGGTGCATAAGGGGGTGACTGTACATATGATCCATTAAAACCATTTGGATAGTTCATAGCCATGTTTGGTTCAATTTGTGGTTCTAAGTTGTGTTGATCTGGTGAAAAGTGAAAATGGAATCGTTTGCATAGAGGGTCCTCTTGGGTAACTTCAATGTTTACATTTTGCTCACTACACGAGTGTTCACTAGAACCAGTTTGACCAGTATGTGTAAGTGTAAGTGTATTGTCTGATAACAATGGCGATATAACTTTTCGTTTACTTGCCTTGATTGTCTTTTTGCCCGTACTCAAACTCGCTGAATCTGTGGTTTTGAACGGTTTTCGCTTTTGTCGAGGCATGAAGAATACTTTATCCACATTTCCACTAATTTATATGTCCAGAAAATTATTAGAAATCCAGGTTTTATTAAATAAATAACGAGCTGATTGTTTCATGTATTGACCACTACTTGTCACGTGACCCGATGACATAAAAGGTAGGTTATTTCTCTTTCACACTTTTTGATTACAACTGGATTGCCTTCCTTCTGGATAATGGCAGTTGCAAATTAGATCTGACCTGTAAATAGAACAATTAACCCTTTACTCCATAAATATGCATTTATACACCTGTGCAAATAAAGT
Source organism: Azorinus chamasolen (assembly GCA_963576725.1). Lineage (NCBI taxonomy): Eukaryota > Metazoa > Mollusca > Bivalvia > Cardiida > Solecurtidae > Azorinus > Azorinus chamasolen. The sequence goes on from OY755243.1 coordinate 78,442,637, forward strand.
AGACCCAGATCAGATGGCTCATGTAGTAGCCATCTGATCAATCTGCTGTATTTGCTTATGATATAATATAGTGCAAATTGCATTAAATTATTTTTATTTTGTGTACAATATACATGTACTTATAATATGTTTACTTAAACCTTTCCCTTATATAAATGACTTTTCATGCATTTGCAAACAGAACAGACCCAAATCAGACGGCTCCTATAGCAGCTGTCTGATCAGGGTCTGATCTGTTTGTCAATGGAATTTGAAATATCTTTCTTTACTTTCAAAAATGGCTATACTGTCCCACTTTCCATATTTCATTACAACTATTTTGTCCATGAATATTCACTAGGTATTGAAATTTTGAATAAACATAGTACAGGGGAAGGGTTAAAAGTACATCAATCTTAAGATATGAATAATAATATGAACTCATGAAGACGTAATGAAAATATCTGAAATTTTGAACATAAGTATAGATTAATTTATTCTTTCTGAATTGAAATTTGCCCCATCCCAGGGTCGGCTAGTTTTCTATAGAAACATAGTGAAATCTTTGAAAATGTTCTTTCCTGATTGTCTGGTGAGCGATGTCAGGGCCATTCCGGCCCTCTTGTTGTTGTTTTCTTCCTTGTTATAGCATAGAATAGTGGGAAATTCAAGGTGAGAGTTCATAAAAAAATGAGGCGATCGAATGATATATATTTAATTTCAATGTGTAGCGGAATAAAAAAAAATCTCGATTGACAGAGCTGGGTGTTTCAGTAGCTGAATTTTAATGAAAGACTTTATTTATTTAACGAGGGTAGCTCAATTAGTCATAATAACTAATCTACCTTGAGGCCCTCAAACAGAAGCATTTCATACAAAATACAAACAGTAAAACACAGATATATAGGCACAAGAAATCAATGTTTGTATTAACTCATTGCTTGCTAAGTAATTTTGCGTCTTTATAATAATGCTGTCTGCTTCAAGTTGCAGATCTATTCTACAAGGACACGCATTTGGATCCTGATAAAACTCTGAGTAACTTGGCATCTTATCTGGATCCAATCTGGTGTCATAGTTTTGATTTGCCACTGGCATCCAAATAGTTGATATAAAGCTGTTGTTGCACAAAAAACTAAATGCATATAAATGACATTTGACCCCGATTCAGATGGATGAATGCACGGGCTATTAAACCACATATTTGTGACGTCATTTACCCATGCTGTCATTACTATAAATTTATACCAGAAACTATTTTTGCTCAGTATTAGTTAAAATAAAACGTCCTCTGCTTCAAATTTAGAAAAATGCAGTTAGAGTGTAAACTAATTGAACCTGATGAGTCGCTGAGTCATTTATCATCTCATCTGATCCAAACTGTATGCACAAGGTTTAAGACGAATTGAAAGAATGAATGAAAGGCTTGAGAGTAGCCCAATTAATCCAAATGAATGAATGAATGAATGCTAAAATACTCTTATTTACTGAGGGTAGTTCGATTTGTCTATTAGAATTGCTAATTATCCCGAGACCTTGTAAATCAGTACATTTCATACATCTATATGCAAAAGTAACAATCACAGAACATATTGATAAACAATGTGTCCAATGCAGTATTTACACTAAACCATTTCAATAATGCAAAATGAAATCAGCATAATTATACAAACTACATAAACAAATACACGTATAAAGAATGGTTATATGTACTCATATCTACAGTATTTGATAGACAAACAAGAGCAGACCCAGATCAGACCAAGACGGTTTAAATTATGTCTGGTATTTCAGATCTACTCTGTAAAATGCAAAGGCATCAAAATGTTTTGATATGAAGTAACTGTAATGTGTTATCTGATATCACTGCTCATGTGTTTTAAAAGGTGTATCGATGGGGTAAAGAGTGAACCTTTTCCTTATTGAATATTCATGTCAGAAATAATGTCTTCAAGACTTTACAAATACTTATTAAAGTATTTCTGTAGTATACTTTGCTACACCAGTCACACGATAGGAATGCTCAACAGAAAGACGAAGGTTTAGATACAGATGTGAAAACGCCATAGGAGACCTTCATGTACAACAGACTAGGTCCAGATCAAACGGCGCCTGTAGGAGACGTCTGATCGGGATCTGCTCTGTTTGTTCATGATATAATATGAGTCTGATTATACAGTTTTTGTCGAAGCAAACAATTCCTTTGGAAATAGTTCGTGATAATAAATAGCTTTATTACATTTAATATATTGGCATACTCTTAAATATCGGTTAACCCTTCCTTCAAATAGAGGTTTTTTTTACACATCTACATACGGAGTAGACCCAGATCAGAAGGCTACTACAGAAGCCGTCTTAGCAGGGTCTGCTCTGTGTATCGTTTACTTTTTTACTTATGGATCTTGGATCTGTATCTTTAGGTTCGAAAAGCCCCCCACTCCCCCTTTTTTCATTGTAACCTTTTTGTTAGCAAATACTCCCGGAAGGGAATGGTTTTTTGTTTTTTTTCAATGTGATTTTTCTCTTCTGTTTCTTCTCCTGTTTCTTTTATATACATTGTCTGGGGCATAACTGTTTTTTTTTTTTATATAAGTCTTAGTGATATGACAATTTGATGTATAATCATTAGAAAAAGTGTCTGTCATGAGCAAAACTGAATTTTATTCGACCTTGACTTTTGATCTCAAGGTCATTTTTATGTACCTTATATAGTTAATATGTCCATATCGGAACGTTTGCTTAGACTTTAGAAATTTGGAATGTGATTATGTCATTCAAGTGTATCATACCAGACTGTCCTTCACTTGACTTTTGTCAGTGACAATAGTGTCAAAAGTACGTACCTTAAATAGGAAACTTTTACCGTAACTGTTTTTGTGATATAGCAGTATAGCTTTCAAGTGACATTGACCCTTGACTCCAATGTCATTTTTTATTTTTTTCTTGAATAGGAAAGTACTTTGGATTTAAAGTACGTTGTCTGTTAACCTAAGCCTTATATATGTGTGCGATATTATAGCAATTGGTTCAACTAATTTTGATAAGCTCGGAAAGCTTGCTGATGTGTTCATAGATATGCTGCATATATGACAATGTATAAACAAATCAGATTTATTTATAAACATTGTGGCAACATGGTAAAAACTAGACTTAAAAGAAATACTTAATTGGGAATTTACTTGTATTATAATCTTTGAATATTTTTTCAGGGTATTTTAGGTGTGTGATTTCTGCCATTGAATTTCTTTGGTGAAATGTTTGTGTGTGATTATTATGTATTTGTTTTTGTTTTTTATGCTATTACCTTTTTTGTTTATCTTGCTGTCCAGGTCAATGACACAAATATTTTATGCACATTAATGTACGGTTCCCCTTTCAACAAAACTGGAAATGGAGAGTCTCGGAATCCTGTCTCTGAATTGTAGAGGGTTGCACGGTAAACGGAAAAGACTGAATGTTTTCCATCATCTAAAATCCCTAAAATATGATATATTCTGTCTTCAAGATACCCATTTTACCCAAGATCTATACAAAACTATTTATACAGAATGGGGGTCTGAAGTTTACTTAAGCTGTAATTCCTCAAATAGCCGTGGAGTAGCAGTGCTTTTTAGAAAATGTGATTTTAAGGTACATAATGAAATAATTGATCCGTATGGGAATTATGTTTTACTGGATATTAGTGTACAAGATGTTAGATTTACCCTAGTATCGATATATGGACCAAATAGTGATACACCTTCTTTTTATAATAACATTTTTGACATCATAGATAGCATCGGAAATATGACATATTTAATATGCGGAGATTTTAATTTAGTTTTGGATCCAGATCTAGATTATTATAATTATAAACATTTAAACAACAAAAAATCAAGAGAAGTTCTTTTAAGTCACATTTCAAATAGGGGTTTAATAGATCCTTTTAGGGAAATGAATCCAGAAAAGAAACGTTATACTTGGAGAAAACAAAAACCCATACAACAAGCTCGTTTAGATTTTTTCCTTATTTCGCAATCCTTGTCCGTTTATTCTAGTAACTCCTCTATAGAACATAGTTTTCAATCAGACCACTCCATAATTACGACAATGTTTCAATTTAACAATTTTGAACACCAGTCTGGACTTTGGAAACACAACAATTCCTTACTTAAAGACTTAGTATATATTCAAACAATAAACAAGAAAATAGACGATGTAATAGAACAATATGCATTACCAGTTTATAATAGAGAGTCAATTAAAGATATACCAAAACAGGAAATACAATTTAGCATTAGTGACCAATTATTCCTGGATACTTTGTTAATGGAGATAAGAGGTAAATCAATCTCATATGGTTCGTTTAAAAAAAGGCAAACAAAAGTAACAGAAATAGAATTAATAAATAAAATACGTGACTTAGAGCAAAATTTAGCGGAACATAATTTAGAAGAGCATTCATTTTTAACCAAGGAATTAAGAAACATTAACGACGAAAAAATGAGAGGTTCAGTCATAAGGTCTAAAGTTAAATGGAGTATAGAAGGGGAAAAACCAACCAAATATTTTTGTGGACTAGAGAAATCTAATATCATATCAAAGACAATTCAGAAAATTATAAGAGAGGATGGGTCGGAAATCACAAACCAAACAGATATTTTAGCTGAAACAAAACTTTTTTATGAAACCTTATACAAAGCAAGAGATGAAACAGCAACAAAAGAACAATTAAATGTCTTTTTTAAAAACGAATATATACCTAGACTGAGCAATCAAGAGTCAAAAAGTATAGAAGGTGAAATAACACTAAATGAAGCAACGAATACTTTGAAAAATATGAAAAACAATCGTAGCCCGGGGACGTCCGGCTTCAGTGCAGATTTCTATAAGGTAGTTTGGGCTAAGATAGGTATTTTTGTTGTTAGAGCTCTTAATGAAGCATTTAATATGAATGTATTGGCAACCACTCAGACACAGGGCTTAATTACATGTATTCCAAAAGGAAGTAAATCAAAATGCCTTCTTAAAAACTGGCGCCCAATCACATTACTAAACACTGTTTATAATATTGGAACTGGATGTATTGCAAACAAACTTCGGAAAACCTTTTCTAAATTTTATTATCGAAATTTACCTCTCATTAGTAAATATAATTGCAATCTACGGACGTTACTGCGACAAGGCATTTCTCAACCAGAATTTTATGGGGATGTTATCTACAAACTTAGGAAAATTCGGGGTCATATCCATTTTCATGATTTGTTTATAAAACGCATTAAACAATTTAAAAAGAAAGGTTATGATCCTATTATATTGCAACACACTGCATGTTTGGTTATCGACCCTTTTACAGTCGGTAGCTACGCTTCCCTCTTTGCTTGCGCGATGACAGGCCGAGGGTAGTACTCTATGATGGTATACTCTTAAACTTGGATACAGGAGGAGCTTACCAGACTCATGTATTATTTTTTCCCTGTCGTGCCCTTAACGGCTTACCTGCAGGTGCTCTGACTTCAGCAAAGCCATTGAGTACATATTTGACGGATTGTCACAGTTATTATGCTATGTTTTACATGTTGTCCTGTGTTCACCGTCGTCTATGTTGTGGGTAAGTCCAGCGGGGATACCTTTATTTACAATATTTGTAAAGCTAGGTTGACTTTGAGAGAAGTGTGAGGTTAGGACGTCCGTAAACCGGTTTAAACCCCCAGTGGTGTTTTTGCTGCTGACCGTGCCAAGGCGGTACTCTCTTTGTCACCCTTCCTTTTGTTTGCCTTGCGTCTTTGTGCTTGTGGTTTGTTCATGTTGTGGAACGTTTGTCCCTGTTTCTTGTGTGTCTTTTGGTGTTTTCTGTGTTCATTTCGTATGTGTGTGTGCGTGTGCGTTTGGGTGTGTGGTTGTGTGTGTGTGTGTGTCATGCTGTCTATCGGTGTTTTGGTGGTGGTTGCGTCTTGCATGTGGCTTTGCCTGCTTGACTTTACTACTTTTCCATTTAAATCTTTGTTACCAAGCATAATACATACTGACCAAACAGGGTTCCTTAAAGGTCGATTCATTGGTGAAAATACTAGACTAATATACGATATACTTCATTATACCGAAGAAAACGACATTCCTGGCATTTTACTTTTAATAGATTTCGAAAAGGCTTTTGATTCCCTCTCATGGTCTTTTGTAAATAAAACTTTGAAACATTTTAACTTTGGACACGATATACAAAGATGGTTTAAAATTTTCTATAAAGATGCAACCTCTACTGTAACTCAATGTGGCTTCCTGTCGGACTTTTTCAATGTCCGTAGGGGCTGTAGGCAGGGTGATCCTTTAAGTTGTTACATCTTCATTTTATGTGCAGAAATTTTATCTATTCATTTAAGATCTAATCCTAAAATTACTGGCATTACCATTAATGATACAGAATATAAATTATCACAATTTGCAGACGACACAAGCGTTATATTAGACGGATCTAGTGAATCATTAAATGAAACACTGAATGCACTTTCAAATTTTTCTTTGATATCAGGCTTAAAAGTAAATTTTGATAAAACTAAGGTGGTCTGGATAGGTAAGAAAAAAGATAGCTCAGATACAATTAAAACTAAATGGAAACTGACATGGAATCAACAGCAGTTTAGTATGCTAGGCATAAATTTTCATGTCGACCTAACTAAAATGATTGACTTGAATTATAAATTTAAAATTGAAGAGATAGAAGATACAATTAAAAAGTGGAGCAGACGTATTCTATCTCCCATTGGAAAAATTACAGTCGTTAAAACTCTTATAATTGCAAAGCTAAATCATTTATTTCTTTCCTTACCAAACCCTTCTGATGAAATTTTGAAGAAACTAGAAAATACCTTGTTTCATTTTATATGGAATGGCCCTCACAAGATTAAAAAAGAAGTAGTGGTCAAAGATTACACAGAAGGTGGTCTTAGAATGGTGAATATCAAGGCTTTTATAGAGTCTTTAAAGATCACGTGGATAAGAAGATTATTACATTGTGAAAGCAGATGGTCAACAATTACCAAGAAATATGTAGACGTAGAAAGATTAATGAATTGTGGTAAACATTATCCCGAGCTATTATCTTCTAAATGCAGTAATAAATTCTGGGCTCATGTTTTTGAAGCATTTTCAAAGTTAATATGTACTCGGTGTATGGGGAAAGAAAACATTGTCAACTTTCCCCTTTTCTATAACCATATGCTCTTAATTAGGTCACAAAGTTTTTTCCTAAAATCGTGGTTTCGTGCAGGAATACACTGTATTGGTGATTTGCTAAACGAAAATAACTCGATCATAGGGTTCGAACAGTTGAAAGTAAAATACAATCTTAAAACTGACTTTTTAACTTATAATGGTGTTATATGTGCATTGCAAGTAACAGCAAGAAAGTTGGATATAATTTTGAAAGAAGCTGAACCTTTGCACAAACCCTATATACCCCCTTATATTGATCTCATTATTAAGGACAGCAAAGGTGCCAAACGATTTTACAATGCTTTGAATATAAATAAAACTGAGCCAAAATGTATTTACACTTGGAATAACAAATTAACAGCACATATCTCGGATAAAAAATGGAGAGACATATTTTCGTTGCCATTCAAAATTACTACCGATACACAAATATAGTGGTTCCAGGTAAGAGTCATTCATAGACTTTTAGGAGTAAATTCATACCTCACTAAAATGAAATACACGGACGATCCACTTTGTACCTTTTGTAAAAGTAATCGGGAAACGATTGAACATCTGTTTTGGCACTGCCCAATTACCTTAAACCTAATACAAAATATGTTTGATCTACACCATTTTAGAGAATTAAGTTTAGAAATTATGTTATTTGGATACTCAAATACTTTAGATACAGCTTATGATCTCGTGCTCATGTTCTTCAAAATGTATATTTTTCAATGCAGAAACCTGAAATTTCTTCCAACTGAGCAAGGTGCACAAAAATACATATCTTTTAAATACAATCTGCTTAGCCAGACCGCCTTACAAAATAACAACGAATATAAATTTAAAAAAACATGGCAAAATATAGAACATCTGTTTCAAAAATCTTAAAATACAGTGTGTTTTTAGACGAAGATCTTAAAATATCTGTGTACTGATACATGTAGGATGTAAACAATAAAAGCATAATAAACAAATAACCGGCCTGGCAGCTTTTTGTGTTTTTGTGTTTGTTTTTTGGTTTGTTTTTTCTTTTTTATTATAATTTTGTTTTCATTTTCGTTGTTCAGTATGTTAATATTATAATTCAGCTGAACAGGTTCTTGCAGCGACTGCCTTTGAATGATTGTTCTTAGACAAAAAGATTAAAAGTATCATAAAAGATTTGAACCAAAACTAGTAAGATGATAGCCTTTTGTCTAACACTAGCTTAACATTTAAATGTATAACAACTCATTACAAAAACGTTGTTATCGTTATATTCGTTTTATGTACGATATCCATTCTTTACTGCTTGTAAATTTATGTTTTGTATGCAGGTTTGTAAGATGTGGAGGGGGATGGTTCTCCGACCCTCACATATCAAAAGGACGGGGAAAATAAATGGGGTCCCTCGCTGCAGGGCCTGGAAAAAAAAAAAAAAAAAAAAAAAAAAAAAATAATAATAATATGAACTCATGAAGACGTAATGAAAATATCTGAAATTTTGAACATAAGTATAGATTAATTTATTCTTTCTGAATTGAAATTTGCCCCATCCCAGGGTCGGCTAGTTTTCTATAGAAACATAGTGAAATCTTTGAAAATGTTCTTTCCTGATTGTCTGGTGAGCGATGTCAGGGCCATTCCGGCCCTCTTGTTGTTGTTTTCTTCCTTGTTATAGCATAGAATAGTGGGAAATTCAAGGTGAGAGTTCATAAAAAATGAGGCGATCGAATGATATATATTTAATTTCAATGTGTAGCGGAATAAAAAAAAATCTCGATTGACAGAGCTGGGTGTTTCAGTAGCTGAATTTTAATGAAAGACTTTATTTATTTAACGAGGGTAGCTCAATTAGTCATAATAACTAATCTACCTTGAGGCCCTCAAACAGAAGCATTTCATACAAAATACAAACAGTAAAACACAGATATATAGGCACAAGAAATCAATGTTTGTATTAACTCATTGCTTGCTAAGTAATTTTGCGTCTTTATAATAATGCTGTCTGCTTCAAGTTGCAGATCTATTCTACAAGGACACGCATTTGGATCCTGATAAAACTCTGAGTAACTTGGCATCTTATCTGGATCCAATCTGGTGTCATAGTTTTGATTTGCCACTGGCATCCAAATAGTTGATATAAAGCTGTTGTTGCACAAAAAACTAAATGCATATAAATGACATTTGACCCCGATTCAGATGGATGAATGCACGGGCTATTAAACCACATATTTGTGACGTCATTTACCCATGCTGTCATTACTATAAATTTATACCAGAAACTATTTTTGCTCAGTATTAGTTAAAATAAAACGTCCTCTGCTTCAAATTTAGAAAAATGCAGTTAGAGTGTAAACTAATTGAACCTGATGAGTCGCTGAGTCATTCATCATCTCATCTGATCCAAACTGTATGCACAAGGTTTAAGACGAATTGAAAGAATGAATGAAAGGCTTGAGAGTAGCCCAATTAATCCAAATGAATGAATGAATGAATGCTAAAATACTCTTATTTACTGAGGGTAGTTCGATTTGTCTATTAGAATTGCTAATCATCCCGAGACCTTGTAAATCAGTACATTTCATACATCTATATGCAAAAGTAACAATCACAGAACATATTGATAAACAATGTGTCCAATGCAGTATTTACGCTAAACCATTTCAATAATGCAAAATGAAATCAGCATAATTATACAAACTACATAAACAAATACACGTATAAAGAATGGTTATATGTACTCATATCTACAGTATTTGATAGACAAACAAGAGCAGACCCAGATCAGACCAAGACGGTTTAAATTATGTCTGGTATTTCAGATCTACTCTGTAAAATGCAAAGGCATCAAAATGTTTTGATATGAAGTAACTGTAATGTGTTATCTGATATCACTGCTCATGTGTTTTAAAAGGTGTATCGATGGGGTAAAGAGTGAACCTTTTCCTTATTGAATATTCATGTCAGAAATAATGTCTACAAGACTTTACAAATACTTATTAAAGTATTTCTGTAAAATAATTTAGATATGATTCTATAGTGCAACAAGATTCACCTGATATTGACCTTTATACAAGAATAAATTAAAGTGAGATGATGCAGTATATATCAATACTCACCAGTACATTGCATATAATGCACGGGAGACACGATATAATCCATCTGAGGCACATTTTTGGCGATACATTTGTCAATGGTGAATGGTATTTAATCTGGTACCATGCGCATTCTTGTATAAATAATTCACAGATATTACCGAAGATATATATAGATACCCAGCGTATGATAATAGAGGTCAGCAATGTCAGGTGAATCTTGTTGGACTATGTACAGTTTCTGTGATAGCCAAATCTCATTAATATTCATGATGACAGTATTTGTTATATGAATATTCATGGAGTAAAGGGTTAAAAAACTAGTGTTTGTTTAATTCAGGGCTAATGTCATAATTTTACGGGGTAACAATATTTCTTAACACCAGTCCAGAAAAGCCTAAAGGGTTAAATAACTGTCTTTGACTATCAGTGTTGACCCCCAAAGTTAAATTACAGTCTTTCACTATCAGTATCGATCCCCAAAGTAATATTATTTTTGTATAGAATTCAAACTGAACTAAACAGGTCCAAAATATTCCTCTGATATAAACACTATTTTGTGCCTTTTGCAAACAGTGTAGACACAAATCAAATGGCTCCTGTTCGCTTATGGAAACGTAGAGCTCTGATCCAACAGATTTTGTCTAAGCCTGAAATTCTCTTGAAAAAAAATTATCTTATGAAAATTAAGTTATTGAATATTCATGAAGTGATCACTTCAGGCATACATGTGCACTAGGAAAAGGGTTATCTTACCATACTCAGTAGATTGTAGAGACAATAATTGGTGTTAACACTTTTCCTCATATAAATGCCTTTCCATGCATTTGTAAACAGAGTAGACCCAGATCAGACATCATCTGTAAGAGCCATCTGATCAGGGTCTGCTCTGTTTGCTTATGACATGTTAATGATATACATGTAAGTCTGATTCTAGTTTTTGTCAAAGAAATATTATAAACATTATATTATTAACATTATAAACATTATAAAAAATTCAGCCAATAAATATTCACAATGTAATAAAAGGTTAAGCAATGGACAATATCTTTGTAGGTGATGTCGTGGTCTGCAGTGATGGCAACCTCAAAGAGTCTACTGCCTACTGAGGAGAAGGCATACTTCCTGAAGTACCTTGCACTGCTTACAGATGGTGGAAGACTTGTCCTACTCGACCATTGCAACTTGCGCAGCAGATCTCATGATCTTGTTGTTGAATTGAGAAAAAGTGGTGTTCAATCACAATTAAAATCTCTTTACTATCCTATCTCAAAGCAAGATAGGAAATTGCTTAACAACGATCAGTATCTGTTGCTGTTCCCACCATCAGGCCAACCAGACACTTCCAAATTCGATGTATCTTTGTTGTATTGCTTGCTGCGAAATGTACTTAAACCACCAGTAAAAGATCGAACAGTGGAAGCAGATGTCGACCGCCTTAGGATACTGAGGAATCGGGTAAGCACAGTAAAACCTGTCTTTAGAGACCTTTCATTTACTGAACATAGGAGTTCAAAAAGCAGGTGGTTGTTTAATGCAAGGCAAAAGTAATTGCTTTTGACCTGCATTGAGCTATTACCTGCCTATATTATAGGCCCATAATTATATAAAAAAATCACAACAGTAAAAAAGACCCTTTTCCATGTTCCATTTATTGATAAATGATAGTGCATGAATATTCATGAGGTGTAGGAATTTTTAATACAGGGAAAAGGTAAAGCAAACAGAGCTCCTACATCTGGGTCCATGCTTATAAAGCTTTTTAGTTGAGTCTGAGTTAGTTCTCAAGCTTTTGATTGGTCAGATCTGAGTTCTCAAGCTTTTGATTGGTCAGATTTGAGCCAAAGGCTCAAATCTGACCAATCTAAAACTTGGGAACGAACTCAAGACTCCACTAAAAAGCTAATAAGCATGGACTCTGATCTGTTTCTACTCTGACTGTTTGCTAATCCTTGAAAAGGCATTTATTTTAGGGAAAGTGTTGACCCTTTCTCTAGATACTATTCAATATTCAAGTTAGAAATAATGGCATCCCAATTCTTTTACAATCATCTCTTTGAGGCAATTCTAAAGAGTGGTCACAACATAGGGTTTGGTGAAGAAATAAATGAACTTTTCCTGAAAAACTGCTGTTTGCTTATTGCTACAAATTTTCATTCATAGTAACTGTCCTTAAGTAATTCATTATCAAAGTTGAGCAAATGGTGTCAATCCACAGCATAAATATTATACGTCATAGGAGTAAGATATAGATTTTTAAAATATTTAACATCTTCTGTTTTTAACCTTTTAGTCCATGAATATTTATGTTAGAAATACATCACAAATGTTAATTCAGATGCATTTTTATAAAGGCATGTAAACCAAGAAAACTTTTGTCATGGCAGAAACTGTGGCATCAGGTCTATATCATATTATAAGCAAACAGCAGATCCTGATCTTATAGCAGTCATCTGATCTGGATCTGCTAGGTTTGCAAAGGCATCAAAAGGTTTATTAATTCAGTAAAAGGTTAACCCTTTCCCTGATACAGAGTAAACCCAGATCAGATGGCTCCTGTAGGAGCTGTCTGATCAGGATCTTCTCTGTTTGCTTATTAACCCTTCACTTGCTATTCACGTCAATATACCTACCTGTAAATAGTGAAGACCCAGATGAGACAGCTCCTGCAGGAGCTGTCTCATCAGGGTCTGCACTATTTACAAGTTATTTGTGCAACCAGTGCAATCCATAGCAGTGATTGAACAGCGAAATACTTGTACACAGTGAAGATATATGTAATTATACAACATGACATAGGTAAAGAAGGAGAAATGAATTTTGAAACTCAGCGAGAGAAGGGTTAATAATCACATGATATAAATCCAATTCTTCAGGTTCTGCCATGGTAAAAATTCCATTATTCATGATACCATTATGATTTTAAAATTCAGGAAATAAATATTCTTACATGAATATTCATCAGCCTATATGTTTTCAAGTGAAATCCAGCAGGCTGAAAAATATTGGTTCATGTAGATGTATGTAATCAATCACATGGCCTGTAAACTAAGAAGAGCTTTACAGGACCGTAATAGTACTATTATTTACAGTGTGACCATCCAGAGAAGACTGAGATGAAACAACAAGAATTTAACAGAAAATGGCAAGAACTGAAAGAGGTAAAACTGAAGCTTTTATTTAACCGTTTACTCTTAAGTCTCGAATATTCATGTAAGAAATAATGACATCATGAATATTAATAAGATTAATTGCTAATTTTCCGTAAAAAAAAACTATAGATAAAATCCCGTATCATCGGCCAAACCTCAAGACAGAAATTAAGCAAAAATAAATGACAGGAAATAAACTACGGAAGTTCATTGCAAAACCAGCAAATCCTCCTCAAGGACAACATACGCATCAACCGGCCATAGTTACCGACAGCAAAGGAAAATGGCTAGAAAGACAAGTAGGTCAAACAAACAAAATTGACAAGGATATAGTCTGGATTGTTGGAAGCGGAGGGAGAATGAAGATAGCACATCTTGGCTAAGAAGAAATATAGCGAAAAAAATAATACATTTTGGTACCATTTGGCTCTATGTTTGGCTAGGAACCTGCAAACTCACCTGCAAAAAATACACAGTACATCTCCATCCATCCAGACCCTGAAAAGAAAGAGAAAACATCACCAATAAAATAAATGAAATAACCAACATAATAGAAAATTACCTTGGATCCTAGATAACTTTTCTCGAAATACCTGTGTATTCAATAAAACTATGGAACCAACACAAAGGTCATAAAAACCCAGACACATTTAACGACCAGAAAAAGGCTTAAAAACTTGTATACAGTACTATACACACTATATGGGAAAATCCGAGAGACAAACCATAGACTAGGCACACACTCACCTGGATTTAGATCAGACATAAAGACTTGCAAAAAATATAGCAGTGGATCAAACAGAACGGTTAAAACCAAATTTCTACAACTTCAAACTATACAAAGATGGGATCCATCCGGACTCGCTACTAGCTAAATCTGGCTGAAGAAAATTTCCAACCAAATCCAGCGAGATTGCAGGGAGGAGGGTCAGCGGAAGCCACCAACAGTGTAAAAAGCTTCAGTCAGAGCGGGTTTCTCCACAGTACACTGGACATCATGTTTACACTGTTGCTGTTACTGCTGACCAACTTAATTATCAGTAATGAAGCGAAACCTCTTAAGTCATGGGAACACCAACAGCTTAAATTACTCATACACTCATCTTCACAAAAATGCACAGCGCTGGACGAAGACTGTTACAGCTACATGTAACACCGAATGAAACAAAAAATCTTATTCTATTAACCATATTACTATTTGGGGAAATCGAAGCCAACCCGGGGCCACATAAAAGCATATATCCATTCGGGTTATGTGAAAAACCGGTCACATGGAACTGTCAGGGAGTCTGCTGCGATGCCTGTCATCTGGCATCACAAGTCATGTATAGTACTCTGCTCTCATGATTATGAACTACTACAAAAGTCAAACATCAACTGGCTATGCTACATATGTGACAGCATAAATGTAAGCACTTTTACTTTCAGAAGCTATGAGATAGAACATCCAATATCTTGAACATATCTCGTATCTAAATGTAAGCTTGGACTCTATAAGGTCAGTATTTAGCCCAATGCGCACAAGTAACCCACAAGTCGGGACTAATAGTACCACAAGACTGGTATCCATTAGATTGTCATGCTCAGAGGGAATTAAATCCAGAAATAAAAGCAATTCTTATGACATACATGTACCTCCAAAGAAGAACCTTAGAGTTATGACCATAAACAGCCCCAGTATCAAAGACAAGAAAGCAGAACTCGAAACTGCATTACATTGCTTGAAACCAGATACTGAGTGCCAAACAGAATCATGGCTTAAGGGAATAAAACCTGGAAAACCACCAACAGAAGACGCCATAAAATCCTGTGAAGTCTTTCCCAGAAAATTACACCGCTTATAGAAATGACAGAGGAACATTGGGAGGTGGAGTCTTCATACTAGTTAACAAAACACTAACGTCAATAGAACAGACTGAATATATTACAGACAGTGAAATGGAATGGGTCAAAATAAAAACGAAAACTAACACGGACATAACTGTATAAAGGACCTTCTACATGCCACATAGAGACAAAAAATATACAGAAGAATTTCTCTCTAGAAAAAATGAATAGTAACAGTAACATAATCCTGACAGGAGATTTTAACTGCCCAAACATAAATTGGGACCACCAAACAGTACATGGGCAGGAAAAAGAAGTACAGCATGAAATAGTTGACATAACCAGCTTCAACAACCTAACCCAAATACACAAGATGCCAATACGAGAAGATAACCTTTAGATCTAGTTTTCGTCTGATATCCAACATTGGTCAAATCATCAGTAAACGTACCTGGCATTTCGGATCATGATATCATAATTACATATTTTGAAACCAGTTGAAATCAAACCCAGAAAATCTTACATATACAATAAAGCTAATTAGAAAAAAATCGAAGAGGACCCAAAGTACTTACATGGCATCATCAAAGAAGGACAAACTCAGGAAAACACGGTACAGCAGTTATGGGATACATTTAAAAATAACCTTTTCGACACAATGAACAAAAACATCCCTAACAGAGAGTTGAAATCTAGGAATCCTGTGCCATGGATCAGACATAAACAACGGAAACTAATCAAGAGAAAACAGTATATAATAACTATAGGTAATTCCAAAAAGAGTGTAAAAGAAACCTCAGAAAAGCAGAATTGGAATATTTCAACAGCAATATCATTGATGGACTCAACAACAACAACTCAAAACCATTCTGGAAATATGTTAAATAAAAAAAACAAGACTCTCAAAAATGGATCGACCCTCATCACTGATAGCAAAGGAAAGGCAGAACTTTTACTTAAGCATAAATCAGTCTTCACAAAACCAACAAAAGAAGAAGCACCAAATACCAGGTTGAGGGCTAACAAAAACCAACCAACCCGGTCGCAAGCGCACAATCACTTGAGGCCTTCAAAACTGCACTCAAGCAGCATCGACAATAATAGTCCCTCCTCCCTCGTATAAAAACCAGGAATTGGTATCTACGACGTACCATATACAGATACAGAATAACATTGTGGGTTAATAGGAGCTGATAAATATTCATGATGTCATTATTCCTCTCAAGAACATTGAACAGGCAAAGGGTCCCCCACCCCTATTAACATTTTAGCGGTGACTAATCGATTAAGATCAAGATCAAATGTCATATTGGGAGGCATAGTGTTTCGCAAACACATCTTGTTTGAATGTAAAATTTCAAGGGATGTTTTTGCTTTGACAAATACATGTACATGAATATCATGACTTGTTTATACCATAAGTTGAAGTGATGGTCGCTACTAGCAACGTGTTTTAAAAATGCCTAACATAACTCAAAGAACCTGAAAAGAAGTGTAATACAAGAAAACCTGTCAAATAAACACAGCAGAAGACACAACTTTCATGTGTTTGATATGTTATTATGCAATTTATAGTATTTATTCGGCCCACGTTTAGTTTCTTTAACTGTTCTATCAAGGCCGATAATATTTTGTTGAAGAAAAAAATTATAAGTATTGATGAAAACAGTTTAATATTTTGTATCACAGTGGAATTTTTAGATGTAAGTTCAAATCGAGTCTTCATTATAATAATTGAACATAACAAATACCAAAATTTAAGATATTATTGAAAATACTCTTTCATTGTTCATTTTTAGCTTGCCTGTTCGTAGAACAGTAGAGCTTATGCTATACCCCCGGCGTGAGCGTGAGCGTGAGCGTGAGCGTGAGCGTGGCCAAGGTTAAAGTTTTTTGGACGGGTTGTTTTAAAGCTTAATATTTGTACTAGGATGCTGAAATTTTGTATTGAAGCTCATTTGAGGTCAAATATTGCTGTTATGAAGTTAAACAGTAAAAATATTTTTCAATTTTATCAATTTTTGACATGTTTTGGACTTAGTCCTTTTGGCCACAAATCACCAGGTTAAAGTTTTTTGGACGGGTTGTTTTAAAGCTTAATATTTGTACTAGGATGCTGAAATTTTGTATTGAAGTTCATTTGAGGTCAAATATTGCTGTTATGAAGTTAAACATTAAAAATATTTTTTCAATTTTATCAATTTTTGACATGTTTTGGACTTAGTCCTTTTGGCCATAAATCACCAGGTTAAAGTTTTTTGGATGGGTTGTTTTAAAGCTTAATATTTGTACTAGGATGCTGAAATTTTGTATGAAGGTTCATTTGAGGTCAGATATTGCTGTAATGAAGTTAAACATTAAAAATATTTTTCAATTTTATCAATTTTTGACATGTTTTGGACTTAGTCCTTTTGGCCACAAATCACCAGGTTAAAGTGTTTTGGACAGGTTGTTTTAAAAGTTAATAATTGTGCTAGGATGTTGAAATTTTGTATGGAAGCTCATTTGGGGTAAAATATTACTGTTATGAAGTTAAACATTAAAAATGTGTTTAAATTTTATTCAGTTTTTGACATCTTTTGGACTTAGTTTTATTTGGGGCCCCAAATCACCAGGTTAAAGTTTTTGGGACAGGTTGGTATAAAGCTTAATATTTGTGCTATGATGTTGAAATTTGGTCAGAAGGTTCATATTGTTGAGACCCTTCCGGCCATGCAAAATTTTTGCTCTGCTGACCTTGACCTTGACTTTTGACCTACTTTTGCAAAAATCTTTAAATACCTATATTATTGGAACCAGTTGGCCCAGGGCTTCCATACTTGGTATGACCATGCCAATAGGTTTGCCCTTCTGACCTTGACCTTGACCTTTGACCTACTTTTGCAAATATCTTTAAATGCCTATAGTATTTGAACCAATAGACCTAGGGCTTCCATACTTGGTATGCAACTTTCTTGTGTTAAGACTTTTCCAACAATATCGTTGTTTGGCCTTCTGACCTTGACCTTGACTTTCGACCTACTTTTGAAAAAATCTTTCAATGCCTATATTATTGGAACCAATAGGCCTAGGACTCCCATACTTGGTATGATCATGCCAACTTTTTTTGCCCTCCTGACCTTGTCCTTGACCTTTGACCTACTTTTGCAAAAATCTTTAAATGCCTATAACGTTTGAACCAATTGGCCAAAGGTTTCCATACTTGGTATGCAACTTTCTTGTGTTAAGACCTTTCCAACAATATTGGTTTTGCCATGTTACTTTGACATTTGACCCACTTTTGCAAATTTCTTAAAATGCCTATAAAATTTGAACCAGTCGGCCAATGGCTTCCATACTTGGTATGCAACTTTCTTGTCTTAAGACTTTTCCAACCATACCATTGTTTTTACCATGTGACCTTGACCTTTGACTTATGTTTGCAAAAGTCTTTAAATGCCTATAGCATTGCAACAAATAGGCCTAGGGCTTCCATACCTAGTATGACCATGCCAGTATGTTTGCCTTTCTGACCTTGACCTTGACCTTTGACCTACTTTTGCAAGTTTTTAAATGCATATACTTCCATACTTGGTTTGTATCTTTTCTGTCTGAAGACTTTTTCAAACACACCAATGTTTTTTACCATATGACCTTGACATTTCACCTATTTTTGCAAAAATATGTAAGTGCCTATAACTTGGAACCAATATACCTAGGACTTCCATACTTGGTATGACCATGCACACATATTTTCCCTTCTGACCTTGACCTTAGCATTTGACCTACTTTTGCAAAAGCCTTTAAATGCATATAACATTGGAACCAATAGGCGTAGGGCTTCCATACTTTGTATGTATATTTCCTGTCTTAAGACTCAACCATACCAATTTTTTTACCATGTGACCTTGACTTTGACCTTTGACCTTCATTTGCAAAAATCTTTAAATTCCTATATTATTGGATGTGATGGGCATAGGACTTCTATACTTGGTATGACCATGCCAACAATTTTACCCTTCTGACCTTCACCTTTGACATACTTTTGCAAAAATCTTTAACTGTCTATTACATTGGAACCAATAGATCTAGGGCTTCCATATTTGGTATTAAAGCTTTCATATTTGGTATGTATCTTTTTTGTTTGAGAATCTTTTTAAATTGATGAAAATTGGTATTTGATTGCCTTTTGGTTGTAATATTGATGCAGTTAAGTTTAAATTGAAAATTGAATGATTTTTTTTTTGTGTTCAATATGACACGTTTTAGACCTGACTTTTAAACAGGCGAGCATCAGGTGGCTTCGACACTATTTCTGGTTAACCCGTTACTCCATGAATATTCAGGCAAGAAATAATGACATCATGGATATTAATCTGCTGGATCTTTATATTAGTGTTGTTCCGATAATTGGTTATAATTGATGATTGATCGAAAAAGTATTTTCGATTTACTATTGATAGTAATTTTGCCATAATCAATTATTGACTGTGTAATCTGTACAGCAGCATCAGTAATTTTCGTAGGCATTTTAATGGGAATATAACTATGAAGTATTTTACCTTTATAATAAGCCTCTACCAAGCTGTATTCTGTGACCATTCATTAAAATCGTCTCTTCGAGATGATTCTAATGAATGGTCACAGCATACTGTTTTGTTGACACAAAAGCTTAGTTAGGTATTAGCTTGTTACATCAAGCTTTACATGCACAGAATCTCTGAAAGTATTTTTGATTAATTGTCGATTTTTAATCGATAATAAATGTTCGATTCAATTCGATAATCGATTATAATTTTGGTCCGATTCTCCATCCCTACTTTATAATGGCACTATGGACAAATAATTTTTCATCATGAAGCTGTAGAATCATATCTATTTTATATCATAAGCAAACAGAGCAGACTGTGATCAAACAGCTCCTATAGGAGCCATCTGATCTGGGTCTACTCCATGTGCAAAGTCGTAGAAAGGCGTATTTATGAAGTAAAGGGTTAATATGGCATAACTTGTTTATAATTGTAGATTTTGTTGAGGTTGGGCAGTGGACGTTCTGACTTGGAGTCATATATTGATAAGTTAAAGTTAAGTTCAATAGACCCAGGCCGAGAGAAGGAACTCCTGGATGAGTTAGCTGCCTGGAAAAAGATGGACGAAGCAGCAGTTGCAGCTCTCACTTCTGAAATGAAAGAGGTGAGAACAGATGTTTCTGAGATGAAACAGGAGCAGAAAGAGGTGAGAACAGATGTTTCTGAGATGAAACAGGAGCAGGAAAGGTTTGGGCATAGGCTAACGGAGAATGAGTCCCAAAGTAAAACCTTAGTTAATCAATGTGAACATGGAACAAAACAGCAGTCAAGAGAGACACAAAAGATCAATACTCGAGTGGAGGAAATAGAGTGTGACCAGACTGGCATGCGTGGTAATGTTGAGGAGCTGAAGATGAATGTCAGTAATTTGAATCAGACACAAAATCAGTTGAAGCATGATGTCAAAGAAGGTATGTTCAAGGATGCATATATTGAATCTTAGCAATTTGAAAGTGGGAAACAAGTAAACTGGCATTGTAAAAAGATTTCACCTTTCCGTGATGTAAACACCTTTTAACGCGTTTGCAAACAGAGCACTCCCAGATCAGACAACTCCTATAGGAGCCTTCTGATCAGGGTCTGGTCTGTTTGCTTGTGGTATAATTTAGATCTGATTTCACAGTTTCCGTCTGGGCAAAAATGCCATGTGTTCATATGCTATTTTAAATATTCAGCTAATAAATATTCAAGAAGTCATAATCTCATTACATGAATTCTCAACAGGTCAGATATCTCATTGAGCAGCTCCTTGGTCTATACTGTTTGTCAGTCATTATCTCCTAACTCATTTGATCCCTCAGGGTGAGCTTTTGTGATCGCCTGATGTCCATCAGCGTTTGTCGTCCGTCAACAAAAACTTGAACCTTTAAAAATCCTCTCCTCTGAATCTACAGGGTTCTCAGCTTTCATCTTTGGCACATAGCATCACCTATAAAAGTTATATAAATTATGTCACAGTTTCTGTCTGAGCAAAAATGCCATGTGTTCATATGCTATTTTAAATATTCAGCTAATAAATATTCATGATGTCATTATCTCATTACATGAATACTCAACAGGGAAAGGGTTACTGTAAGCCCAGATCAGAGGTATTGTGGAGCAGTCCCTTGGTCTATACTCTTTGTCAAACATTATCTCCTAGCTCATTTACTATTTTGTCATTTTGTTGAAACCATGTAATCCTTTCCTTGTTGAATATTTATGTACGAAATAATGACATCATGAATATTAATTAGATTTTTTTAATGGCATATTATCACTGGACAATTTTGCTCAGACAGAAACTATAGAATCAGATCTGTAATATACCATAATCAAACGGAGCAGATCTTGATCAGACAGCTCCTATAAGAGCTGTGTAATCTGGGTTTACTCTGTTTGCAATGGCGTGAAAAGGCATCTATATGAGGGAAAGGGTAACCGTTAACCCTTTACTCCAAAAATATGCTTTTCTATGCCTTTGCAAACAGAGTAGACCCTGATCAGATGACACCATTGGGTGGAGCCATCTGATCAGGGTTCCAGTGTTTGTTTATGAAATTATAATGGATATGACTAAAGTTACTACCAATTAAAAACATCCTGTGAACATATACCATGAACATGGGACAATTTTTCTCAGACAGAAACTGTAGAAGCAGATCTGTAATATACCATTAGCAAACAGAGCAGATCCCGATCCGACAGCTCCTATAGGAGCTTTGTAATCTGGATTTGCCCTGTTTGCAATGGCATGAAAATGCATCTATAGGAGTGAAAGGGTTAACACTTTATGACATAAATATGCTTTTCTATGCCTTTGCAAACAGAGTAGACCCAAATCAGATGACACCATTGTGTTGAGCCATAAAGCTGCATGGGGTTACCCGGTATATAGTTTTTAAACCAATCTGGCCATCCATCCCTCAGTCCGTGTATTCCATTATAGCTCATCTAGTACTTTCATTTCTTGAACAATTTTTCTTTAATTTTTCTGTAAGAATTGTCATGAATAAAAGCTTTGATGAGTTCGACACCCCTCTGAAACTGCTGACCCTATTGTAACCAAACTTTGTCAGAAGCATCAGTGGCTAGGGGGACCGAAATATTCTTCAAATTATGACATCCGGACCAAAAAATGGCCTGCCTAGGGGCTTATCAGTTTTTCATAGGAAAATCTTTAAAAATCTTTTTCTGAAACTGTAAGGCCTAGACTTTTGATATTTGGTATGTAGCATGATCTAATGGACCTCTACAAAGATTATTCAAATTATGTTTCCCGGACAACAAATGGCCCCACCCCAGGGCTTATCAGATTTTCATAGGAAAATCTTTAAAAATCTTCTTCTCTGAAAATGTAAGGCCTATACCTTTGATATTGGTATACAGTATCATCTAATTCTTTTCTACCAAGATTGTTGAAATTATGACCCCCATACCAGAATTGGCCCTGCCCCAGCGCTTATCAGTTTTTTATAGGAAAGTCTTGAAAAATCTTCTTCTCTGAAACTGTAAGGCCTAGACCTTTGATATTTAGTATATAGCATCATATAATGGTTCTCTTGACATGCAGCTTAACCATATAGTCCTCTAGCAAGATTGTACAAATTATGACCCTTTGGTAAAAATGGCCCGCCATGGGGTATATTAATTTTTCATAGACTTACTTAAGAAAAACCTTAAAAAATCTTCATCCCTGAAACCATAAGACCCATACCTTCCATATTTGGTATGTAGCTTTGCCTTGTGGTCCTCTGCCATGAATGTTCAACTTACAACCTGGACCTCCGGGCGAATCTTGGCCCTTCCCTGGGGCTTATCAGATTTTGATGGGGAAAATATAAAATTTGATTTTTTTCTTAAACCATAAGGCTTAAACCTTTAATTAATGGCATGCTGCTTTGCCTTGTGGTTCTCTACCAAGGTTGTACAAATGATGACTTCTGGGTAAAAAATGGCCCCACCCTTGGGGTTACCTCAGGTGAGACCTTCAGGGCCTCATGGCCCTCTTGTTTATAATGGCATATGTGTAGGATGTATTGGTATGAAGTTTCAGATCTATTATAATTTTATAGGCAAACAGAGCAGACCCTAATCTGGGTCTGTTCTGTTTGTAAAAGGCATGAAAAAGCTTTTATATGAAATAAAGGGTTAAGTGACCACATATTTATTCAGCATAGGAGTTTTAAAAAAGCAGATGGTAGCTAACATTTAAATGCATGGCAAAAGTAATGCATAAAGATCCGTAGGAGCTTCTACATTAGCATTGCCCTGCATTAAGCAATCACCTGCCTCATAGACACACAAAGCCTTAATCTCTGAAGACAATAAATCCTACTAGATTAGTTCAGTCATTGCACAATTCGGCCTTTTATACAACTGCTGGTGAAGCATACATGTATATACATGTAGATAATTTTATTTAAAAAGTTAGTTCCATTGTATTCAATTTTCTGCTCTGTATATTTAATATACATACGTTATAATGCTTCTTGAAAAAAAATGCACCCAAGGGTGCATAAAAAGTGAAATGCAATTTGTAATATTTGAAGCCTTGTACAAATTTGTCGCGTGAAAACTATTGATAACACCGTAACATATATATTACAGTATATCCTCTCTAAAGCCTTCACTTGGTTTACACGCTTAGAGATTTTAGGACAGCTACATGTAGTTGTTAAATGCAAATCATTGATAATGCAGGTATGAAGGCAGATCAAATCTTCGTCTGTCGGTTTGTCTGCCTGGTCGTCCGTCCCACCCCTAAGAAAACGTTCCATCTATTGCCTGTGTAGAAAGGTTATACTGTACTATAACTCCTACGAGTCGTGGGTCATAACTCTTGTGATGAACATTTCAGCAGGCGACACATGCGTTCCTATACGTTATAATGAAATAACCTTTAATGAATATTCAGTAGGACAGGAATAGCAAATGCACCTATTTATTTCCAAGATATGGACCAGCAGAGAAGCTAACTGTTAATGGCTCTACTTCCAGCCATTGTGTCCCCCATCCCATCCCACCCCTACAGAGCATACCGACCATAAAATGGACGTCTTTAACTTCCTGCTTATAATGATCAAGAATCCACCATCCTCAGCCACCAACACAGGATTTAGAAACTTTGCAGAAGACGAACATGTATACACATGGGATGTTTTCACTTCGCTTGTTAGAAACAGATACCAATCTTACCAGATAACAGGGGAAACACCAGAAACTTTCATAGAACTACAAACATTAAAATACATTTTATAAATTAACATGTTAATTAAGCAATTAGTCTTTTATTATAATTTCTATAAATCATTTAGGGTCAACCAGTCACAATTCGCCAATAATCAACACGCTTGAGATGCCCCCTTGTCAAACCTATGAAAACGTCGTCATCTGGAGTACACATCGTCATCGGGATAGGTTGGAAATGCCAATTATTTCACTCCCATTTATAATGGCAAGACATATTGTTTTTGGTAAAGTTGTATGTCTGTCTGTCACACTCGTGTCTGCTCCATATCTCTCATAAATATGGAAGGATTTCAAAATTCTTTGGCACAAATGTTCAACTCAACAAGACAATGTGCAGGGCGTTCGATTCAGGCACGTGGGTCAAAGGTCATGGTCACAGTTCAAGATCAAATTTTTAACTACACCCTTCGTGTTCGCTCCATATCTCTTAAACCCTTGGAAGGATTTCAAAATGCTGTAGCAAAAATGTTCTCCATAACAAGGCGATGTGCAGACAGCAAGATTCAGGCACATTCTTCTAAAGTCAATGTCACAACTCAAGGTCAAATGTTGTAGCCTTAAATTTCATGTCTGCTCCACATCTGTATAACCCTTAGAAGGATTCAAAAATGCTGTGGCATAAATGTTCTCCTTAACAAGCCGATGTGCAGACAGCAGGATTCAGGAGTGTTGGTCAAAGGTCAAGGTCACAATTCAAGGTCATGGTCACAATTCAAGGTCAATTATTCACACTTTCTTGTCCTGAACGATAACTCCTACATGGCTAATACCATCTGATTGAAACTTCATACATTGAACGAGCATGATGAGAGGAAGTGTCATGTACAAGAGCCATACCTCTGGTTTCAATACTTTTGGAGTTATTGCCCTTTGTTACATTTTTTGTCCAATCAATAACTCTTGCTCTACTGATGCTGTTGTAATGACATTTCATGTATGGAAACAGCATGATGGAAGGAAGTGTTATGCACATGTATCATAACTCTGGCTTCAGTGATATTGCAGTTATTGCCTCCTATTTTCTGCAGAGTTATGGGACTTTTATATATTTACATGGAAAATTTTATCCGTGGGGTTTCCACAACAATCTTTTATCGGATTTCCAAGCAACTTCATAGGATTGATCAACGCCATGCCTAGATGTGTATATTTTATTCCTTTTCCGGTTCTATGATTTTCTGCAGAGCTATGGGACTTTGGAAAATTTTGTCCATGCAATAGGGGAGACAGTATCAGTTTTTGTATCAAAAACAATTCTAGTTTTGTTTATGAAATTGTAATAGATCTGACAATACCAAAAAAACCTGTGTATATATGCCATTTTTCAGCTAATATATATTCATGACAACATTATTTCCTACATGAATATTCATGGAGTAAATGGTTAATAAACATTTTCATATCTTTGCAAACAGAGTATACTCAGATAAGACAGCTCCTGTATGGTCAAATCAGATCAAAGGTCTTCTCTGTTTGCTTAGGGATTAATATCATATAGATCTTATTCTACAGTTTCTGCCACAGCTGGAATTTCTTGTGTTCATCTGCCATTATAAAACAAATCATCTGATTAACCCATTCCCTCATATTGATGCCTCTGTAAAAGTCATTTTTAAGCCATTGTGATAAATAGAGCATTTGCTTCATAGGAGCAAATGCTCTATTTATCACAATGGTTTCAACACTACGCAATTCTAGCATTTTCCTTTTCTCTATTAAATGCTCCTTTATATGCCCCCCCCCCCCCCGATCTGATCTTGGGGGTATATGTTTTTGCCCTGTCTGTCTGTTTGTCCGTTTGTCTGTTTGTTTGTCAGCAACTTTAACATTGGTCATAACTTTTGAGCCAGTACAGATAGAGACTTGATATTTGGCATGTATATGTTTCTCATAAAGCCTCAGTGACATGTCAAGGTCAAGGTCATCCTTCAAGGTCAGAGGTCAAATATATGGGCCAAATCACCGACTTTAACATTGGCCATAACTTTTGGACCAGTAGAGATAGAGGCTTGATATTTGGCATACTTGTGTATCTCATAAAGCTGCACATTTTGAGGGGTGACATGTCAAGGTCAAGGTCATTATTCAGGGTCAAAGGTCAAATTGTATGTTTGTTTTTCTGTAACTTTAACATTGGTCATAACTTTTGAGCCAATACAGATAGAGACTTGATATTTGGCATGTATATGTATCTCATAAAGCCACACATTTTGAGGTGTGACATGTCAAGGTCATCCTTAAAGGTCAGAGGTCAAACATATGGGTCAAACCACCGACTTTAACATTGGCCATAACATTTGTACCAGTACAGATAGAGACTTGATATGTGGCATGCTTGTGTATCTCATGAAGCTGCAGTTTGAGGGGTGACATGTCAAGGTCATCCTTCAGGGTCAAAGGTCACCAACTTCAAATTGGCCATAACTTTGAACCAATAGAGATAGAGTCTTGATATTTGGTATGCATGTGTATCTCATGAAGCCGCACATTTTGAGGGGCAACATGTCAAGGTGAAGGTAATCTTTTAGGGTCAAAGGTCACTGACTTTAACATTGGCCATAACTTTTGAACCTGTAGATACAGACTTGACATTTGGTATGCATGTGTATCTCATGAAGCTGCACAGTTTGGGGGTGACATGTCAAGGTCAAGGTCATCTTTCATTGGTAGATTTATTCAAAGAGGTTGGATCTAAAAATAGCCTATGAGGTAATGGGTAAATATTCATGAAGTCATTATTTCTTACATGAATTTTCATGGAATAAAGAGTTAATTATTGCATATATGTTAAAATGACCTCACAAGACTCAAGCAAAGATTAAATACCCAATTCAATTTGAGAAGTGGATTACATGGAAAGTCAGTGTGGCGGATTGGTTGGGTTCGCTAACGGGAAACCCTGTGTAGACAGGCCTATGCATTGTGCTAGCTGCAACTAACTCGTCTCATAGCCATTGAAGATCAACAAACGCATATGCAGCCACCACGCCCTTACTTCATCCCAAACAGCTATTGGGGGAGGAAGACCATGATCTTCAAACCCAACCTACACCACTCGCACAGTACAAACATGTGAGAGGGTTTAGAAGCCAAGCCACCCACTGAACAGTACATACATATTCTGCAGAATGGTCGACTCAAGCATTTTTATCGGTTGCTAGCTAGCGCAAATCCCAACTATATAGTGCATCAGACAGAAATATTCATAAAGAACTGGGCTTCCATGAAATTTTCCGCAACAATGGATCACGAACTGAGTCTAAAAAAACAAGCAATCCAAATTCAACCAATACAAATCCCAGGAAGGGAGTATGCATGTATTAGTGTATTATGTTCATCTTCTGCATGATTTCCTCGACTTCATGGAAGCAAGGTTCACCAATAGGAAACAGATCTAAAGAAGAAAAAACTCAACTGGAACTATAAGTATAAACATATATATGTCTTTCCACTACTCAAATCAGAGCGGGAGGGTAGGATTTTAACTATTTTTCCAAATGCATGAAGGCCGCATGATTGCCTGAGCTTGAAAAGACCCGGATGAAAGTATCGGCTCAGCATGAGAACCAACACACCGTGAGAATAACTTATCGAAGCAGTTCATTTTTTCCTGCAATAAATTAGACTTATTTGTGAGGAATAGTCTGTATTATTGCAAATAGGTTAAAATGACCTCACACGAACAAGCTAAGATTAAACACCCGATTTAATGTGAAAGGTGGATTACATGGAAAGTCAGTGTCGTGGATTAGTTGTGTTCCCTGGCGGGAAACCCTTGTAGACCTATGCATTGGGCTAGCTGCACTCGTCTCATAGCCATTGAAGATCATAACAAGCATGACAGCCACGACACCTGCACTACCACCCACCGAACAGTACATATTCGGCAGAATGGTCGACTCAAGCATGTGTATCGGTCGCAAGCTAGCACAAATCCCAAACTACATAGTGCAGCAGACAGAAATATTCATAAATAACTGGGCTTCCACGGAATTTTCCGCCACACGAACTTGTTTGCCCCAAAATTCTGCCCTATGCATTATCAACAAAATTCTTTGAAACTTAGGAGCATCACAACCGACATCTGATGTTATATGAAATGGCCACTCATACAAATTACAAAACGACAGGAGACAGTTATTTAAATGTTTCCATTTTTAGCTCACCTGGCACAAAGTGCCAAGGTGTGAGCTATTTGATCCTATGTCTGGCGTCCGTCGTCGTGCGTATGTGCGTTGTGCGTACGTGCGGGCGTCAACAATTTACTTAAACATCTTCTTCTCTGGAACTACAAAGCCAAGAGCTTTGATATTTGGTATGTAGTATGATGTAATGGTCCTCTACAAAGATTGTTCAAATTATGACCCCTGGGCCAAAAATGGCCCCGCCCCGGGGCTTATCAGTTTTTCATAGGAAAATCTTTAAAAATCTTCTTCTCTGAAAATGTAAGGCATAGACCTTTGGTATTTGGTATGTAGCATCATCTAATGGTCCTCTACTAAGATTGTTCAAATTATGACCCCAGGACAAAAATGGCCCCGCCCCAGGGCTTATCAGTTTTTCATAGGAAAATCTTTAAAAATCTTCTTCTCTGAAACTGTAAGGCATAGACCTTTGATATTTGGTATGTAGCATCATCTAATGGTCCTCTACTAAGATTGTTCAAATTATGACCCCTGGGCCAAAAATGGCCCCACCCCGGGGCTTATCAGTTTTTCATAGGAAAATCTTTAAAAATCTTCTTCTCTGAAAATGTAAGGAATAGACCATTTGGTATTTGGTATGTAGCATCATCTAATGGTCCTCTACTTAGATTGTTCAAATTATGACCCCCAGGACAAAAATGGCCCCGCCCCAGGGCTTATCAGTTTTTCATTGGAAAATCTTGAAGAAATCATCTTCTCTGAAACTGTAAGGCATAGACCTTTGATATTTGGTATGTAGCATGATCTAATGGTCCTCTACTAAGATTGTTCAAATTATGACCCCTGGGCCAAATATGGCCCCGTCCCGGGGCTTATCAGTTTTTCATAGGAAAATCTATAAATATATTCTTCTCTAAAATTATAAGGTATAGACCTTTGATATTTGGTATGTAGCATTATTTAATAGTCCTCTACTAAGATTAATCAAAATATGACCCCCGGACCAAAAATGGCCGCGCCCAAGGGCTTATCAGTTTTTCATAGGAAAATCTTTAAAAATCTTCTCCTCCAGAACTGTAAGGTCTAGGCCCTTGATATTTGGTTTGTAGCATCATCTAATGGTTTTCTACCAAGATTATTCAAATTATTACCCCTGGGTCAAAAATGGCCCCGCCCTGGGGCTTATCAGTTTTTCATATGAAAAGCTTTAAGAATCTTCTTCTCCAAAACTGTAAGACAGAGACCTTTAATATTTGGTAAGTAGCGCTATCTAATAGTTTTCTACCAAGATTGTTCAAATTATGTCCCCTGGGTTGAAAACTTCCCCGCCCAGGGGCATATCAGTTTTTTATAGGAAAGTTTTTAAAAATCTTCTCTTAAAAATCTTTAAAAGTCTTCTCTGAACTTGTAAGGCATATACCTTAGATATTTGGTATGTTGCATTATCTAATAGTCCTCTACCAAGATTTTCAAATTATGAACCCCGGATCAAAATTGACCCCGCCCTGGGGCTTAACAGTTTTTCATAGGAAAATCTTTAAGGTCTAGACTCTTTATATTTAGTATGTAGCATCATCTGATGGTTTTCTACCAAGATTTGTCAAATTATGCAATCTGTCATTGAAATCATTAATCTGTTACGAACAGGTGAGCGATTAAGGGCCATCATGGCCCTCTTGTTTTCTATTTTCTTGTAAGGAATACTGGTATTACCCCAGAAGATCCATGGTAGTGATGCAGAAAAAACAAAAGTACATGTAGTTTCCGATAAATTCAAAGATCAACTCTCATTTTGTGCTCAAGCTCACACCCTTAAATTGTCGTCAAGTAATGTAAAACTCAAGTGAATGATCAAATCTTTTGTGGATTGCTGAGCAAGCAAATGTACTGTAATGCTTAACTAAAATCTGACCAAAGCATGCCTCCTTTGCCGATCCTTTGTACCTTTGAAATTGCATCACAGCCCAAGTTTGTGCTCATACTTTGAAACTGTGTTCTCTAATCAGTCAGTGTAGGAGTCGCCTAGCACCCAACATCTGAAATTGGACATAGCACAAAGGTAATATCATGTCTATTAAGATGCCAGAAATATATACATGTTCATCTGTGTATGTAAAAACATCAATAGTCCAAGTAGAATAATGTGAAGTGTTGTGTATTAAAAGCGAATGTAGCTCCTAAAGGCATTTGAAGACCATCTGCCCATTCCTTTTACATGTATTGTGTCAAAAGTAGTGCCTTGCCTAGCAAGCCAGGTGGCTACCCCTATAATAAAGGAGTGTGACTTTAAGTAGTTGATGGAATGGGCAGTGCAATAAAGGTTTTCATGAGAACCATACCAAATAGATACCTAGTCAATGGGGACCCATCCTTACAACACCACAAATGGTCAGGCACGGCTGGCTTTGGGCCTCTAGTAAAGCTTTAGCCGGACATGCCACTGATGCGACAGGGTAGGTTTTTACAATATTCCCTGAACCCGATAAATTTGTTTTAGATTTTCTAAGATGTACATGAAGTGCTGTGACTTTTCCTATGACGGAGACAAACTAGCTTTCCTGTCCCAATAAGTCAAAAAATTGCTAGCGTAAATGCTGCTCATAAAGGATTGACATTGTAAGTTGAGAAACATATCACGTCTAACTTGGGCCAAGTTTTTAGGTGTGTCATACAGGATCGGCATACGCCAATGTTTTGAAGGATTTGTGCGACAATTACCGTCCAACAGTTTCTGGTATCAGAAGTGTAAATCATGATTAGGCATGTTACTTATTCTGCATACAAAGCCAATGGCCGATATAAATGTTGATGCAGATTTTGAAGAGTAGCCCTGCTGATGTAATGACCCTATGAAATATTCAAAGTGTGATATTGGGACTGGCATAGATTCTGGAGGCCATTCTCTAACTGGAATTTGTTATAGATTCTTACTATGACTTAGTGCCTTAAAGTTAACAAAAGACCAAAAGTTGTTAAAAGTTGGTACTTAAGTAGCTCCCTTGTCTTCGCTCGATATTAAAAGAGTAGTTCTACGACTGGTCGGCCCGGTGTCAGGATAATGTGACTGGGTGGGGTGCTCTTGCCATCTGCTCGCGGCAGGGGAATTCCAGTCTTGTCTCAAGCGGTTGACGTTTGCAAATAACTGAAATACTGTTGGTCGGACGTAAAACCCAACTCACTCACCCCATATTTAAGATGTTTCAAAGCTGGAGCAGCATTACTCTCAAGTGTTAGACCCATGAATCTGGACATCAGTCTGCAAACAAGATAAACTGCCAACCTGCAATTCCATTTTACCGAGTTTTCCACGGAAAACTCCGGTTATTGAAATGGTGATGTACGGCGGGCGGACGGGCAGCTGCCAATATGGCTCCTATATGGCTCATGCCATTGGATTGAAACTTCATACATAGAAAGATCATGATAAGAGGAAGTGTCATGCACAAGGTCCATAACTCTGGCTTCACTAATATTGGAGTTATACTCCTTTTAACTTCAGTCCATATGTGCGTCCGACCGGTCTTGTCCGTGCTGTAACTCAGAACGCCATGGATGGATTGTGAAATCACTGGGCATATTTGTATATGGTGTGTGAGTACATCTTGGGATGGCGGAGTGTCGCATACTATTTATAGGTTTATGTGACCTTGACCTTGGGCTTCATTTAAAAGAAAAACTTGTCCGGAGCATAATTCCTATACGGAATCAGCTAGGATCACCTAATATGGTGTGTGACTTCATCTTGGGATGGCGGAGTGTTGCATACTATTTTTAGGTCAATGTGACCTTGACCTTGAACTTTGACCTCATTTACAAAAAAGCTTGTCCGGAGCATATCTCTTACACTACTTCAGCTAGGATCACCAAATATGGTGTGTGAGTACATTTTGGGATGGCTGTTTATATTATAGGTCAATGTGACCTTGACCTTGGGCTTTATTTATAAAAACACTTGTCTGGAGAATACCTCCTATACGGAATCAGCTAGGAACACCAAATATGGTGTGCGAGTTCATTTTGGGATGGCGGATGTTGTATACTAGTTTTATGTCAATGTGGCCTTGACCTTGGGCTTTATTTACAAAATTTCGTCCAAAGCATATCTCCTATACCGAATAAGCCAGGATCGCTGATGTGTGTGAGTACATCTTGGGACGGCGGAGTGTCGCATACTATTAATAGGTCAATGTTACCTTGACCTTGGGCTTTATTTACAAAATTTCGTCCAAAGCATAGCTCCAATACCGAATCGGCAAGGATCGCCAAATATGGCATGTGAGTTCGTCGTGGGATGGCGGAGTGTTGCATACTAATTTTAGGTTAATGTGACCTTGACCTCATTTACAAAAAAAGCCTGTCCGGAGCATATCTCCTACACTACTTCAGCTAAGATCACCAAATATGGTGTGTGTGAGTACATCTTAGGATGGCAGAGTGTCGCATACTATTTATAGGTCAATGTGACCTTGACCTTGGGCTTCATTTACAAAAAAAAATTGTCTTGAGCTTACCTCCTACACTGAATCAACAAGGATCACCAAATGTGGTGTGTGAGTTCGTCTTGGGATCACATACTAGTTATAGGTTAATGTGACCATGACCTTGACCTTTGACCTCATTTTAAAAAAAGGCTTGTCCGGAGCATATCTTCTACACTGCTTCAGCTAGGATCACCAAATATGGTTTGTGAGTAGATCTTGGGATAGCAGAGTGTCGCATACTATTTATAGGTCAGTGTGACCATGACCTTGACCTTTGACTTCATTTACAAAATAGCTTGTCATCCCTACACAGAATCAGCTAGGATCACTAAATATGGTGTATGAGTTCATCTTCGGATGGTGGAATGTTGCATACTTTTTGTAGGTCATGTGGCCATGACCTTGACCTTTGACCTCAAATATGAAGAAAAGATTGTCATTAATTTTGGGGTAACTTGAGTTCAAATTGTGGTCTTACTATACAATCTTTACTTTCATTTTGCAGTTGCATATTGCAGGCCTGCTTACAAAACGCATAATGTCAGTGCTTTGCTTTGGGGGCATTTAGAAATGAATAGAAACATATAGTGAAAATCTTCTCCTCTGAAGCTGGAAGGTTCTTAGCTTTCATACTTGGCACATAGCATCATGTTCATGTCCTTTACAACAGTTTTATAAATTATGCCCCTGGGGTCAAAATTGGCCCTGCCCTAGGGCTGGCTAATTTTCTATAGAAACATATAGTGAAAACTTTGAAAATCTTTTCCTCTGATTGGTGAGCGATCTCAGGGCCATTCTGGCCCTCTTGTTTAGCTCTTCAGAGCACAAAGTGCTTCAACAATTTGAAATTGAAATCTTCTCCTCTGAATCTACAGGGTTCCAAGCTTTCATCTTTGGCACATAGCATCATCTTCAAAAACCTTAGAAACTGAAGTGTCAGATCTGTTATAATTTCATAAGCAAACATAGCAGACCCTGATCTGTATCTGTTCTGTTTGTAAAGGCACGAAAAAGCTTTATATGAAAGTAAGTGTGAAGAGATTGTGTATTTATTCAGCACAGGAATTTTTAAAAAGCAGGTGGTAGCTTAACGCAGAGATCCTGAAGGAGCTTCTATGTTAATGTTGCCCTGCATTAAGCAACCACCTGCCCCATAGCCTCACAAAACCCTCATCTCTAAGGACAAAAAATCCTACTAGATTAGTACAGTCAAATCACAAAAATTGAATCACAGTTTTTCAAAATGACAGGATACATTATACTGGAGCTGTAGTCCTGACACTCTGAAACACATACATTTTATGGGTCACATTTTCAATAACGGCCTTTTTAGTTTGAATGTCACAGTGCTGTGATTATCAAACAATAGTATTCACACCTTGTGCTTTGTGCATGTCAATTACTTTTGTCCACTGTTAGTCTATTACCTTGTTTAATTTGAGAAGTCTTACTTAATAAATTTAATTTTACAAAAAGTGATTTAATAAAAAACACTAGTAATATGTGTTACCTGCAATTTTTATGGTTGTATATGGAGAATATGTTGCCATACTGAATTTCTATAACATTATATTTAGCTCGTCTGTTTCGAAGAAAAGTCGAGCTATTGTGATCACTGGGTCATCATTGTTGTCCGCGTGCAAAAACTTTAATGTAGCTCATTACCCAAAAAGTATAAGAGGTATCAACATGAAACTTCATAGGTTTATAGTAGATCTCATTGAGGGGAAGGTCCCTACATAAGAACCATAATTCTTGATTTCAAAATTTTGGAGTTCTGGCCCTTTATATTTTTCAAAAATGTTAAATTTAGCTGTACAAGCACCAAATCAGATGAGCATTGGCACCTTACGTGGCTCTTGTCTGTTTTAGCTCAGAAAAGTGTGAAGGAAATGCCACTACAACTTCAGCATCTTGTATGTAAGTACAGTTTTTGTGTCGCCTACCGAGAGACAATGTGTCACATAGGTATCACATTTCTGTTGTCTGTCTGTCTATCTGTCTGTCTGTAGCACTGTGCATCTGTCTGTCAGTCTGTCTGTCTTGTCTATCTGTCTGTCCGTCACACTTAATTTCTTAGCTCACCTGGCACAAAGTGCCAAGGTGAGCTATTGTGATCGCTCTGTGTCCGTCGTCCATCAACTTTATTTTTCTTAAAATGACATCTCCTCCTAAACTACTGGCTGGAGTTTTACCAAACTTGGCAGGAATGTTCCTTGGGTCAACCTCTTCCAAAGTTGTTCAAAGAAGTTGATTTCATACAGAACTCTGGTTGCCATGGCAACCAATGTCCAAAAGGATATAAAACTTTAAAAATCTTCTTTTCAAAAACTTTAAAGCCTAGGGCTACCAAATTTTATGTGAAGAATCATCTAGTAGACCTCTACTTAAGGGGGGGGGGGGGGGGTCACAAGTTTTACATTGGATGATATAGTGAAAACTTTAAAAATCTTCTTGTCTGAAAACATAGAGCTGTGCTTTTTGGTATGAAGCATCATGTATTTAGTGTGTAAAATGATCTAATGATCCTGTGCAAAAATGTTCAAATTAAAATGGTCCCGCTCTGGAAGCTTATCAGATTTTCATAGGAAAATCTTTAAAAAAAAATTCTTCTCTGAAACTGTAAGGCACAGACATTTGGTATGTAGCATTATCTAATGTTCCTCTACAAAGATTTTCAAATTAAGATCCCCAGGCCAAAAATGGCCTCGCCCTGGGGCTTAACGGTTTTTCATAGGAAAATCTTAAAAGTCTTCTTGTCAAAAACCACATGTCCCAGAGCTTAGATATTTGGTGTATAGATTAACTTAGTATACCTCTATGCAAAGTTAATATTTTAAAAATTGGCCCTGCCCTGTGGGTTATACTTTGAAATAGACTTTTCCACATCAGAAACTACAATTTAAAGGTTTCCCCTTAGACAGAGCTCACAGCCAGCGGCAAGCTGGGCAGTGGGTGTTATGTCATTGACCCCTAACCTCAGTACAGTAAAAATTTTGTTTAGACAAACAAGTAACCAACATTCATTTTATATTCAGAAAACTAAGTGGTTGAATTATTTTCGAAATTTATTTTAGCTTTCTGTAAAAGTTACATATGCTTTAGATCAGAATCCAAACTGTGTACTAATTTCAGTCAAGTCATGATCAGCAGTGATAGGGTTTACACTGATTTCTGTCATTTGTTAGAAACGCTGTCTGCTGAATAGCGAACATTGTTAATATATCACTATAACTCTATAATATGAGCGAAACATTGAGTCAGTGGCCTTCTTTTTCATTGGAAAATCTTTAAAAAAAAAATTCTGAGAATCTCTGAAACTGTAAATGGAAAAGTAGTAAAGTCAAGCAGGCAAAGCCACATGCAAGACGCAACCACCACCAAAACACCGATAGACAGCATGACACACACACACACACAACCACACACCCAAACGCACACGCACACACACGAAATGAACACAGAAAACACCAAAAGACACACAAGAACCAGGGACAAACGTTCCACAACATGAACAAACCACAAGCACAAAGACGCAATGCAAACAAAAGGAAGGGTGACAAAGAGAGTACAAGCCTTAGACCTTTCATATTTTGTATGTAGTATCTTTTAATGGTTCTTATCCAAGACTGTTCAAATTCTGACACCTTGGCAACAATATGGTATGGTCCCAGATTACATGAATTCATTGTAAACATAAATCAGTTATAACCAGATGAGCGATTAAGGGCCATCATGACCATCTTGTTTATTCTAACACTTCTCTCAGCAGGTGACACATGTGTTCCTTTGAACACTCTTGTTCCTCAAACAATCTTTTTTCATGTTTAACCCTTTGCTCAATAAATACGCTGTCCTATGCCTTTGCAAACAGAGAAGATCAAGATCAGACAGCTCCTGTAGGAGCCGTCTGATAGGATCTGCTTTGTTTGTTTATTATGTAATTATGTCTCTCCCCCCCCCCCCATATTTATATGGGGGAGACATATTGTTTTCATGAGAGTTGTCTTTCTGTCCATCCGTCTGTCACACTTTCTTGTCAATGCCATAACTTCAATATGCCTGATGCAAGTTGATTGAAACTTCATATATGGAAAGATCATACTTAGAGGAAGTGTCATGCACAAGGTCCATAACTCTGGCTTCACTATTATAGGAGTTATTGCCCCTTGTAATTTTTTCACACTTTTTTGTCTGGACGATATCTCCTATATGGCTCTCATATGGCTCATGCCATTGAATTGAAACTTCATGCATGGAAAGATCATGATGAGAGGAAGTGTCATGTTTATGGTCCATAACTCTGACTTCACTAATATTGGAGTTATTGTCCCTTGTAAATTTTTTCACACTTTTTTGTCTGGACGATAACGCCTATATGGCTCACGCCATTGGATTGACACTTCATACATGAAAAGATCATGATAAGAGGAAGTGGCATGCCCAAGGTCCATAACTCTGGCTTCACTAATTTTGAAGTTATTGCTTCCTGTAAAAAAAATTCACACTTTTTGTGTGGACGATAACTCCTATATGGCTCTTGCCATTGGATTGAAACTTCATACATTGAAAGATCATGATAAGAGAAAGTCTCATGCTCAAGGTCATAGCTCTGGCTTCAATAAATTGAGAGTTATTAGAGTATTGCCCCTTGTATATTTGTTTAACACTTTCTTTTCTGTAGAAACTCCTACATGGCTCATGCCATTGGATTGAAACTTCATACATGGAAAGAGCGTGATGAGAGAAAGTGTCATGAACATGGGCCATAACTCTGGCTTAACTACTTTTGGAGTTATTATGTCTCCCCCCCCCCGTTCCATCCGTCTGTCCATCACACTTTTTGTCCGGATGATAACTTCAAGATGCCTGATGCCAGTTGATTGAAACTTCATATATGGAAAGAGCATAATGAGAGGAAGTGTCATTCACAAGGTCCATAACTCTGGCTTCACTAATATAGGAGTTATTGCCCCTTGTAAAAAAATTCACTTTTTTGTCCGGACGATAACTTCAATATGCCTGATGCCAGTTGATTGAAACTTCATATATGGAAAGAGCATAATCAGAGGAAGTGTCATGCACAAGGTCCATAACTCTGGCTTCACTAATATAGAAGTTATTGCCCCTTGTAAAAAATGCACACTTTTTTGTCCGGACGATAACTCCTACATGGCTCATGCCATTGGATTGAAACTTCATATATGGAAAGATCATGACGAGAGGAAGTGTCATACACAAGGTCCATAACTCTGGCTTCATTAATAATGGAGTTATTGCCCTTGTAATTTTTTCAACAATTTTTTTGTCCGGGCGATAACTCCTATATGGCTCATGCCATTGGATTGAAACTTCATACATGGAAACATCATGATAAGAGAAAGTGTCATGCTCAAGGTCCATAACTCTGGCTTCACTAATATTGGAGTTATTGCCCTTTGTAAAAAAACCTCACAATTTTTTGTCAGGATGATAACTCCTATATGGCACATGCCATTGGAGTGAAACTTCATACATGGATTGATCATGATAAGAGAAAGTGTCATGCATAAGGTCCTTAACTCTGGCTTCAATAAATTGAGAGTTATTGCCCCTTGTACATTTGTTTAACGCTTTTTTTTTCGGACGATAACTCCTACATGGCTCTTGCCATTGTATTGAAACTTTATACATGGAAAGAGCATGATGAGAGAAAGTGTCATGAACAAAGGCCATAACTCTGGCTTCAATACTTTTGGAGTTATTGCCCTTTGTTACATTTTTTGTCCGATCAATAACTCCTGTTCGACTGATGCTATTGGAATGACATTTCATTTATGGAAAGAGCATGATGAAAGTAAGCGTCATGCACAAGGGCCATAACTCTGGTATCAATATTTTTGAAGTTATTAGCTGTAATCATTTTCTTCTTGAAAAATGTGGTGTGGAAAGCGCATAATGAGGGGAAGTATCAATCATCAAGTCCATAACATTTTTAGTGATTTCCCTTTACATATTGTTTTTATTAGAGGGGAAACATCCGTTTTTGTGACGAAAACCTCTAGTTGCCCTTTGTTACATTTTTTGTCTGATCAATATCTCCTGTTCTACTGATGCTATTGGAATGACATTTCATTTATGGAAAGAGCATGATGAAAGGAAATATCATATATCAAGTCCATAACATTTTTTAGTTATTTCCCTTTACATATTGTTTTTGTTAGAGTTGTTTGTCTGTCTTTCTGTCACACATCTCATGCGGTGGAGTTCTCATGTACAGAAATGTGAAGGTATGTCGCAGTGTGTATTTGTGGGTGTGAGGGGTAGAGGGCAGACATCCGTTTTTTTGACAAAAACCTCTAGTTCATAGGTCAGATTCTGCCATTACCAAACATTCTTGTGTCCATTTGTTATTATTACAATTAATATTCATGATGTGATTATTTCTGACATAAATAGTCATGGTGTAAAGGGATAATTTGATATGCCCTTGAGTATTGTGAGTGCACAAAGTACATATTTTATGTTCACAAGTACCATAATGTGATAAAAGCAATAGTTCTATAAATGTACATGTATTCACTCTTTTCCTCATACAAAACACCATTTCACACTTTGGCAAACAGATTAGACCTAGATCTGGCCTAGATGGCTGATCAGGGTCTGCTCTGTTTGCTTGTACTATAGGAATATAATTATAATATAGTTTTTGCTATGTCCATCCATCGTCTGTGTGTCTCTGCAT
Organism: Azorinus chamasolen; assembly: GCA_963576725.1. NCBI lineage: Eukaryota > Metazoa > Mollusca > Bivalvia > Cardiida > Solecurtidae > Azorinus > Azorinus chamasolen. The sequence continues at coordinate 78,482,497 of OY755243.1, forward strand.
CTGTGTGTCCAAGAATCATATCTCAGAAACAGAGTTTGTCTTTGAAACTTTATACAAATGTTAAGTACAAATGTACTATAACGGAAAGTGGGTATGCAAGTATCACTTAGATTGATCTTGAAACACCAGGGTTACGGTTGTTCATTTGTGAAAAAAAATACTATTTATTTCTGTCCGTAGCCATTTTCCAGAAACTGGAGTTTTTCTATGAAACTTTGTAAATGTGTTGAGCAGTATAAGTACACGTGGCCCTGCAAGTATCATTCATATTGATCATGGACTACCAGAGCAGTATAAGGACACGTGGCCCTGCAAGTATCATTCATATTGATCATGGACTACCAGAGCAGTATAAGTACACGTGGCCCTGCAAGTATCATTCATATTGATCATGGACTACCAGAGCAGTATAAGGACACGTGGCCCTGCAAGTATCATTCATATTGATCATGGACTACCAGAGCAGTATAAGGACACGTGGCCCTGCAAGTATCATTCATATTGATCATGGACTACCAGAGCAGTATAAGGACACGTGGCCCTGCAAGTATCATTCATATTGATCATGGACTACCAGAGCAGTATAAGTACACGTGGCCCTGCAAGTATCATTCATATTGATCGTGGACTACCAGAGCAGTATAAGGACACGTGGCCCTGCAAGTATCATTCATATTGATCGTGGACTACCAGAGCAGTATAAGGACACGTGGCCCTGCAAGTATCATTCATATTGATCGTGGACTACCAGAGCAGTATAAGGACACGTGGCCCTGCAAGTATCATTCATATTGATCGTGGACTACCAGAGCAGTATAAGTACACATGGCCCTGCAAGTATCATTCATATTGATCATGGATCACGTGGCCCTGCAAGTATCATTCATATTGATCGTGGATCACGTGGCCCTGCAAGTATCATTCATATTGATCGTGGATCACGTGGCCCTGCAAGTATCATTCATATTGATCGTGGATCACGTGGCCCTGCAAGTATCATTCATATTGATCGTGGATCACCTGGCCCTGCAAGTATCATTCATATTGATCGTGGACTACCTGGCCCTGCAAGTATCATTCATATTGATCGTGGATCACGTGGCCCTGCAAGTATCATTCATATTGATCGTGGACTACCTGGCCCTGCAAGTATCATTCATATTGATCGTGGATCACGTGGCCCTGCAAGTATCATTCATATTGATCGTGGACTACCTGGCCCTGCAAGTATCATTCATATTGATCGTGGATCACCTGGCCCTGCAAGTATCATTCATATTGATCGTGGACTACCTGGCCCTGCAAGTATCATTCATATTGATCGTGGATCACGTGGCCCTGCAAGTATCATTCATATTGATCGTGGACTACCTGGCCCTGCAAGTATCATTCATATTGATCGTGGATCACCTGGCCCTGCAAGTATCATTCATATTGATCGTGGACTACCTGGCCCTGCAAGTATCATTCATATTGATCGTGGATCACCTGGCCCTGCAAGTATCATTCATATTGATCGTGGACTACCAGAGCAGTATAAGGACACGTGGCCCTGCAAGTATCATTCATATTGATCATGGATCACCTGGCCCTGCAAGTATCATTCATATTGATCGTGGATCACGTGGCCCTGCAAGTATCATTCATATTGATCATGGATCACCTGGCCCTGCAAGTATCATTCATATTGATCATGGATCACCTGGCCCTGCAAGTATCATTCATATTGATCGTGGATCACCTGGCCCTGCAAGTATCATTCATATTGATCGTGGATCACCTGGCCCTGCAAGTATCATTCATATTGATCGTGGATCACGTGGCCCTGCAAGTATCATTCATATTGATCATGGATCACGTGGCCCTGCAAGTATCATTCATATTGATCATGGATCACGTGGCCCTGCAAGTATCATTCATATTGATCATGGATCACGTGGCCCTGCAAGTATCATTCATATTGATCGTGGATCACGTGGCCCTGCAAGTATCATTCATATTGATCGTGGATCACGTGGCCCTGCAAGTATCATTCATATTGATCGTGGATCACGTGGCCCTGCAAGTATCATTCATATTGATCGTGGATCACCTGGCCCTGCAAGTATCATTCATATTGATCATGGATCACCTGGCCCTGCAAGTATCATTCATATTGATCATGGATCACCTGGCCCTGCAAGTATCATTCATATTGATCATGGATCACCTGGCCCTGCAAGTATCATTCATATTGATCATGGATCACCTGAGTTATGGTCCTTTAAACTGTTTGGAGTTTCTCTATGAAGCTGTGTAAATTTTAAGTAGCATAAGAAAATGCAGCCCTGCAGGTATTATTCACATTATCTTTGAACACAAGAGTTATGGCCTTTGTTTGTGGAAAATATAACATTTTTGTCTGTCCGGAGCAATATCTCAGAAACTGTTTGGAGTTTTTCTCTAAATCTTCATGTAAATGTTCAGTACCATGAGGAAATATGACTCTGCAAGTATCATTTAATTTTTTTGTGGAACACCAGATTTATGGTCCATTGCCAATTTTTTTTTTTTTTTTTTTTAAAGGAGTCATTTCTCAAAAACAGTTTTCTCTGAAACTAGGTAATATCTCAGAAACTGTTAGGTGTTTTTCAATGAAACTTTGTATAAATGACTAAATGTTAAGTACCATAAAGAAATGTTACCCTGCATGTATCACTGACAATAACTTTTGATCACCAGAGCTTTTTTGTGAAAAACCTAACCTTTTTGTTCATCTGTACAGTAACTCAGATTAACATTGAGCCTAGCACTTAATTGTCAGGGGATATCAATTCAGCAAGTTTGCTTGTTTAATTTCTGTTTGCTTGGAATTTAAAGCTTCTGTTTGCTTTGGAGTTTAAGCTAAACCTGCAATGTACTATTTTCTGAAAATTATTTATATTTGTTTATGAAATTACCTTTGACCAATTGTGAGAATTCTTTCTACTTTTAGCAATGACCAAGATTTTGATAAAAGAGGCAATGGAAGATTTAACATATGTTGAAACAGAGCGGTACCAAACTGCGAAAAAAATATTGCAAGACCAGAAAGTGCTCATAATTAGCGGCCATCCAGGAGAGGGCAAGACAACCATGGCAAGGAAGCTAGCCTGTGAGATATCTTCCCCAGACAGATGCTTAGAACTGACAAAGCCATCACACTGGGAACTTATAGATCTAGACCTACCGCGATTTGATACATTGATCATAGATGATATATTTGGAGCTAGAGTGTTTAACTTGAACCTGGCTACAGAATGGGAGAGATGCATTCCGAGAATGCACAAGGCAGCCGAGAAGAAAAATATTAATGTCATAATTACAACACGCCAGTACATTTTGAAGAGACTGCCTATATTTAAAGAGGAGTGTATCATTCCATTGTCCTCTGACAAACTGTCTGATGCTGAAATGTCACAAATACTTAAATATAGCCTGGACAAAAAAGGAAGACAGTATGAGGAATATTTGATTGCTGACTGCGTGGGGAGGACACAATCTGTCTTTAGCAGCTTTTTTTCGTTGTCAAACGATTTTGTGTTTGGGTTCCCTCAATGTGTCAAGATGTTTGTGGAGAATGAGAGCCTCTTCCAAACAGGACCTGATTACTTTTCAAAACCAAAAAAGTTTTTCAAAGAATGTATTGAGGATCTGTATAAAGAAAGGGAGAATTTCCTACCCCTTATATTGATATGGGCAAAGAAAGGCAAGTCATTAGACATATCAGAATTGGAGCCAGCCTCATTGTCAGATGAATTGAAAAATATTGCAGACAGTTTTGGCTTTTGTTTGGAAAGTGCTCTATTGCAGAAAATAAGAGAGTATTTGAAACACCACCAAGGAGGTTTTCTTGATTTTAGCAAAAGCCAGGGTACGTACAAACTGAATCACCATGTTATAGAAGATATGATTGGAATTGTCTTATGCAAGGACTATCAAAAAGCTGTGCTTATGTATGCTACGAGAGATTTCCTTTTGACGTATGTGACCACAGATGATGCAAAACAAAGTGATGATTACCTTTTTTTCACAGAAGAGTACCTGTACACTGAATTGGCTTGGCAGATGATTAAACACTTTCATACACCAGGCAATACTTGTTACTATTTTAGTAAGTCAAAGGGATTTCAAACTGATGGAAGATGCCCAAACAAGGTTTCTACCAATTCAGTAATAGATACTGGATTAATGGACAGTGATGCTTTCACAAACCCCTTGTTTATTAAGAGATTTGTAGATTGCTTGAATTCGGATGCTGGCCAAAGGTTAATGTCTACACCAGTTATAAATATGACAGGACATTTTCTTGGATATGGAATAATGTCTGAAGAAATCAGCATATTTCTTCCAGAGTACTTTCTCCAGAATGAACTCGATGTTCTTATCAAGGAAATGATCAGCCGAAACATGTCATGGGGAAACCATGGTGAACGATTAGAGCGAGATATTGCACTCCTTATAGCAGCTCACCATGGAAACATAGAAATGGTTGAACTGTTGATGCAGTCAGGTGCAAGGGTTACTGAAGAGACCATTTACATTGCTGCAGTATCAAAACACACACAAGTCATCCCATTGTTGTTGAAAGACAGATATCCAGATTCTCATTTGGAAAGTTTCTCTATTCTGAATGGCAACAATGCAATTATAGCCTCATCCAAGAGGGGATTGTTAGAATCTGTAAGAGCGCTTGTTGAAAATGGTGCAGATGTCAATTACCGAAATAAAAAGGGTCTCAGTGCTTTAGATAAAGCCGTGTTGTTTGATCATGCAGACATATGCAAGGTACTGGTAAAAGCAGGAGCCAAGCTTGACTGTCAAGTACAACCATTTAAACGTACACCTCTACATACAGCATGTGATGAAGGATTTAGTAGCGTAGTGGAAATACTGTTACAACATTGGGCGAAAACGGATATTAAAGACCACAGAGGTCACTATGCAATTCATTGTGCAGCAATTCAAGGCCACACTGATGTTGTCCAGAAATTGCTGGAGTACGATGTATCACTTGCAACACAACGAATCATTTCGTATGGCAGGCAGTCTAAGATCAAGGGAATGACAGTGTTTCATGTTGCAGTTTGGAAGAACAATCTTCAGATGTTGGAAATGTTATTGCAGTCAAGGGCTGACCCATCTGTGTGTGATTGTTATGGAAGGACTCCATTGTATTATGCTGCACAGTCCGGAAAAGCCACCCTTGTCAATGCACTAATTCCTTTCTCTTCACCTGGTATGGCAAACAAACAGGGTAATACTCCCTTGCATGCTGCACTGACTTGGAGCCATCTAGACGTTGCAAGGCTGCTTATTCCCCATGTAAATATCAATGCTATCAATAAGAAAGGTGAAACACCATTGCACATTGCTCGTAAAGAGGGTCATGTAGAAATGGTAGACATGCTTGTACAGTACAATGAAAACTCGTCAAGGTCAAACTGTTTTTGATTTATCAAGTACATTTGTAAGTGCCGCCAAGCATATACCTTCTTACGTGAGTTTGATTCTCTGTAGCTGTATCTGTATTTATTCGTCATAGAATCCTATATAGTATGGAATGCGGGTTGGGACATGCCAATTGCCATTTCCTAATTTGCCAAATGAAATATTTACGTACGTGTTCTTCTCGTGTATAGATGTACAGAAATTGGGTATATTATTGTTTGATAAGATACAAAACATATTGTAGAATGAAACCCGCCTATCTGTCTGATCCTTGGATCCGCCAAACACTCTTCAGAGAAAAGAACTGTTAGCCAAAGGCTAACACATAACACCCCCCAACTGTCTGCTTGTCAGAACACCTATCATCAATCTGAACATAATTATGTACATACAGAAACGTGAAGAGATTTAAAAACAATATATGCCCTAACCCAATTTATGTAATAAAAATGAAGAATAATTCACAGTAATAAGACCCTTTCATGAGGTTTTTGTCAAATCCAAAGTTCTAAAGCTAGGTACCTTTTCAGAAAAACATTAAGTTCAAGGACCATAACTCTGACAAAAATTATTCAACCAGACCAATATTTGAACTTAAGCTGTACCTCATCTAGATTTATTTTTATGTCAAATATGAAGTTAATATCTGCAACCACTTCCAAAGAAAGACCGGAAAATTGAAAATTTGACAAACAATTAAAGTTCAAGGGTCATTCATAACTCTGGCAAAAATTATTCAACCAGACTAAGATTGGGAATTAAGCTGTACATTATCTAGAGTTAGCTTTATGCCAAATATAAAGTTAATATCTGCAACCACTTCCAAAAAAAGTCTGGAAAATCCCAAATTTGAAGACAAAAAAATTAAAGTTCAAGGGCAATAACTCTGGAAATGATTATTTAACAGATTAGATTGAGAAAACTAAGTGGATAATTCTCAAAATGCTCTTTGCATATCCATGTCCTGCATTAAGCTCTCAGATATCAATATAGAACCTATCTGTATATCTTTTGTGAAGTTCGGCTGAATACAAGTCAAGTGTTCTATGCTGTAGCATTCTTTATCAGTATTGTAGTTGTCTGCTTCAGACTTGTTGTCTGCTTGTCTAAGATTGTTCACATTGTTTTTAATACATGTCAATCTTACAATTAACTCTCTTGTACAAACCACATATGAAGTAAAATATTGGATTCTGATCTGACACAAGTGTAACTTGAAGTTACATATGCATCAGATCAGAATCCAAACTGTGCTAGGTCTCCCTTTGCACTTTTTGATAACAACTGGATTGCCTCCCTTTTGGGTAGACAACTGATATGTTTAGATCTGGTCTGTTGCACTTTACTCCATAATTATGCATTTCTACACCATTGCAAACAGAGTAGACCCAGATCAGATGGCTCATTTAGTAGCCATCTGATCAGTCTGCTCTGTTTTTGCTCATGGTATAATATAGTGCAAATTGCATTAAATTATTTCCATTTTGTGTACAATATACAATGTACTTATAATATGTTTACTTAATCCTTTCCTTGTGACCCCAGGGCCAAAAGTGGCACCGCCCCATGGCTTATCAGTTGTTTAAAGGTAAGTCTTTAAAAATCTTCTTCTCCGAAACTGTAAGGCCTAGACCTTTGAAATTTGGTATGTAGTACGTATCATCTAATGCTTTTCTACCAAGATTGTTCAAATTATGAGCCCTGAACCAAAATGGCACGACGCTGGCTTAACAGCTTTTCATAGGAACATCTTTAAAAATCTCCTTCTGTGAAATTGTAAGGCCCAGACCTTTGAAATTTATATGAAGCATCACCTAATGTTCCTTTATTAAGATTGTTCAAATTTAAACTCCAGGCCTAAAATTATGGCCCTTGGTTTCATATTGGCCCCTACCTGAAGCTGACTTATTTTTAGCTCACAAGAGCACAAAGTGCTCAGGGTGAGCTTTTGTGATAGACTGATGTCCGGCCTGCGTCGTGCGTTGTCCTGCGTCAACAATTTGAACCTTTAAAAATCTACTCCTCTGAATCTACAGGGTTCTCAGCTTTCATCTTTGGTACATAGCATCACCTATAGGCCCTCTACAAAAGTTATATAAATTATGCCCCTGGGGTCAAAATTGGCCCCGCCCCAGGGGTGGGAAGTTTTCAATAGAAACATATAGTAAAACTTTGAAAATCTTCTCCTCTGAAACCAGAAGGTTCTCAGCTTTCATATTTGGCACATAGCATCATGTTCAGGTCCTCTACAAATTTATATAAATTATGCCCCTTGGGTCAAAATTGGCCCCGCCCCAGGGGTGGGCAGTTTTCAATAGAAACAAATTGTGAAATCTTTGAAAATCTTCTCCTCTGAAACTGGAAGGCTCTCAGCTTTCATATTTGGCACAGAGCATCATGTTCAGATCCTCTACAAAAGTTATATAAATTATGGTCCTGGGGTCAAAATTGGCCCCGCCCCAGGTGTGTCCAGTTTTCAATAGAAACAAATAGTGAAAACATTGAAAATCTTCTTCTCTGAAACTAGAAGGTTCTCAGCTTTCATATTTGGCACATAGCATCATGTTCAGGTCGTCTACAAAAGTTATTAAAATTATGCCCCTGGGGTCAAAATTAGCCCCGCCCCAGGGGTGGGAAGTTTTCAATAGAAACATATAGTAAACCTTTGAAAATCTTCTCCTTTTAAACCAGAAGGTTCTCAGCTTTCATAATTGACACATAGCATCATGTTTAGGTCCTCTACAAAAGTTATATGAATTATGCCCCTGGGGTCAAAATTGGCCCCATCCCAGGTGTGGGCAGTTTTCAATGGAAACAAATAGTGAAATCTTTGACAATTTTCTCCTCTGAAACTGGAAGGCACCCAGCTTTCATATTTGGCACAGAGCATCATGTTCAGGTTCTCTACAAAAGTTATATTAATTATGGTCCTGGGGCCAAAATTGTCCCCGCCCCAGGGGTGGGCAGTTTTCAATGGAAACAAACATTGAAAACTTCGAAAATCTTCTTCTCTGAATCTGGAAAATTCTCAGCTTTCATATTTGGCGCATAGCATCATGTATAGGTTCTCTACAAAAATTATATGAATTATGGCCCTGGGGTCAAAATTTGCCCCGTCCCAGGGATGGGTAGTTTTCAGTAGAAACATATAGAGAAAACTTTGAAAATCTTCTCCTCTGAAACTGAACGGTTCTCAGCTTTCATATTTGGCTCATAGCATCATATTCAAGTCCTCTACAAAAGTTATATAAATTATGCCCCTGGGGTCAAAATTGGCCCGCCCCAGGGCCGGCTAGTTTTCTATAGAAACATATAGTGAAAACTTTGAAAATCTTCTCCTCTGATTGTCTGGTGAGCGCTTCAGGGCCATTCTGGCCCTCTTGTTACATAGACATACAGTGTACGCATAAGTCAGTAGTAACCAGGTGAGCAATTTAGGGCCATCATGACCCTCTTGTTAAAAATAATCTAATTAATGATGTCATCATTTCTTGCATGAATATGCATGGAGGAAAGGGTTAAGCAAATGGAGAAGAACCCGGTCAGACATTTCCTACAGGAGCTGTCTGAACTGGGCCTACTCTGTTGCCATGGCTTGAAAATGTGTTTACATTAGATATAGTGTTGACCCTTTCCCTGTTCTGTGTTTATTTCAAATCCAACACCTACTGAATAGTAATGGGTAAAATAGTTATAATGAAATATGAAAGGTGGAGCACTGTAGCCACAGATCTCTATCAAATTCCATCAGCAAACAGAGCAGACCCTGATCAGACGGCTCCTATAGGAGCCGTCGGATCTGGGTCTACTCTGTTTGCAAATGCGTGAAAAGGCATTTATATGAGGGAAAGGGTTAAAAGAGGAAATAATTGTATGATATGTCTTCTGTATACAGTGTTACTAATAGAAATACACATATTGCAGGGTTTGTTTAAATATAAGTCTTGTCTAATAGTCTAGTAAAATCAGTTGCTCAAATGTCATTAAATCAGAGCAACAGATAAAGGTGCGTACTCAATTACTAAAATCGTTGTTTCTCCACCAAACCATTATGTTGTGACCATTCTTTAGAATTGTCACAAAGAGATGATTCTATAGTGCTCACACCATAGGGTTTCGTGGAGAAATAAAGAAGTTTAATTTTGAAAATGTTTTAATTTACGTATCATATCTGGACCTCTGTTTAAATATAGGTCATGTTTCATAGTCTAGTAAAATCAATTGCTCAAACAACATTTATATTTTTAGCTCACCAGAGCACAAAGTGCTCAGGGTGAGCTTTTGTGATCGCCTGATGTCCGTCGTCCGTCGTCCCGCGTCAACAATTTGAACCTTTAAAAATCTCCTCCTCTGAATCTACAGGGTTCTCAGCTTTCATCTTTGGTACATAGCATCACCTATAGGTCCTCTACTAAAGTTATATAAATTATGCCCCTGGGGTCAAAATTGGCCCCGCCCCAGGGGTTGAAAGTTTTCAATAGAAACATATAGTAAAACTTTGAAAATCTTCTCCTCTGAAACCAGAAGGTTCTCAGCTTTCATATTTGGCACATAGCATCATGTTCAGGTCCTCTACAAAAGTTATATAAATTATGACCCTGGGGTCAAAATTGGCCCCGCCCCAGGGGTGGGAAGTTTTCAATAGAAACAAATAGTGAAATCTTTGAAAATCTTCTCCTCTGAAACTGAAAGGCTCTCTTCTTTCATATTTGGCACAGAGCATCATGTTCAGGTCCTCTACAAAAGTTATATAAATTATGGCCCTGGGGTCAAAATTGGCCCCGCCCCAGGGGTGGCCAGTTTTCAATGGAAACAAATAGTGAAATCTTTGAAAATCTTCTCCTCTGAAACTGGAAGGCTCTCAGCTTGAATATTTGGCACAGATCATCATGTTCAGGTCCTCTACAAAAGTTATATAAATTATGCCCCTGGGGTCAAAATTGGCCCCGCCCCAGGGATGGGCATTTTTCAATAGAAACATATTGTGAAATCTTTGAAAATCTTCTCCTCTGAAACTAGAAGGCGCTCAGCTTTCATATTTGGCACAGAGCATCATGTTCAGGTCCTCTACAAAAGCTACATTAATTTTGACCCTGGGGTCAAAATTGGCCCCACCCCAGGGATGGGTAGTTTTCAGAATAGAAACAAATAGTGAAATCTTTGAAAATCTTCTCTGATGAAACTGAAAGGCTCTTATCTTTCATATTTGGCACAGAGCATCATGTTCAAGTCGTCTACAAAAGTTATATAAATTATGGCCCTGGGGTCAAAATTGGCCCCGCCCCAGGGGTGGGCTGTTTTCAATGGAAACAAATAGTGAAATCTTTGAAAATCTTCTCCTCTGAAACTGGAAGGCTCTCAGCTTGCATATTTGGCACAGAGCATCATGTTCAGGTCATCTACAAAAGTTATATAAATTATGGCCCTGGGGTCAAAATTGTCCCCGCCCCAGGGGTGGGTAGTTTTCAGTAGAAACATATAGAGAAAACTTTGAAAATCTTCTCCTCTGAATCTGAAAGGTTCCAGCTTTCATATTTGGCTCATAGCATCATGTTCAAGTCCTCTACAAAAGTTATATAAATTATGTCCCTGGGGTCAAAATTGGCCCGCCCCAGGGCCGGCTAGTTTTCTATAAAAGCATATAGTGAAAACTTTGAAAATCTTCTCCTCTGATTGTCTGGTGAGCGCTTCAGGGCCATTCTGGCCCTCTTGTTAGTATTAAGTATTTATACCACTACAAACAAAGTTTTCGTGGGTATATAGGAGTCACCATTTTGGTCTGTTGGTCAGTCAGTCAGTCTGTTGGTTTTTCTTGTAAGCAACTACTGACAGGAATTCAGTAAGGGTACTAATCTTATTCTGTGATAATTTTAGTTTTGCATTGTTTTATATAGATGTGATTCACATAACCTGTTTATATCAAATTTGCTATAAAATAGCACTGTGTTGAGGAAACAAATACGGTATTTTTACATATATATTTATTCTTTTATATGATTCTAAGCAGGGCTGTAGATAAGCTGCATATACTTACCTATCAAAATCTCTTATTTCTCAACCAAACCCCGTCGTGCTGGGAACTCATTGGAATTTGTCTCTCAGAGGCTTGCAGCAGCAGTATAGGGCTGAGGTCAGAAATATCTTACAATATGTTTCTTAGCTGTAGCCCTGATTCCATAAGTAATGTTTATTGTTTTTGTGCCTTACCATGAAGCTATATAATACATGTATGACAAATTGTCATAATTTGAATATTTGACAATAGAGTGTAATTGTGTAAAGAGTGTTTAGTGCTGAACTATGTCGGGGAAATTGGCACAAGTTATTGTTAACCCATCCCTCATATTGATGACTTTTGACGACTCTGTAGAGTCACATTGTGAAACCATTGTGATAAATAGAGCATTTGCTTCCTATAGAAGCAAATGCTCTATTTATCACAATGGTTTCAAACTACAAAATTCTAAAATTTTCCTTTTCTCTAGTTAATGCTCCTTTCGAGTAGATTTATTCAAAGAGGTTGTATCTAAAAATAGCCTATGAGGTAAATGGATAACCCTTTTCCTCATACAGATGACTACTGACACCTTTGAAAACACGGTAGATCCAGATCAGACAGCTCCTGTAGGATCAGGGTCTGCTCTTTTTGCATATGCAATAATTTAGATCTGACTCTGATGTTTCTGAAACAGTCAAAACTGTTCTTGTTAATATGTAATAATGAAATTTCTGTCCATGAATATGAATTAAGTTATATATTCTTGAATTAACCCTTTCCCTGTTCAATATTCATTTAAGAAATTATGTCATCATGAATATTTATTAGGTGAACTTTTATAATGTAAACCTTTGACAAAAACTGTAGAATCATAGCTATATCATGTCAAAAGCAAACGGGCAGACCCTAATAGAGGCTGTCTGAACTGGATATATTTTGTTTGCTAAGGCACGGAAAAGTATTTATATGAAGGGAAGAGTTGACCTAATTTGCACACTAGTGTCAATTATTTAGACTCATGTCCTTTGTCAGGGAAAGCATGTGTATAGTAAGTGAAATCCATTTTAGCTTGTCTGTTTCGAAGATATCACAAGCTATTGTCGTAACCCCGGCATCCGCATTGTCGTCCGAAATCTTAACATTGACCATAACTTCTCCAATTTTTCATTTACAACCTTCATTTTTTGTATGCATGTTCATCTTGACAATGACGACAGACGAGCGTTGCACCCGCTTGTGGTGCTCTTGTGGAAAATAATCTTTCTGTGAGAAACCCCAACAGAGGACATGTGTCCAAATTTCGGAAATGAACTTAATAGTTTAGAACACTAATTATGAAAATGGTTTTGCGCAAAACTCTCATTCTGTGTGTTTTGGGATCATTGGACATTTGTGTGTGCTAGTAAATATAGTAAACCTTATCTGCACTGACCACCAAAAGTAGGTCTAATTCTGGGTATCTGCACTGACCACCAAAAGTAGGTCTACACCAAAAGTAGGTCTAATTCTGGGTATCTGCACTGACAACCAAAAGTAGGTCTACACCAAAAGTAGGTCTAATTCTGGGTATCTGCACTGACCACCAAAAGTAGGTCTAATTCTGGGTATCTAATTTTGGTAGCCGCTTATTGCTGGACAACAAAGTAATGGAGAAAGCTGTCAGCATTACTTTGCAACAGCATTGATCTTGTAGTGACTTTGAGCTCAAATATTTATAGAATATTGAGGTATTAACCCGTTCCCTCATATTGACGACTATGTAAAAGTCCTATAGGAGCAAATGCTCTATTTATCACAATGGTTTCAAACTACAAGATTCTAAAATGTTCCTTTTCTCCAGTGAGTGCCCTTTTTCGTTAGATTTATTCAAAGAGGTTGTATCTAAAACTAGCCTATGTCGTAATGGGTTAAACCTTTACTTCATAAATATGCATTTAACACCTTTGCAAACAAAGTATACCTAGATCAGATAATTCATATAGGATCTGTCCGATCATGGTTTGTTCTGTTTGCTTATTATGTAATACAGGGCTACTATAAAAATTCAGTTAATTAATATGCATGATGGTATTACATTTTTGCATGAATATTCATGAAGTAAAGGATTAAGCAACCACCTGCTGTAATGTTTATTCACATTGTGGTGACTACAGACAAAAGCTACTACGTAGTGAATAAGTTGATAACAAATAGAACTTAATCTTTGTCATATAAGTGTTTTAACCCTTCTCCTGTTCAGTATTCATGTAAGAAATAATGACCGCATGAATAATTCTGAGCTATATTTTTATCATGTAAACTTTTCAATGGTCTTTTTTTGCTTTGACAAAACTTCAGAACCAGGCTTATATGATGTTAAAAGCAAACAGAACAGACCCAGATCAGATGGCTCCTATAGGAGCCATATGAATAGGAGCCATCTGATCTGGGTTTACTCTGTTTTCAAATGTGTGAAAAAGGTATTTATAAGAGGGAAAGGGTTACACAAACCATAGACGTTAAGTATTATATGGCATACATGCTCTTTAGCTCGACTATTAGAATATTACAGAGATATTTTCTACTTAACTCATTCCCTCCTAAACTATTTTTAGATCCAACCTTTTTGGATGAATCTACCGAAAATGAGTATTAACTAGAGAAAAGGAAAATTTAAAAAAAATTGTAGTTTTGAAGCCATTTTAGTTTTGAAGCCATTGTGATAAATAGAGCATTTGCTCCTATGGCTTCAATAAATGAGTTTTACAGTGGCGCAAAAATGCGTGAGTAGAAGAGAATGGGTTAATGCCCAGATATTGGAATCGTGCAAACCTGGTTTACCCCTTTGCATGATAGAGGTGCCATTGGTAACACAGTAGACTAGATCTTGCAGGATCCGTCTGATCTTGGTCTACTCTGTTTGCAAAGGCATGAAAGGGATTTATATGAGAGAAATGTTAAGCATTTTAGAATATAATCAAAACCAGAAAAATACAATGAAAAATAGGACATTAAATCAGTATGTATAACAAAATACCCAAATAACCGTACGTTTTTGGAAAAACTTAGGCAAATAGTGTAGGCCCAGATCAAACAGCTCTTAAAGGGGCCATTTGATCAATGTCTGCACTTTTAGCTAATAGTGCACTCTAAATAAAAGTTACCAAAGTGGTGTCAAATTGAGTTGTTGAAGCTTTTCAAGCCAAGGAAGATGGGAAATTTTGTGTCTGAATACTAAGGGTAATTAAGGTAAAGGGCATTTGACTCAATTCCACTGTCATGCTGCAATGATAATGGTTGCCATGGTAACCCGGTGATGACCTGTGATTACCTGGGAAAGTTTATGTCCCAGGAACTAAGACTTCATTTTGCTATGACAGACAGTAAAGAATAAAAACAGCCGACTTTTATATGAGCTGTCTGATCTGGATCTGCTCTGTTTGCAGAGGTGTGGTTTGCAAAGAAGGCTTATAGGGTAAAATGATGGTGTTTCAAGAAAAAAACCACTTAAATATGGGAGGTAAAAAACTATTTTAAAAATGACACTGGTACGTTAGCTATAAATAGTGATGTCTCTCACACAGACATGGCCATGCAGTCTTTATAATATACATGTATACGGAACTGGGTAATGTATTGTATACTTCAGGTAAAGTGTAGTGTTGACCCTTTCCCTGTTCTATGTTTATACCAAATAATACCTACTGAATATTCATGGAATAAATTGTTATAATGAAATATAGAAGCTGGAACATTGTACATGTAGTTTTAAAAAGTAAAGAAACAGATCTATCAAATTCCATTAGCGAACAGAGCAGACCCTGATCAGATGGCTCCTTTAAGAGCCGTCTGGTCGGGGTCTAATCTGTTTGCAAATGTGTTAACCCATTCCTTCATATTGACGCCTCTGTAAAAGTGACTCTGAAACCATTGTGATAAATAGAGCATTGCTCCATAGGAGCAAATGCTCTATTTATCACAATGGTTTAAAAAAATACACAGTTCTAAACTTTTCCTTTTCTCCAGTTAATGCTCCTTTTTGGTAGATTTATTCAAAGTGGTAGGATGAAAAATAGCCTATGAGGTAATGGGTTAAAATGCGTACATAAAAGGAAAAAGGTTAACATGAATATTTATATAAATAATAATGATATAAATATTAAATAACTGATTTTTTATGACGAACAAGGAGATGTTGGTCATGACAGAAACTGTAGAATCAGATCTATATTATTTCATAAGCAAACAGATCATACCCTGATCAGACGAGAACCAGCTGCGCTGTCTCTACTCAGTTTGAAAAGATAGAGAGGTTAATCGATGACGTCATCATTATGAACTTTCAAATAGACGAGCCCATTGTTTTATATACTGCTCTTGTTTATATAAGGCAATTGCCTGTTTAGATTATTCACAGATTTTGAAAATAAATTCATTGAAGTGTTAGACGATTCTTTCTTTCTTTTATTCTACCGAAATTACTTACAAGATCTTCACCTGAACAACATTGATGTGAAGATTTACGTAAAGAAATAAAATTTACATATGTAACCCAACGCTTTTTACCATAGTTATGGAAGTCTAAAGTTACTTCACTATATAACATAAAGTGAAATGTGCTTGATTTGGAGACAATGTCACAAGGGGGGCATCCTTGTCCTATAGACACACTGTTCTAGTTACAGTTAAAGCCCTCTAATGCGACCACTTAACAAATTCCCTCATTTTGACGACACTGTAAAAGTCACTTTATGAAACCATTTTGATAAATAGAGCATTTGGTCCTATAGGAGCAAATGCTCTATTTGTCACAATGGTTTCAAACTAAACAATTCTAAAAAATTCAATTTCTCTAATTAATGTTCCTTTTTTGGTAGATTTATTCAAAGAGATTGTACGTAAATATAGCCTATGGGGTAATGGGTTAATGAATAAGCATGACTGTCTATAAGCAGGTGGATGCTTAATGCAGAACGAAAGTTATGCAGAAAACTCCTACAGCTTTCTGTATAACTTTCATCCTGCAGTTTGCCACTGTGAATTATGCCCCTTTTTGCTGGTCGCATTGGAGGGGTTTTGCTTTATTATCATTCAACTGTAAACTACACGTCTTCATGTACACATGTCTTGCAAAACCTGACACAATCTAGTAATAGTTTTAAAGTATACAAAAATATGAAATTGAACATAAAAAGAGTAATCGCCCAGATGGAAACCAAGAAGTGTGAGAGAGTTAATTCTCAATTCCCTTCACTGCTATCCGCTACATGACTCGCATTTGCAAACAGCTTGGATCCAGATGAGATGAGATACCGAGTAACTCGGCGCCTCATCAGGGTCCATTTATGCGACACGAACACCTAATACAGTGAACCCTCATTATACCGGCATTCGTTACAATGGCACCCTCCTTATATTGGCAGTATGCATTGAAACAAAATTACCGTTAAGTCTTTGAAACAACCGATGAATAAATAGGTAAAACGCCAGTAAGACAGGTGATCGCTTAATGCAGAACACAATAAGTGCAAAAAGCTTTTTGCACTTCTTGTGTTCTGCATTAAACGTTCAACTGTTGGTATTAGTTTAACACTGGCTTATATGGTTCCTTTCATATTTAAACTCATTATAACGGCAAGCTCGTTATACCAGCAAAATGTCTGGAAGCAAACACCTCCGTTGTAACGAGGGTTCACTGTACTAACATCCATTGCAGAAAATCCGTAAAGTTGAACTTGGATATATCGAACTTGAAGGCACCATACACATTACTCCGAGGGTATAGACGTGTGAGTTATCCCATATTTCGCAAGTTCACAGCTTAATGAAGGTCTTTAACCCTTTCCCTCATATAAACGTGTTTTCACGCATTTGCAAACAGAGTACACCCAGATCAGACGGCTCCTATAGGAGCCGTCTGATCAGGGTCTGCTCTGTTTGCTAGTGGAATCTGAAATATCTGTTTCTTTACTTTCTAAAATAGTTATAATGTTCCACCTTCCATATTTCATTATAACTATTTTCTCTATGAATATTCAGTAGGTATTGACTTTTGGAATAAATATAGAACAGGGAAAGGGTTAAAGTAATACTGGAATATCCTGTTGGAACTTTCGGCTTTACGATCGACCTGCATTAAGCTGTCACATCATTTTTTTCCCAAGATATGTATACTGATACATTTTAGAACAATTCTGTTCTGTGTTGTAATTTCTGGATGAACCGAACTTTTACCTCGAGTTATCCCGACATATGAGTTCTCCAAGTTCGGCATATCGAAGTTAACTGTAGTTATGTATGTACAACAGAATGTATTTATAAACCATTTCTTTATCAATAATCATGTAAGGAATTTTAGTGACTGTATTACTATTAATCAACTTATTTTAACAGTAGCGTATAAACAAGAGAATATGTGCCCCTCACATAACTTGGCACTCTAGGCGCCCTCTACTCAAATCTTAAAAAGCGGTTTGCAGGCGCGGATTTAGAGGGGGCTGAGTCGGTGTACGCCCCCCCCCCCCCCCCTAAAATCGCAAAAACAATTTTTAAGTAATATTTTAGATCTATATACAGTAAAACCTCTCTATAACGACCACTAAACTGTGTTAATTAGTTGGTATTTAGATCAGGTGGCTTCTTAAAGCAAGATGAAAGTAAAAACAGAACGCTCTGTTTTACGATCACCTTGCTTTAAGCAGCTACCTGCCTGTAACACAGCTCTTTTTCAACGTGTATTACAAACACACTTTATGTCATCGAACATAAAAATCTACGCCCCTCAAAAAAAAACTTCTTACCCCCACCCCCACCCCCACCCCCACCCCAAATCTGAAATCCTGGATCCGCACCTGGTTTGTCGGGTAAAATGCTAAATGATTTAAGCAAAAAGAAATACCAGGTGTGCTATACAGGCGTCGCAATAAAAGGTACGTACAGTGAACCCTCGCCACAACGGAGGTGTTTGCTTCCAGACAGTTTGCTGGTATAACGAGGTTGCCGTTATAATTAGTTTTTGTTGTAAAAATCAGAGGACAATTATTTTTTCCATGAAACTGATATTTTCTACTCACATCTTTGATATAAATGCACTTTTTACCTTTGCATACAGAATGGATCCTGATCCGACGGCTCCAGGAGTCGTTTTATCTGGATCTACTTAGTTTGGAAAGGTAAGAAAAGACGTTACTACGGTGTAAAATGTTAACCCTTCTCTTGCTATTCACTTCAATATACCTACCTGTAAATAGTGAAGACCCAGATAATACAGCTCTTTAGGAGCTGTCTCATCAGGGTCTGCACTATTTACAAGTTGATCGTGCAACCAGTGCACTCCACAGCAATGATTGCACAGCGAAATACTTGTACACAGTGAAGATATATGTAATTATACAACAGGGCATGGGTAAAGAAGGAGAAATGTATTTTAAAATTCAGCAAGAGAAGGGTTCAAACCCTGGTCATGATCCGATGGCTTCGGATGATAGAGAAATGGATGCATGACACACATCAAGTCGACACATCAAATTACGCGGTGTCCGATCAAGACCTACCCTGTCATATTAGATGAAAAACTTTGAAGATGCAAGGAAAGGCAAACGGTGCAGATCCATAAGAAAACGTTATGGTCACTGACCAACCTGTGTCGTAACATGCGCGGATCCAGAGGGGGAAGCATTTGATCAGGATCTATACTGTTTGTTAAGTTGGATAGTTATACAGTAAAGTTCTTTAAAGTGACATTTAACCATTTACATGAGGAATAAGTACATCATGAATATTTTATGAGAGCAAATATATACGGGAATCTTTGCCAATGACAGGAACTATAGAATCTGATCAATATAATTCCATGAGCAAACAGAGCAGACCGAAATCAGATGTTTCCTACAAAGACGTGAAAATATGTTTCTATCATGTAAGCCCAACCTGTTTCATTAAGATCAATCATATAGAGCGACATATATGGACACTTGTTTTCTGCATCACGTCCATGCTTCACGAAGCAACCGCCTGTTTTAACCCATTTTAACCCATTTCCCCAATGGCGCCTACGTCAAAGTCATTTCATGAAATCATCGTCATAAATAGAGCATTTGATCCATTAGGAGTTTATGCTCTATTTATCACAATGGTTTCAAATTTAAAAAATGTTTTTAGTAAATGCTCCTTTTATTCAAAGAGGCTGGGTCTAAAACTAGTGAAGGAGGCAATTGGTTAACCTTTACTCCATAAATACTCCTTCCTACGCTTTTTTTCCAGGGGCCTTACAATCTGGGTCTACTCTGTTTGCAATGTCGTAAATATACGGGTCTATGGAGAAAATAATTATAATGGAGATTACTCATACCAAAAAAATATTGTAAGAGTTGCTTCGCTTGCGTACACCTTAGCCTGTCTCGGGAGGATAAGTGAATACCTTTGCCAACAGTTTGGATCCAAATAAGACGCAGAGAAACTGGGTGTCTTATCAGGATCGAAACTGTTTGACATCCTGATAATATTGAATAGATTATTTTTAATGAAATGTGTACGTACAAGCTGTAAAGTCGAATATATTATAACGTTAAGCCACATTTCCCTATAGCATTCCATACAGGCCTGAGAAATGATGACTTCGCGAATATCAAATAGACGAAAGGCAATTTTTTTGTAAGAGTTGCTCCCCTTGTACTGTCGGACGTATTTCTTCAACCTTAGCCTGCAATATGCGGCTGAGTGAATACTTATGCCAACAGTTTGGATCCAGACGGGACGCCGAGTAACTCGGCTTCCATCAGGATCCAAACTGTTTGACATCCTGATAATATTGAGTAGACTTATTTTAATGACATATATACACACGCTGAAGAATCAACTATATCATAACATTAAACACCCTTTCCCTGTTTAATTTTCATATGAGAACTATGACATCGCGGATATCAATAGACGAAACGCCAAAAATATTATAAGAGTTGCTTGCTTCCCTTGTACTATAGACCGTATTCGTTCAACCTCAGGCGGATGATTAAATATTTATGCCAAGAGTTTGGATCCAGATGAGACGCCGAGTAACTCAGGATCCAAACTGTTTGACATCCTGATAATATTAAATAGACGAATCTTAATGAGATATGTACACACAAGTTGAAAATTCATATATATTATAACACTAAGCACCCTTTCCCTGTAGAATTTTCAAATGAGAACTGTTTGACACCCTGGTTGCATTTTGGTAGACAAATTCATGATACAATGGATAAAATATTCCAAAAAGGGAATTAATAACAGTAAAATCTCGATTATTCGAACACTAAAATACGTATTATAATCGATCTTTAAGACAGGTGGCAGCTTAATGCATGGTGAAAGTCATGCAGAAAGCTCCTAGAGGAGCTTTCTGCATAACTTTCACCATGCATTAAGCAGCCACCTGCCTAATAGGGTCTAAATTCTTCTAGACAGAAAATTCGAATAATCGAGATTTTACTGTAATACATGAATACCTCTGATCTAATATTGTAAAAATGTGACTACAGTTTCTGCCATGGCCAAAAGTTGCTGTGTCCGTATACAATTATAAAAATGAATCTAATTCATATACATGATGCCATTATTTCTCACATGAACATGCATGGAGTAAACAGTTAATACACTAAGGAATATGCATGAAAAGATCGCCGTACAGAAATTTCACTACATGTGAATAATTCCTATAAGTGTCTAACAATGCAGACCCTGAACAACTCGCCTCAGGCCCATTAACAAATTGTGTTATACATGTATAGAGTGTTATATATTTTTTGTTCTTGGCGCTATGTGACTATTTAGTGTCGCGGTGAAACCCAACTCACTTACTCACTATTATTTCTGGCAATCGTAGCTATTTGGTGAATTCTGGTGATCCCAGAATAGTCGAAAAGTTCCAATTATATTTCTGGTGAAAATCGATGGATCCCCGTTCATGTTCCACTTTTCTGACAGAGAAGATAAGACCCAGTGGTGGTTAGTTTATATCAGTGTAGGTAAGAATATAGCCTATATGTTAACAGATGCCAAATTATATAGTGAATACTTTTATCACTAGCCAAATATGTCAAGAAAGCGGCGGCAAAGTTTATTCCATTAGAATTTCAGCAATTGATCTAGAAATTTGAACAAGATATCTGTATAGATATCTGACAGTTTTTGCCCAGTTCTTGTTCTGCATTAAGCTATAGATATCTGACAGTTTTGCCCAGTTCTTGTTCTGCATTAAGCTATAGATATCTGACAGTTTTTGCCCAGTTCTTGTTCTGCATTAAACTATAGATATCCGTTCTGCATTAAATTATAGCTATCTGACAGTTTTTGCCAAGTTCTTGTTCTGCATTAGGCTATAGATATCTAACGGTTTTTGCCCAGTTCTTGTTCTGCATTAAGCTATAGATATCTGACAGTTTTTGCCCAGTTCTTGTTCTGCATTAAGCTATAGATATCTGACAGTTTTTGCCCAGTTTTTGTTCTGCATTAAGCTATAGATATCTGACAGTTTTTGCCCAGTTCTTGTTCTGCATTAAGCTATAGATATCTGACAGTTTTTGCCTAGTTCTTGTTCTGCATTAAGCTATAGATATCTGACAGCTCCTTGCCCAGTTCTTGTTCTGCATTAAGCTCCAACTCACCGGTCGTTTCTGAGGTTCAACTCTACAAAGAACCATGCATTAACTCATAACTGCCCTTGTGTTTGTGAACAAAGGTGGGGAAGTTTTAAAAAAACTCCTTGGACTATTTCACTACAAATGTCACATCTATAATTATAATGTACATTTTCAAATAGTTTCGATGTAGATGAGATGCTGAGTAACTCGTGTCTGATCAGGATCCAAACTGTTTTTTTACTGTAACATTTTTTTTCAACAACAAGAGCTGTTACAGGACTGTGCGCTCGGCTATTCTCAAAATTGTTTGGGTGAAATGCAGGATATTGGACTAAAATGGTGTCCAATGATATTAGAAGTAAGTACAGTATCAAAGTCTCAGTAAAATATCTTTAATAGTGGAGTAACGAACGACAACTCTGCTGGAGATTGATCATATATACGTTAGGTAATCTACTACTTTCAATACCATTGCACCATGTAAATGTCAATTTGAGGATGCACGCTACCCATTTCCATGCCTTTGCAAACAGAGAAGACCAAGATCTGACGTTTCCTGCAAGGGCTGTCTGATCAGGGATTGACTGCATTCATTCCTAAACTACAATAGGAACTATTTATCACAATGGTTTCATAAAGTGACTATTACAGTAGAAAGGCGTATGTATGGAGGAGGGGGTTAAATGAGGGAAAGGGTTAACCGATGTTGTTTTAGGATTCAAGCTGTTTCATGCAGAATATTTCAGCAAAAAAACATAGCGAATTCGCGCTTAATTCGTAGAAAATACATTTAATTGCAAGGTATTGTCATGTGCCCGTCGCTTTCTGTTACATATAGTTTTATGTATTTAACCCTTTCACCGCCGGTGTCGCATAAATGCACCACGACAAATAGTGCAGTCCCAGATCAGACGCCTCCTTTTCAAGGCGGTAAAACCTCTCTGTAATGACCACTAAATTGTGTTAATTAGTTTTTACTTGTGGTGTGAGGTTGTCTAGTGGTAACGCGTTTGACTACCAATCCGGAGGTCCGGGATTCAAATCCTGGTCCCTCCCGGAAATTTCGGAGACGCTTTTCAGTGTCTCCCATCCGCACCTCCTCTCCACCCAAGTATTAAAATGGGTACCTGTGAGGGTCACTAGTCGGTACTGCCAGTATATTAGCAATGCTCAATACTCAATGACCAGGGGAGTAAATGTACAGTCGGCTGAGCAGTCCTTCGGACTGAAAGTAGACTATAAGTAGGTACTTTTTACTTTGGGTAGATGGCTGCTTAAAACAAGGTGAAAGTAAAACAGAACGCTCCTATATGAGCGTTCTGTTTTACTTTCATCTTTCTTTAAGCATATGCCTGTCTTTAACACAAAATACTTGATGTAATTTAGTGGTCGTTATAGAGAGGTTTTACTGTATTTCTTCATTTTCTTCAATGAGAGAAATTAATCAAAGTGTCAAACAGTTTTGATCCTGACGAGACGTCGTGTTACTCAGAGTCTGATCTGGATCCAAACTGTTGACATGTATAATCACAAATTAGTCACAAGCACTGAATTAGTTACGGAGACACGTGCTTTATGCAATATATTTCGTACATTGTAATTTTAATATAACTGACAAAGACAAGAATAACATATACCTTAACTGCGGTGGATTTTTTCCTCTCTCCATTTTGTCACTTATAATTGAAGGAATATAGACATAAACTACGTGATTACTAATTTCTGGATTTCTCACTACTCGATTGTTCCCGGGAACATTCTGTGCATATAGTAAAACATACAGTAAAACCTCCCTTAACCCTTTCCCTCATATTGACGGCTTTTGACGACTCTGTAGAAGTCACTCTGTGAATCCATTGTGATAATAGAGCATTTGCTCCTATAGAAGCAAATACTTTATTTATCACAATGGTTTCAAATTACAAAATTCTAAGATTTTCATTTTCTCTAAATAATGTTCCTTTTCGGTAGATTTATTCAAAGTGGTTGGATCTAAAAATAGCCTATGAAGGAATGTGTTAACCGGACGTTAAATTAAATATATATCGGTCTTGAAGACAGGGGACAGCTTAATGCAGAGTGGAAGTCATGCAGAAAGCTATCTGCATGACTTTCACCCTGCATTAAGCAGTCACCTGCCTAAAATATCTGAATTCTTCTCAACTAGAATTTCGGTTAAGAGAGGTTTTACTGTAGTTGAAGTGTTCCAAGCGAATGATTAATATCGAAGGGGCATTTCTGCAAGAAAATCCTTTGCCGCTGCGATATTTTGAAATTCAGTTTTGAGTCATACAGTGAGGCCCTAATTTGAGGTCCATTTATCTGAGTATACGCTGTTTGTATATGAGGAATGTGCTGATATAAACAGCATGGCCACTAATGATCAGAATTCTTGAAGTGAATAAATGACTTCTTTGTCTCCAGGACTTATTATAAAACAAATTTTCTATATACAGTAGAACCTGTCTAATCGATCTAAAAATGGTAGCTTAATGCAGGTCAAAAGTAATGCAGAAAGCTCCGATATTACTGCATTACTTTGCCCTGCATTAAGCAACCTCCTGCCTTTTAAGACTCATACGCTCAATTAATGAATAACCCCCTAACACAGGTTCTACTGCTCGTCCAGTCCATTAAATTTGAAATATTGAGATTTATTTGGATCCGAGATTTTGCACATCCTCCGAAGAACGACCTGCCATGCATTTGCAAACGGCTTGAATCCCGCCGAGCACCCGATTAACCCATTTGCTCCCAGTGGATTCTTCCATGCTTATATATTGGATTAATCCATTTTTGATCTAAGGGATGCCTGGTCTAAATTTTTATTTTCGATTTGTTTTATATTGAATTTCCTATCAGCAAACACCACGACACGTCGCTTTCTGTTACATATAGTTTTATGTATTTAACCCTTTCACCGCCGGTGTCGCATAAATGCACCACGACAAATAGTGCAGTCCCAGATCAGACGCCTCCTTTTCAAGGCGGTAAAACCTCTCTGTAATGACCACTAAATTGTGTTAATTAGTTTTTACTTGTGGTGTGAGGTTGTCTAGTGGTAACGCGTTTGACTACCAATCCGGAGGTCCGGGATTCAAATCCTGGTCCCTCCCGGAAATTTCAGAGACGCTTTTCAGTGTCTCCCATCCGCACCTCCTCTCCACCCAGGTATTAAAATGGGTACCTGTGAGGGTCACTAGTCGGTACTGCCAGTATATTAGCAATGCTCAATACTCAATGACCAGGGGAGTAAATGTACAGTCGGCTGAGCAGTCCTTCGGACTGAAAGTAGACTATAAGTAGGTACTTTTTACTTTGGGTAGATGGCTGCTTAAAACAAGGTGAAAGTAAAACAGAACGCTCCTATATGAGCGTTCTGTTTTACTTTCATCTTTCTTTAAGCATATGCCTGTCTTTAACACAAAATACTTGATGTAATTTAGTGGTCGTTATAGAGAGGTTTTACTGTATTTCTTCATTTTCTTCAATGAGAGAAATTAATCAAAGTGTCAAACAGTTTTGATCCTGACGAGACGTCGTGTTACTCAGAGTCTGATCTGGATCCAAACTGTTGACATGTATAATCACAAATTAGTCACAAGCACTGAATTAGTTACGGAGACACGTGCTTTATGCAATATATTTCGTACATTGTAATTTTAATATAACTGACAAAGACAAGAATAACATATACCTTAACTGCGGTGGATTTTTTCCTCTCTCCCTTTTGTCACTTATAATTGAAGGAATATAGACATAAACTACGTGATTACTAATTTCTGGATTTCTCACTACTCGATTGTTCCCGGGAACATTCTGTGCATATAGTAAAACATACAGTAAAACCTCCCTTAACCCTTTCCCTCATATTGACGGCTTTTGACGACTCTGTAGAAGTCACTCTGTGAATCCATTGTGATAATAGAGCATTTGCTCCTATAGAAGCAAATACTTTATTTATCACAATGGTTTCAAATTACAAAATTCTAAGATTTTCATTTTCTCTAAATAATGTTCCTTTTCGGTAGATTTATTCAAAGTGGTTGGATCTAAAAATAGCCTATGAAGGAATGTGTTAACCGGACGTTAAATTAAATATATATCGGTCTTGAAGACAGGGGACAGCTTAATGCAGAGTGGAAGTCATGCAGAAAGCTATCTGCATGACTTTCACCCTGCATTAAGCAGTCACCTGCCTAAAATATCTGAATTCTTCTCAACTAGAATTTCGGTTAAGAGAGGTTTTACTGTAGTTGAAGTGTTCCAAGCGAATGATTAATATCGAAGGGGCATTTCTGCAAGAAAATCCTTTGCCGCTGCGATATTTTGAAATTCAGTTTTGAGTCATACAGTGAGGCCCTAATTTGAAGGTCCATTTATCTGAGTATACGCTGTTTGTATATGAGGAATGTGCTGATATAAACAGCATGGCCACTAATGATCAGAATTCTTGAAGTGAATAAATGACTTCTTTGTCTCCAGGACTTATTATAAAACAAATTTTCTATATACAGTAGAACCTGTCTAATCGATCTAAAAATGGTAGCTTAATGCAGGTCAAAAGTAATGCAGAAAGCTCCGATATTACTGCATTACTTTGCCCTGCATTAAGCAACCTCCTGCTTTTTAAGACTCATACGCTCAATTAATGAATAACCCCCTAACACAGGTTCTACTGCTCGTCCAGTCCATTAAATTTGAAATATTGAGATTTATTTGGATCCGAGATTTTGCACATCCTCCGAAGAACGACCTGCCATGCATTTGCAAACGGCTTGAATCCCGCCGAACACCCGATTAACCCATTTGCTCCCAGTGGATTCTTCCATGCTTATATATTGGATTAATCCATTTTTGATCTAAGGGATGCCTGGTCTAAATTTTTATTTTCGATTTGTTTTATATTGAATTTCCTATCAGCAAACAGTGTAGACTCTGATCAGACGCCGCATAATGCGACGTCTGATCAGAGTCTACACTGTTTGAATATATCCAATATATGGGATCGTGGGAACAAATGGATTAATTCGGCGTCTCATCAGGATCCAAAATGTAAGACATTCGACTACTAGTCTCTCTAAAGCTTCAACGAGTCTAGAGTAAGAAAAACAAGGTGTTGGGCCATGGCCTTAGAACAGGTTTTATGTTTTAAGCAAAGTAAATGTTGACGTGAAAATCTGTCTTTCCGACATTTTATAGGCACACATATATTAACCCATTTGCTCCCACGATCCCATATATGGGACATAGGCAAACAGTGTAGACTCTGATCAGAGTCTACACTGTTTGCTGATAGGAATTTCAATATAAAACAAAACGAAATTGAAAATTTAAACCAGACTTCCCTTAGATAAAAAAAATGGACTAATCCAATATATAAGCATGGAAGAACCCACTGAGAGCAAATGGGTTAAATTTTCACCAATTTAATCTAATTCTTATTCCTCTATTCGCGACCTGCTTCGCTTTTGCAAACGTATATGATCTTGATGAGACGCCGAGTAACTCGTAACTGTTGGCACTCGGTCAATTGTTGATAAAAAAACTTGGTCGAAGTTTGAAGTAGTCAAATTTGCACCCGATCGAAATCCAGCTACATTATTTTCGTCCCAGCTAAATATCGGTCTTAGAGACAGGCGGCAGCTTGATGCAGAGTGAAAGCTCTCGTACATGAGCTTCGGAATTATTTTCCTCTTACATAAACCCATTCCCTCGTGTTGACGACTTGTGACAACCCTGTAGAAGTCACTTTGTGAAACCATTGTGATAAATAGAGCATTTGCTCCTATAGGAGCAAATGCTCTATTTATCACAATGGTTTCAAACTGCAAAATTCTAAAATTATCCTTTTCTCTAGTTAATGCTATTTTCGGTAGATTTATTCAAAGAGGTTGTATCTAAAAATAGCCTATGAGGTAATAGGTTAAACAACCACATTATTACAAGATGTTTGTGTATATTTAGTAAGTGGTCGTTTTACAGGGATTTTACTGTATGGTGTTATGCAGGATAAAGTGTTAAACTTATCCTAAGTGTTTGGATTAGTATGTTTACATTACAGCCACGTGCAGGTACCTGGATTAGTATGTTTACATTACAGTCACGTGCAGGTGATACAGTAAGTCCTCGCTGACCCGAAATTTTAGTAAAGAAATAAAAACAACAGAATACAGTTAAACCCCCTCTAATGTGACCACCAAAAAATAGGCAAAATTCTGGGTGGCAGAGGCAGGTGGTAGCTTAATGCAGGACGAACGTTATGCAGAAAGCTCCTCTTTCTGCATATCGTTCGTCCTGCATTAAGCAAGCACATGCTTTAAACGACGTCATTGGCTCTTTATTAAACGGTCGCATTAGCAGGGTTTTACTGTATTATTATATGCATGGGCTGCTTGATTCCGGATGAAAGTAACGCAGAAAAACTGTATGGCTTGAATCCTACGTTAAGCTGTTTCTTGTCTTAAAGACAACCATTGATTTTTATTTGAGTGTTCGTCTTAAAATGATTTTATTGTACAATAAAATTTTGTCTTATGCGAACATTAATAAGAGTTCTCTGAAAACAGCTGATATCTTCAAGCAGATCGAAAGCAATTCAGAATTTTCCTATAGTAGTTTACTGCTTTACTTTCGCCATGCATTAAAAATTAAAAAATACCTGCTTTTATGACCCCGTTATCCAGAACAGAACAGAACAGAACATATCTTTACTAACATGTGCAACATGAGGGAAACATACATACAGTATATATAATAGATTGAAAAACGAGTCCGGTCGTTTTATAAATTAACTTGTTCGGCAAAAATGCATATGCTTTAAAAGGGGAACATTTAGTGCAAATACTTTTCCCTCCAGCGGATCTAGTGGGTACTTAGATATAAACGAATGTCGCTTAACACGGGTTCCACTGTATTTCAAGTGCTATAAGCATACTTACCCTTCACGTGACTTGTGTTTGGTTCCAGGCGAGACGCCGATTTACTCGCCGACTCATTTGATCCATGGTGTTTGAAACTGTAATTACGTTAAGCCATTTCGGCGCCAAATTTCTAATTGTCGTCTGCAATCCAAGTTTGTTAAATCATTCAGTAAAATAAGGAAATGAGATAAATAAATGCAAATTTTAAAGGAATAAAGCACATATATAGAAATAGAGATTGAGACAAAAAGTGAAGTCCCTGATCAGACGCCGCCTTGAAAAGGTGGCGTCTAATTTGGAACTGCACTATTTTTCGTGGTGCATTTATGCGACTGCGGCGGTGAAAGGATTAAAACAAAAAGAAACAATATCAAACAATTTCAAACTGAAAACAGACGTGATACGTTGTATTAATTTTTCAAACGACAACACGTGGCAGCGAAAGGGTTAATAGAAAAGACACGTGCGCTAACCTGGCGCACGGCGAACAACCAGGGAGCTGAGCCTGAAAATTAATTATTGCATTGACATGTGAAGTGCTTGGTAAACAAAAGCTAAATAGAAGGCGTTTTGTTACACGGAATGCTCAAGAAATGCGAAATTAGGCGAGAATATATCCCCTCGCCCCTTTATAATTGTCATATGAAACCTCAGCATTCGAAGAAGTCAAATATTACCTGGAAAATACAGTAAAGCGGACCTATAGCGACTGTATTATGAAGAAACACTATGTAGGTGCTTTTAAAAACAGGTGATAGCTTAATGCAGAGACGAAAGTAATGCAGAAAGCTCCTACAGGAGCTTTCTGCATTACTTTCGTCCTGCATTAATCTACCAGATGCATTTAAGACCCAGAATTCGACTTCTGTTTTGAAAGTCGCATTGGAGAGGTTTGCTGTATGTGATATTGGTAAGATATTGTATACGATATAATGTTTATTACTCTTGTGAGCAAAAAACAAGACTGGTGATCTGTTTTGATCATTAGTCATGTCTTTGTTTCCATGCTTATGTCTACGGATGAATATCAGAGATCCAGATAAAATGCGTAAATTTAAACATTTTCAAGTATATCTCCTTTATTTCTCCACCAAACTCTATACTGTGCCCACTCTGTAGAATCGACTCGACGAGACGACTCTAAAGAGTGGTCACAGTATAGGGTTTGATGTACAAATGACAATTTTAGTATTCTGGTACACATCTTTATCTGTAACTCTGATTATTATATAAATATATACAGTAATTACTTTCTAATGCGACCACAAGAAAAAAGTCTAGTTCTGGACCTTAGCGATAGGTGGTAGCTTAAAGCAGGATTAAAGTAATGCAGAAATTCCTTGCAGGAGCTTTCTGCATAACCTTCATCCTGCATTAAGCAACCGCATGGTTTTCAAAACACCTTTTTCCTGTATAGAGATACATAATGTAACCATTTCTCAGTACCGGGAACGGCAATTCCTTACGAATTCTCTACCCAGGGTTATCGTCCCTGTTTCGTTTCTATATCCACTTTCTTAAATATCGTGCTTAATTTCTGAGGTTTTTTTTTTTTAATTCTAAACTTTAACCCTTCACTTCAGAGATGCCTTTGCAGACAGAGTAGACCTAAATCACACAGCCCATTCAAAAGCTTATAATTAGGATCGGCTTATGTAGTAATATAGATCTAATTCTACTGTTTCTGCCATTGTCAAAAGTTCCTGTTTTCATGTGCCTTTATAAAAATTAATTTGATTAAACTCTATAATTTCATTATTTAGTTCTAGTATGATTGCAATAGACCACCCCTCCCCCTAACAAAATACAATTGCTTAATGCTGGGTGCAAGTAATGGACTTTCAACCTGCACTAAGCTACCATCTGAATCATGAATTAACCCTTTCCCTCATAGGCTATTTTTAGACCCAAGCTCTTTGAATTAATCTATCGAAAAGGAGCATTTACTAGGGAAAAGGAAAGTTTTAGAATTATGTAGTATTGAAACCATTGTGATAAATAGAGCATTTGCTCCTAAGGAGCAAATGCTCTATTTATCAGAAACCACAAGTGACGTTTACAGAAACGTCAAAAGGCGTCAGTATGAGAGAATGGGTTAAAGGAAAGGGTTAAGGAATATCAAGACCAGAATACCACATGTTGGATGAATTACCTAGTGTCTCTCGGATTAACCACCCCTCCCCCCAAAAAAAAAAAAAAAAAAAAAAAAAAAACGTTCTTAGTATAATTCTTTTTTTCTTGTCTGCAACAATTGTCGTTTGCTTCAATTCTTAGCATAAGAAAAATCTAAAAAACGTTCTTAATATAATTCTTTTCATGCTAAGTTTTTTTTGTCTGCAACAATTGTCGTCTGCTTCAATTCTTAGCGTAAAAATGTAACATATCTTTGCAAAAATATGGTCAAAGCGTGAAACCGTTTGGATCCTGATGAGACCCCGCATTATTCAGCGTCTCATCTGAATCCAAACTGTTTGCATTGGTAATCAAAGGTTTCACTGGACATCTAAAAGAACAAGAGAAACTTTATCGATAGTAAGTGTAGGGCATCGCGTCTCTCTCTCTCTCTCTCTCTCTCTCTCTCTCTCTCTCTCTCTTGGGCGTCCAATTAGCCCATAGTGAGCAGAAACAGACGTCAATCAACATACACAGACAATCAGATATTAACAGAGAGAACAGTCTTCCGAATAATACTGTAGTGTGGATCGAGATACGTAATGGCTTGTTGGATTCTGATCCAAATTCGTCTCGTGTAAGTTCACAAAATGCAATGCATTGCAGTGTTGCGATGGAAACCTCCCATAAATCCTTTCAACGTAACTGTCGTCTGCTAAACCTTCGTCCGCTACAATCTTTACAAAAACAATGCCCGATTGTCAAAAAGTTTGAGTCCTGTGCCCAAGGTTATAAAACTTCTGAGTCTGAGTCTGAGTTCATTCTCAAGTATCTGATTGGTCAAATTCTGAAAACTCAGAGTCTGACCAATCAGGGCCCGGTTTCACGAACAATCTCAACTTCCTACTCAACTCAACTTTGATAACAAGCTCAAACTCAAATAAGCGACTCAGCTAAGCGACTTAGTCCGCACTCAGTTGAGCAGACTCAATTAATTATTTTTTCAATGCGGCGAGCGGCCCACTTCCGGAAACTCTCCCTTTGAAGGTAAGTTTACACTAAAATACGCCAAATATTGACATGCAAATAGTCGGCTGCCAAAAATGGACTCTAAAAAAAGGTCTACTAACTGGAGTGAAGCTGAAAAATTAGAAACCGGACCCAGATGCTTGAGAATGATCTCAGGCTCGAGCAAAAAACTTTATAACCTTGGAGCCTGATGAGACATCGAGTTACAGACCTGGTTCTAAACTGTTTGCAAATATGATCACGAATTCGACATGTGAGAGTTCGTCAATGAAAGAGTTAACCCTTTATTCCATGAATAATCATACAAGAAATAATGACATCATACATATTAATACAATTAATTGTTTTATAGCATATGGATACAGGAAAAACATTATCGTGACAGAAACTGTAGAATAATATCTATATTGTATCATAAATAAACAGAGCACATCCTGGTCGGACGACTCCTATAGAAACCATCTGATCTGGGTATTCTCTGGATACAAAGTAGTAGAAAGGAGCATTTATGGAGTAAAGGGTTAAAATTCTTCCGGTGATTCAGAGTTTTGTTTAAGGTTGTTACTCGACTGTCGTCACTAATTGGTCTATTGTGTAGAAACTTATAATTGACGTTTTCAATGATATATGAGTCTATGTCTCACAACCTTTAATATGCTGTGAAAAAAATAAAGACGGCTCAACCATGGATATAGTGCAATTTTTTAACAGAGCTATAGATAACGGTGCGTACCCAAATAGTAAAATCGTCATTTCTCTACCAAACCCTATACTGTGACTACTATTTAGAATCGTCTCGAAGAGACGATTCTAAAGAGTGGTCACAGTATAGTATTTGGTGGAGAAATAAAAGAGCTATGATTGCAAATGTTTCAATTTAGGCATATTATCTGGATCAAGTGCAAATTGTACTTCTGATTCGATCAAGCTATAAAAACAACTATTGACCGAGTGTCAAACAGCTTGGATCCTGGTGAGACGCCGAGTTACTCGCAAATGTGATTCAGGTTGGTAATAGCGGATCAAGAACCAACTTGTATGTTGCTGAGAACATTGCAAATTGTTGAAACTTTCGTCTGCTTCATTTACAAAAAAACTCCAACTCTTTGTCAACACTGTAAATTGGATGTCAATCATTTTAGATCGTATTGACACGGCGATTTACTCCACATCTGGTCTGGATCCAGATTCATGTACTTTGCAAAGGCAATCGTGAATTCGACCATATCATGTTAAAGCTTGATATAGCGATTTTAATTGTCACAATTTTCGAGGAAATTTTCCGAAACTAGGACAGAGTTCTGCGTGTTACACCTTTGACGTGTTATTCCATTTATCTTTGAGAAAAAAGGCCAGGAACATGGTTATCTAGAATGCAAATCTGAGCAATGCAATTCTTAGCCCTTTCCCCGCCAATGTCGCAAAAATGCGCAGCGACAAATAGCACAGTCCAAGATCAGACGCCGCCCTTTAAAGGCGCTGTCTGATCAGGGACTTCCCTTTATGTCTCAAACTCTATTTTTATATCTTTACTTTATTCCCTTGAAATTTGCATTTATTTATCTCATTTCCGTATTTTATCATATGATTTAACAAAGTGGATTTTAGACGACAATTAGAAATTTGGCGCCGAAAGGGTTAGACTATAACACAGTTACAATAAAACCCACAACAGCGACCACTTTATAAATAAACTTAGGTGTCTTTAAAAATCAGGTGGTTGCTTAAACCATTTCTCCATAGGCTATTTTTAGACCCAACCTCTTTGAATGAATCTACCCAAAAGGAGAATGAACTAGAGAACAGGAAAATATTAGAATTATGTAGTATTGAACTCATCGTGATAAATAGAGCATTTGCTCCTATGGAGCAAATGCTCTATTTATCACAATGGTTTCAAGAAAGGACTACTACAGAGGCGTAGAAAGGCGTATTTATGGAGGATAGGGTTAAAGGAGAGCGGCATTTATGTAGAAAGTTCACACAGGAGTTTCTGCATAACTTTCATCCTGCATTAAGCTACCACATGTCTTTAAGACGCAGAAGTATGCTTGTGATTGCTCGTCGCTGCAGAGGAAGTTTACTGTATTTAATGATAGCAATACATGGTAGAGATTCTTCAAGAGACATGTTAACCTTTAATCTGCTGAATAATTTAAATTAGCTCTTCCTGTACTGCATATTAATTAAGCAAAAACTTGTATTAAAATTCACCACAGAATAAAATGGTTTGTATGACAAACAGTGCCTCAGGAGCCCTTTGATCTGGGTCAACACTGTTTGCAGATGTGTTATATACACGTTTCCCGTTCAGTAAGGGTTATGCAACTGAGGACATAAAGTTCCCCGGATGATGGATGAAGACAGGCTGTCATAGTTACAATGTTCAAAATGGCGTTGATAACAAGGTGATAATGCATCTATAGTAAATATCTTTCGTGAACGCTGTTGTCATTCATCTGATGCTTTTAAAATATAAATTATTTTCAGAACTATTGACCGAATGCCAAACTTGTTTGGATCCTGATGAGGTGTGTAGTAACTCAATTAGATCCAATCAGCATCTGGTCGCGATTAGCGGATTCAGGGTATGGGCCGGGATTACCATTAACCCTTTCGCTTCCAAACTCTGTCGTCTGCTAACTTTGTTGTCTGCTACAATTTTTTTTTTTCTTCATTTTTATTTCAAAAACATAGCAACAGTAACAAACAATTTGGATCCTGATGAGACGCCGAGTTCCTCTGCGTCTCATCTGGATCCAAACTGTTTGCATAGGTAATCACAGATCCGGCATTGGCAGCGAAAGGGTTAAAATTCTAATATTGTAGCTATTCCACCAAACTCTGGGCTGTGACCACTCTTTGGAATCGTCTCGAAACATCTCACGAAGCTTATGTTGCGACCAATTTTTAAAATGGTCTCTATACGTCTCACAAACTCTATCTTGTGACAACTTTTTAAAATGGTCGCTAAATGTCTCACGAACCTTATGGTGTGACCACTCTAAAGAATAGTCTCAAAACGTCTCTATTTGCAAAGGCATTAACCCTTTACCTGATAGAAGCGGCTTTTAGCGTGTTTGATTTATTCCTCCGCTGAAGAAAATAGTTCAAATTCATACAGTCATGAACATATTGCATAATAAATATTTTCTATATCCTAGTAGGTGGTAGCTTAAAGCAGGCTGAAAGTAAAGCAGAATGCGCCTTAAGGCGCATTCTGCTTTACTTTCAACCTGCTTTAAGTGGTCATATGTCTTCAAAACTAGAAACAGGCTATTGGGTAAAGGGTTAAAAGGCGTGCATATATGGAGTAAAGGGTTACATCATATATATAGCTTAACAAGTTCCCTGTTTTATATTTATTAAAAAATTCAATACCTACTGAATATTCATGGACAAAGTAGTTATATTTCAATTGTGGAAGGTTGAACATTGTAGCCGTTTTTAGAAACTAAACAAATATGTTCAATTCTGTTAGCAAACAGAGCATATTGACACATGATCTTTTTGCGAAAGTAGAACCTATATAATCAGATCTATATTATTCCATAAGCAAACAGAACGGACCCTGATCAGATAGATCCTATAGGATTCGTCTGATCTGGGACTAATATTTTTGCAAAGGCGTATAAAGGCGTATTTATGGAGGAAAGGGTTAACCCATTTCCTGATGATGGCATGCTAATCCGAGAACTGTGCCATGACAAAAACAGTAGACTATAATGATTATCCCGAAAGCAAATTGAGCAGACCCTGATCAGACGGCTCATACAGGATTTATATGGTAAAGGGTAGACATTAAAACAACCGAAAATTGTAACAGACGACAACTTTTGCAGACGACATTTTGCAGAATAAGAGTTAATACAAAAGTATTTTTTTTATATTTTAAACCTCCTATTGACATTTTTAAACTAGACTTATACAGTGATTTGAACAGTACTAGAACACTCACTTTTTCAAATATTTTTTTTAAAAAAAGACCCAATTTAGGAACAAAAAGCTGGCAAAGACGGACATGAGTTATTGTAACAATGGCCTAATTCTGGAAGACAGAAATGAGATGACACGCAAAGACGGGCTAATGATACCTTTGGAACAACAGTATGAAAACTAATAGACATTGAAGATCACGAGATCTATACTTTAATGGAAGATTGTAGAAGGGAAAATATCGCACCAAATATATTCGAGAAAACCCGTAATGTGGAATTAACTTTCAACAGCGTTACAGAAGATGTGAATCAAGTATGTCATATATCTAATGAGACTTTCCCCAACACTTCAAAGCATCGTCTCGAAGAGACGATTCTAAAGATAGGTCACAACATAGTAGACTATAGGGTTTGTTTGAGAAATGCCGATTTTAACCCTTCGCTTGCTAATCGCGTCAATATACCTACCTGTAAATAGTGAAGACCCAGATGAGACAGCTCCTGCAGGAGCTGTCTCATCAGGGTCTGCACTATTTACAAGTTGATTGTGCAACCAGTGCACACCACAGCAGTGATTGCACAGCGAACTACTTGTACACAGTGAATATGTATGTAATTATACAACAGGGCATGGGTAAAGAAGGAGAAATGTATTTTAAAATTCAGCAAGAGAAGGGTTAATATCTGAGTACGCACAGTTATTGGTTACTCTGAGACAGTAAGACTGCTCCCATACTAAATACACCAAAGGAATTCAGAAATGCAACTCGGACTTTGGACCTGTATATTTCATTTATTTTATATGGTATGGTTATAAAAGTTATAAAACGAAATTCAAAATTTAGGCCAGGCACCTCTTAGACAAAAAATAAATGGACTAAGCCAATATATAAACATGTGAGAATCCACTGGGTGCAAATGGGTTAATTTGCCTAATTGGGATGTTGTCCCAATCCTCCTGCAATGCCTTTCTGAATTCGCCGTGTGTCGTCGGCGTTGGATGACGTCTCCGATGACGTCTCCGAATACGTCTGTCCAACACATCCAACAGATGTTCAATAGGCGAAAGACGGGACTGAATGCTGGCCAGGGCAGAACATCGATGTTGTTTGTCTGTAGATAGTCATTACAAATGCTAACGACACGTGGACGCGCATTACCTTGTTGAAACGTCAATGCATGACGTTGAACAAACAGAGCCACGACTGGATGAAGGATGGTGTCACGGTATCTCTGCGCATTCAATGCTCCTTCGATGAAAACTAGTTCCGTTTTATATCCATGAGCTTTACCGGCCCATACCACAATTCCTCCACTGTATACTTCCCTTACTAACACGTCTACGTAGCGTTCCCCTCTACGGCGATACGTGCTGTCTCTTATCGGAACGGAACAACAGAAACCTGGACTCGTCCGAGAACAGTGAGGCAGCACTATAACGCGGGTGTCGTCTGCAAATAACTGAAATACTGTTGGTCGAGCGTCAGCCCAATTCACTCACTCTGAACGGCTTCTTGGCGTTGGTTTTGTTTAAGCGCGGCATTGCCAACTTTGATCAGGTTAGATTTTTCTTTTTTTAAATTTACAAACTAGGTCTTACTGGTGAAATTTGTAAGGTGACCTATCATGTACACTCTATACAATTACCTGTAGTCACGTGACCTGTAGTTTACACTAAGCCCGTGCTACTCGTGATATCGGTTACCGTTCGATGACCTTTTTCAGAAAATAGGTTTACTTATATTCACTCGTAATATGGAATGCGGGTTGGGACATGCCAATTGCCATTTGCCAAATGAAAAATTTACGAACGTGTTCTTCTCGCTTACAGATGTACATAAATTGGGTATAATACTGTTTGGATAAGGATACACGACACATTGTAGTATGAAGCCCGCCGATCTGTCTAATCCTTGGATCCGCCAAGCACTCTTCAGAGAAAAGAAACTAGAACCAATGACAATATGGCAATTAGCAACTGGCATTTAGCAATTGGCATTTGGCAAAATAGCAATTGGCATTTGACAAATTAGCAATTTGACAGTTAGCAACTTCCATTTAGTAATTGGAATGACCCGATCCGCAATAAGCAACTGGCAAAAAAGCAAATTAGCATTTGGCAAATTAGCAATTGGTATTTAGCAACTAGCAAAAAAGCATTTGGCAAATTAGCAATTGGCATGTCCCGACCCGCATTCCATAACAATGCTGTGACAAAATTGAGCCTACTCAAATTTTGATCCGTGCAATTTTTAACTTCTTCAGATTCAATCAAGGTCCATGCTTATAAAGCTTTTTAGTTGAGTCTGAGTTTGTTCTCAAGCTTTTGATTGGTCAGATTTGAACCAAAGGCTCACATCTGACCAATCAAAAACTTGAGAACGAACTCAGACTCAACTAAAAAGTTTTATAAGCATGGACCCTGTCTTTTGAGAAACTGTTGACAGAGTGTCCTAATGCCCATGTTTCATTGTAACTATTTTGTCCAAGAATATTCTTTAGGTATTGAAATTTGAAATACACATAGAACAGAAAAGGGTTAAGGCATCTCCTTAACTCTTAGCCCACTATTCGGGACTTGACTCTCAACTGGAAACAGCTTGGATCCTGATGAGACACCGAGTAATTTGGCATTTCACCAGGATCCAAATTGTTTGAGAATCGGCCATTCCTTCCTTCCTTCCTCGTTCTTTCTTTTTATCTTTCTTTCTTTTACAAATGTATCTATATTTTGCCTACCAATATTTCAAACTTTGTTTCCTTCTATATCTTCCTGTCTCATGTCCTTTCCTTTCTCTTTTGTAGTTTTTTACATATGGTTAGAAGAAAGTGAATAAATATCAGACACAATTCACACTTTCAGATTTATTCGTCTGTGAGTTTGTACATGTACATCAAATTAAATAAACTTCAACATATAGTCATAATATAAAAAATATCATTTTACAGACGTAACATTACTGCGATGTTCATAATCACAAAATTCAAATGGATAAAAATGATTTTTTTATACAGAAATACAAAAAATAAGCACAGGTTAGCAATATTAGCACGGTACAACCTCTCGAAAGTGATTACTCAAAAGAAGTATAATTCTGGATTTTAAGAGAGGTGCTTGCTTAAGCAGGTCGAATGACATGCAAAAAAGCTCCTATATGAGTTTTTTGCATTACTTTCATCCTGCAATAAGCAACCATCTGCTTCCAAAATATTTAGTGTAGTATTTAGTATTTAGTGTTAGAATGATAGCTATAAACATATTTAGTGTAGTATTTAGAGTTAGAGTGATAGCTACATACATATTCAGTGTAGTATTTAGTGTTTAAGTGATAGCTATAGACATATTTAGGGTAGTATTGAGTGTTAGAGTGATAGCTATTGACAAATTTAGTGTAGTAGTTAGTGCTAGAGTGATATATATTGACATATTTAGTGTAGTATTGAGTGTTAGAGTGATAGCTATTGACAAATTTAGTGTAGTATTTAGTGCTAGAGTGATAGCTATAGACATATTTAGTGCAGCATTTAGTGTTTACGTGATAGCTATAGACATATTTAATGTAGTATTTAGTGTTAGAGTGATAGCTAGACATATTTAGTGTAGTATTTAGTGTTTAAGTGATAGCTATTGACATATTTAATGAAGTATTTAGTGTTTAAGTGATAGCTATTGACATATTTAGTGTAGTAGTTAGTGTTAGAGTGATAGCTATTGACATATTTAGTGTAGTATTTAGTGTTAGAGTGATAGCTATTGACATATTTAGTGTAGTATTTAGTGTTAGAGTGATAGCTATTGACATATTTAATGAAGTATTTAGTGTTTAAGTGATAGCTATTGACATATTTAGTGTAGTATTTAGTGTTAGAGTGATAGCTAGTGACATATTTAGTGTAGTATTTAGTGTTAGAGTGATAGCTATTGACATATTTAATGTAGTATTTAGTGTTTAAGTGATAGCTATTGACATATTTAGTGTAGTATTTAGTGTTAGAGTGATAGCTATTGACATATTTAGTGTAGTATTTAGTGTTAGAGT
Source organism: Azorinus chamasolen (assembly GCA_963576725.1). NCBI lineage: Eukaryota > Metazoa > Mollusca > Bivalvia > Cardiida > Solecurtidae > Azorinus > Azorinus chamasolen. The sequence goes on from OY755243.1 coordinate 78,522,607, forward strand.
GATAGCTATTGACATATTTAGTGTAGTAGTTAGTGTTAGAGTGATAGCTATTGACACATTTAGTGTAGTATTTAGTGTTAGAGTGATAGTTATAGAAATTTTTAATGTAGTATTTAGTTTTAGAGTGATAGCTATTGACATATTTAGTGTAGTAGTTAGTGTTAGAGTGATAGCTATTGATATATTTAGTGTAGTATTTAGTGTTAGAGTGATAGCTATAGACATATTTAATGTAGTATTTAGTGCTAGAGTGATAGCTATTGACATATTTAGTGTAGTATTTAGTGTTAGAGTGATAGCTATAGACATAGTTAATGTAGTATTTTGTGTTAGAGTGATAGCTGTTGACATATTTAGTGTAGTAGTTAGTGTTAGAGTGATAGCTATAGACATATTTAGTGTAGTATTTAGTGTTAAAGTGATATTTATGGATATAGTCTCAATGTGTTTCTTTAACTCAGAAGAAAGATTTTTTCAACGATATTTTAGTCGTGTATACATGTATTGTTTAATGAGATCTATTGCATGCAAGTAACTTCCATCAAAATAACTACACAGATACGTTAAAAATACAACAACGTTCTTTATGAGCGTGTTGTTACACGAAAAGCAACTGAGATTTGACATAACCCTTTACTCCATTATTGCGCCCTTTAATGCCTTTGCAAACAGAGAAAACCCAAATCAAACGGCCCCTCTAGTAGGAGCCGTCTAATCAGGGTCTTCTCTGTTTGCGTATGCGCTAAAATAGATCTTATTCTACGTTTCTGTTTAGAACAAATGTTCCTGTGTTCATATACCATTATAAAACAGCTAATCAATAGTCACGTTGTCATAATGTCCTGCATAAATATTCATGAAGTAAAGGGATAATGTCACGTTTGTCTGCAAATTATCATTATGTGCCATGTTATATAAAAACAAATACTACCATATAAGATTTAAGTTTGGACATCATAACTCTTTTAATCCTTACTCTGCTAAATAATTAAAATTGATTCTCATTTTCTGAATATTAATTAAATAACAAGATATGTTTGTGAAACATTATGCCCCGATATGACTTTTGACCTTGATGTATGACCTTGACCTTAATAAGTCACCCCTAAAATGTTCGCCTCTATGAGCACATGCATGCCAACTTTGAATTATGTATGTGCAATGGCGACAAAATTATCGCCAACGTTAAAGTTGAGGACAAACCATCCAACCAACCAACCAACAGACAGACAGAGCAAAAACAATATGCCCCACTCCTGGTGGGGGTGTAAAAAGTTGTATCAAACAATCTTTGCAAAGGTCTTACATGCTCGGTTGCCGCACACTACGGCTTAAATATTATATATATATATTATAACATGCAAAACATGTGACCACAATTATGAGAGTTTCCATTTAACACATGTTCTCTTATACATGCACAATAATAATACAACATAATTCGCAACAATAAATTTCCTCTTGGAAATGTTACATACAATGAGTACATGTACACTGTATGGGATACTCGTGAGAACGCGTTTCCTCCTATCGTATATGATGTGTCCCTTTAACCCTTCCTATCGTATATGATGTGTCCCTTTAACCATTTACTTGAAGAATAGTCATGTAAGGAATGACATCATACGTGCTATTTAGATTTAGATTAATGTTAAGGGGACATATCAACATGGGAACGTTTGGCCATGTCTGAGTCTGATCAGGGTATGCTCTGTTTGCTTATGGAATAATAAATATCTGATTCCGAATTTTCTGAAACTGTTCTTATTCATGTGTTACTAAAAAATCAAATCACTCTAACAATAGTCATACAGTAATATATTATAGTATTCCTTGTTGAAACTTCTTGTCTCCTGCAATTTTGATCTACTTAACTAGAGAAAAGGAAAATTTTAGAATTTTGTAGTTTTTAAACCATTGTGATAAATAGAGCATTTTCTCCTATAGAAGCAAATGCTCTATTTATCATAATGGTTTCACAAAGTAACTTTAACAGAGTCGTCAAAAGTCGTCAATATGAGGGAATGGGTTAAATAACTTTACCGTCACGTTACCATGACGTTACCATCATGTTGCTGTCACGTTCAATAGATAATTAATGATTTAGTAAAGTTACCATCACGTCCAACATATATTGTATTAGGAAATAACGTTACTATCACGTTATTATAACGTCCACAATATATCGAATTATAGATTAACGTTACCGTCACGTCCATGATCCAATGTTATAAAACTTCTTCTGAGACTGAGTCTAAAATCATCGAGTATCTGATTGGTCAGAATCTTAGCAAGCTCAGAATCTGACAAAACAGATGCATGTGAATGATCTCACACTCAAGCAAAAATGTATAACCTCGGGGCCAGTAGATACTGATTCATTAAATAACGTTTCTACCACGCTACCATCACGTCCACAAAATAACAAATTATGAAATAACGTTACCATCACGTTACCATCACGCAAAATAACAAATTACGAAATAATGTTATCATCATGCTACCATCATGACCACAAATTAACAAATTATGAAATAACGTTACAATCACGTTACCATCACGCCACAAAATAACAAATTGTGAAATAACGTTACAATCACGTTACCATCATGACAAAAAGTAACAAATTATGAAATAATGTTACCAAAAGGTTACAATCACGTCCACAAGACAATTAATTATGCACTCAAAGTTGTAGGTAAGAGGAGAACTGATTTATCTAAACCTCTTAATTCTTAACTAAACTGTATCTTTTTGGGTACTATGACATTAAAATCGCATAGGCGACGCAATTCTAATGAGTTCTAGCACGAATAGGTTAGGCAAAATAATGTATTCAATACTCTTCTTATCCAAAACTCCATGTCTTCATAAAAATATACATGATAAGATATTTCTATACAACAGAGACACAAAGGCATATCAATGTACAAAAGCAGTCTAAATATAGATCAGTAGTTCAGAGCTATATACAAGAGGCATGTGTAAGAAATCTAAGTAAAACATTTCTCCAACAAAACTCTATCTTGTTCCCAGTTCTATCTTGCTAGCCTACCGCTCATTAGAATCATCTCTCCAAGCTGAGTCTAATGAGTAGCTGCAAGATAAGGGGTTTGGCTGAGAAATACAGTAAAATCTCGATTATTCGAATTTTCGGTATTGAAGAATTTAGACCCTTTTAGGCAGGTGGCTGCTTAATGCATGGTGAAAGTCATGCAGAAAGCTCCTAGAGGAGCTTTCTGCATGGCTTTCACCATGCATTAAGCTGCCACCTGTCTTAAAGATCGATAATAATACGTATTTTAGTGTTCGGATAATCGAAGTTTTACTGTATGACATACACATCTTATTTCTATAGCTCTTTGTAGCCAACTACACATAATCAGTCTCAGCCAGTTCTTTACACAGGTTTGGAGCTCTTTTCTGTAACCCTTACACCGAGGTTATAAAACATTTGCTTAAGTCTGGGATCATTCTCAAGCATCTGATTGGTCAGATTATGAGCTTGCTCAGGATCTGACCAATCAGATACTTGAGAATGACCTCAGACTCAGATTCAGAAGTTTTATAACCCTGGCCATCGAGGTTATAAAAGTTTTTGCTTGAGTCTGAGATTATTCTCAAGCATCTGATTGGTCAGATTCTGAGCTTGCTTTTATAACTTTGGACTCGTATCGTCATTGATCTGATTCCAAGGTTATGAAACTTAAATCATTCTCAAGTATCTGATTGCTCAGATTCTGAGCAAGCTCAGAATCTAACCAATCAGATGCTTGAGAATGATTTCAGTCTCAAGCAAAACGTTTTATAACATTGGGGCCAGGTCTACTTCGGAAATATTCGGTAACAATTCCAAACCATTGGTAAAGCAACCCGAATAGTTTCGGTACAACTCGAAAACAAACGGATTTTAACGATTCCATACAGTGTGCATTAGCATCGACTACCCCATGCAATCGGCATCTTGGTTTAATTATGGCACGTCCGATATAATCTGGGGGTTTATCTGATGCGGATATTTACATTAACCCAATAGAGTCGCTTTTTAACGCCTCGCAAACAAAGTAGGCCTAGATAAGACGGTTCCTGAAGGTCTGCTCTGTTTACACGAGAAACACGTTAGGTCTAACAGTTTCTTTATTAAAGATAAAAAACTTAATTTGTTTTCTATGCTGTTAATAAATTTGATCTAATAAATATTCAAGATGTCATTGTTTTTACATTAATATTCATTAAGCAAAATGTTAAAGGGATTTTGTATATCCACAAAAAGAATGCTCTATGGAAATCCATGAAATAACATGGAATTTATTTTAAAAAAAAGCCTGGGGAAATCGAGATTAACTCATTGCCTCCTAGACTATTTTTAGACCCAACATCTTTGGATTAATCTACCAAAAAGGAGCATTAACTACAGAAAAGGAAAATTTCAGAATTGTGTACCGGTAGTTTTGAAACCATCGTGATAAATAGAGCATTTGCTCCTATGGAGCAAAAAACCTATTTATCACAATGGTTTCAGAAAGTGACTATTGCAGAGGCGTCAAAGGGCGTCATTATGAGGGAATGGGTTAAACAGTAGAGTAAAGCCTAAATTTAACATCATTATCGGTCTTTAACCCTTACTCCATAAGTACGCATATGCCTTTGCACACTGAGTAGACCTTTAGTGTGGTCAGACTATTTGATTTGGTTGATGGTTGGTAGTATTATATCTAGAGCTTAATAGAAGTCAAAAGGTAATTTGGATACAACGAAACTCACATCCGGTTTCCTATTTCCTTAACCCTACACTCCAAGATACGCATTTTCACGTCTTTGCAAACAGAGTAGATCCAGATCAGACGTCTGGTCAGTGTCTACCCTGTTTGTATATAGAACTACATATATATACATCGGATTCCACAGTTTTATCAATGGCACGTGCCATTTTAGAAAATAAGCGAATGAATATTCATAAGGTCATAATTTTTACATTAATATTAATGGAGAAAGGGGTTAATGTAAATCTAGATCCCTTCATCTGACACATTCACCTCCACTCTGTACGATAACTCTTTGGAATGCTAATGAATATTTCACAACCGCTTGAAAACCGGTATTTAACCCATTACCTCGTGAATATTCATGTAAGAAATAATGACGTCATCAATATTTAATTAACTGATAAACTATATTTAGACAAATGGCCGTGGCAAAAAAAATGTTTTTGTTTTTTTAAAAACTTCTGAGTCTGAGATCAGTGTCAAGTATCTGACCAATCAGATGCGTGAGAATGAACTCAGACTCAAGCAAAGAGGTTTATAACATCGATGCCCTAGGTTATAAAACTTCTGAGTCTGAGATCATTCTCAAGTATCTGGGTCCATGCTTATAAAGCTTTTAGATGAGTCTGAGTTTCGTTCTCAAGCTTTTGATTGGTCAGATTTGAGCCAAAGGCTCAAATCTGACCAATCAAAAACTTGAGAACGAACTCAGACTCAACTAAAAGTTTTATAAGCATGGGCCCAGATTTAATATAGTATGATGTAATAAGTACTTACATGAATATTGACGGTGTGTAGGGTTAAAATGGTATTACCGTAATTTCTACAGTCTAATCGTATCATAAAAAAAATATTCCACCACAAAAAGTAAAACTCTATAGATGCTAAGTAACAGCCACTAAAGTTTCAGGAAAATAAAGGGTAAATTATTAACAAATTTGTTTAATTTACGGGGTTCACTTCCATTATAAATCAAGAACTAATAACTAACCAAGACATTGTCAGCTGAATCCAAATGCAATGTACGCACCGTGGCTATAGTGGTCTATAGGGGGCATGCTTCCCCGGGAAAAATTAGAATTGTATAGTTTTGAAATCACTGTGATAAATAGAGCATTTGCTCCTATAGGAGCAAATGCTCCATTTATCACAATGGTTTTCAAAAGGTGACTTGTACAGAGACACCAAAAGCGTCAATATGAGGGAATAGGTTTAAGCTTACATGAGAAGACAGAACGTTTATCAAAGTCTGTTCCATTTAGCCTTCGATTTTTGTTCCATTTTGGCAATAATAATATTGTCATCTTTCAGATTGATGTTACACACGTGCGTATGTGCGCATCGCTAGCTACGCCCCTAATGTTAAGTACAATAGAACCTGTATTAACCCTTTCCCTGTTCTATGTTTATTACAAATCTAATGACCTACTGAATATTCATGGACAACATAGTTATAATGAGATATGGAAAGTGGAACATTTTAACCATTTTAGAAAGTAATGAATTACATCTTTCAAATTCCACTAGCAAACAGAGCAGACCTTGATCAGACGTCTGATCTGGGTATTCTCTGTTTACAAATGTGTGAAAACACGTTTATATGAGGGAAAGGGTTAAGTGACCATCAAAAAGAGATCTAATCATGGTTCTGTAAGCCAGGTGGTAGATTAATACAGGTCAAAAATAAATGCACTAAGATCTTACAGGAGTCGTCTGCATTTCTTTTGCACTGTATTAAGCTACATTTGTACTACCTGGTTTTTTTTTAATTCCTGTGTCTAATTAATATATACGGTCGCTTAAGACAGGTTATGCTGTATACCAGTAAAATTGTCTCTTTCGTGCAACCTCCTGTATCAGCCCGGATGCACTCCACTTGAAGGAAAACATACCTAGATCCATTGATTCATCTTATAAGAAATTGACAGACAATGCAGACTCAGACTAGCCGCTATGTCAGATCATGGTCTATATTGTTTATCTTTCATCTGCATCGATTACATTCTATTTTACAATTTGTCAAACAGTGTAGGCCCTAATAAGACACCACGTGTACATGTGATGCGATTTCTGATCTGAGTCTCAACTGTCTGCATAAGGCCAAGAGTCCGTCCTACCAAACATCCCACGACCAAAGCAGTTGTAAGTCTTAATATACGATAATCGTTACTACTCGCATAGCCTATACACCACCACATATTCTAGCGTGGTGCTTCGTGCGACAGAAATTAGCGTACATTGAGAGAGTCGTATACAGTGAACCTTCGGCATTACCGGCAGTATGCATTGAAACAAAATTACCGTTAATTCTTTGAAACAACCACTGAATATTCAGGTGCAATGCCATTAAGACAGGTGATCGCTTAATGCAGAACACAAGAAGTGCAAAAAGCTTGCACTTCTTGTGTTCTGCATTAAGCCTTCATCTGTTGGTACTAGTTTAAAACTGGCCACATGGTTCCTTTCATATTTAAACTCGTTGTAACGGCAACATCGTTATACCAGCAAAATGTCTGGAAACAAACACCTCCGTTGTAACGAGGGTTCACTGTATTAGAATTGATGCTATTTTAGTCGTACACTCTTATGCAAGACGGGCACAAGAACCCCAGTATTCCTTTTCCCATTGCACAGCTCAGGTGTGGCAATCTTATATCGCGGGAAGCATTCTTTCCCCACTGGAAATACTGTTTTGTCTCAAAAGCCTGGATACTTCTTTCCTCATTTTATAATACCCGACTGTCAATACCAGTGTTAAAACAGACAGACATATACACACGGACGTTAGAATCCAAGTGTTCTTGTCTGGACTATAGGCGTAGTATGCACCGCTTCGGACATCCGTATTGTACGTAATGTTTATTTCCCGCGTTCGATTTGCCTGAATCATGAACATTTCTGGTATGTTATTGTTCCAGAAGTTCATTTTACCAGGTTTGTAGTTGGAGCCTATGCTGACGGTTGGTTCTGTTTTGGAATATATCCTTGTATATAGCTTCCTCTCGGGGGTATACCGTGGCAGGGCCATCTCCTCACGAGGATGAAGAGATGGTACACTGGAAATAAATGAGAAAATAGTCTTCAACATTTTATCTGGTGACGCTGGGTTAATAGTAACTCAAACCTTGAACGATTCGAAAGTAAGTAAAGAGTATATTAACCCTTTACCTGATAGGCTATTTTTAGACACAACCTCTTTGAATAAATCTACCGAAAAGGAGCATTTATTAGAAAAATTGTAAAATTGTGTAGTTTTGAAACCATTGTGATACATAGAGCATTTGCTCCTATAGGAGCAAATGCTCTATTTATCACAATGGTTTCACAAAGTGACTTTTACAGAGTCGTCAAAAGCCGTCAATACGAGGGAATGGGTTAAGCAGGTACTGTTTTGCCAAGATAAGTTTTGTGTACAGAAGAATGTCTCCTTAACCCTTACAACGCTGAATTTTCAAATGGACTGTTACAAAATTCAAACAGGTCAAGCTTATAGTGAATATTTAGGGACTTTTCTCCGGAAAATAGTCATATGTCTTTGCAATTACACATTGCACTGGTAATATATGACAAAAATGGTTCATCCTGTCCCGAAATTTCACCTAAATAATGAGTCTAAATTTGAACATCAGACTCACAAATTGGACATTAAGATATTGTCGTAACGTCACCATTCGTAAATTTTCCCCACTTGCTTTATTGTAACCAAATGTTTTCCTGTAATTTTCAGGCAAATATGTTAAGAATTTGTGAACTTGCAACACTGTTTTTTGTCTGAATTTAGAATTTAGACTCAAAATGTTAGTGAATATGGAACTGGATCAAAGGTAATAAAACTCCTGAGCCTGAATTCATTCTGAAGTATCTGATTGGTCAGATGCTTGAGCCTGAGTTCATTTTGAAGTATCTTGCCGGCCAGATGCTTGAGCTTTGGAGTTCAAAATCTGATCAACTCAAGATGTGAGCAAAACGTTTTTATGACCTCGGAACCTGACCTGGTGCCTATAAAACGTTTTTCAGTCTGAGTACGAAATCATATTCAAGCTTCAGGCTATATGTACTCCAAAATGTATAAGATTTGGAAAAATGTGACGAGAAAGATGCTTAAAGAACGAAATCGTACTCAGATTCAAGACTAGTCTTTGTGTACAGTAAAGTCTCACCCATATTTTATGAAGTTTGACCATAATATTATCAGCAGCTTAGCCATATTCCTGTCCGGTTCGTCATACCGAAAATTCTTGTGTCCAGAAAACGGAAATCCAGAGAGATAGAATAGTTCTGCTCCATGTATCGCTCCTGTAAATAGAACAAGTAACAAAAGTAGAACCCTTTTAAAGCGACCACTTATCGAATAGTATTTGGTGTTATTAAAAGGAGATGGTTGCCTAATGTAGAACAATAAGCTCCTATGCGAAAACTTTTGCAAAAAGAGGGACAGCTCCTGCAAGCTCAGAATCTGACCAATCAGATCCTTGAGAATGATCTCAGACTCAGACTCAGAAGTTTGATAATCTTGGACCCAAGAGTCGTCTGACCAAAGTGTGCTCTGTTAGCTTATAGAATTATGTAAATCTGATAAACATTTTCTGCCGTGGCCAAAACGTTAAAAAAGGCATTGTACAAATTCAGCTAATAATTATTCATTGTCATAATTTCTTACTTCAGTATAAGTCAGGTATAAGAGTAAAACAGCATTTATTACCTTTCCATTGATCGAGAAGAGATCTATATTCGTAACTGTACACGTAAACCGACACGTTACGTTTGGACAATTCTGTCGCCATTAGGTGAGTGGGCGCAGTTATGAAGTAGTCTCCAACTATCTGTAAAGTAAAGGTAAATACAGTAAGACCTCTTTATAACGACCACTTGTGGATAGGTACGGGGCAATAATGATGTAGTCCAGGCGCGGATTTAGAGGGATCGGAGCCGGCGTACGCCCCCCTGCACCCTAAAGTTTCCAAATCATGTTTAGTAATATTTTAGATCTATATACAGTAAAACCTCTCTATAACGACCACTAAATTGTGTTAATTAGTTGGTATTTAGAGCAGGTGGCTGCTTAAAGCAAGGTGAAAGTAAAACAGTTTTATTTTCACCTTGCTTTAAGCAGTCACCTGCCTTTAATACAGCTCTTTTTCAACATGTATTACAAACACACTATTTATTTATGTCATCAAACATAAAAATCTACGCCCTCCCTCCAAACAAACGTCTACGCCCCCCCCACCCCCACACACACTCCTAATCTGAAATCCTGGATCCGCACCTGTAGTCTCCCACCGTCTGGAATGTAAAGACCGCTTATTGGATGAGTACGTGACAGTTATAAAGCAAAGGTAAAATACAATCAAAAGTATATGTCCTACATTTATTCCAAAGTTCAATACCTACCGAATATTCGTGAACAAAATAGTTATAATGAAATATGGAAGGAGGAACATTGTAGCGATTTTAGAAACGAAAGTAACAGATCTATCAATTTTCATAAGCAAATAGAGCAGACCCTGATCAGACGGCTCCTATCTGGGTCTACTCTGCTTGCAGATACATGAACATGCATTTATATGAAGGACAATATTAAAACAGAACACTCAATATCCCTCCTCCGAACTTGCCGGAAAGTGACTCATAAGGTTTGCTGCAGTGGAAGCCTCTTTTTTTTTTTTTTTATTTCTTTTCCAAACAGTTTGGACCCAGATGAGATGCCTGGTAAATCAGCGGTTCATGAAGATCCAAACTGCCTGACTCACCACTTATGTTTGAGAAGAAACTAAAGGAGTGGTCATTCTTGCACTTAAAGCGGACGACAATGTGTACAGAGGAAAATTATTAGACGCAAATTAGTTAATTCATTGCAATGTCGCAAAAATATAAAAAAGTGGGTCAATTGAGAGTAATGGATGAATACCTACAAGCGCCTCGTTATCACAATTCCACTTCAGTGGCTGGGTGCAAAGCCATTATAACTGTGTTGTTTCAGGGCGAGTTCATGATAACCTTCGCCAACGTGATGCCGAGTTACTCGACGTCTCATTAGGGGTTCAAATACAGTAAAACCCTCTAATGCGACCACTTAATGAATAAACATGGATGTCGTTATAAGCAGGTGGTAGCTTAATGCAGGACAAAAGTAATGCAGAAAAGCTCCTAGAGGAGCTTTCTGCATTACTTTTGTCCTACTTTAAGCTACCACTTGCCTCTATCACCAATAATTATACCTTTTTAGGTGGTCGCATTAGAGGGGTTTTACTGTACAGTAAAACCTCTCAGCCTTGGAGACAGGTGACAGCATAATGCAGGGTGAAAGTCATGCAGCAAGTTCCTGTGGAACTTTCTGCACGACTTTCACCCTGCATTAAGCAGCCATCTACCTAAAAGTAACTATTATTTTCTCTAATAGAATTCCGGTTGAGAGGGGTTTTACTGACAATGATTTAGGAAGAAGTGTGTGTTGCGTGCGTGCGTGTGTGTGTGCGTGCATGCGTGGGGTCTACCTTTTAAGCCTCATTTCCTTAGTACACTTGCTCTAACATGTATTATGGACTAATCTAACTTTTTATTTCAGTGAGGTGTTCCTGCAATATTTCTTTTTTCCGATGTAAGGAAACATCCCTGGCACTGATAAGAAAGTTCTTTCAAGAGTCCTCTGATCTGAGTCTACTCTATTTGCAATATGTTCCTTTTAAAGACACTAGTTATATGATGCACGGGTATAAGTGCGTAGTTTTGAAACCATTGTGATAAACAGAGCATTTGCTCCTATAGGAGCAAATGCTCTATTTATCACAATGGTTTCACAAAGTGACTTTTACAGAGTCGTCAAAGAATGGGTTACAGACGAAAGGTTGAGATTGTGATACTGTAGTACTGGTCGAAGATTTTCACTGAACACATTCCTTGCAAAGTTTTGTCGTCTGCAAAATTGTGTCGTCTGTTTCATTTTATTATCTGCTATTTTTCGTCCTTTTTGTTCAATACAAACGGTTTGGATCCTGATGAGACGCCGATTTACTCGGCGTCTCATCTGGATCCAAACTGTTTGCATTGGTAATCACAGATGTGTCATCGGCAGTGAAAGGGTTTACCCTTTCAAAGCTGGTTTTTCTTTCAAATGGAATGTTCCAAAACTCAAAAATGTCAATCTTACCGTGAATATTCGGTGATCTTTTAAGTAAAAGTTTAATATTACAAACAGCACAGACCCCGACGAGAGAGCTTCTCTATGATTCCCCTCATCTGGACCTATAGTGTGTGCAAATGACATCAGCGACTCATTTCCTACACTGAAAAGGTTAGTAAATATCGTTCAGGATAATTAGGTTTTGCTGATAAAAGCTTCAGTCAACGAGGAGGCTTGGAGGCTTTCTTATCATTTCTGATCATCTCTAGAATGAGACAAAACATTTTAACTATATCATACAAAATTGCTGTCTTGCCACGGGGTCATAGGCACGTCTTGTAAACATCGTTTGATATTAGGAATATACAGTCAAAACCCTCCACAGTGGTCACTTTGCCCTTTCCCTGTTTCATGTTTATTCCAAATTTCAAAATGAATATTTATGGGGGAAATTGTTCATAAGAAATATGGAAGGTGGAACATTGTAGCCATTTTAGAAGGTAAAGAAATAGATCTTTCAAATTCCATTAGCAAACAGAGCAGACCCTGATCAGACGACTCCTGTAGGATCCGTCTAATTTGGGTCTACTCTGTTAGCAATTGCGTGAAAATACGTTTATATGAAGGAAAGGGTTAACGATGTATTCTGACCATATTTGTTTCGTAAGTTTGAAACTCACTTAGCGGTAACTAGTTTGGTAATTCAGCAAATATTTAACCCTTTCACCGCCAATGTCGCCTTTATGCACCACGACAAATAGTGCAGTCCCAGATCAGACGCCGCATTTTCAAGGCGGCGTATGATCAGGGACTTCACTTTTTGTCTCAATCTCTATTTCTATACCTGTGCTTTATTCCTGTTAATTTTGCATTTATTCATCTTATTTCCTTATTGTACCAAATGATTTAACAAAATTGGGTTGCAGAGGACAATTAGAAAGTTGGCGCCAAAATTTTTTAACCTTATGCCTTTGCAAATAGAGTAGACCTAGACCATACGGCTCCTGTAGAAACCGTCTGATCAGGATCTGCTTTCGTCGCGTATGGAATGATGTAGACCTGATTATATGGCTTTACCAGGGCCAAAACTATTCTTGTTCATAAGCCATTATAAATATTAAGCTGATTAATATTCATATATATATATACATTACTTCTTATATGAATATTCATGGTGTAAGGGCGTTGAATAACTTATTTTATCACATAATCTACCATGTGGGAGTGCCGTAACAGAGTGCAGTATTTCGCAGAATGGCACTAGTGCATTTTCTTATGTAAATTAGCAAGTTAGCCAATCGTAGCTCTCATTTAAAAAGCGTTAGCCAATCATAGCACTCCATGCGGGTCGTCCGTTGTATTACTACGCTGTTTGTAAAGCAATGACAGAAACAGCCGTCAGCATTTTAAGGATTATGTGATAAAAAGAATCTTACATTCGTGTTCATTATACATTGTTTTTATGAATGAATATGACACTCGCTAAAACTCGTGTCATATTATTATAGTAAACTCGTTTCATAAAAACAATGTGTAATGAACACTCATGTAAGATCCTCTATATCTATATAAATTTAGTTAAGAAAATTTAAGACCATAAATGATTATATATTAACAATACAGTCGAACCTGTCTTATGCGGCAATCAAAAAGAGGTCTAATTATTTGTATGCCAGACAGGTGGTAGCTTAATGCAGGTTAAACGTAATGCAGAAAGCTCCTATAGGAGCTTTTGCATTACTTTTGTCCTGCATTAAGCAACCATCTGCTCTTTAAGTCTTCTATGTATAGAAAATCAGTGTCTGATCAGTGCATGCATGCTGTTTGCCAAAGCTAAAACATCCAGTGTACAAATACCATTATAAAACTGCAGCTAATAAATATTCATGATGCCATTAATTCTTCCATGAATATTGAACAGGTAAATGGTTTCAGAACAAAATCGTATCTTATGTGAATAATATGGAAAGACATCGCTAGAAACGGTCTGCATATTGACCTAGTAATATAGAAGCGTTCTGTTTTTACTTTCACCTTGCTTTAAGCAGCCACCTGCCTTTTACACAAAATACTTGATGTAATTTAGTGGCCATTATAGAGAGGATTTACTGTATGTTGACAAAGACATAAACATGCATTAACATAATTACCTCCGAGACAGTGGATTCAATCTCACTTTCTGTTATGTCTGGACCCTTAAGCTCCACATACCGCTCTAACACAGCATCTACAAACATAAAAAAATGATAAAAAACAATAACACCAATATGATATACAGCAGGACCTGCCTTAACCCATTACCCCATAGGCTATTTTTAGATATAACGTCTTTGAATAAATCTACCGAAAAGGAGCATTAACTAGAGAAAAGGAAAATTTTAGAATTCTGTAGTTTGGAACAATTGTGATAAATAGAGCATTTGCTCCTATAGGAGCAAATGCTCTATTTATCACAATGGTTTAAAAAAAAGTTTCAAAGAGACGCAAAAAAGGCGTCAGTAGGAGAGAATGAGTTAAGAGACCATAAATGCCTAGTTATGGGTCCGTAAGGCAGGTGAAGCTTAATGCATGCCAAAAGTAACATTGACATGCATTAAGCAAACATCTCCTTAATAAGACTCCCATGTTCGGTAAATAAATGACCGCTTAAGTCATATTCTATTGTATAACAACCAACCAATATGGAGATATAATTAGAGCTTTCTACCCCTTACCCCACTGTAAAAATTATTGTCCTCCGAAAGTTGGATCTGGGTGCGATTTCAACTACTTCCGATTCGACCAAGCCTAAGAAAATATCTCGACCGAGTATCAAACAGCTTAGATCCGGACGAAACACCGAATTACTTGGATTAGGATTCAAGCTGTTTGACACTCGGTCAATAGTTTCTTAAAAGTTTGATCGAATCGGAAATAGTCAGTGAAAATTTCAGCAAACCAGCAAGAGAAGGGTAAGACTAAATTCTTCAGTGTATTATTGAGTCAAAAAGGGCACATAAAGACAAAAGTGCCATTACTTATCAAGCATTGTATTATATAACTATTTAAAACATATTAAACTTAAGCCTGTCGTAAAACTGCGTCTGCTTAACCCCTTCCTCCATAGGCTATTTTTAGATACAAGCACTTTGAATAAATCTACCGAAAAGGAGCATTAACTAGAGAAAAGGAAAGTTTTAGAATTTTGTAATTTGAAATAATTGTGATAAATAGAGAATTTGCTCCTATAGGAGAAAATGCTCTATTTACCACAATGGTTTCACAAAATGACTGGTGAAAGGGCTCCACCGTGAGCCCTCTCATCTGGGTCTACACAGTTTTTAAGGGTCATTAGTGACTCGTGTCCCGCACTGTAAATTAACATTAAGCTTTTATCTGCTTAAACCTCGACTTTTTATTCCTTTGAATTCGCTAAACTATTGACCGAGTGTCAAACAGCTTGGATCCTAATGAGATGCCGAGTTACTCGGCATCTCACCCGGATCCTAGCCGTTTACAAATGCGAGTCAGGTCGTGAATAGCAGGATAAGGATTAAAAAGAAAATAAAGATTGCATCTCGCAATGGAAACTATATATTTTCCCCGGTCGTTGGATGAACTATGACATAATAAACAGCGTCTGTGATGTTTACAACTGACTCGATAATTCCATATTCTCTCGTATGAGGCTTCCTCTTCATTGTCTGAGAGTTGTAATTTTCTAGTTTCTCCAAGACCCAGTCAGAATCTACGAGCTGTCTCATCAGTGGCTGCCAATCAAAAGATTACTACTGTTCTACACACTCAATGTTTTCCTTGTTATATCATAAACCTGGCGTGGCGTGGCGTTTCCAACCAGCTTGGACCCAGTTTTGACGCCGAGTAACTCGGCGTCTTGTCAGGATCCAAGTTGTTTGGTCGTTATCGGTCAATAAAACAGACTTTGGCACTCGGAAGTGTGTAACCAAAGCGGAATCAATTTTCACAGCAGGATGGGGGTATATTCTATATCTACTATATCAGACACTGAAAACGGGGCAATAATTAACCTTTAAGCTGCTGTGAAGAAAAAAATCACGTCCGCTCAAATTTTAAAATTGTGTTATTTTTGACTGCGTCCGATTCGCCGAAGCTTTTAAGAAATTATTGACCGAGTGTCAAACAGCTTGAATCCTGATGAGATGCCGAGTTACTCAGCGTCTCATCTGGATCCAAGCTGTTTGCGAATGCGAGTCGTGTCGCGGATAGTGGGATAAGGGTAAACCCTCAGCGTGTTTAACAATCAAAATCTTAGAAAATCCAGTTAAGGCAACCCGTAGTTGAACAAGTCTTGACATTGCCTACTTTGCAATGTTTGGGAAGTTCAAAGTTGTAGAATCACATCGTAAACTTCCAAAGACATATCTTATTAACCATCGTCTCGCCATCCCCGACCTGACTCGCACTTGCAAACAGCTTGGATCCAGATGAGACGTCGAGTAACTCGACGTCTCATCAGGATCCAAGCTGTTTGACACCTGGGTAACATTTTCTCAACACCTAGATCGAACCGGAAGTATTCAAAATTGCACATGATCTAAATCTAAAGGAGACATTATTGTTTTCACAGTGGAGTAAGTGATAATCAGGCAACAAATCATTCACAAAAGACTTTAATTACGTTCACCGACTTTTCTAGCGCTAATTCTGCAAATCAAGACTTGCATGTTTTGTTTAATAAAACGGCTTGGATCCAGATCAGTTACCGACTGATCAGGATCTGAATAGTTTGAATTTTGGTCAATAATTCCTTATTCAAATCAAATCGGGGAATTCGGGAGTAAGTGAACAGCGATAGAGTTACAGCATCTTAAAGGTTACTGTGTTTAGGCTTATCTCAATAATTCTCAGTCTTTTTACTTATGGCTTCCAATAATGTCACACAACACTGTCTTACAACTTTACTACGACTTAGCGTAAAACAAGGGCCCACCAAAAAGTCCGATCACCGCTCAAGAGGGAATCTTTACCTTCCTGCATTAAGCTACCCCTGCCTATATGACCATGAAATTGGCAAGGATTAGACTTCTTTCGGTAGTCGTATTAGGGAAATTGTTTATTTATTTTACACTACAAATAAAGACGTACAGGATTAGTGGATAAATTGTTTTCATTGTCACATTGGTGAGTGTGTTTTTAAAGTGGCATCATATGTTCATATAAATTATATTGATTTCAAAAAGAAGTACAATATTGTCAATATACGAGTGTATTGCCTAAAACATTTATCATACTTTTCTGATGCTGCCCCCCCCCATGAGAAATAGACATTCCTTTTAGTTCGAAAAGAGCGCCGGGGTTAACAACATTTATATCGAGGGGTGATCAAAATGTTTAAGAACAATGGCTTTGGAAACTGGTTTGTAGAGATTGTAGAATGTGAGACGGCTTGTTAGCCGTTTGAATTCAGTACATGTATGCAATGAAATTTGCAGTGTAGACCAAGATTAGAGGACCCTTGGAAGAGCCCTCTGATCAAGATATGCACGGTTTGTCCATACTGAGTGGACTGACTCACACTATAGTCGAACACTGATGAGTTATTTAACGTACTGACACAGCTGATTTTCGCTAGCGTAAAATGACTGCTGTAGTAAATTGGTAACAAAAGAAAAAACTAATTATACCGTCTGTAACTCTATAGGATGTCGAAGAGAAATGTCAAAAGCATGTCTAAAATTACGACACCGTTTTATTACAAATGATGCTAGTTGAAAAACTGATTTAATGACACGACGTCTGTCCCCAGAATTCATTGTAAACCCTTGAATACTTATATAAGAAATTGTGGCATTATGAAATATTAATTAGTTTTTTTATAATAGTATATGAACATAGGGCATTTTGGCTCAGGCAGAAACCGTAGATTAAGATCAGTATTTTACCATAAGCAAACAGAGCAGACCCTGGTCAGACGGCTCCTACAGGAGCCGTCTGATCAGGGTCTACTCTATTTGCAACAGCGTAGAAAGGCGTATGGAGTACAGGGTTAGGTATTTAGCTCTTTTAAATACGGGGCTTATAAACATTGGCAGTTGCAAACAGTGTAGACCCAGATCAGATGGCTCCTATAGGTGCCCGTTGATCGAGATTTGTACTGTTTATCATTCAAAACCCTATACATGTAGCAAGGTTAAGCGTTTCATACTAAGTGGGTTATTCCACTCTGAAAATTCGGTGTTGATAGGGTTAAAGCACTGTGCCTAGGACTGCACAGCATTATATATATGACAAGCTAGCCATTGATACCTTAATCGGGTTCTTCTCTGTTTATAATTCAAAATCCTCTAGCGCGTTTTAGAGTTTTCCATACTTAGTGGACTCAATAATTAGAACACTGATGGGTAATTCAACGTTGAAATGCTTCGTTCTGGGAATCCGGTAGGGTAGTTTAGAGTATTACACGTTGGGGTAAATACAGTAAAACCCCGCTAATGCGACCACCAAAAACGGGCAGAATTCTGGGTGGCAGAGGCAGGTGGTGGCTTAATGCAGGACGAAAGTTATGCAGAAAGCTCCTATAGGAGCTTTCTGCATAACTTTCGTCCTGCATTAAGCAACCACCTGTTTTAGACGACATCAGTGGCTGTTTATTAAGTGGTCGCATTAGCGGGGTTTCACTGTATACCTATATTACAGTAAAACCCCTCTAAACCGGGATTCTAATCAAGTAATTTAAATACTTTTAGGCAGGTTGCTGATTAATGCAGGGTGAATGTTATGCAGAAAGCTCGTGGGGGAGCTTTCTGCATAACTTTCACCCTGTATTATGCTGCTACCTGTCTCCAATACTGACATTTATACTAATTTATACTAATTCCATAGGAGTAAAAGCTCTAGTTACAACTATGACTTCAAAACTACACAATTTTAAACTGTTCCTTTGCTATAGTAAATGCTCCTTTTCGTTAGATTTATTCATAGAGGTTGGGGCTGAAAATAGTCTATGAGGGAATGGGTTAAATATTGATTTGACCGCTTTTCTTTTCGACCTATTGCTGCCTAGCCCCTCTATGTTTAAACAGAAGTCCAGATAAGATGCGCAAATTAAAACATTTTCAAGAACTTCCTTATTTCTCCACTAAATCCTATCTTGTCTCGATGTTGAGACGATTCAAAAGAGTGGTCACAACATAGGGTTGGGTGGAGAAATGACGATTTAAGTTCTTGAGTACGCACGTTTATCTGTTGCTCTGTTTAACCCATTCCCACTAATGCTATTTTTAAACCCAACCTCTTTAAAATAAATCTACCGAAAAGGAGCATTTACTAAAGAAAAGGAAAATTTTAGAATTGTGTAGTTTTGAAACCATTGTGATAAATAGAGCATTTGCCCCTATGGAGCAAATGCTCTATTTATTACAATGGCTTCAAAGGTGAGTATGCACGTTTATATGTTGCTCAGTTTAACCCATTCCCACACATGCTATTTTTAAACCCAACCTCTTTAAATAAATCTACCGAAAAGGAGCATTTTACTAAAGAAAAAAAGGAAACTTCTAAAATTGTGTAGTTTTGAAACCATTGTAATAAATAGAGCATTTGCTCCTATGGAGCTCCTATAGAGCAAATGCTCTATTTATAACAATGGTTTCGTTTCAAAGATGGCTTTTCAGAGTCGTCAAAAGGCGTCAGTATGAGGGAATGAGTTAAAGAACAGTAATCTGAAGCTTCATAGATTGCCCTTGCCCCTCTGAACAATCACGGTGTCTGCTCAAACGTTGATTGGGTGCAAGTTTGGCTTCCGACTGTCAGAACAGCTTCGATCCTGATGAGACACCGAAATACTCGGCGTCTGATCTGGACCCAATGTGTTTGCGAATGCGAGTCAGGCCGCTGATAACAGGAGAAGGGTAGCATGGCATTAAGGTTGCCATAGGAACACACGTACCTTGCATAATTATGCCTTAAATTGACCCTTTAATGTCTTTAAACCATTCCCTGATATTGACGACTTTTGACGACTCTGTAAAAGTCACTTTGTGAAACCATTGTGATAAATAGAGCATTTGATCCTATAGGAGCAAATGCTTTATTTATCACAATGGTTTCAAACTACAAAATTCTAAAAAAAAAATCCTTTTCTTTAGTTAATGCTCCTTTTCGGTAGATTTATTCAAAGAGGATGTATCTAAAAATAGCCTATGGTTTAATGGGTTAATTAACCCTTGCATATGCCTTTAATCAACCATTGCACATGCCCTTAATTAAAATATTCACTTGTTTATCAGGTCATTATAAAAATGCAGCTTATTAATATTCATGATGTCAATTTTTCTTACTAGATGTTAATGAGGGAAGGGGAGGAGGCAGACAGATATTTATCCCATTGCCTCATATTAACGCCTTTTGACGCCCCAGTAAAAGTCACTTATTTAAACCATTGTCATAAATAGGGCACTTGCTCCAAAGGAGCAAATGCTCTATTTATCACAATGTTTTCAAAACTACAAATTTTCCTTTTCTCTAGTAAATGCTCCTTTTTTGGTAGAGTAATTAAAAGAGGTTTGGTCTAAAACAGCCTATGAGGGAATGGATTAATCGTTTCCCTCGTGTAAATGCTTTTCCACGCCACTGCAAATAGAGCAGACCAATCTCATACCGTTCCAACAGGAGCCGTCTGATCAGGATCTGCTCTGTTTGCTTATGGAATTATAATAGATCTGATTGTGCAGTTTCTAGCAATACCAATCATTCCAGTGTATATATGCAATTATAAAAAGAGCTAAGAAATGATCATAATGCCATGTTGTCTCATATGAATATTAAATTAATATATACAGCACCTTTAAGAATTTTCGAAATAATACATTGTTTTTTCTTATTTTTATGGTGTTTCTTACAGAACTTTGCTCCCTGAATCTCGACAAATTTTGCAACCCCAAAATTAACAGCAAGTCATGACCTAATATTAACCTTTAGCCTGCTGAGCAAATTAATTTTACAGAAATTTTCATCTTCAACATTTTCAAAATGCAAGCTATAATCAATGTGTCTACCAAAATGCAATCAGGTTGTCAAACAGTTTGGACCCCGATGAGACGCCGAGTGATTCGACGTCTCGTCTGGATCCAAACTGTTTACATATGTATTCACTCATCCGCCCATTGCAGACTAAAGGGTAATAATGGTCTTTGTCAGACTTTTACGCGAAGCTAGTTTTTACCCTTAATCTGCTGTGGAGAAAGACATTCGCTAAAATTCTAATTTACTGCAAAGTTTACTAGCGTCCGGTTCGATCAAGTTTTAAGAACATTTCGAGTGAGTGTCAAAGAGCTTGGATCTCAATGAAAGGCCGAGATACTCGGCATCTAAATCTGGATCCAAGCTACTTGCAAACACCAGTCATGTCTTGATGGGCGGAATAACCGTTAACAATGTTGCCTTCAGTTATGCGTTGACAATTATCAGAGACTCTTGTAGCTGATATCTTGTGGCTGATATCTATAAATTTAATCTTTAGGCGGCAGGACAAGTTTGTGCTCGCACAACTTCTTGTCTATTTCATTTTCAAAATACAATTTATATTCAATATCTGTACAAAAAATACAACATGATTGTGAACCAATTTGGACCCTAATGAGACGCCGCCTGGGCACCGTCCCATTGGGATTCAAAACTGTTAGCAAAGGTGATGACGCATTTTCACAAAGCAGATCATAGGGTTAGCTAAGAGAGCTCCATTATAATTCCTATTCATTGTAAGGAATCTCTAATCATTGTATTTAAGAGTAATACAACGTTATGATATTTAGTTAATGATAGTTATTTTACATTATGATTGCGACTGAAACATCAATTTTTTTTTTCAGTATTACAAGGCTGATGCTGTTAACCCATTCCTTCATGTAAACGCCTTTTTACGCATTTTGAAACAGAGTAGACCCAGATCAGACGGCTCCTATAGGAGCCGTCTGATCTGGGTCTACTCTGTTTGTTCATTCAATGTTATAGACCTGTTGCTTTATTTCTAAAATGGCTGCAATGTTCCACCTTCCATATTTCATTATAACTATTTTGTCCATGAATATTCAGTAAGTAATGAAATTTGGAATAAACCTAGAACAGGGAAAGATTTCACCTTTTAATCCATAGAGATGCCTTTTGACACATTTGCAAACAGAGTAGACCCAGATCAAACAGCTCTTGTCGGAACCGTCTAATCAGAGTTTGTTCTTTTTGCTTATGTTAATACAGTCAAACCTCTCTATAACGGACACTAAATTGGGTTAATTATTTGGTATTTTGGGCAGGTAGTCGCTTAAAGCAAAGTGAAAGTAAAACAGAACGCTCCTAAAGGAGCGTTCTGTTTTACTTTCACCTTGCTTTAAGCAGCCACCTGCCTTTAACACAAACTACTTTGATGTAATTTAGTGGCCGTTATAGAGAGGTTTTACTGTATTTAGATCTGGTCATAAAGTTTCTGTCGTGATCAAATTTTCCCTCTTTTATGAAGCAATTATACAAATTTCAGTTAATTATTACTTTAACGTATTATTTCCTGAGATTGCAATCGCAATACATGTACCTTGCATATGCCTTTAATTAACCCATTGCCTCATAGTGGAGCCTTTGGCGCCTATATAAAAGTCACTTTTTTCAAACCATTTTGATAAATACAGCTTAATGATAAATACAGCTCCTAGATGAACTTTCTGTATGACATTCGCCCTGCATTAAACTGCCTACAGTCTTCAAGACCGATATTAATACTAAATTGAACGTCCGGTTTAGAGGGGGTTTTACTGTATCTTAAATATAGAAAAACACATCTTACCCACAATGCCTTTGATATCCGGAAGGTCACAACGGAAACTGCTCATTACTGACAACAATCTCTTGACGCCTGTCTTTCCCACTCCAAACTTTTTCACAAGTGGAATTGCTGAAAATATAATGTTCGAAAATGCTTTAACCCATTCCCACATATTGACGACTTTTGACGACCCTGTAATAGTCATTTTGTGAAACCATTGTGATAAATAGAGCATTTGCTCCTATAGGAACAAATGCCCTATTCATCACAATGGCTTCAAACTACAAAATTCCAAAAGTTTACTTTCCTCTAGTTAATGATCCTTTTCGGTAGATTTATTCAAAGATGTTGTATCTAGAATAGCCTATGAGGTAAATGGTTTATATCTCCGCAATTAGTCAGACCCTGATCAGACGGCCCCTTGTGTACTTCAGGGTTTAATTAGAGTAATAATATGTATAGTAAGACTACAGTAAAAAAACAAACCTTTAGGGCGACAAACAAAACGTGTCCTAAATCTAGGTCTTGGTGGTAGATTCTTACAGGCGAAAGTTATGCAGAAAGCTCCCAAAGGAGCGGGCAATACTTTCGCCCTTCATTAAGATATCACCTGCTTTTAAAGACACATTTCTGTATTCAAAAATTGTTGTTTTAAAGGGATGTTACTATATACTGTTTTGAACATTTCATGATCAATACTGTAGGTAGTACCTTAACAGACAATTGGTGACACGAGTTTCTATACAAGAGTGTTCGGAGGAACACATGCGTCACCTGCTCGCAGCTGATACAAAAACTTATTGTTAATATGAAAAAGGGGAATAACTAAACAATATTGATGCTAGAGTTGTGGCCCTTGTGCATGACACTTCCTCTCATCATGCTTATTCCATCCGTGAAATTTGAAAGCTCTATAATGATTAGTTTAGAAATGACAGCCAAAAACAGAAAGTGTGACGGACAGACAGACGGACTTACAGACAGACGACGGAAAATTGATCCCTAAGTGGCACACTGCCTCTCGGCAGGTGACACAAAAACTGGAGCGCGTCTTATATATTACGATAATAATTAGCCAACACTGTTGGCTAGAATGGGCGATGCTAGGCAAGTGGAAGCGGTTGTCGGAAATTAGGAATTACGATAGACTGGATCGTACGATCTTTCGTAAGATGGATCCCAAACACCTGCTCAATGCAGAATAAAAGTAATGCAGAATTAAAGTAATACAAAATGACTTTGGGGAGAATTCAGCCTGTATTAATCTACAACGAGACCTTTTTCGTCGTATGCAAACAGAGTAAAGCCAGACCAGACGACTCCTGCAAAAACTCTCTGATCAAGGTCTGTTCTGAGTGTTTATGGAATTATAAAAATCTGATTCTGCAGTTTCTGTTATGCTTAAAGACTCCCTTATTATTTGTTCATGAGACCATTATAAAAAGTCACAGTACAGTAGAACCCCTCTTATCACTTAAAGAATAACAATAACTGCCTTTATAAGCAGGTGGTAGCTTAATGCAGGACGAAAGTTATGCAGAAAGCTTTCTGCATAACTTTCGTCCTGCATTAAGCTACTTGCCTCTGCCGCCCAGAATTATGCCCCTTTTTGTGGTCAAATTAGAGGGGGTTTACTGTATAAAGAAATGTAATATTTTACATAAATAGTCCTGAGGAAAAGGGTTAACCCTTACAATGCTGAATTTTTAAATGGACTATTCCAAAATTCAAACAGGTCAAGCTTATGGAGAACTTTTTTTGTAAAGAAAAGTAGTGTAATGTGACAACCAGTGCAAACCCTGATGAGAGGGCTCCTCTAGGATCCATCTCATCTGGGTATACACTGTTTGCAAAGGACATTAGTGACTCGTGCCCAGTACTAAGAGTAATGGACTAACAATTAGTTAATTAAACTTCATTTGAGTGGTCTCTTAGAAAGACTTAATTGTATTCCCAATAAATTCTACTAATTAGCACCGATGCCCTTGTTCAACCTTGTTTCGTTGAACATTGTGTTTAATATTATAAATAGACAGAGATAATTCTGAACTGGCGAAATAATGGAACGAACCGCTATAGGGATGTGTCTTAAGCGGTCATCAAAAAGAAGTCTAAGTGTTGGTATGTAAGGCAGGTGGTAGCTTAATGCAGGTCAAACGTAATGCAGAAATCTGCTCAAGTCAAAAGTAATACAGAAAGCTGCTATAGTGAGCTTTCTGCCTTACTTGTTGGCCTGTAATAAGCAATAACCTGTTTTTAAGACTCCTATGTTCAATAAATGAGTGACCGTTTAAGACAGGTTCGATTGTATACAAGTAGATCTTGATCTGAACTCTTTAGAAAAAATCGTGTAACAGCAACCTTGCTAATCCTGGTATTGATTATTGACTTAACCCATTACCTCATAGGCTATTTTTAGACCCTATCTCTTTAAATAAATCTACCGAAAAGGAGCATTAACTAGAGAAAAGGAAACTTTTTAGAATTTTGTACTTTGAAACCATTGTGATAAATAGAGCATTTGCTCCTATAGGAGCAAATGCTCTATTTATCACAATGGTTCAACAAATTGACTTTTACAGAGTCGTCAAAAGTCGTCAATATGAGGGAATGGGTTAACCAGGTCATGTTTACAAAATAAACCATTATCTCTGCCGTATTATACTGCTCCAAGTAAACTAGATACAGCCACGCCTCGCTAAGCTAAACACTCAAATAACTATCATTATCGATCTTTTAAGACAGGGGGCAGCTGAATGTAGGTTGAAAGTCATTCAGAAAGATCCTCTGGGAGCTATCTGCCTGACTTTGATCTTGCAATAATCAGCCACCTGCCTAACACATCTTAAGGTTTTTTTTCTTAAAATCTAGAATGATGAAGAATTATTGTACATGTATTTGCGCTTGCACTAAATGACGCTTCTGTGCAATGGAAAAAATCATCTACAGTAAAACCTCTCTATAACGGCCACTAAATTACATCAAATATGTTTATATTAAAGGCAGGTGACTGCTTAAAGCAAGGTGAAAGTAAAACAGAACGCTCCTATAGGAGCAAATGCTCTATTTATCACAATGGTTTCAACAGGCGATTTTTACAGAGGCGTAGAAAGGCGTATTTATGGAGGAAAGGGTTAAGACAGGTGGCAGCTTAATGCAGGATGATAGACGTGCAGAAAGCTCCTATTGGAGCTTTCTGCGTGACTTTGATATTGCATTAAGCAGCCATCTGCCTAACAAATCTTAAGTTATTTTTTTCTTAAAATTTAGAATTAGGAAGTATTATTGTACATATACTAGTAATTGCGCTTGCACTAAATTACGCTTCTATTTAGTGTGCTGGTACTAAATGACGCTTAGAACTATGCAATCGAAAAATCATCTATTTTCAAGAAGTATCGTGTCAGTATATATGATTAGTCCAATAACAAGGAAGCCTTCTAGTTAAGGATCGGCTCTATCAGTATTTTACCCTTTACTTGATAGACATGTCTTCGCAAACAGAGCAGACCCAGATCAAACGGCTCCTATAGGGGCCGTCTGATCTGGGTCTACTCTGTTTGCAAATGCATGAAAACGCATTATAAATAGGAAAGGATTAATTTCCATATTACTGAGTAGAGTTAAATAATTTGCTTTACAAATATAGTAGATAACATTCAGTTTCGAATGTTATATCAACCTTAAGGAACCCAAAGTATGCTGTACTGTAAGTTAATAAGGAAATATATCTGTTGTCAGTCGTACTAAATACCTTACAACCAAACATATCGTGTGTCCTTATTTACGACCATTGCTAGTACTCGGATAGCCGAAAGTACTTCACATTTTCAGTAACTATCGTACGACAACTTATCGTAACTTCTGACATACGACGATCGCAACACACGGTAACGATCGTCAGATATTATAACTTACGATACCTAAGTCGTACAACCTTTAGAAAGACGAACCCTAGAGCCAATAGTCCTAACGGCTAATGCTGCAAAACTATATTTTAACTCTTTGCTACATGAACATTCATGAAAATTTGAATATTAACAAGCTAGATGTTTATAGTTCCATCACTAACAAGGGTATTTAATCATGGTAAAAACTGTAGAAACAGATATCAGAGCAACAGATAAACGTCCGTTCTCAAGTACCCAAATCGTCATTTCTGCACCAAACCCTATGTTGTGACCACTCTTTAGAATCGTCTCTAAAGAGTGGTCACTACATAGGGCATTTCTGCACCAAACCCTATGTTGTGACACCTCTTTAGAATCGTCTTGAAGAGACGATTCTAAAGAGTGATCACTTCATAGGGTTTGGTGCAGAAATAAAGAACTTACTCTTGACATTATGTTTTAATCTACGCATCTTATATGGACCTCAGGATATATATCATTCTATACTCAAACAGAGCGGAGACTGAACTGACGGTTGATACAGGAGTCGTCTTTTCTGGGTCAACTCTGTTTGAAAATGTGAAAAACGTCGTCTCTTGGAGTATGGGGGATGAGCATTTTCGTGCGATTAACGGAATCTGATGGTCCTTGTTCGCATCTCGGTCGTGACTGTAGCTGCGGATTGTGTTAATAAACTAAATGGTCGTGATTGTTTGAATTTTGCAATTACTTACAGGCGACAAGTCCCTCTTCTTTCGTTGCGCCTGTCAAGAATCGGTAGGCATTTAGGTCAGCAGTCTCTACCAACTCTTCTGGGGATCTCGGCAGGAAGTGTTTGTCAACCACCGGGCGATATGCAGGGGTCAAGGACACACTCCACTGCAAGAGAGTGTCTTAGCTATTTAACCTGGTACAGAAACACCCGGCCTATACTTGAACGCTAAAAACAAGTCTTATTGTAGGTAGTTAGAATATGTGATAGCTTAATTATGGAAGGCCGGTGCGCCATGCGAAATGCTTAATCTAAAATCTAATTAAAATCCCATCTTTAAAATGCAAATAAAAGTTTGTCTACAAGTATACCTGTCTTTATCCCAATTTATGTAGATCAAAGCACTGTCTCCGTGTCTCGTGTGAAACGTGATATTTTGGTGGTTTCAATTATTTGACATTAAGCAAATCGCATTTAGCAATTCGCATTTAGACAATCGCATTCAGCATTTCGCATTTAGCATTTTGCATTTCGCATTTAGGATGGCGCGAGGTTCGCAGATATTATGATACCAGTTTATGTTATTCCGACGCACGAAGAAGAAAAATATATAGTGCTGTATGTATATTGGGAAAAAATGCAGATCTCGCCATCAATATTATTGACTTATCCGGTTCAACCATTCAGTACAATGTGATTAGCAATTAGTATTTAGAAGTCCCCAAATAGCAATTGGCATTTGTAATTTAGCATTTGTCATTAAGCATTTCGTATTTTTCATTTCGCAAATCGCATTTAGCAAATAGCATTTAGCATGGCGCACCGGCCTTCTATACTTAATGCCTTTTCACGCATTTGCAAACAAAGTAGACTCAGATCCTGTAGGAACCGCTCTGTTTGCAATGAACTAATATATATATGATTATACAATTTCTACTATTGTTCATAATGCCATCTTAAATAAAGATCAGCTTATTAATATATCCATACAGTCATCATACTTATTAAGTATATTTCTACATGACGTAGAGGTGTTCCTATATGACGTAACAGCTATACTAAACGTGTGTAATATAAAGAAATATGTGATAGCTATATTAGTGATTGCCCTACTTTTCCATCCAATCAGCGAGCCGCATTCTTCATGTTTTTCAGACTCAAATTCTAATAAATTTTTATAAAACCGACTCTAACTTTCGAAGACGAACCTTCCAGTGCGCATGTGCAACAAAGCTCCGCCCACGACTAGAAAAAAACAAACGAGTTGCTATATTATGAACTTATGACGTTATCGACACGCGAACGAGTGTACACAAGTCGGTTGACGTGTGTAAAACGTGGAGAAGAAGATTATGTAAACAACTGAGAGTCAGAATTGTAGATCTAGTTATTGGGCTGTCGTGGACTAAAATGGCCAAATAAATCACGAAACACCCCACCTGTTGAGGCATGATTATTGAAAAGGACTAAATAAATGTAAACAAGCAAATAGTTCAGGAAATATTAACAAACCTGTAAATTCTATTTAAAACCGCAATTCGTTCAACAAAACACAAACGATCAAACCTGTAATCTTTTTAAGCCTTTACCTGTTTATTCTTATTTCAATATTCTGCCCATAATGAATGTTTAATATTAATAAGATGTATCTTATATGGGGTTTCGGTAGCAGTGAAGATTTAAATTTGTGCAAACCGAGTAGACCCTGATCAGCCAGCATATGAGCTGTCCCACTTGCAAAGTGGCCACAAGGCGTCACTTACTCTAATAAGGTTATGTAAAAATGTTTTACTCACAAATGGGGAATATTTGACTACCACTCGGAACACCTCGGCTATTTCTTTCGATTTCTATATTCCGAACTCTGACGGAATACGGCGAGTAGTTACGATTGATTTGACTACGTGACACTGCCAAATAAGGCAATGTTTACAAGAAAAAAGGCGCGAAACCAGTTCCACTGTGTAGGATTTTCAAAACATAAACACGTGAGAATTTTAACAAAGACGACGTTTGTTTGATTGGTGGGTTTTCTGAGTATTTTGCATAAACGAGTGTGGTTTTAGGGGGACCATAATCACGTGACTATATACAAGTCTGCCATTGCTCAGTGGGCGGGGCTTATAAACTCGGCCTGTTGAAAAGTGGGACAATCACTAAATCGGTTAGAGCTTATAAACTGCAGTCTTCGAAAATAAGACGGCCTAAAACGCTTCGCTTCGCTCGCGTTATCGGCCGTCTTATTTTCGAAGACTACAGTTTATAAGCTCTAACCTGTACTTAACTCGAACACAAGGGAGGTTATGTGATAAACGAAATAATGACATCACGAAATTAAAAATTAAGTATAGGTTAGAGCTTATAAACTGCAGTCTTCGGAAATAAGACGGCCGATAACGCGAGCGAAGCGAAGCGTTTTAGGCCGTCTTATTTTCGAAGACTGCAGTTTATAAGCTCTAACCGATTTAGTGATTGCCCTACTTTTCAACAGGCTGAGTTTATAAGCCCCACCCACTGAGCAATGACAAACTTGTATATAGTCGCGTGATTATGGTACATCCGCTTATGCAAAATACTCAGAAAACCCACCAATCAAACAAACGTCGTCCTGGTTAATATTCTCAAGTGTTTATGTTTTGAAAATCCTACACAGTGAAACTGATTTCGCGCCTTTTTCTTGTAAACATTGCCATATTTGGCTTTGTCACGTAATCAAATATTCCCAGTCTATGTGTAAAACAGTTTGACACAATTTTCTGGAGGCAAAATAATAATGGCTGACAACAATCTGTCGTTTGACCTGCTCTCTGGCACCGAGCTAGCAGACTTATTTAACGAAGAGTTGTAAGCCGAGAAGACCCAGATCAGACAACTCCTATGCTGTCTGATCAGGGTCTACTCGGTTTACACAATTTTAAATCTTCACTGCTACCGAAACCCCATATATAAAAAAAATAAAGCTTATTAATATTAAACAATAAAGCTTATTAATATTAAACATTCATTATATTATTATTAGAATATTGAAATAAGAATAATTACAAAAGATTACAGGTTTGATTGTTTATGTTTTGTTGAACGGATTACGGTTTCAAATACAGGTTTGCTCTTATTTCCTGATGTATTTGCTTATTTACATTAATCCTTTTTCAATATAATCCTGCTTCAACAGGTGGGATGTTTCGTGATTTATTTGTCCATTTTCTATTGGGTCTATACTTCTGCCTCTCAGTTTATTTGCCCAATTACTATTGGGTCTATAATTCTGCCTCTCAGTTGTTTTCAATTACAGTCTTCCTCTCCACGTTTTACACACGTGAACACGTGTACTTGTGTATACTCGTTCACGTGTCGATAGCGTCATAACAGCAACTCGTTCGATTTGTCTAGTAGTGGGCGGAGTTTTGTTGCGCATGCGCACTGCAAGGTTTGTCTTCGAAAGTTAGAGTCGATTTTATAAAATTTATGAGGATTAGAGTCTGAAAATTTTCAAAAATGCGGCTCGTTGATTGGATGGAAAAGTAGGGCAATCACTAATGAGTTGATTTTTATTATGACCTTTTTGTCCATGACAGAAACTATAGTATCCGATCTTCATTATTGCACAAACAGAATATACCCTGATCAGACTGGTCTGATATGGATCATCACTGTTTGTAAAGGCGTTCAAAGGCGTATCTAAGTCAGCTTTTTGTCAAAATTAGGAAGTTTATATCCAAAAGCAACAGCCGAGCACTTTGTCGAGGCAACTGAAAACCAGGTTGCTATAAGATACCAATATCAAAATATATATCGTACTTGAATGACCTCGAATTTATCCCAAATCACGTTTTGTAGGGTATTCGAATCCATGGACTGGAGGCAATTCTTGACTTCTTGTGACGAATTCCCATGACAACCCACGGTCCATGAAAACACATTATAGATAAAACTGGGCTTCGATCGGTACCTTGTGACCGACCAATGGGCCAGCGGAGAGCCACTCTGCTGAATGACCTGATGGAACAAACCTGTGGAATAGATAAAACAGTAGGCTTATCAATAATTCAGAGCTACATATAATAAACGTGTGTACCCAAATAATAACATCGTCATTTCTCCACTAAACACTATATTGTGACCCCCTCTTTAGAATCGTCTCTTCGGGACGATTCTAAAGAGTGGTCACAGTATAGGGTTTGTTGGAGAAATAAAGGAATTATTGTTGAAAATGTTTAAATTTACGCATCTTATCTGGACCTCTGTGTAGTCGTCGTACTGCCGAGTAACCCTTCTCATGTCGAAAAGCTAAAGTCTGCTAAAACAATTCTAACATCCGATTCGTTCTAGCTTTTAACCCTTTCTTCCATAAATACGCCTTACTATGCCTCTGTAATAACCACTTCTTAAAACCATTGTGATAAATAGAGCATTTGATCCTATAGGAGCAAATGCTCTATTTATCACAATGGTTTCAAACTACAAAATTCTAAAATTTAACTTTTCTCTAGTAAATGCTCCTTTGGGGTATATTCATTCAAAGAATTTGGGTCTAAAAATAGCCTATGGAGGAATGAGTTAAGAAACTGTTGCCCATGTGTCAAACAACTTAGATCCTGATGAAACGCCGAGTTACTCGGCATCTCATCTGGATCGAAGCTGTTTGCAAATGTCATTTGGGTCTCGGTAAACATGAGAAGGGTTAAGTGTATTATACGAATATGTGTCTAACATCATAAGAAATTCAGCCCTTTGTCTGCTCAACGCTTCCTGATTGTATTCACAAACACACTGGATCCAGAGGCTCGCTTAACCCTTTCTAATTGTCGTCTGCAATCCAAATTTTGTTAAATCATTCGGTACAATAAGGAAAAGAGATAAATAAATGCAAATTTCAAAAGAATAAAGCACATATATATAGAAATAGAGAATGGGACAAAAAGTGTAGTCCCTGATCAGACGCCGACTTGAAAAGGCGGCGTCTGGTCTGGGACTGCACTATTTGTCGTGGTGCATTTATAAATGCGACTTCGGCGGTGAAAGGGTAATAACATTTTCCAAGACTCGTTTGATATTAGTTTGTGCAAAATGACTACTCGCAACATATCACATAATTCATCTCGACTACAAATGCCGTTTTTGATAGGTCCTACATGTCTATATATTTCTATATGACGTCATGGTGTTTTAACATGATGTTACAGCTTATATTAAACGTGTGTAATATAGAGACATAATTATGTGATGGCTATATTGATTCGAATACAAGGGAGGTTATGTGATAAAAAAACCCACAAAACACAAATACAATGCAACATATCATGATTTGAGCGGATAGTATGTTTTACATTATAGTTTATACTTCGCTTGCTGAATTTTGAAACACATTTCTCCTTCTTTACCCATGCCCTGTTATATAATTATATATATCTTCACTGTGTACAAGTATTGCGCTGTGCAATCACTGCTGTGGAGTGCACTGATTGCACAATCAACTTGTAAATAGTGCAGACCCTGATGAGACAGCTCCTACAGGAGCTGTCTCATCTGGGTCTTCACTATTTACAGGTAGGTATATTGACGTGAATAGCAAGCGAAGGGTTAAGTATAAACGCCTTTGCACGCATTTGCAAACAGAGTAGACCCAGACCAGACGGCTCCTGTTGTCTGCAAAGACGTAGAAAGGTATACATATCTCGAACTTCAAGGGACCGTACAAATTAGTTCGAGTTCAAGTTATCCGATTTCTGATCTGGACAAATTCTTAAGCTCACAGCTTAAAGCAGGTCTAAAGCAATGCTGAAAGTACCTGTAGGAGCTTTGAGCATTACTTTAGACCTGCATTAGGCTATCACACGTGTTTTTCTAGTTATGCGTAGTATAATATATCTAGAGCAATTCTGTTTTGTAAGTTTATGAAGAACTGAACTTTTAGTTCGAGTCAACCTGAAGTTTCCGAGTTCGAGATATTGAAGTTCAGATGTAATTATGGAGTTTATGGTTAAAGAACAGCCCCATGAATATTTATGTGAGAGGTAATATATTATGAATATCAATAAGATGGCACATGAACACAGTATTAATATATGGTCACGACGGACACTGTAAATCCACATCTATATACAGTTGAACTTCGATATCTCGAACTCGGATAACTCGAACTTCGGGATAACTCGAACAAAAAAAGGTCCTTCAAAATTTTACAATACAGAATTGTTCTAAAATGCATCACTACACATATCTAGAAACACACGCGACGGCTTAATGCATATCTAAAGTAATGCTGAAAGCTCCTACAGGAGCTTTCAGCATTACTTTAGACATGCATTAAGTTGTGAACTTGAAATATTTGGTCAGATTATACATAGGATGACTCGAACCTCTGTCATCTCGAACTAATTTATATCGAAGGCTTGGTGCAAAACTATTCTAACTCCTTCACTTCGTGAAGGAGTTAGAATAGTTTTGCACCAAGCCCTCGATATGGTCCCTTGAAGTTCGAGATATCGAAATTCAACTGTAATACCATTAGCAAACAGAGCAGAGTCCTACAGCAGCCATCTGATCTGGGTCTACTCTGTTTGCAAAGGCATTAAAATGGTACTTAAGTAGAAAATGGTTATTGTTGTTAGAGGTAACATAGTAAGCTCTTTTTGTGAGTTTTTCTCATTTTTTTTATCGCTAAGCTGATAATATAAATTATACATTTGTATTTCTTTTCAGCGACATCTTCAGAGAGATTTTGCCGTGCTATCAATTTCATTTAATCCATATTATTACAAACGCTGTTTTGTAGCAACTGAACACAACAAATGTCCGTGATAAAAACTGTGCATTGCGCATGTGTCATTGAGAATAATAATAATTATAACAACAACAACAGCTTATTAGCCCTTTGCCTGCCAACCGTGAGCTAATATTAGTCGCATTTGCAAACAGGCTTGATCCAGATCAGACACCCACTAAACACTGCGTCTCATCAGGATCCAAACTGTTTTACACTTGGTCAATAATTTCTCAAAAACTTGAACAAATTGGATTTTAGTGAAAATGTTAACAGATCTGAGATTAAGCAGACGTCATTTTTATAGCATGCTATGCGTTAACCCTTACAACACTGAATTTTCAAATGGACTATTCCAAAATCCAAACAGGTCAAACTTATAGTGAATAATTAGGGATTTTTATAAAGAAAGGTGTAACATGACAAACAGTGCAGACCCTGATGGGAGGGCTCATGTAGGAGCCCTCTCATCTGGGTCTACACTGTTTGCAAAGAACATTAGTGACTCGTGTTCCGCATGCACTGTAAGCGTTGAGAGGCAGATTCTGTAAGAAATGCCTTTCTTGCTTGAGGACATAATTGTAAATATGAAAATATTTGACGGAACAAATGGATATAATTACGCCTTATTCCACTATCCGCCACTCGACTCGCATTTTGCAAACAGATTGGATCTAGATGAGACGCCGAGTAACTCGGCGTCTCATCAGGATCCAAGCTGTTTGACACTCGGTCAATAATCTCTCAAAAGCTTGGTCGAATTGGAACAAGTCAAATGCACCAGATACAAATTTAAGCAGACATTATATTTGTTCACAGCGGGTAAGGGTTACCACGCTACCGGCGAAGTCTGAATACAATTTGAATTCAGACAATACGCCGAGTAACTCGATCTCTCACCAGTATTGAGCAAACTTTCACACAGAAATTGGACAAATATACCTTATATTTTGAAAAAGAACAGGACGAATATTCGTGCAAAGAAAACTCTGCTAAGTATGCTAAAGTGCATGTAAATTGTGTCAGATTATCGACCCTTTAGTGGTGTCTGTCTTGATGTGATGTGCATGCGTGCGTGCGTGCTTGCGTGCGTGCGTGCGTGTGTGTTGTGTTTATTACAGGTATTATTATTGTTGATGGTGGTGGTGGTGGTGTTGTTGTTGGTGGTGGTGTTAGTGATGTTGTCGGTGGTGTTGTTGTTTTGTTTTCTAGCATACCATAGTTACTCATAGCCTGGTTACCTGCCTTTAGCTAAGGGTGAGAGCAGAAGCATTCCGACACTGCAACCACCTGCACTGTGTCCGTCGATGGTGACCGCATTTGGATCGCCGTTGAAGTGGACAATATTTTCTTTAACCCATTTCAAAGCTTGAATCATGTCTAGCATCCCGTAATTGCCGGGGATAACGTCGTCGGCTGCCGTCATAAAACCTGAAAAAAAGAGTTGATTGTTAAGAAATAGCTACATTTGTATAACACATAAAATATCAAATGACAATATGAACCAAGCATTACTCTCGGTAATGTTTGGATGTATTGTCTTTAGATAAAGCCTTTCGGCACCTAATTTCTAATTGTCTGTGGCCCAATTTTGTCAAAGCTTTTCGGTGAAATGAAGAACTGAGACAAGTAAATGCAAAATTCAAAGGAATAAATCGCTGACATAAAAAGATGTTGATGAAAGTCGTAGACTAGGAATTACCTTCGACGATGATAGAGTTAACCCTTTACTCCGTAAATACGACTTTCTACACTTTTGCAAACAGAGAAGACCCAGATCAGACGGCTCCTGTAGGGGCCGTCTGACCAGGGTCTGCTCTGTTTGCTTATGCTATAATATAGATATGATTTTACAGTTTCTGCCAGAGTCAAACATTCCTGTATCCATGTGCTATTGCAACAATAATTAATTAATTAATACAAAATGTATTCATAATGACATTATTTCTCACATGCACGGAGTAAAGGTTTATAGAGTTATATTGCGTTGTTTATTATATGTATATGTTTTACAGGTTCATTAAATTTCAATTCATATTTTCTGAGATGTTTTCATTTGTGACATTTGTTTATATGACCTTTACTGATCAACAGCATATAGACTTGCCTAAAGGACCGAGTCTGTAATTGAACGTCACGACCACAATTCCGTGCGTTGAGAGGACACTTCCGTCAAACATGGCGCCCATTCCGTTCTGATAGGACCCACCATGGATAAACACCAATACTGGCATGGAACGCAAGGTATGTCGATGCTGCAATTGAAACTTCTTGCATTAAAATCATTACCTCTCCAAAGGCCCAGCTAGATGCATAAATTTTACCTTTTTCACCAGCAGTTCCTTTATTTCTCCACCAAACCCTATACTGTGACCACTCTTTAGAATAGTCTTTTTTAGGAACTTTCTGCATTACTTTTGTCCTGTATTACTTTAACCCATTCCCTGATATTGACACCTTTGACGCCTCTGTAAAAAACACTCATTGAAACCAGTGTGATAAATAGAGCATTTGCTCCTATAGGAGCAAATGCTCTATTTATTACAATGGTTTCAGAACTACACAATTCTAAAACTGTCCTTTTCTCTAGTTAATGCTCCTTTTCGGTAGATTTATGCAAAGAGATTGGGTCTAAAAATAGCATATGAGTTAATGGGTTAACTCTTATCCCGCTGTGCTAAACTCTGGATCAAAGTTGACCATTTTCGACTAGAATAAGCTTTGAGAAACTTTTGAAGATGTATCATGCAGTTAGGATCTTAGTGAAACGCCGAGTTACTCGGCATCTCATTTGGATCCAATCTGTTTGTAAATGAGAGTCAGATTGCGGATAGCGGAATAAAAAAAGGGGGGGGGGGAGGCTCACGAAGAACGATATTTAGACTAGAACTGGTATTTTCGAGTTTTCTGATCTCAAGGACGTCCAAAACCTTATTGTATTGTATTGTATTGTATTTGTATTGTATTGTATTGTATTGTATTGTATTGTATTGTATTGTATTGTATTGTATTGTATTGTATTGTATTGTATTGTATTGTATTGGGTCCAGTACGAATTAGTTACAACTACGTCCCAGTGACAACGTATTATTATATATTGACTATTTTTATATATACATTAACTATAGAATAATGGCTATATATACATACACTTCGGGATGTTAGTGTAGAATATTTGAGTCAGATTCCTGTGTCAAGGTGTTTATTATATACTGACACTATATATACATGCACTTCAGGATGTGAGTATATATGTTTTTGAGTCAGACTCCTGTGGATCATTGCTGTAAGAATTCCTACAAGTATTATTGACGATTGCTGAGAACATAAAATGCTTTATGTATATTACGTATGTCTATTACATTATGTATATTACATTATGTAATTACGTTATGTATATTACATTTAAATATTGGTAGATATCCGAGGTTTTACCCAGTTCGAACACCTCGGTTATAGTACATTTTTGTATATGAAATATGCGGATTCATCCGGAAATGGCCGAGTGATTACGATTGAGGGTTTGCCGTGTCAGGCAAGCAGCGTTGTCATCATTCATCATTGTTTATCTTACAACACTGATTAAAGCACTCGAGAAAACAATCACAATACTACCGGGTGCTTCGGTCTGTATAATCAATTTAATTTAGATAAAGAGGTCATGTATACCATATACCGGCTCGGTACAGCAAGGCAGATCAGACCTGACCCCAAAGACTGATGACTGAGCATCATAGCAGCAGCGTACATAAATACTCTGATTACTGTTATAGAGCTACAGTAAAACCCCTCTAAAGCGACAACTTCATGAATAGAACTTGGTACCTGCATTAAACTGCAACTTGGCTTTAAACCCCCAGAATAATGGCTATATAAGCCTTATAAGGTGATCGCTTTGGGGGTATTTTACTGTACAGCATGCAGTATTCGTGTCATATTTGCATAACTAATATATGAATAATCATATCAGCGATCTATTTGGACAAAAGCAGCAGGAAATTATGGTCAAACAGCCAATAAAGACAAAAATGAATAACGGTGATCCATTTATTACTACCAACAGGCCGGCTCATTTCGCCATCGGGGCTGCATGATACGTATACCGGGTTCGATACCCGGTCTTACCAGAGCCTTATCACTGTCTATCACCAACACCGGAAATAGCTTCCAGACGAAGCGAAAGTTAACTGATGGCGGACACACCGACAGGTTATCAATTCGATATAGTTATGGTAAATATGACATATCTATCATTGCAATGCTTTATATCATTAGTAGAACGACCAACCAATTATTACACGGGTTCTGATCAATTCAAATCCACGTATGTAAACCATTTTGGGTGCATTATTCTCGGATTGGTACAACCGAAAGAGCAGTGAAGAAGTCAAAAACGTATTCACAATCACTTTTCTACTCCTCCGTAAAACGATTTTACACATTCCTTATCATCATACAACAGATACACTCTTATTCCAGCGTTGATGGCAGAATACGATCGAAATTGGCTTTAAATTTGATAAAAGAAAAACAAGGTGTGTGTTCAGGTAAATGTGTTAGGAAGATTGTACCCGAATAACTTCCTATGTGTACGGCGTATAGTAATATATTTACTGTTATGAAGACTGTTCGGCAAATTGCTTGCGTGATGTGCGCCGTGTTACGGCTAAAATGTATTTATTTATAGAGAAACCCTGGTTACAGAAGTCTTGATTAAATCATTAACGCTTTTCTTCATATAAACACTTTTTCGCACATTTGCAAACTGAATAGATCCAAGTCAGATGGCATTTAGGAGTCGTATGATCAGGATCTGCTGTTTGCTTATGATATTGCATGTGTACATTTATAGATTTACCGACCAAAGTCTAGTTTTTTTGTCAAAACAAAAACCCCACTTGAGAAATTTACATTACAAAAATTGGCTAATAGTAATGATGTCATTATTATTGCAGAAATATTGAACAGGTAAAGGGTTAAATAACTCTTATTAAATTTCTTTACTCCGCAAAATGAGTTAAGGATCATAATTAGACATATCACTATTTACGACATGTTAAAATTTAAAGGAATAAAAGTATACATACAGTAAAACATCTCTATAACGACAACTAAATTAGATCAAGTAGTTTGTCTTAAAGGCAGGTGGCTGCTTAAAGCAAGGTGAAAATAAAACAGTTCTAACGCTCCTGTAGGAGCTTTTTGTTTTACTTTCACCTTGCTTTAAGCAGTCATCTGCTCTAAATATCAACTAATTAACATAATTTAGTGGTCGTTATAGAAAGAAAACCCCTCGCTTGGGTTCCTTGCTTGTCGCACAGAATGATTTGTTAGTGTTGGAAATGGTTGATCCGGTGCTAGAACACTATGACTGGACGGTGGTCATTCATGTTTTGTATGAAGTACGAGGCTTTGCGTTTTTTCTATGACGGTTAAACATATGCGAGTTTTAATCACTTTCTTCGCTTCACCTGGTAGCTATTTCCGGTGTTGTTGATTGACCGTGCTTATGGGTTCCTTGCTTGTCGCACAGAATGATTTGTTAGTGTTGGAACTGGTTGATCCGGTGCTAGAACACTATGACTGGACGGTGGCCATTCATGTTTTGTATGAAGTACGAGGCTTTGCTTTGCTTTGGACCTTAATCTTTTACTCCATGAATACGTCTTTCTACGCATTTGCAAACAGAGTAGACCCAGATCAGACGGCTCCTATATTGTTCAATATTCATGTATAAAATATTGAGATCCTGAATATTTATATGATGAATTTTTATGTTAACTTTTCAATGATTTTTTTATTTGACAAAAACTGTAGAATCGCATTTATATCATGCCAAAAGCAAACCGAGCAGACCCTGATCAGACGGCTCCTATAGGAGTAATGCAAATGCATGAAAACACGATGGAAAAGGCTCATGAAATCAGGAGACGACATTAATAGCGTACATATTATTTGCCTCAATTGACTACACAGGGTAAACTATTAGCTTTAGTTGGTTTCATCTTTAACTATTTGAATGCAGGGAACGCACGTAGTGGCATTTGCAAACAATGTACAGCCGTGGCTCATTAGTATTTCCCAAAAATGGCGACGATATCTTACCGATACCACAAATGACCTCAGAGAAAATATTTAGTAGCGCCGTGATTTGGTCAACATGATAGCTGAAATTTTGACAAAGTAGTATATTTCACGGTTCACCGAAAAACTCTTCTTTGTTTGAAAACAAATAAAGCTGATTTTGTTTACATCGTCTGCTTCACGAAATGTCAACCTTAAAACGGAACCGCCACAACAGCATATAAAAACGTAATTATAAATCTGCATGCGGACTGTCAAAGTTCTCCCACAAATGTTTGACCGTTGTTTGACATCGAACGATCTACAATTTCGAAGTTCATAAGGAGGTAAGCGAGGTAGCTCCGAAAATAAGGTTCGAAGTAGTAAAACCAGCGATCGAGGGGATCGGCATCTTCTTCGCTCAATTAAAACTAATCGTAGAAAGACTCTGGTCGAACTTACAAATATATTTAGTGAAGATACACCAACTAAAGTGTCAAAAGCAACAGTTAAAATACGTTCGCAGTTTTATGGCTACAAAAGAAGGGTTTTGAAAAAGAAAACAGTCATATCGGCAAAAAATAGAGCTACAAGATTGGACAGTTGAGACCTGGAAAAAATATATTTAGTGATGAACCACAGATTATGTTTGGCAAAGGTCACAAAATCCGCGTCTGGAGAAAGTATGATAAGAAGTGGCTACCCGCTGCCTGCATGCTGACCCCACCCCTTACTGCAAAGCATCCCCCCTCCATATTTTGGGGCTGCGTGACCTAAGATGCAGTTGGAACTCTGACACCAGTTGTGGTTATATAAACTCAGAGAAATGGAAACGAAACAACAATATGGTGTGACTGACCCAAAGCCCAGACTTGAATATAATTGAAAATGTATAAAAATCCTTAAAAGTAATCTGGGTAGATCTAAACGTGCAGCGCAAATCAAAACAAAGGCAAACCGTGTTAGGCAGTTTGTGGACATTTGGGATCGTTACAGTCAGGCCAATAAACGATCACTTCATAACAGCATTCCAACTAGTATTCAGCATACAACGGGAGCCAATGAATCTATAACGAAGTACTGAAAGTTTCAGGTAAGTTAAGAGTTATTGTTTTGAGTTGGTTGATGTTTAAAGTTTGCATGTGCCTAAATCTGCACTGTTTGTTATTCAAAATCAACTAACAAGTTTAAGCCTTTCGTATTGAGTGGACTCTATATAGTTAAGTACTGATGCACTATTCCACTGTGAGAATTCAATGTTGAAGGGGTAAACCCTTTCGGCGCCAGATTTTTCATTGTCGTCTGCAATCCATTTTTTGTTAAATCATTCGGTACAATAATAAATGAGATAAATAAATGTAAATTTAAAAGGAATAAAGCACATATATAGATTTATAGATTGAGAAAAAGTGAAGTCCCTGATCAGACGCCGCCTTTAAATTTAAAGGCGGCGTCTGATCTGGGACTGCACTATTTGTCGTGGTGCATTTATGCGACATCGGCGGTGAAAGGGTTAAACTATCAAATGTATGCGTACAATAAACCCCTCTACGACTACTCAGCTTAGTAGTACAACGCGAAACTTTTTTTTTCGCTTATACACAGTTGAACCTGTCTTAAGCTGTCATAAAAAAGGTCTAGTTATGGGTCTGTAAGGCAGGTGGTAGCTTAATGTAGGTACAAAGTAATGCAGAAAGCTACTATAGAATATTTATGCATTACTTTTGTCCTGCATTAAGCAACCATGTGCACCTTTATTTTCAGACCCCAATGTTCAATAAATGAATGGTCGCTTAAGACAGGTTCAACTCTTTGCTGTAGTTATTCATTACACATCTAAGACATGAATGATTACACCAATTTACCCCTTACCGCAAATATACGTTTTTTAATGCATTTGCAAACATATTACTTAGACCCAGATCAGATGGCTCCCGTGGGAGCCGTCTGAACATGGCTCGCTCTGTTTGCTTATGGACTTATATAGATCTGATTATAGAGGTTCTGCCATGGTTAAAGTACCATGTGTTCATATATAGTCCAGACAAATTCACCTGATGTTCGTGGCTTTCATTATATATAGCTCGATTTCGAGTGCTGAGCCGTGACTGCACTTTTCTATTTATAGAAGTTTCAACCATTCTAATTTATGGGTGAGTGAACAATAGTTGCAACCATTCTAATTTATGGGTAAGTGAACAATGGTTGTCACAAGAAGCTCATAGTAATCGTGCAGTATTAGTATACATGTATACAGTAAAATCTCTCTATAACGGCCACTAAATTACATCAAGTATATTGTGTTAAAGGCAGGCGGCTGCTTAAAGCAAGGTGAAAGTAAAACAGAACTCTCCTATAGGAGCGTTCTGTTTTAGGCCTTACTTTCACCTTGCTTAAAGCAACCACCTGCCCTAAATACCAACTAATTAACACAATTTAGTGGCCGTTATAGAGAGTTTTAACTGTATGTGCTTATTACTTGTCTGTATTACCACAGGTAACTCCGGAACAAATACATGGTTTGTGACGCGTTTTACCTCTACGGGTGGACTGGTCGTAAAGGTCACAGCCCACGGGTCAAAATCGAACTATAGTATAATTTCAAACTTTGCATTTCTAAATACAGCTTCGGGACACTTCGAAATCGTATGATGTGCATGGGATGGCACGTGGTAAGTAAATAGTGAGAAGATCGTGTCACCCGTGCATTTTTTTTTTGTCACCGTCGCTGGCGTTTATTGATTTATACTGGGTCACCTCACTTTTATTCATTCGTGCGTAAAGCTCAAGGTCAGGTGAATTTGTCTGGACTATACCATGTCAACAAGAGTACCGCATACGGTACATAATACGCCCACTTGCAAACTTTATCTGATTCAACATGCCTTATAAGTGTTGACATTTTCTAATCTGTGCTTCAGATCTTGATTTCCATATTAAGGTTATACTATTTTTTTTAAAAAATGAAGTGAATATCTTATTAAATAAAAAAAGTTACAGCTTATCCTCATTTTTGCAGATTTTTGTAAAGTGAAACGGCCATAACTCTGTAAAGACAAACTGAATGAACCTCAAAATAAAAACAGCTTCAAATTTTGTTGCTTGAAACATTTGTGTTAAGTTTCATTTATATCATTTTAATAGTTTTCCCAGAAAACAACAGACAAACTAAAAGTTGACCGACAAACAAAGCAACGAACAAACAAAGTTCAAGGACCATGACTTTAGAATAAAATGACATATCAAAACCCCCGCAATATATGTGAAAATTCACATTAAGGTTTATCCATATAAAAAAATTGAAGTAAATATCATTTGAAATGAAAAAGTTATGGCCATCCTCATATTTGCATAGATTTGCATTATTTTTTTAAGTGCAAGGGCCATAACTCCGAAACAACAAATCAAATGATCCTCAGAATCGACTTAGCTTCAGTTCTTTATGCATTAAACATGT
This sequence comes from Azorinus chamasolen, assembly GCA_963576725.1. Classification (NCBI taxonomy): domain Eukaryota; kingdom Metazoa; phylum Mollusca; class Bivalvia; order Cardiida; family Solecurtidae; genus Azorinus; species Azorinus chamasolen. The sequence goes on from OY755243.1 coordinate 78,566,155, forward strand.
GTATGAAGTTTCATTAATATCTGTCAAACAGTTTTGCCAGAAAACAGCGGACAAACTATATGCATATATTTGTATTATTTTTTAAGTAAAAGGGGAAAAACTCCGAAACGACAAATCAAATAAACCTCAAAATCGACTCAGCATCAGATCTTGATGCATTAAACATTTTTGTGAAGTTTCATTAATATCCCTCAAATAGTTTTCCCAGAAAACAGCGAACAAACTATTTGCATGTTTTTTTAAGGACAAGGGCCATAACTCTGAAATGAAAAATCAAATGAACCTCAGAATCAACTCAGCTTCAGATCTTTATGCGTTAAACATTTGTGTTAAGTTTCATTAATATCTGTCAAATAGTTTTCCCAGAAAACAGCGGACAAACAAAATGTTGACGGACGAACGAACGGACGAACGAACGAACGAACGGACGGACAGGGCCACGACAATATACGACCACCTTTATTAGGTGGGCGTATAAAAACTCAGCAAACAGAAATTCATGGAGTCAGTATTCCTAACACGTAGATCTATGCATATCCATCAGATAAATGGTTATTTAAAACAATATAACTAAATTTTAAAGGTATGCTCAGTTTGCCTTCTGAGAAGTGTTTTAGTGTAATCACTAAAATTAACTAGTTACACCTACCCGTGGCACGTATATATTTAGATACAGGCAATCTTCGCTAGTTTTGTTGAAGCCTGGCACGTGAAACTCATTATAGGCTGCGCCCTCTATAGACTGCAGGCACGCGGGAGGTAACTCTGTGGCTTCTAAGACCATATTGCCCCAGGATGGCGGTGGTACTGGCGCCTGAAATTAGACAATATGAAATACTGTAAAACTTGTATTAAGCCACCATCAAAAAGAGGTCTAATTATGGGCCTGTACGGCATGTGTAGCTTAATGCAGGTCAAAAGTAATGCAGAAAACTCCTAAAGGAGCTTACAGCATTACCTTTGTCCTACATTAACCCTTCGCTGCCAATGCCAGATCTGTGATTACATGTACCTATGCAAACAGTTTGGATCCAGATGAGACGCCGAGTAACTCGGCGTCTCATCAGGATCCAAACTGTTTGTTACTGTTACTATGTTTTTGAAACAAAAATGAAGAAAATAAAAAGAAGAAATTTTGTAGCAGACGACAAAGTTAGCAGACGACAGAATTTGGCAGCGAAAGGGTTAAGCAACCACCTGCTTTTTAAGATTACTATGTTCAATAAATGAATGGCCGCTTAAGACAGATTCTGGTGTACAGTCAACCTTATATGCAACGGCAACTCATATGAAGTGTTATTCTGGTTTCTAATGCAGGCGATAGCTTAATGCAGGACGAAATATTCGTTATACAGGAGTCATCTGATCTGAGTGTATAGCTTGAACAGTTTGACCTGGACCCTGACCTACTTAATTTGCATAAATAACAAGATGTGTTTGTGAAACACTATGCCCCCTCAATATTATATTTGACCCTTAAGGATGACCTTGATCTTGACATGTCACTCCTCAAACTGTGCAGCTTCATGGGGTACACATGTATACCAAATATCAAGTCTGTATCTCTAAGGGTTCAAAAGTTATGGCCAATGTTAAAAGTTGGTGACCTTTGACCATGAAGGATGACCTTGACCTTGACATGTCACCCCTCAAACTGTGCGGCTTCATGAGATACACATGTATACAAGTATCAAGGCTGTATATCTACTGGTTCAAACGTTATGGCCAATGTTAATGACCTTTGACCTTCAAAGATGACCTTGGCCTTGACATGTCACCCCTCAAACTATGCAGCCAAATGAGAAACACATATATACAAACTATTAAGTCTGTATCTCTACTGGTTCAAAAGTTATGGCCAATGTTAAAGTCGGTGACCTTTGACCCTGAAATATGACCTTGACCTTGACATGTCACCCCCAAACTGCGCAGCTTCATGAGATACACATGCATACCAAATGTCAAGTATGTATCTACAGGTTCAAAAGTTATGGCCAATGTTAAAGTCGGTGACCTTTGACCCTATGAGATGACCTTTACCTTGACATGTTGCCCCTCAAAATATGCAGCTTCATGAGATACACATGCATACCAAATATCAAGACTCTATCTCTATTGGTTCAAAAGTTATGGCCAATTTGAAGTTGGTGACCTTTGACCCTGAAGGATGACCTTGACATGTCACCCCTCAAACTGTGCAGCTTCATGAGATACACAAGTATGCCAAATATCAAGTCTCTATCTGTACTGGTTCAAAAGTTATGGCCAATGTTAAAGTCGGTGATTTGACCCATATGTTTGACCTCTGACCTTTAAGGGTGACCTTGACCTTTACATATCACACCTCAAAATGTGCGGCTTTATGAGATACATATTCATGCCAAATATCAAGTTTCTATCTGTATTGGCTCAAAGGTTATGACCAATGTTAAAGTTACAGACAAACAGACAATTTGACCTTTGACCCTGAAGAATGACCTTGACATGTCATCACTCAAAATGTGCAGCTTCATGAGATACACAAGCATGCCAAATATCAAGGCTCTATCTCTACTGGTCCAAAAGTTATGGCCAATGTTAAAGTTGGTGATTTGACCCATATATTTGACCTCTGACCTTGAAGGATGACCTTGACTTTGACATGTCACCCCTCAAAATGTGCGGCTTTATGAGATACACATGCATGCCAAATATCAAGTCACTAGCTGTACTGGCTCAAAGGTTATGACCAATGTTAAAGTTACAGACAAAGAAACAGACAATTTTACCTTTGACCCTGAAAGATGACCTTGACCTTGACATTTTTACCCCTCAAAATGTACAGCTTCATGAGTTACACAAGCATGCCAAATATCAAGTCTCTATCTTTACTGGTCCAAACGTTATGGCCAATGTTAAAGTCGGTGATTTGACCCATATATTTTACCTTTGACCTTGAAGGATGACATTGACCTTGACATGTTTCCCCTCAAAATGTGTGGCTTTATGAGATACATATGCATGCCAAATATCAAGTCTCTATCTGTACCTACTCAAAAGTTATGACCAATGTTAAGGTTGCGTTAAAGTTACAGCAAACCCCCCCAGATAATTTGACCTTTGACCCAGAAGGATGACTTTGACCTTGACATGTCACCCCTCAAAATGTGCAGCTTCATGAGATACACAAGCATGCCAAATATCAAGTCTCTATCTCTACTGGTCCAAAAGTTATGGCCAATGTTAAAGTTGGTGATTTGACCCATATAGTTGACCTCTGACCTTGAAGGATGACCTTGACATTGACATGTCACCCCTCAAAATGTGCGGCTTTATGAGATACATATTCATCCCAAATGTCAAGTCTCTATCTGTACTGGCTCAAACGTTATGACCAATGTTAAAGTTGCTGACAAACAAACAGACAAACAGACAAACAAACAGACAGGGCAAAAACAATATGCCCCCCAGATTTGATCTGGGGGGCATAAAAATTCGCAACATTTCTATTTTTATCATCGGCATGGCACGGGTTTATACTCAGCACGTGTTCGGGTAAGCAACTATGCAATTGTATGGTTTACATATGCACGGGTTATCACTCTCTCGTAATTTCAGCGAGAATAGACTTCACGATTTATCGGCGGGGTTTTATTTATACAGCATCATCTCTCTCATTATGTATTCTGCATATAGGCGAGGGTTCAGGTCAGATTGTTCCAGCTATACTCGGTTTGCATAAGGCCTGGAAATGCTATATATGTATTACGTATTCACTCCGTAAACACGCCTTTTAACGTCTTTGCAAACAGAGTAGAAACAGATCAAACGGCACATGGAGCCAGGAGGAGCCGTCTGATCAGGGTCTGCTCTGCTTTCTTACGGACTTATGTAGATCTGATTTGGCAGTTTTTACCAGGGCCAAAACTTGTGTTGACAACGTACACTTATGAATGATTAAGCTTATCAATGTTCAAACATATGTTAATTTCTTACAGTTGAATTTCGATATCTTAAACTTCAAGGGATCATATAATTTTTTCCGAGATAACAGAGGTTCGAGTCATCCGATTTCTTAAGCTCACAGCTTATTGCAGGTCAAAAGTAATGCTGAAAGCTCCTGTGGGAGCTTTCAGCATTACTTTCAACCTGCATTAAAATGTCAAACGTGTTTCTAGACATGCGTAGAGATACATTTTATGCTGTAAGTTTTGGCAGGACCGTAAAGTACCTAGTTATAGTCTACTTTCAGTCCGAAGGACCGCTCAGCCAACTGTACATATACTCCCTGGTCATTGAGTCATTCGCCTACAATATTGAGCACTTCTAACATATGGCGCAATACCGGCTAGTAACCCTCACAGGTGCCCATTTTAACCCCTGGGTGGAGAGGGTGCGGGTGAGAAACACTGAAAAGCGTCTCTGAAATTTCCGGGAGGGACCGGGATTTGAACCCCGGACCTCCGGATTGGTAGTCAAGCGCTTTACAACTAGACCATCGCACACCACAATCCGATTTCTTAAGTTCATAGCTTAATGCAGGCCTAAAGTAATGCTGAAAGCTGCGGGAGCATTAAAATGTCAAACGTGTTTCTAGACATGCGTAGAGATACATTTTAGAACAAGTTTGTACTGTAAATTTTTGCAGGACCCAACTTTTACTTCGAGTTATCCCGAAGTTCGAGTTATCCGAGTTCGTAGTATTGAAACTCAACTGTTTATGGATATTCATGGAGTAAAGGATTAACATCTACTTTGTCTAACCCTTAACCTTCCAAAATATTTTTTCTGAGTTGCTTTAACCGTCCACTCTATAAATACGCCTTTCTGCGCCTTTGCAAACAGAGTAGACCCAGATTAGACGGCTCCCATAGGAGCCGTCTGACCAGGGTCTACTCTCTTTGCTCATTAAATAATATTGATATGATTCTACAGCTTCTACTATGGCCAAAATTCACTGTGCCCATGTACCTTTTATCAATATAATTAATATTCTTGAAGTCATTATTTCCTACATGAATATTCATTGAGGAAAGGGTTGATTTTTTGTTTACATCCGATTCGTCCTAGCTTTCTGAATGTCAAACAGTTTGTATCCTGGTGAGACGCCGAGTTACTCGGCGTCTGTCTCATCTGGATCCAACCTGTTTGCAAAGTAAAATTAGGTCGTAATAAACCGGATACAATCTAATTATCAAGAGGAACAACAAAGGAGATGGGTTTGGGTATATTCCCATTCACTTTTTCGCTGCCAAATAATATTTCGTCTAGACAATTTGTCGTCTCGCGATCTGCTACCATTGTCGTTTGCTAAATTTCTCCCTCTTTCTTTCTTAACCCTTTCCCTTATGTAAGCGCATTTGACGCAAGTGCAAACAGAGTAGATCCAGATCAGACGGCTCCTATCCTAAAGGGGCCGTCTGATCAGGGTCTGCTGTGTTTGCTTATGTTGTAAAATAGATCTGATTCTACAGCTTCTGCCCGAGCCAAGATGTACTGTGTTCATATGCCATTATAAAAATAATCTAATTAATATTCATGACGTCATTATTTCTTACATGAATATACAACAGAGAAAGGGTTAAAGAATTACTACAGTAACAAACGCTTTGGGTCTTGATTAGATGCCGATTTAATCGCCGTCTCATGTGGATCAAAACTGTTTGCATAGATAATAACAGATGCAACAATGACAGCGAAAGTTACCCGTAAACCTTTCTAAGCCTTTGCAAATAGAGAAGACCCAGACCAGGCGGCTCCTGTAGGAGCCATCTGATCAAGGTCTGCTCCGTTTGGTATGATATAATATAGATGTGAGTCTATAGTTTCTTTCATGGCGTCCGCGTGCTATTATAACAATTAATCTAATTAATATTCCAGATGTCATTATTTCTTACAAGAATATTAATGGAGTAAAGAGTTAAAGGTCGCATATTTATTAAATCTCGTTTAACCCCAGTCAACTTGTTCCTTTATACAAAGGCCTTTCACGTGTTTGCAAAACAGTGTAGAACCAGATCAGACGGCCCCTATAGAAGCCGTTTGAATATGGTCTGTTCTGTTGCTATACTATGCAAAATACAAAACCTCTCTATAACGGCCAATAAATTACATAAATTATTTTGTATTAAAGGCATGTGGCTGCTTAAAGCAAGGTGAAAGTAAAACAGAACAGGGGGCGTTCAGCCACCTGTCCTAAATACCAACTAATTAACATAATTTAGGGGCCGTTATAGGGAGAGGGAGAGTTTACTGTAGAAACTTTAGATGCGGGTACTGATGGTTATAACGTTATTCTGGAACAATATATAGTGTACGTATGTAAATGTTATGTGAAACTTGGAAGCGATATCTGTGAGTTTGTAAAGACGTCGGTAACGGGTTTCTTCAAAATAAAGGTCAAATTTGAGGTCAAAAGACATAAGGGTCGATTTCAAAAATCACAAAAATGTGAAGAAATGTTTTAGTGGCGTTTTGAGCGTCAGTCTGAATGCCAATGTGCATTAATGTGTGTTAATATAAACGTATGTGGCCGCCGTTGGCCATAATGCAGGTTGCTATTCCTCTTCCTCATGGAATTTGTGAGACGGCGAATGACGTCATCGGGTATGGTCTGTCATTCAACAAGGAGGGCGTGTCGCAGGTCATTGACATTGATGATTTGGTGATTATTGCGTACCCGACGCTCGTCCCACGTGTGTTCTATGGGGTTTTAGTTGGGCGAAACCGCCGGCCACGGCAAGACGTTGACGCCGTTCTGAGCCAAAAACTGTGTCGTAACACGAGCTGTGTGGGGCCTCGCGTTGTCCTGCTGCAGAGTCACCCCCGGACCCCGATATTGCATAAATGAGGGGGGGGGGAGATTGTTCCACGGGATGTTCATATACCCTACTGCATTAAGGTTGTCCAGAACGATGACCAAATCTATTTTCTGATTGTCCATTATGCCCACCCAAACCATGTCACTGCCACCGCCAAACATGCCTCGTTCCTGCACGCAACTTTAGGCAAATCCCTCGTTCTGTCGCCTGTAAACTCAGACCCTTCCCCCTGAAGCGTGACCCGTCGGTAAAAATCACGTTTCGCCATTTGGCTCGGGTCCAGTGCCTGTGACGTCGAGTCCAAGTTAAGCGGGCGGCTTAGTGACACGCAGTTAGAATTTGTCCTGTAAAAGGTAGACGCGCACGAATTGGTGCTCTACGATTACGTATCGTCTGAGCCGTGACCTTGAGCCGCCTTGCAGTTACCGTTGCTGGGGTACGGCGATTACGTAAATGCGTTAACGTAATGTAGCGGTCGTCTCTAATTGACGTCGTTCGGGACCTACCTGATCTCGGCCTATCCGTAACTGACCCAGTAATTGTCAGACTGTGAATGGTTTTCCTGGAGCACCCAAAATGAAGAGCAATGTCATTTACAGACGTGCCGACTCTACGCATACCGACAGCCTGATTTCTCTGATTTTCAGTTAGCCGATGCATTCCCATTTTCAGTCAAAATTGTAAACAATTTTGTGTTTTCGTGTCAGTGATAAAGAGTACGTGTGACTGTGTAAGAAAAAGTAATTGAAAAGAACCCGGGATAGGTCAACACGACGTAAGTCGGTCAAAACCGGAAGTGAAAAGCGTGCTAGCCCGTGCACGGTACAATTGCACAAAATACTGTACCAGTGTACTCTCTATACCCAGGCCAATAAGTAAATATCGCTAACATTCACCGTTTCACATAAAGTCACCGTTAAGGGTTAACCCTTTAAAACAGGTCATAAAGTATAAAAGTATGTAAAGTTTCTTTTTTTGTGAAGTACATGTATGTTATAATATGTCTCGCTCTAACATTCAGTGTGAATATGCCATTGAAAAAATCAGCTAATTAATATTCATAATGTTATTTCTGTCTTACAAGAATATTCAACAGGGAAATGGTAAGAGATTTTTATCAGTTGTATACAGTAAAACCTCTCTAAACCGGACGTTAAATTTAGTACAAATATCGGTCTTGGGGACAGATGGTAGCATAAAGCAGGGTGAAAGTCGTGCAAAATGCTCCTCTAAGAGCTTTCTGCATGACTTTCATCCTGCATTAAGCAGCCATCTGCCTAAAAGTATCTTAATTCCCCTCTACTAGAATTCCGGTTTAGATGGGGTTTTGCTGTACATTGTACTTAGTGCTGCTGACAGTATAATGTAAGTTCAATTAATGGTTTTCTCACACCTAGGAGAAACGTGAAAAATTCTTAACCCTTTATCCGCGATTAGCACTAGCCAACAGTGTTGGTCCAGATGAAAAGTCATGTACATTGCCGTCTCATCAGGATCCAAACTGTTTGAAACACGATCAATAGTTTCTCAAAGGATTGGTCGAACACGAAGAGGAAAAATGCAAGAGTTCTGATTTTGAGCAAACATTATTTTTTCACAGCGGGAAGAGAGTTAACTGTAAACTGCGATCGACAGATATGTGTGCAATTTCTGCCTGCCATAAGAGCGCGTGTACAATAAAACCTCTTTTTTGTTAAAAAAAAAAAGCTTAATGCTTGACTATAGAAGTCTTTCAAACAGATAGTTGCTTAATGCAGAGAAAAGATAATGCAGAAAGCTCCTATAGGAGCTGTTTTCGTTACGTTTATCCTACATTGAGTTGCCACCAGCCATAAATACCCAAAATTATAATTCTTTATAAAACTTGCTTAAGGCAGGTTTTACTGTACTTCACAGCTCCGTCTAATCACAGTATCTGCTTCTCGCGCCATAGTTGTAAACGAGCATAACAGTCTTAGATCTGTGAGATTACCAGTAATGAGTTGTGAATAATTTCAGTCATCAAAACTCATAAAATCCAGTCATATCCATGGCTTGAAATCATAGAGGATTGATGCTTACATCTAGGTAATAAATAAGATATATTCACATTTAATAAAGTTATTCACCTATCTCTTCAATCTATCTACAAAAGAACAGCTTCTCTGTATTTAATGCGAATTTAATAGCCGATACCCATTATAAACACATTTTCATTTCTTCTCCTGTGTGTTTTTCACTTTGTATGCTGATAACAGTGCGTGATACAAGTCAAAACAAAAAATGGTAAGCAACACTTGTGTTGTGCCTTGGCTCCCACTTTATCGGATGTTGAGAGGTTAGAAGTGACGGTTTTGAAAATAACCCCTCTTCATTTCAACTCATCATACGGAAAAGATATGTTCCAAAGAGTCTTGTAACTGAACCGCAGTGCTTGTTTAATCCTTTCAACGCTGAATTTCCAGAGTGGAACAGCCCATCAGTGTTTAACTATAGAGTACACCCAGTTTAAAAAAATAAACTTGCTGGAAGATTTTGAATGACAAACAGTGCAGACCCTGATCAGAGGGTTCCAATAGGAGCCCTCTGATCTGGGTCTACACTGTTTGCAAGTGTCAATGCACGCGTGTGTCGCATTCAGACGGTTAATGGTGAAACGTGTAAGTCACACAGTGGAAAAACAATCATGTACCACACACGTTATAATATTCTGAATAACCCATCTATACAATGACTCCATCTAATAGGAGTTGTCCAAGATCACACCCTGTCAATGGGATACTCGGATCATCAGTTCACATGTGAAATAATCATTTACTTCATAAATATTCGTGTAAGAAATAATAGATTCATGATTTATAATTAGCTGAAGTTTTACAAAATGATGTTATGTAGAATAATCATGTACATGGACACTTTCGATCAAGGCAGAAACCATAACAGATCTATAATACTTTCAGGAGCAAACAGAGCAGACCCTGGTCAGACGGCACCTGCAGAAGTCGTCTGATCTGGGTCGTCTCTGTTTGCAAATGAATTAATGAACACGTTTATCAGATAATGGGGAGAATTCTGGCCCGTATAGACAGTAATTGTAATAATGGAAGTACACTGTAATTGAATTGATAACGCACTCTAACATACCAACAAAGTAATTGTGATAATAACGAACTCTAATATGTCCACAAATGTAACCGTGATAATAACTAACTTTTATCTCATCCACAATGTAAGTGAAATAACAAAGAATCACAAGCGCCATAATGTAACTGTAACAATAATTGACTTGAACCTACCAACGAAGTTATTGTATTAATAATAATGGAATTTAATCCACCAACAAAGTAATAATAATAACTGACTCTAATCTACCATCAAAGTAATTGTAATAATAATGGAATTTAATCCACTAACAAAGTAATTATTATAATAATACTCTAATCTACCAACAAAATAATAGTAATAATAACTGACCCTAATCGATCTCTCCATAAAGTAATAGTGATAAATCTACCACCAGTGTAATAGTAATAATAATGGACTCTTAATCTATCATCAAAGTAATTGCAGTTATAACAGACGCTGATCTACCAACAAAGTAACAGTAATAATAACGGACCCTAATCTACCAACAAAGTAATAGTGATAAATCTACCATCAGTGTAATAGTAATAATAATGGACTCTAATCTACCATCAAAGTAAATGTAGTTATAAAAGACTCTAATCTACGAACAAAATAATTGTAATGATAATGGACTCTAATCTACCATCAAAGTAATTGAAGTTATAACGGACTCTAATCTACTAACAAAGTAATTGCAATAATTAGGACTCTCATCTGCGACGAAATACCAACAAAGTAATTGTAACAATAACGGACTCTAATCTACCAACAAAGTAATGGTAATAATAACGAACTATAAGTAATCTACCAATTAAATAACTGTAATAATAAAGAATTATAATCCATCCTCAAAGTGATTGTAATAACAGAGAACGAACTCTAATCCAACTACAAAAGCAATTGTAATAATAACGAACTCTAACCCACATACAAAGTTATTGTAATAATAACGAACTCTAATCCATCCACAAAGTAATTGTAGTTGATTAATGTAATTATAAAATATGCTGCTAACTCTGATCAGGGTCTGCTCTGTTTGCCTATGCGATAATATAGATACGATTATACAGTTTAGGCCGTGGCCAAAGAAGATAATTTAGTAAATATGCATGATGACATTATTTCTTATATGGATATTCATGGAGTAAAGGGTTGAATGACGTATATGTGAAGTAATGGGGTAGAGTTGGCTGTGTTTATTCGATATCTGACCGATTTAAAGAAATTGTATTGCATCCTTTTTTTTAACATTTTCCTATTCTTCATGTCACTGTTTGCGCATGCGTACAACGGTGGGATGGGTGTTTTGCACTTACAGAATCTGTGTCTCAATTGCATAATCATGTAAGCTCTAATCTCAGGTTTCTGCCTAGCTGACAATTGCCCTTTCAACCGTTTGAAAACGGGACATGATCGCATATCATTTGCAAACAGTGTAGGCTAAAATCAGAGGGCTCCTAGAGGAGCCCTCTGATCTTGGTCTACACTGTTTGTCATTCAGACTCCACTTGTAACGCATACTCTTTCACACTGACTGGAATCCACCATTTTAGTATATCATAGGATCATCCCATTTTAAACAATCAACATTCAAAGGGTTTATTATTCTACCACTAATTTATGACATTGCTGTGGATTATCCCCACGACTGTTAATGCTTGTTTCGGATAAGCCATTACAATGGCCGATAAGGAACCAGCTTCTGTGATAATGTCTCCCTGTTCTATTGATTGCGTTAATTAAAGGCACGTGTCGGAGATAATTAGCGATAAGCTCGCATTATCCCGGAAGTGAAACAATAGATCATATATACGGCTGTATCTTGTTGACCTTATTGACCTGGCGGAGAAACACAAATCCTGTTGTTTGAAACATTGTCAGTCTGCGTAATGTCTAGTTTTCTTGGTGAGAAAATACTTTTTTATTATGATACCTGTCATGTAAAATAAAACATGTCTTGATTATTTATTCCAAAGATACGCCTTTCTAACACCTTTGCAAACAGAGCAGACCCAGATCAGACGTCTCCTACAAGAGCTGTTTAATCAGGCTCTGCTCTGTTTGCTTATGCAATTATGTAATATTTAACAGGAGCATTTTTTCTTGTTCATAAGTCATTATAAATATTAAGCTAATGAATTTTCATGGCGTCATTGTCTTACATAAATATTCGCAAGGTAAAGCGTTACGCGGCCATTAAAATGGGCCTAAGTGTGGTTCGTTGAGCGAATTGGTAGCTGAACGAAGAAAAAGGGTATTGCATAATGTTTTTAAAAGGAGTTTTCTGCATAACTTTGGCCCTGCATTCGGCAACCTCTGTTTTAACCCATTCCCTTATTTTGAGGCCTCTGTAAAAGCCACTTTCTGAAACCATTGTGATAAATAGAGCATTTGCTCCAGTGGAGCAAATGCTCTATTTATCACAATGGTTTAAAAAACACAATTCTAAAATTATCCTTTTCTCTAGCAAATGGTCCTTTTTTGTAGATTTACTCAAAGAGGATGGGTCTAAAATAGCCTATGCGGGAATAGGTTAAGACTTCAATTACGAAGCATCTCATGCTCGTCTTACCGTGAAAGTGCGGGCATAAGCTTTGTTATTTGTTACGAAAAAGGTATGTCGATAGCTAAACTTCATCTGACTTGCTTTTTACAAACACATGAGAATAAGATCAATTATGTCTGATCAGGATCAAACTCTGAAAATTTAGCATTTAGTCTGCTGAGTTAATTTTCTTCGATGGCAGAAATTGCTTCCCCATGTCTTGTTTTGTTTGTCATTGGTTTCCCTGTTAACCCTTTCCCTGTTCTATGTTTATTCCAAATTTCAATACCTACTGAATATTCATGGACAAAATGGGAGCCGTCTGATCTAGGTCTACTCTGTTTGCAAATACGTGAAAAAGTGTTTATATGAAGGAAAGGGTTAATTGATACATCTTCTGGTGCCTTTGATGTCTTTGCAAACAAAGTAGACCCAGATCAGACGGTTCCTGTGGGAGCCGTCTGAGCAGGGTCTGTTATGTTTGCTCCTTCTATTCTTAAACGGTTTGCTTTTTGACGCCTTTGCAGGCAGAGTAGACTCAGATATATGTAGATATATATATGTAGTTGCCGTTGTAGTTGTCTGCACAGTTTGCTTATAACATTATTTAGATATGATTCTTATTTATGATATTTATGGTATAGCCAAACTCCAGTGTTTATGTACCAGTATAGATAAACAAACTAGGTCTGGCAGTTACGTCAAAACAATAACAAAACTAAAAATAGACGGGGTTTCCTCAATATATGATTTGAATGGGATAATTAATAAATAAGACAAACATTACACTTTGGGATATCCGAAACCGTGGTCTAAAGGATGCGTATGCGGCTTTGCATGCGCGCTACCCGAGTTCGAAACTCATCGGCGTTTATACTTGTATTTATTTGTTGTTTTGTTTAAATACTTTCGTCAGTATATTTTTATGCCCCCAAAGCTAGGCTTTGGCGGCATATAGTGATCGCACCGTGCGTGTGTGGGTGTGTGTGTGTGTGGGTGTGTGGGTGGGTGGGTGTGTGGGTGGGTGGGTGTGTGGGTGGGTGGGTGGGTGTGTGTACATTTTGTCCGGAGTATATTTCCTTTGTCACATCAGCTACGGATACCAAATTTGGTGTGTGAGTTCATCTTGGGATGGGGGAGTGTCGCGTACCATTTTCATGTCACTGTGACCTTGACCTTGACCTTTGACCTTGATTTTACAAAAAGCTTGTCCGGAGCATATCTCCTTTACCTTACCAGCTACAGATTCCAAATTTGCTGTGTGAGTTCATCTTGGGATGGCGGAGTGTCGCGTACCATTTTCAGGTCACTGTGACCTTGACCATGACCTTTGACCTTGATTTTAAAAAAAGCTTATGCCTTACCAGCTACAAAAAGCTTGTCCGGAGTATATCTCCTATACCTTACCAGCTAAGGATTCCAAATTTGGTGTGTGAGTTCATCTTGGGATGGAGGAGTGTTGCGTACCATTTTCAGATCACTGTGACCTTGACCATGACCTTTGACCGATTTTACAAAAAGCTTGTCCGGAGCATATCTTCTTTACCTTACCAGCTACAGATTCCAAATTTGCTGTGTGAGTTCATCTTGGGATGGCGGAGTGTCACGTACCATTTCCAGGTCACCTTGACCTTGACCTTTGACCTCGATTTTAAAAACCGCTTATATCTTACCAGCTACAAAAAGCTTGTCCGGAGTATATCTCCTATTCCTTACCAGCTAAGGATTCCAAATTTGGTGTGTGAGTTCATCTTGGGATGGAGGAGTGTCTCGTACCATTTTCAGATCACTGTGACCTTGACCATGACCTTTGACCGATTTTACAAAAAGCTTGTCCGGAGCATATCTCCTTTACCTTACCAGCTACAGATTCCAAATTTGGTGTGTGAGTTCATCTTGGGATGGCGGAGTGTCATGTACCATTTCCAGGTCACTATGACCTTAACCTTGACCTTGACCTTGACCGATTTTACAAAAACCTTGTCCAGAGCATATCTCTTATACCTTACCAGATACGGATTCCAAATTTGGTGTGTGAGATCACCTTCAGATGGCGGAGTGTCGCGTACCATTTTCAGGTCACTGTGACCTTGACCTTGACCTTCGACCTCAATGTTACAAAAAAGGTTGTCCAGAGAATATCTCCTATACCTTACCAGCTACGGATTCCAAATTTAATGTGTGAGTTTATCTTGGGATGACGGTGTGTCGCGTACCATTTTCAGGTCACTGTGACCTTGACCTTTGACCTAGATTTTACACAACGCTTGTCCGGAGCATTTTTCCTATACCTTACCAGCTACGGATTCCAAATTTGATTTGTGAGTTCATCTTGGGATGGCGGAGAGTCGTGTACCATTTTCAGATCACTGACCTTGACCTTGACCTTTGACCTCAATTTTACAGTCCGGAGCATATCTTCTATATCTTACCAGATACAAAAAGCTTGTCCAGAGCATATCTCCTATACCTTAAACGTTGACAATCAACCCAGGGTCCTTTTTAACGTTGAGAATGACTTAGGGTCCTTTTTAACTAAGTTTTGACGCTTGGCTCTTTTCTTAGCTATCATAATCCAAAGGTTCTGTTTCTAATGTTAAGAACTGACTCCTGTGTCATTTTTAACAGCATCAAAATTTCATGTTACACCTGCATTGTTTTTCCGCCAAAATGCATTTCGGTGTCAAACACTTTGGGGGCATTTGTCACCCGTGACGACTCTCTTGTTTCTATATGATCTATTGTCGTTATATCTTTTTTCCTGTTTTTGTTAAATCCTGCTTGGTCTTTCTTTTCTGTTTTTGACATATGTGTTGTTGCGGAAATAAAGACAAAAAAAAAAAGATTTGACTTATGTGGGTTTCGAACCAGGTACATTTTGATTCGGAGGAGAGCGCCTTTATCCACTCGGCTACGGACTCCACAAGCATGCCATCATAATAAAATAGTCACATTCATCTCTTATAAGAAATAACATGTCATATGAATATCCAAGTAAACAAATTATGACGTAACTGTCAGGAATTCCCTGTCGGACTATACCACTGTAGCATTTCAGCAAATAAATATCAGTGATAGCATTTTTAGCTCGTCTGTTTCGAAGAAAAGTCGAGCTATTGTGATCACTAGGTCGTAGGCGTCGTTGTCGTCGTTGTCGTCGTTGTCGTCGTCGGCGTGCAATAACTTTAATGTAGCTCATTACTCGAAAAGTATAAGAGGTATCAACATGAAACTTCATAGGTGGGTAGATCTCATTAAGGAGAGCGCCCCTACATAAGAACCATAACCCTTGATTTCAAAATTTTGGAGTTAGGGCCCCTTTTTTCTTTTCTTTTTTTAAAAAAATTAGCTGGACAAGCACCAAATCAGACGAGCGTTGGCGCCGCACGCGGCTCTTGTTTGACAATGAATAATTATCAAGCAAAATATCTAAAAAGATCAAAGTGTCAGTTATTCACGCCTCATCTGGATCTAGACTGTTTGCTAAGCAACCACGGATTCTCCCGTAACATGCAAAATGTTAGTAATAATATATTTTAGAGGTTATGAGATGACCGTGCACGACTATTTTCCCATTTCAAAGCAGACGACAATTCATATATACTAAAGCAGACGACAGTCTCGTGTGTCAAAAAACACAGAATAGAAATAAATGATTGACGGAATGTCATAGATCGTCTGACCGAACTTTGAATGTGCAACTATTTACTTTAATATACCGCGTAATTAACACTTACAATGCGGGACACGAGCCACTAATATTAATATCATTTGCAAACAGTGTAGACCCAGATGAGAGGGCTCCTGGGGGAGCCCTCTCATCAGGGTCTGCACTGTTTGTCATTTTACACCGTTCTTTAAAACAATTCTAATTTCACCATAAGATTGACCTGTTTTGATTTTTGGAATAGTAAATTTGAAAATTCAGCGTTGTACGGGTTATAAGGCTAACCTGGCTGAATTAGGAGAGGACAATGAAAGTCGAAATATAAAACGTGTGGGACTCTGTTAATTAATAGAGTAAGAAATACAGCAACATCGCTCTAATGTGACTACTCAGTTCTGAGTTCGTATTCAGGAGATTTTAAAAAAGACGGTAGCTTAATGCAGGAGAAAATTTTGCAGAAAGCTCCTCTGGGAGCTTGTTGCATTAAGCAGCCATCTGCTTCTCCATTTATATGAATTAAGATGCCACTATATGCATAGGTTCTACTGTAGACTGAAATGGATTGTCGTCGCTCGCATTATAATACAGTACAGTAAAACCTCTCTATAACGACCACTAAATTACATCAAGTATATTGTGTTAAAGGCATGTGGATGCTTAAAGCAAGGTGAAAGTAAAACAGAACGCTCCTATAGCGTTCTGTTTTACTTTCACCTTGCTTTAAGCAACCACCTGCCCAAAATACCAACTAATTAACACAATTTAGTGGTCGTTATAGAGAGGGTTTATTGTAGATTTGGTAGAATTTATCTAAAATGAACATTAAAAAGAAGTCTCATTCTTAGTCTTCAAGACAGATGGTAGCTTAATGCAGGTCGGAAGTAATGCAGAAAGCGTCTGGATTACTTCTGTCCTGCATTAAGCAATCACCTGCTTTTTAAGACTCTTATATTCAGTAAATGAATGATCGCTTAAGACTTATTCTACTGTAGTAAAATGCTATGGCGGAGTTGAGAAAGCCACTCCAACAATTAAATGAGGGAAAATGTTGACATGATTGAAATGCCACTGCTGAGGCCATCTTCTGTGTTTTGACAATGTAAAGACTCCCAGGGGGAGTTCGATGGGGGTATCGAAAGGCTTTGACATACACCAATCACGTTTACACCAGTTAATATCTCAATTAAACTCGACATCTCGAAAGACAGCCATAATCAAATAGAGAATACAGCTGAAAGAACCCTCTGATACGGGAGTCAAGCTGACTGGCGATCGTGCGACTGAAAGTATCGTTAGTTCTAACATACTAGAAGTTGCGATCGTCGTAGGTTAGAACTGACGATACTTGGGTTTAACCATAATTTATTTCTGCAACATAAAACATGCATAAATGTATATACAGTTGAACTTCGATATCTCGACCTCGGATAACTCGACTTCGGGATAACTCGAGCAAAAGGTTCAGTCCTTCCAAAACTTACAATACACAATTGCTCTAAAATGTATCGCTACAGATAAATAGGAAAACATGTGACATATTAATACAGGTCTTAAGTAATGCTGAAAGCTCCTACAGGAGCTTTCAGCATCACGTTAGATCTGTATTAAGCTGTGGCCTTGAGAAATTGTTCAGATTAGATATCGGGTGACTCGAACATCTCTTATCTCGACTAATTTGCATGGTCCCTTGAGGTTCGAGTTATCGAAGTTCAACTGTATTTTCTAATAAGGATTGGAATGAAAGCTGGAACTTTATTAATTTCCTCTCCTTGGCATAATTATAATACTTCACAACAGCAGTTTTTCATAGAAATTGCTTTTTTTTCAAAACATAATGAATGCTGAAATATCTGTTGAATCGGGAAAGAAAGAGAAATGAAGATGAAACAGAATGATATGCTTGGAACAAAAAGTGAAAATCTGAGGCGAGCACAAACCGTGCCGTGCCAATAATAAGTTACATCATGTCCAGTTGAGTAGATACAGATCTATATAGGTATACATGTACTTGACGTTCTGATTCATAATAATTTAATTAAGACATGAACCTTTTGGTTTTTACAATGTATTGCTGAAGTTCTGCAGAAACTATTTGAGAGTTCATTACGATAGTTTCTGCCGTACGTTCTATTAGCCGTAATTGCTGCACACTAGAATGTGCGGCAAGTTTTTAATTTCAGCTATCCAAGTACAGTTGAACTTCGATATCTCAAACTTCAAGGTACCATACAAATTAGTTCGAGATAACAGACGTTCGAGTCATCCGGTTTATAATCTGACCAATATCTTCTTTTTACAGCTAAATACAGGTCTAAAGTAATGCCGAAATCTCCAGTATAAGCTTTCAGCATTACTTTCGACCTGCAATAAGCTGTCACACGTGTTTCTAGATATATGTAGTGATACATTTTTTTAACAATTCTGTATTGTAAACTTTGTAAGGACCGAACTTTTAGTTCGGGTTATCCCGAAGTTCGAGTTATCCGAATTCGGTGTATCGAAGTTAATCTGTAATAGGCTAGCCACTGTCGTAATGTAGGACTTACGATGATTTTTGTCGTACGCTCATGTCTCCCCTGTCTTGTCTCACTAACAGAGTCTTCAACTATGCATAATTATGCATTACTACTATAGAGGTCCGCATAAAACAATTTCAAGAATAACCCCTTTAGGGTTTTTACCAAACCCTATACTGTGACCTCTATTTAGAATCTCTTTAGAATTGTTCCTTTTTGCATATGACGTTATATAGTTCTGATTCCATTGAAAACATCACCTGTTCTTATGTCATTGTTATTTTTTCATTTGATAAATATGTATACAGTCACTATATCTGAACCCTTTCCCTTAAATTACACATTTTCACGCAGTTGCAGACAGAGTAGATCCGGATAAGGCGGTTCATGTTCGCTTTTTACAAGATATAGATCTGATTCTACGGCTTTTGTAAACGCAAAAACATCCTTAACCCATTTCCGCATATAGACGCCTTTTGATGCTTCTCTAAAAGTCACTTTGTGAAACCATTGTGATAAATAGAGCATTTGCTTCACTGGAGCAAATGCTCTATTTATCACATTGGTTTCAAAACTACACAATTCTGGAAAATTCCTTTTCTCTAGTAAATGCTCCTTTTTGGTATATTTATGAAAAAGGTAGGATCTAAAAATAGCCTATGCGGTAATTGGTTAAAATGTTTACATTATAAAATTCAGCTAATAAATATTCATGCTGTCATAATTTCTTACATTAAAACCGAACAGGGAAAGGGTTAAATGAATATTCATGAGGTGCATGCATTCTTGTGACAGACGCACACGCTCAGTTGCCTCCTGCTGTGTCAATTAGTGAAGCCAGGTGTTACAGCTTGACCCTTGCTGCTGCAAGTCGGTACGCACACAATAACTAATCCCAAAACCAAATTAAAAACGAAAATTAGAAGCTGCTTGGTGCATGAAATCAAGTACAATCAGGTATGTGCTGACATGCCTTAAACTGTGACGAGTCTGACTTTGACAGGTTTGGGAAATTATAATTACAACAAGGATCACGTGACGTACATAAGGTTTGCTAACCCTTAACTGACAGAGAAGCTTTTTCATAAAACAACAAACGGAGTAGACCCAGATCAGACGATTTGTATAGGATATTTTCTGTTTATTTATGGAATTAAGATCTGAATCTGCAGTTTCTCTGCTATGTCCAAAATTGTCTGTGTTTATATTGCAGTATTAAATATATCAATAACAGTGTTAGTGCCGTTGTTGTTGTTGTTTTTGGATTAATTTGTTTGTGTTTGTTTGTTTTTGTTTGTTTTTATTGTATCAGTAACGTAATTTAATCTCACATCTGCAGCTTATTTTAACTCTTTCCTAGTTCAGTATTCATGGAAGAAATAATGACATCATGAATATTAATTAGTTCATTTTTTATAATGTAAACATTTCAAGGGATTTTTTTGCCTTGACCAACACTGTAGAATCATATCTATATCACGTGAAAAGTAAACAGAACAGACCATGGTCAGACGCCTCCTATAGGAACCGTCTGATCAGGGTCTACTCTGTCTGACAAATGCGTGAAAGAGCGTTAATATGAAGGGAATGGTTAATTCTATATGCACACAGTATACAGTCGAGTTCCCTTCCCCATCTAATTTGGCTCCAATAAGATGTTCTGTCGACAATTACCGATACTCCACATTGATTTCTGGCAGAAAACGCAGGGCATTTTAAGAATACAACTCAATTTTCGGGTGCATAGCAAACACCTCAGCCATTTTGAATATAGGTCGCCTTCCGATGATTCTCCACGAGATACGGGGCAGTCTCGTCTAGAGATCGCTGACTAGTTACGACAATGCCTATATAGTTGCTGAGGAGATAACTGTTTGTTAAGTTGTGCCAACGCTAAATCGCCACTACAAAAGAACACGTACCTTTGATTTCATATATCGTATTTTTATGTGCGCCAAGAATGTCGGATATCTTCATTTTGTTTTATTAACCTTTATCTCAGCTTCTGTTGGGGTTGTTTGCTCCGTGTTAACTATTTTGGCGCCAAATAATTTTCGTCTGCAAACAATATCGTCTGCTTTAAGTGGACCCTCCTTCAATTTCTTCTCTAAAATGCAAGTGTGGTGTGTCAAGCAGCTGGGATCAAGATTAGACGCCGAGCTACTCGGCGTCTTATCTGGATCCAAACTGGATGCAAATGTAATCACATATTCGTACATTGTAACAAGCCCGTAGCGGCCGCTTTGGCGGTGAAAGATTTAAACAAACTAAGTACTGCCGTTTTGTGGAAATGTTTTGCGATAGCCTTATCGACAGATTGTGAAGATTTTACTATTTTTGTAATATATCTGTTTTGAATTGTTTTTAATAAAACGTTATATCGTAAAAGAGTGAAGTATTTATGATTTGCGTGTGGCACACGTCACTTTTCCCAATAAATTAATGTTTCTTGTGTTTCAACCTCTGTTTGTAGAGATAAGTATACAATATAAAAAATGGAGGTACAGTGAAACCTTTCTAAAAAAGGACCACCAAAAGAAAGTCTAAGTATGTGTCTTTAACCTTTCGGTGCCAAATTTCTAATTGTCGTCTGCAACCCAAGTTTGTTAAATCATTCAGTAAAATAAGGAATGAGATAAATAAATGCAAATTTCAAAGGAATAAAGCACATATATAGAAATAGAGATTGAGACAAATAGTGAAGTCCCTGATCAGACGCCGCCTTTTCAAGGCGGCGTCTGATCTGGGACTGCACTATTTGTCGTGGTGCATTTATGCGACTGCGGTGAAAGGGTTAAAGCTGGTAGTAATCTAATGAAGGCCGAAAGTTGTGCAAGAAAATAGCATTTTCTTCGTTACTTTCGTTTTTCATTAACCCATTCCCTCTTATCCACGCCTTGTGGTGCCTTTGTAAAAGTCATTTTTTGAAACAGTTGCGATAAATAGAGCATTTGCTTCATTGGAGCAAATGCTCTATTTATCACAATGGTTTAAAAATTACACAATATACACGTTTCCTCTTCTCTAGTAAATGGTCCTTTTCAGTAGGTTTATTCAAAGAGGTTGGGCCTAAAATAGTCTATGAGGGAATGGGTTAAATTGCAACCTATCTGTAAAGACTCCCGAGTTTAATCATTCTCTGGTCACTTTGTAGAGGCTCTAGAGTACATCACAAAACGTTTCGCTGTTTATCCGTGTCCAATATCTATTTAACCATGTTTCTCCAATCCTCATTTCTTTTTTACATAAATTTCGTTATTCCTCTTGTTTTATCTTTGATGCTATTCCAAAACCATTTCATCTACAGCAGAAATCCGCTGATATATTCACGTAATAAAAGTATAGTGGTGTCTTTAAACGCAGATAGTGGTTTAGTGTAGAACTAAAGTAATGCAGAAAGCATCTTTGGGAGCTTTCGGCATAACTTTCGTCCTGCATTAAACTTCTATATGGCTTTAAAAGAACCAGAAGTATGCCTCTTTTGGGTGGTTGGTTTAGAGGTGTTTTATTGTATATTCATAGAACAGCTGAATATAAGTAGATATTAATACATAAATCCGAAACATGTAATTCAGTGGAAAAGGTGTGCCTGATTGGTGCACGAACAGTTTGGGACAATTGCCCACTAATACATGAGCTCAATGGAGTTTCAAGTCATTACCCCATGGATATTAATTTAAGAATAATTATATCATGAATATTAATAAAATGAATTTTTATAATGACATATAAACACAGGAAGTATCAACCATGATACAACTATAGAATCATAGCTACATTATTTGAATAGCAAACAGAGTAGACCATGATCAGACGGCTCCTGTAGGAGCCGTCTGATCTAGGTATACTCAGTTTGCAAAAGCGTTAATACATGTAATATGTAAAGGGTTAATGAAAAATTGGTTGTCCTAAAAGCAGATGGCAGCTTAATGAAGTACGAGAGTAATGCAGAACATGTCTATGTGAGCTTTCTGTATACATAGATTTTGTACTTCTTTGCCTTAAGCCTCTATTTGTCTGAAAACTCGAAATCAAGACTTCTTTACAGTTAATGTTGAAGAGAGGTTTTAACTGTTCAAAGGTTTAACCTTTTACAATGCGGGACATGATGCACTAATGTCATTTGCAAATAGTGTAGACCCAGATGACCTCTAGGAGCCCTCTCATCAGTGGCGTACGATTTAACAATAATGCTCGTCTCCTACCTTCCGCAACAATGGTATGCTCTTAGGACCATTCAGTTTGTTTGAGAATACGTTTTTGCGTTTCAGTCTAAGAAAACAAAATGAGTCAAGTCCATACGATGTCAGACCAACGATGTACCCGTCCTATTCCGGAAACAATAATGAAACCAATCGCATTGCGCACTGATGAAAACGGCGGAACCCGTAAATACCGACCTTTACCGGAAACTATCAAATGTGCCCTACGAAGGTCAAAATTTATTTAACTTACGAATTGCGAGCAACTAAGACTTTTGCCGATTGCATGCATCTAAAATTAGCGCGTTTGGTTTATTTGTGAGCCATCTGCCTACAGCTTTTTACAAAATCATTAACCCTTTTGCTGCCAAACTCTGTCGTTTGCTAACTTTGTCGTCTGCTATAAATTTTCATTCTTTTGATTTTCTTCATTTTTGTTTCAACAACATAGAAACAGTAACAAACATTTTGGATCCTGATGAGACGCTGAGTTACTCGGCGTCTCATCTGGATTCGAACTGGTTGCATAGGTAATCACAGATCCGGCATTGGCAGCGAAAGGGTTAAAACCCCAACATTTTATTTTTGCTTGAGTCTCGAACGATACCCCATGTTGCTATCTTCATGTGGTGGCATTCCACCAAGTTGCTACTGTAACATTATCTTAAATATTTAAAAGCCCTTAAGCTTTGAATGGTATCTAGGGTCAGTGACAACAAATTTGTCAACCATTTCCAATTACAGATAAGTTTATGCGTACAAAATGGCTTTACTCTTGCTGAGCCGGGTATCTATACGCTGTGTGTACAAACAGATTTGTTGGCGTGTTCGGTGACAATGAAAACAGTTCTCCACTGGTCTTCACCTCCCACTTTGATTTCCCTAATCTCTGTCTGGCTGTAACCTTTTGCAAGCTACGGTCGAATCTGTAACTGTATTTTTCGGACCCACATGAGACGCCGAATCAATCAGCGTCTCGTCAGGATCTGAACTGCTTTAAACTTTACTTGAACAACTTTGAAAAGAAAAAACAAATGAGGAAGGTCTGTTTCGAGCTCTGGGGTGAAGGTTTTCGGTCAACGAAAATATTCGACGACGCAAAATAAATATTAGCATGTTATCCTTTATTTGTATTTTATAAATATACACTGTAGCCTTTTTAAGTATGGAATTTAAAAATAATCCATGGGTGATAAATGTATAATTATACAGTTGAACTTCGATATCACGAGCTGGAATAACTCGAACTTCGAGATAACTCGAAGTAAAAGTTCGGTCCTTCTAAAAATTACAATTCAGAATTATTCTAAAATGTATCACTACGCATATCTAAAACACATGTGAAACCTTAATGCAGGTCGAAAGTAATGCTGAAAGCTCCAACAGGAGCTTTCAGCATTACTTTAGACCTGCATTAAACTAGTTGTCAAGATAAGAAATCAGATAACTCGAATCTCTGTTATCTCGAATAATTTGTATGATCCCTTGAAGTTCGAAATATCGAAGATCAAATGTATATGTTATACATAGCATGCAGTCACAACATAGAAACTGCATTTTCTGAATGTATCAAATGTAAGTGTACTAAATTGGACAACATATACTGTAGAACACCTCCAACGCGACCACTTATATTATACAAGATGTCTTTAAAAAGCAGATGTTTGCTCTATGCAGAATTTTCATCCTGCATTTAGCCACCACTTTGCTTTAAGACCCAGAAGTATGCATCGTTTAGTTTAAGGGAGACTAAACTGTATATGGCTTTTATACAACTCTTTCTAATGTTTTTGGGCGAAGATGCGATAAGCTTTTCAAATAACATATACAGTGAACCCTCATTATACCGGCATTCGTTACAATGGCACCCTCGTTATACCGGCAATATGCATTGAAACAAAATTACCGTAACGTCTTTGAAACAACCACTGAATAAATAGGTGCAATACCAATAAGACAGGTGATCGCTTAATGCAGAACACAAGAAGTGCAAAAAAGCTCCCCGTGGGAGCTTTTTGCACTTCTTGTGTTCTGCATTAAACGTTCACCTGTCACCTGTTGGTACTAGTTTACACCTGGCCATATGGTTCCTTTCATATTTTCATATTATAAAGGCAACCTCGTTATACTAGCAAAATGTCTGGAAACAAACACCTCCGTTGTAACGAGGGTTCACTGTATCAGAATGCCCTGGGAATGAGACACCGAGTAACCCGATGGCTCGGCTGCCTCGGTTTTGTTTGGCTCTGGGTCGACTTTAGAAACAAAAGCAAGAAAAGATGTCAGTTTTACCTGACCTACATATGAATGTCTGATAGCCTATTCATTCATTTTCTGTCAGTAAAGAAGAATGATAAAGTGAACAAACGTATTGCAAGCTGGAAAATAATAATACCTCTGATATTAGAGAGGGAGAGAGAGAGGGGGAGATAAAGAGAGAGAGGGAGAAGAGTGAGGGAGAGAAGGGGAAAGAGAGGGAGACAGACAGACACAGGCATACAGAGAGACACACACGGAGACATTGAGAGAGAGAGAGAGAAATAGAGAGAGATACAGATACATAGAGACATAAGGACAGACAAGTGTCATTCAAACTAGTTATAAGTGTACGGATTCAACCAGGATACTCAAAAAATGAAAATATCATATCAACCACTCATAAAAGATTAAATACTTATGGAATGTATCGATCACAATCGAATATTAGAATATAATGGTGAATCTCGAGATTTGATTTATCGAAAGAAAACAGCGTGAAACTTGAATTTAAATATTAAAGATAGCAAACATTTATTCTGCCTATATAGGATACCCTTTATCCCACAGAGGCGGTTTCCAAGCCTTTGAAAACACCGTAGACCCAGATGATACGGCTCCTGTAGGAACCGTCTGATCAGGGTCTGATCTATTCGCTAATGGGAGTACAGAGTCTGATTCTAGTTTATGCAAGAACCAAAAACATCCAGTGTTCATTTAATTTTGTAAAATTGTAGCTAATAAATATGCATTATGCCATCATTTCTTTTATGAAAATTGATTAGACCATGGGTTAGTTACTAATATCGATGAGAGATAAACAAGAAATTCCAATCATATTTAGACTGACAAATCATTTATTCACTGAAATGAATAAGTTGCTCCATAAATACGCTTGTCTGCGCCTTTGCAAACGGAGTAGACCAATATCGGACGGCTGCTCAGGGTCTGCTCTATTTGCTTATGGAATAATATAGATCTGATTCTACAGTTTCTGCCTTGGCAAAATTTTCACAATATGCCATTTTAAAAAGTAATATAATTAATATGTATTATGTCATTATTTCCTAAATTAATGTTCATCGACTAAGGGGTTAAAGTTGGTAAAGTACGATTGTAGCTAGCTCTGTTGGAATCAAATCTTCACTTCTGTAAACACGCACGCACGCATGCACACAAATACACACACTCACAAATACACACGCAGGCATTCACGTACGCACACACACACGCGCGCGCGAGAACTCTGTTGAAAACTTTCCATTGTCGTGCAACGAATTTGTCCTGTGTGTACAACGAATATTCATGTTAGAAATAATGACAACTCGAATTTCCATTAAATAAGTTTCTATTATGGCGAATGGACATGGACATTTCGGGCCATAGTAGAAACTGTATAATCATATCTATCGTGTGCCATAAGCAAACAGAGTATATAATTAAATATGGAAGGCTGAACAGTGTTGCCATTTTAGAAAATAAAGAAACAGATCTATCAATGTTCCATCCTTCATATTTTATTACAACTAGTTCGTCCATGAATATGCAGTAGGCATTGCAATTTGGAATAAACATGGAACAGGGAAAGGGTTAAAGGCAGTGGGAATGTTTTTTTGCGGAAACGTTGCACGGATACTGAGTTATTCAAAAGGCTTTGTATGATAGGAAATTCCCTCCCAGCGTTACGCTACAGGACATGATATATAGTTACCGAGCTATCTCGTGCACAAACATGCATACGCTACATAATTCTTGTCTGCCAGATTTGTTCTACTTCCAAGTCTAAAAGTAAGATGGTTTCCTTCTATATTATTCCCAGACTCGACCGGAGTGTCAAACAGTTTGGATTCGTATAGGATGGGAGTTACTCGGCGTCTCGTCGTGATTAAACCGTTTGCAAATATGTGCACGATTTCAAACTAAAGCCTGTTAATCGTTAAGGACCAAAACATGACCCTTCACGATTGTCACCGTTGTGTATTACAAGGTATGCTTTCAAAGCACACTCCATTAAATTTTTAATCCTTTCCCTGTTCAGTAGTCATGTACAATATACTGACATCATGAATATGTATTAGCTCCAGTTTATATAAAGTTAATTTTTCAAAGGATTTTTTTGCAATGACAAAAACTGTAAAATCAGGTCTATATCATGTCAAAAGCAAACAGAGCAGACCCTGATCAGACGGCTCCTATAGGAGTCGTCTGATCTGGGTCTACTCTGTTTTCAAAAGCGTGAAAGACGTTTAAATGTGGGAAAGGGTATCATGCTACCCGCGACCTGTGTCGAATTTGCAAGCTGCTTGGATTCAAATGAGAAGCCGAGTGACTCGGCATCAGATCAGGGTCCGTGTTTGACACTCAGGCGCTTGCTCGAATCAGAAGTAGCGTAAACCATCGTTAATTCGAATGCTCAAACATGTATCATTATGTGTGACAGGTGCCTGTTTAACCCATTCTCCCAAACGCTATTTTTAGAACCAACCTCTTTGAATAAATGTACCCAAAAGGAGCATTTATCAGAGAAAAGGGCAATTTTAGAATTGTGTAGTTTTGAAACCATTGTGATAAATAGAGCATTTGCTCCAATGCCTTTTTTATCACAATTGTTTCAAAATGTGACTTTCTCACTCAAAGGTGTCAAAGGTGTCTGTATGAGGGAATGGGTTAATGCAGGGTGATTTCCACCCCGCACCAGGCAGTCACCTGCCGAAAAATGTTTACTGAAAAATATAATTAGCGATTTTTACTGTAGTCAAAATTGCACTAAATCAAAATTTGAGCAAACATATTTTTTTACATGTGAGTCAGTATTAATTAACATAACTTACAACGAAAACGAAAGAATCGTAATGCTATACTCCAGAAATATACAAGAAATAATGAGACCATGAATATCAATTACATGTATATATACATGAACATGTACGCATGAATGTTTGATAAATCAGTAGAAAATGTATAAACATATATATTATAAGCAAACAGAGTATATCCTAATAGAAGCCGTCTGATCTGGAACTACCCAGTGTGCAAAGCCGTGGAAAGGCGTTTTTATGAAGGAAATGATTAAGCGATCATTATAAAGTAGTTTGAGTGGTAGTGCCAGAGTTGGTAGTATTTTGCAAGACAAAAGTATTGCAGAAAACACACAAAGGAGCTTTTTGCATTATTCTTTCCCTGTATTAAGCAACGATTTACTTTTCAAGTAAGCAATATAAAACAGTGCAACTTGGGATAGCTTATTATTATCGTATTGTCTTTTAGCAGATTACAATGTACCACATGACCGACATGTACAATCGGCGTATCATCAGGATCAAAGCTATTTGAGAACCAGATAGTAGTTCATAGAAAGCATGTTGTTTATCACATAAGGATCAACCTTTTGAGTGCGGGAAAAGAATGTACTGGTACTTGCAAGTAGTGTAGGCCTAGGTGAGACGGCTTCTAAATGAGGCTCTGCTCTTGTTGTTTGTCGAAATCCTCATAAATTGTATGTAGGGGCCTACTCTTGCATACTGGATGTTTTTCCTCATTAACCCATTCCCTCATATTGACGCCTTTTGACGACTCTGTAAAAGTCACTTTGCGAAACCATTGTGATAAAGAGAGCATTTGCTCATATAAGAGCAAATGCTCTATTTATCACAATGGTTTCAAACTACAAAATTCTAAAAGTTTCCTTTTTCTCTAATTAATGCTCTTTTTTGGTAGATTTATTCAAAGAGGTTGGGTCTATAAATAGTCTAGAAGGGAATAGGTTAAACGATGATGGACAATTCTGCTTTGATTATTCATAATTCAAATGAATTGACCCTTTTCGTGTTGACAAAAATAAGTCTGCCAAACCTCTGATATGTGGCATTTTTACTTACATCTGATTCGTACCAGCGTTTGAGAAACTGTTGACCGAGTGTCAAACAGCTTGGATCCTGATGAGATGCCGAGTAAGACGCCGAGTTACTCGTCGTCTCATCTGGATCCAATTTGTTTGCATTTGGGATTTAGGTTGCGCTTAACGTGATAATAATAAAGCTTAACTATTTCCCTCATATAAACGCCTTTTCAAACATTTGCAAACAGAGTAGACGCAGATCAGACGGCTCCTATAGGAGCCGTCTGATTAAGGTCTGCTCTGTTTGCTAATGGAATTTGATAGACCTGTTTCTTTACTTTCTAAAATGACTACAATGTTCCACCTTCCATAATCCATTATAACTATTTTGTCCATGACTAGAAACAGTATGTATTGAAATTTGGAATAAACATAGAACATGGAAAGAGTTAACCAATGTCCCGCTTACCTAGCCTTTAGTCTCATTTCCGAACAGCCTTGATTCAGATGAGACGTTGAGTAACACGACATCTCATCAGGATCCAAACTTTTCGACATTTGGTCAACAGCTTCTCAAAAAGTTTTATCATAGCCCCAGATCAATATTTTCTCTAAAGCTTGGTCGAATCGGACATTTTAAACCTTGAGCAGACTTTTTTTCACAGAGGGATAAGGTTTAATGCAAGATGCAAGCTGTTACGATTCATCAAATATTACATATTTATTTTTGTGCAACACAATATGAGCATACACGATTATTGTAAATACTAAATCATGCTTCGTTTTCTAACTGCGTCAAAACCAACCATTTTGACTCATGTTAACCCTTTCCCTGTTCTATGTTTATTCCAAATTTCAATACCTACTGAATATTCATGGAAATAATAGTTACAGTGAATCAAGGCACTTTAGAAAGCATGGAAACGTAACTGTCGTGTTCTTATATCAAACAGAGCAGACCCTGATCAGACGGCTCCTATAGGAGCCGTCTGATTTTGGTCTACTCTGTTTGCAAATGCATGAACTCATGTCTATATATTAAGGTTAACTCTTTAAATGCTGAATATGCAAAGAAAATTGTCCCCTCAGTGTACCATCAAACCTGTCCCGTCATTGTCCCATCAAAAGTGTCCAATTAGTGATTGGGGACTTAACATGGGACAAACAGTGTAGACACTGGTTAGAGGGCTCCTGTAGAAGATCTACTGACGTTATTTGAAGTGTGTGGCACCATGGTCCAACTTTTGACACAGCTGTGGATTTTTTCGAGGGTGTATTGTCACAAGACATAAGTGTCCAATGGACAAGTGTTTTAAGTTTTGGGGACGTTCTCTCCGCATAAAATCATATTTGTCTTGCTTTCATTATTATGAGCGTGATTTCTAACAACTGCACTTGTACAGTACAACCCCGCTAATGCGACTACCTGAAAGAGGTATAATTATGGGTGCTAGATTCAGGGGGTAGCTTAATGCTTAATGCAGGACAAAAGTAATGCAGAAAGCTCATAGAGCTCCTAAAGCTCCAGTAAGCAACCACCTGCTTATAAAGACACTCATGTTTATTCATTAAGTGGTCGCATTAGAGGGACTCTACTGTAATCAGAAGTCAAGTAGCTCTAGGTAAATATCCCCGGTCGCCTCTTTGCCCGCTACGAGGAAATGAGTGTCTATAAACATTGCCGTCTCTTCATTGTCAATTGCAATACTGTTTTGTTTTCTTCCACGCCAATCCATAAACAAAATCAGTGTTAACTGTATTTGGATCCGGGTACTCGGCGTCTTATTTGCATTCAAACAATTTGCAAAGACTCGAAATATCCGACAACTGCTTGGTTTAAGCGGATTAATTAGTGGTTAGAGTTTCACAGATGTATATGGGGACGTCACTCTACATTTACACAGCTTGACAAGGGCGTGGTATGGGCTTGTCCCGGTGCCCTTGTTCAATAGGGTGGCTCTTCTTTAGAGTCGTACTTTGTTTACAAATTTCAATTTGTATCACAATGTCTTAATTGTTACCCCAATATCTTGAAGAGGTTTTGATAGAGTTATGTACTTGTTCCGTATATCGGCGGGGCTTAACACAACACTGCTGTAAGTTGTAACTGCATTCTCTTAACCCTTACCCTGTTCTATATATATTCCACATTTCAGTACCTACTGCATATTCATGGACAAAATAGTTTTAATGAAATATGTAGGGGTATCCATGTTAGAAACTAAAGAAACAGATTTATCAAATTCCATTAGCAAACAGAGCAGACCCTGATTAGAAGGCTCCTATAGGAGTCGTCTGATCTGGGCCTACTTTGTTGCAGATGTGTGAAAAGGCGTATGAAGGAAAGCGTTAATATTTATAAGCAAATGCAAAAAAATGACTTTTATTCTGAAGACGATGTTTTCTTCAGTTTCTTTCTAGATTCACGATAAGGGTGTCAAACAGTTTGGATCCTGATGAGACGCCGAGTTACTCGGCGTCCCATCTAGATCCAAACTGTTTGCAAAGGTCAATAAACTGTTTCGTCCCATATATTGTACATACAACAGTTTTGCCCTCGATATGGAAAATGTTAGTGTGTCACGCAAATGGAAGATTGGACCTTTAGAATGTAACGGACTAATCTATTAAAGAGCGATGCAAACAGATTGGATCCAAATTAGAAACCCGGTCTATTAGAGCGACTCATTAGGATCCAAACTGTTTGCTGCTCAGAAGTTGACTTTCTGATAGGAAGAATCGAAAATAGATCAGACCATTATTATGAGCAGAAGACAATGTGCTCAACTTGCACAATTCCTGCTTTGTGTTACATATCTACATTTCAAATTAACACCTGTTTGGGATATTTTCATCTGCAACAATTACTTTAGATATTTAAACCAGTGCAAACTTCTAAATGCAAACACCATGAACGTTTGACAACTAATAAAATTAACCTATTCGCCGTTAAATAAATCTCGTCCACCAAGAGTACCGTCTGCTCTAGCTTTCAAATTGGATTTTCTTTAACGATTTACACAAAATATAATCAAACAAGTTTGGATTCTGATGAGACGCCGAGTTACTCGGCGTCTCATCTGGATCCAAACTGTTTGCAAAGGTATTACATATTTACGGCAAAAACGTGGCGGCAAAATTCATCTCTGTTATCATGATGAAATTGTATAGGTAGGTGGCTTTTAAAATGGACGGAGGCACAATGGGCTGGGTTCAAGGGACACGCCCCTGTGTCCTCTTGAGTGAACGATGGACTCTGGCCTTTCACTTGAGCTCGAATTTTGGTTTTTGTGGTTAACTCATCGGTCACTATTGAGCGACAGAGGGTAAAATTACATAGTTGCTTCATTAGACTCGGGACATGAATCACTCCATGAGAAAATGCAATGATCAGAGCAAAGCTATTGTAGCCCCTGTCTTTTAACATCTACAGCTGAACTTCGAAATATCGAACGCGGATAACTCGAATATGGGATAGCTCGAAGTAAAAGTTCGTACCTTCCAAAATATACAATACAGATTTGTTCTAAAATATATCACTTCGTATATATCTAGAAACACATGAGACAGCTTAATCCAGGTCTAAAGTAATGCTGAAAGCTCCTATATATAGGCATAATGCAGTTCTAAAGTAATGCTAAAAGCTCCTGTGAGAGCTTTCAGCATTACTTTAAATCTAACTTAAACTATGAACTTGAGAAATTATCCAGATTAGAAATCGGATGACTTGAACCTCTGTTATCTCGAATTAATGTGTATGGTCCCTTGAAGTTCGAAATATCGAACTTAAACTATGTGAATTTGAAAAATTATCATCTTATACAGGGCAAAAGTAATACAGAATATAGGAGCTTCCTGCATTTCTTTTGACCTGTATTAATCTACAACCTGCCTTACAGACCCATAATTATACATGTTTTTGATGGCCGCTTATGACAGGGTCTACTGTAATTGATTTTCATGACGTCTGTACTTCTTACATGAACATTCATGGGCTAAATTGTAACGCTTTCCTTCATATAAACACATTTTCAGGCATCTACAAACAGAGTAGACCCCTGTAGGAGCCGTCTGATCAGGGTCTGCTCTGTTTGCTAATGGAATTTGATAGATATGTTTCTTTAGTTTCTAAAATAGCTACAATGTACCGCCTGACATATTTCAATATATAACTATTTTGTCCATGAATATTCGGTAGGTATTGAAATTTGAAATAAATATAGAACATGGAAATGGTTAAATAAAGAACCAAACTAGTTTTAACCCTTTAGCCCATTCAATACGGGAGACAATGCAAACAGTGTAGATCCGCGTCAGGGGGCTCCCGGAGGAGTCTCATGATCAGGATATGCATTGTTTGTCATTCAAAATCTCGCATATTATAAATACTCCTACTGAAAGGACTCTATCATTACACAATGGTGTCCTGTTTCTCTTTGAAAATTCAACATTCAAATGGTTAAAAATATATACAGATCATTTAAGCTAATAAACTTAAAATAGCTCTACCCACATTAGAGTACAAAAGCATGCCACTAAATTAAGAAACAGTTTTTCTATCTATAAACGAAACAGACAAAAACTGGAATGCATGAATGGCTTGCTACCAAAAATGCAGGATTCGTGTGTAAAGAAAGATGAGCGGAATTTTGCCGAGTGCATGCGTTTTGCATGCCCCATAAACTCTCGCGCGCCCGACTGCTCTGGACCGGAAAAGATCAAAGAGTACGAACGAGAAACCAATGTAATGCGGGTGTTTTTTTACTTAATATCAGTTTACATTTAAACGGTTTAGACTCTGGCTAATTCTTATCACATTAACCCTTCGTCTGTTAATTGCAGCCTAGCTTACATTTTAAAACAGTTTGGATCCTGATGAGACGCCGAGTAACTCGGCGTCTCATCAGGATGCAAACTGTTTGACTCTCAGTCAGTGGAGTTATTATGTATCTGTAGTCTGTGAAAATTGTAACAGATATGCGGATATTATTTTCGTAGCCGGTAAATGTTAAGGATTAAATAAGGATAACATTTGCAATTAATTTGTTTCCAGATGAGTCGCTGAGATACTCGGTTATCGCATCAAGTTCAATTCTGTTTGATAACATGATCGAAACTATTTAACCCTTTCCCTGTTCAATATTCATGAAGGAAATAATGACATCGTCAATATGTATTAGATAAATTGTTATAATGATGTATGAACAAAGGATCATTTTAGATTGGCAAAAACTGCAAAATAACATAGATCTATATTATTCCATAAGCAAATATGCAGAACTGACCCTGATCAGACGGCTCCTACAGGAGCCGTCTGATCTGGGTCTATCCTGTTTGCAAAAGAGTAAAAAGGCGTTTATATTAGGGAAACTGTTAAGATATAGAATAAAAATATCAGCAAAAGGCATTTCTGTAGACAACATGCGTTTTACGCTCTTTAGAAGGTAAATGCATTTGAAAGGACCCTTCTTCTTTTGATTTAGATAAATTAAGAGCGAATCATTACTATTTGTACTTCTTGTGGGGTCTGTCCGTGCAGCATCTTTAAAAGTACATTGTTTGATGTAGGGCCATTGCGCCTGTGTTAGATAACCATCCGCCATCTCGACAAATGTGCACATCTAAAAACGCAGCTAACGAGGGATAACGTTCCCTAACGTTGTAACACGCAATATTACGGAGACAACGTCCATTAGACCATACAGGGTCATGGTCCACACTGTTTGACAACCTGTTTATTGTTTTATACAGAAATTTAACAAGAGTCCACTCTAAAAAATTAAGCAGACGAAAAAGTGTCCAGCAGACGATGAGTTAAATATTATTCCGCTGTCAAAATCAAACAACACAGCATTTGTGCTCATATTAGGATTTGGTGCAGTTGTTGCAACTTCTAGATTGATTAACTTTTTTTAGAAACAATTGACCGAGTGTCAGATTGGGTAAATAAGACGCCGAGTAACTCGTTGAACTTCGATATCTCGAACTTCAAGAGAGCATACAAGTTATTTCCAGATAACAGAGGTTCGAGTTAACAAATTTCTTATTTGAACAATTTCTCAAATTCACAGCTGAATGCAAGTCTTAAGTAATGCTGAAAACTCCGGTAGAAGCTTTCAGCTTTACTTTCGACATTCATTAAGCTGACATATATGTTTCTACATACGCATTGTGATACATTTTAGAACAATTCTGTATGTTATAAGTTTTAGAAGGACCGCCATTTACCTCGAGTTATCCGAATCTCGAGTTATCCGAGTTCGACAGCTATACGTTTATATGTATGTAAATGTCTCTGGTTTGTTACTGTATGGAAATGCATTATAATCCATTTCCGAAGCGGAATATCGTGCTTTTGATTTCAGATCGGTTAACAACCGGGATATTAGTAGGTCAGTTTTATAGGTTTTCTGGAAGACGTGCAAAACTGGAATACGTTCTCAAAGAATGAGCTGACTGAGCGAAAAAGAACAACAATACATGTACATTTGTAGTCTATTTTGGAAGTTCGGCATCGATGCGGAGTTAACCCTTTAGCTCATAAAGATGCCTTTTGACATCTTTGCATACAGAGTAGACCCGGATCCAGGTGCGGAACCAGGATTTCAGATTGGGGGGGGGGGGGGGCGTAGAAATTCTTTTTGGAAGAGGGGGCGGGTGGGGGGGGGGTTGCGTAGATTTTTATATTTGATGACATAAATAAATAGTGTGTTTGTAATACATATTGAAAAAGAGCTGTGTTAAAGGCAGGTGGCTGCTTAAAGCAAGGTGAAAGTAAAACAGAACGCTCCTGTGGGAGCGTTCTGTTTTACTTTCACCTTGCTTTAAGCAGCCACCTGCTCTAAATACCAACTAATTAACACAATTTAGTGGTCGTTATAGAGAGGTTTTACTGTATATAGATCCAAAATGTGGTGTGGCAATTTTAGGGGGATGTAGGAGCCGTCTGACCAGGGTCTACTCTGTTTGCTTATGAATAACACAAATCTAATAGAACAGTTTCTCTCATGGTAAAAAACTCCCTTCTTATGATGTCGTTATAAAACGTTCAGCTCATTAATATTCATACAGCCATCATTTCTGACATGGACATTAATGGAGTAAATGGCTAAAGGGGTACAGTTTTTAATCACCATACAATATGCCATATCTTTCCGCTTGAATGACCATACATTTGTACAACGTGTGTACCGATTAAAACATTAACCCTTCTCTTGCTGAATTTTAAAATACATTTCTCCTTCTTTACCCATGCCCTGTTGTATAATTACATATATCTGCACTGTGTACAAGTATTTCACTGTGCAATCACTGCTGTGGAGTGCACTGGTTGCACAATAAACTTGTAAATAGTGCAGACCCTGATGAGACAGCTCCTGCAGGAGCTGTCTCATCTGGGTCTTCACTATTTACAGGTAGGTATATTGTCGTGAATAGCAAGCGAAGGGTTAAAGCACAATAAAAACTATACAGACTTTGTACAAAGACGGAGGTTATGATAACCCTAATCCATTACACTTTTTACAAAATGGTCTTCACAAAAACAGACCTATTCATTTTATCTTATCTATTTGGTTATCTAGTGTTTGTACTTAATTTTTAAAACAAACATAAGAGACGATATTCTGTGAATAAATGGATGAATTTGCTCCCATGATTTTATACAAACGAATTTCTATGTCTGTAGTTCGGGTTTTTTAAATGTTTAAATGGGATTGTTTGACTTCAAAGTTCAGCCATTTCTACAAAGCAGCAAAACCTCTGTTTAGCGGAAAAGTGATGCATAAACATGGGTAACATTAAAGCAGATGATTGCTGGGTGTTGAGTAAGGTCAGTCAGAACACTCTTGTGTGACTTTTCAGTATAACATGCGTTTAACCCTTTCCCTGTTTAACCCACTTAGGCTACTTTTAGACCTAACTTCTTTCATTAAATCTACCAAAAAAGGAGCATTAACTAGAGAAAAGGAAATTTTCAGAATTTTGTAGTTTGAAACCATTGTGATAAATAGAGCATTTGCTCCTGTGAAGCAAATGCTCTATTTATCACAATGGTTTCACAAAGTGACTTTTACAGAAACGTCAAAAGGCGCCAATATGCGGGAATGGGCTAATATTCATGAAAGAAATAATACCGTCATAAAGGAGCTTTCTTCATAACATTTACCCTGCATTAAGCAGCCGCCTGCATTTAAGACTCCTTTCTTCAATAAGCGAATGGTCACTTAAGACAGGTTTTAGTGTATACCTATACGTTTTTACTCTAACTTCTCTAAGTACAATTTTACGATTGTTCATGGAACTGTTTCAATGGTTTTCCCACACACATTGTCATCAATCAGCAAACTGTAGATAAATCAAATGGCATCAGGTCATATCGACAGTAGTTCGCGACCTGACATATCAGTACACTGTGGTGCGTCTCTCTTTAGTAAACATTGCAATTTCGTTAAATTCATTGTATACACTGTTTACAAGTTTCTGAATAGGTTTAAGTCATTTATTTGAAAGACACTTAAAAACTTCCGGACTGCTCTCATACTTGAAAAATTGTTCTAGAATTGAAATTGACAAAAGCCTTTTTGTTTCGGCAATCTATTACAAACTTTAATGCATCATAAGTTCAAGATTCTAACTATATAAATATAGAGTACTGGAAACCATCTCAAATGTGACCACCCAATGTCATATCAAAACATGTTTTAAAACAAGTACATGTACAGTAGAACCCCTCTAATGCGACCACTTAAAGAATAAACATAGGTGTCTTTATAAGCAGGTGGTTGCTTGTCCTGCATTAAGCTACCACCTGCATCTAGCATCCAAAATTATAACTCGTTTAGGTGGTCGTATTAGCGAGGTTTTACTGTACTTCGCAATTGGTTTTCACCAAATGGTCGACTTGTCCAAAAATTAATACAATAATATTTTTTTAAAAAATAAATCAACATCTATTGAGCAAAGGGTTTTAACTCTTTCAACACAACGATGAAAATTGTTGATGATCTTCGCAAACATATAGTATCTTGATAAAATACCGAGGGTCGTGGGACTTGGCGCAGAGCAACAGATAAATGTGCGTACTCAAATACTAAAATTATCCTTTCTTCACCAAACCCTATAATGTGACATAGAGAAGAGACGATTCTAAAGATTGGTCACAACATAGGATTTGGTGAAGAAATAAAGAAGTTATTCTTGAAGATGTTTCAATTTACGCATCTTATCTGGACCTTAGTCAATGACGTCACATTTGAATCCAATCTGATTGACATTTGGTTCATGTTACGTCAATCAAATGAAAGAAAAACGTCCTCTTAGAATTCAGACAGACGACATTTTTGTTAGATGTAAGATGTTAAATGGTTAATTACCAGCCACTAAATTGATCCATATTGTTTAGAATGCATGTTTTCTCAGCTTTCAGGAATTCTCTTGGTACATTATAGACTAAACGAACTGCCAAGCCATGAATAAAAATACTCATTCTTTATCTAGCGTTTTATATGATAACAAGGGCAGGGAGTGGGTGAACTGAATTTTATTATTGTAGTAACCTTAATCATGTTTACCATCACACCGCTGAATTTTCAAATAGACTATTCCAAAATTCAAATAGGGCAAGCTTATGGTGAATATTAAGGGATTTTTCAAAAGAAAAGTGTAACATGACAAACAGTGCAGGCCCTGATGAGAGGGCTCCCCTCTCATCTGGGTCTGCACTGTTTGCAAATGACATTAATGACTCGTGTAATGCACGGTAAGGGTTAAGCTCGACGCGACTCGCATTTACAAATAGTTTGGATCCGGATGAGATGCCGAGTAATCTTGACGATACATCTAAAACTCGGTCAAAAGTTTATTAATACAGTAAAACTATAACGGCCACTAAATTACATCAAATATCTTGTGTTAAAGGCAGGTGGTTGCTTAAAGCAAGGTGAAAGTAAAACAGAACGATCCTATAGGAACGTTCTGTTTTACTTTCACCTTTGCTTTAAGCAACCACCTGTCCTAAATACCAACTAATTAACACAATTTAGTGGCCGTTATAGAGAGGTTTTACTGTAGCTTTAAGGAATTGAAAAAACAAAACAAAAAAAACATTTGCATCAGTTCAGTGGTTTAGCAGGTATATGTTGTTTTGTAGCACAACCCGGCTAAACTCTATGTACGCTGAACAATTGTCGTCTGCGAACAATGTCGTCTGTTACACTTCTTGAAAGTTATAGTTTTTACTTCCTTTTTTTTCTCTCCAAAAGGTACAAATAACTATTCACGGTGCCAAACAGTTTGAATCCTGATTAGACGTCGAGTTACTCCTCGTCTTATCTGGATACAAACCTTTTACAGAGAAAAAATATTCGCCACCAGTGGCAGACGTTAGTATTACATAATTATCTGGCAGCCAGTGTGTATCACTTTAACCCTGTCGCGACCTAATTCGCATTTGCAAACAGCTTGGATCCAGATGAGACGCCGAGTAACTCGGCGTCTCATCAGGATCCAATCTGTTTGACACTCGGTCAACAGTTTCTCAAACGTTTCATCGAATCGGACGTAGTTAATATTGAACAGATCTATTTTTGAGTAGACATTTTTTTTACTGCTGGATAAGGGTTAATTAATCTGCTGACGTAAGCAGAACTGTCCTAATGCCCCAACAATAGAAGGCACGTATTAATATCATAAACGTACGCGTAATAATTCACGGTGATAGAAAAAAAACAGTATCTGTTATATTTTACAGGCCAGGAAACGATGGTAGCATTTTCTTCATGCATGGTGCAAACATCGCCAACAACGGGGTTGAATGTTTAGCAGATAAGCTGCGGGGGTTGGTCTGAATTAAAAGAATGTTATCTTGGTTTATATAGTAAATATCTAGGTCGACTTTTTCTGCACGCGCTCAGTTTAGGTAATATTTCATCATACTCATACAGTATACCCCCAGTTGAATATTCATATAGGAAATAATGGCATCATGAATATTTTATTAGCTGTATTGTTATACATGTATATGATTTGTTTTTGTATCGGCAGAAGCTGTAGAATCAGATCCATATTGCTCTTAACCCTTTCCCTGTTCTATGTTTATTCCAAATTTTAACCCTTCGCTTGCTGAATTTTAAAATACACATCTCCTTCTTTACCCATGTCCTGTTGTATAATTACATATATCTCCACTGTCTACAATTATTTCTCTGTGCAATCACTGCTGTGGAGTACACTGGTTGCGCAATCAATTTGTAAATAGTGCAGACCCTGGTGAGACAGCTCCTGCAGGAGCTGTCTCATCTGGGTCTTCACTATTTACAGGTAGGTATATCGACGTGAATAGCAAGCGAAGGGTTAACCCATTCCCTGTTCTATGTTTATTCCAAATTTTAGTATCTATATTCATCAACAAAATTGTTATAATGACATAAGAAAGGTGGAACATTGCAGCCATTTTAGAAAATAAAGAAACAGAACAATCAAATTCCATTAGTAAACAGGACAGACCCTGATCAGACGGCTCCTCTAGGAGCCTTCTGATCTGAGTCAACTCTGTTTGCAAATGCGTGAAAACGCGTTTATATAAAGGAATGGGTTAACACGTTAATCCGCGAATGTTCATGTAAGATGTAAAGACCCGTCTGATCAGGGTCTGCTCTGTTTGCTTTTGACACTATAATAGCTCTGATTCTACAGATTTTCTTAAAGCAAAAAATAAATCCTTGAAAAACTTCAACTAACCCATTCCCCCATAGGCTATTTTTAGATCCAACCACTTTGAATAAATCTACCGAAAAGGAGCATTAACTAGAGAAAAGGAAAATTTTAGAATTTTGTAGTTTGAAACCATTGTGATAAATAGAGCAATTGCTCCTATGGGAGCAAATGTTCTATTTATCAAAATGATTTCAGCAGATGACTTTTGCAGAGGCGTCAAAAGGCGTCAATGTGAGGGAATGGGTTAATAAATATTAATGTCATAATTTCTTACATATATAACGAACAGAGATTGGGTTAATTAGTTCCATTTATGTATTAAGAAAATAAAATAAAGAAATTTATTGACATGGTGATAGAGAATCAGATTTGTATAATAAGCAAATAGGACAGACCCTGATCAGACAGCTCCTACAAGAGCTTTCTGATCTGGATCTACTCTGTTTGTGAAGGCGTAAAAAGATGGGGGAAAAGTAAATCGGGTCTCAGCTTGTCTGCTCTGGCACTATCTGATCTCAGAATTCTTTTGAGGCTTCTGGATTT
Source organism: Azorinus chamasolen (assembly GCA_963576725.1). Classification (NCBI taxonomy): domain Eukaryota; kingdom Metazoa; phylum Mollusca; class Bivalvia; order Cardiida; family Solecurtidae; genus Azorinus; species Azorinus chamasolen. The sequence continues at coordinate 78,607,342 of OY755243.1, forward strand.
TTTCAAGCAGAAAAAGGAATCTGTGCAAACAGCATTTCATGTGGTTGCACATGCACTTCGGATCACTTTATAAACTGATTAAGCGTTACAACCCACCAAGTATGTCACATGTTGCGGGAAAAGATATTTTAACTATCCAGCTGCCAGTCATGAAGATGTGACCACATGTGGAAATATTTGCAAATACATTTGAGTTTCAATATCTCGATCTCGGATAATTCTCAGTCTCTAACCTCGAGATAACTCGAATTCCAAAATCTACTACATGTATACAGGATTATTCTAAAAATGTATCCCTACGCATATATAGAAACACATGTGACAGCTTAATGCATGTCTGAAGTAATGCTGAAAGCTCTTATAGAATATTTCAGCGTTACTTTAGACCTGCATTAAGCTGTGAACTTGATAAATTGTTCAGATTGAAGATCGGATAACTCGATTATCTGTTATCTCGAAGTAATTTGTATGGTCTACACCACTTTCCGTTGTCCAATTTTATGTGCTCAACGCACAAATGGACTATGGTGAATGATATTGGTTCATGCCTATGTCACAATATATTGAGAATTGTTTGTAAACTTTATCCTGTTAAACCTCTCTCTGCCAAATAGTGTCGTCTGCAAAATGAGTCTTTTGTTTAAATTCCCTCCCTTTTCTCTACACAACATTATCATATTAACAAACAGTTTGGACCCTAATGAGACACCGAGTTAATCGCAGTTTGACATTGCCATCTTTACCTTATGAATAGTGAAGATAGCTGAATACAGTAAAAACTCGATACTACGAACACTCAAATACATATTATTATCGATCTTAAACACAGATGGCAGCTTAATGCCGGGTAACTGGCTACAAATACATGCATTCTTCATTACAAAAAATTCGTAGTATCGAGTTTTTACTGTATTTATGAAGGCATATTGAGCATGGGAATTGTAGCCATGGGGAAAACTGTATGCTCATGTCAGTACACAGTAAAACCTCTCTATAACGGCCAATACATTGTGTTAATTAGTTGGTATTTAGGGGAGGTGGCTGCTTTCACCTTACTTTTAGCAGCCACCTGGCTTTAAAACAAAATACTTGGTGTAATTTATTGGCCGTTATAGACAGGTTTTACTGTATTATCAAACTGACCAAACAAAAGCTGTTTGGTCTTGGTCTACTCTGTTTGCGAAGACGTAAAAAGAGTAATATGCGAATCGAAATTTGAATTTTTGCTTTTTTAAAGTTTAAAAATAAAGTAGTAAGAATTTTGGGCTGATTTATTTTTTTTCCACAGGATAAGGGTTAGGCATATTAATGGAAGCATTCTTACCTGACAAACGCTATTAATCAAATATAATTTGCATCCAATTTTCAAACGTATATCATGTACCAAAAAGAATCTGCTTAATTAGATTTAAACTCTTATCCCGCTGTCCGCGACCTGGCACGAAATTTACAAACAGTTTGGATCCAGATGAGACGTCGAGTAACTGGGCGTCTCATCAGGATCCAAACTGTTTGCCACTCAGTCAATAATTTCTCAAACAAATTTGCTTAAATCGGAAATAGGAAAACTTGCACACGATTCAAATTCAAGGAAACATTGTTTGACATTGAAGAGTAGGCGTAGAGAATAATATTGCAACTTTTACAAAGCCTAAATCTTCCTGCCATGTTTTGATCACAAATTTATAGATTCATGATTAACGATGTTGCTACGTCTAACGATAAAGCGTTTTACTAATACAATAAATCCTCTCTAAATCGGGCGTTTAATTTAGTATAAATATCTGTCTTGGAGACAGGTGGTCCCTAAATGCAGGGTGAAAGTCATGCAGAAAGCTCTTCTATGAGCTTTCTGCATGACTTTCACTCTACATTAAGCAGTTACCTGCCTTAAAGTATGTAAATTATTCTCTATTAGAATTCTGGTTTAGAGGGGGTTTACTGTATTGTCAAATCTTTCCCGTGTCGATCGAGACATACCTGACCATTACAAACAGTTTTAATCCTGATGAAACACTCGTCGCCTCACCAGGATCTATTCTGTTTAACACCCGATCAATAATTTCCCCAAACCTTGAACGAATCGGAATTACGATCAAATTGTAACAGTTCGGTGTTATTAACCCATCCCCCTTTTCAATATTAATGTAACAAATAATAACATCATGAATATTTATTAGCTGATTTTTATAATGTAAATTTTTCAAGAAATGTTTTGCTCCCGTCTGATCTGGGTTTACTCTGTTTGCAAAGGCCTAGAAAGGCGTATTTACGGGAGTACATGTATAGGGTAAAACAGATATTTACGACAGAATAAATGTTAACCCTCCTTGTACTGTAAAAGTAAAGTCTTCAAACTCCTTGATCTATTACAAGTTTCATCTAAATCCAATTCGTTCAAGCTATTAAGAGACTATGGACCAGGTGCCAAACATATTGGATCCTGATGAGACGCCGAGTTACTCGGCGTCTACTCGGCGTCTCATCTGGATCCAAGCTGTTTGCAAATACCAGTCAAGACGCGATTAACATGAGTAGTGCTTATACCCTTTCCCTCATATAAACGCGTTTTCACGCTTTTGCAAACAGAGTAGACACATATCAGACGGCTCCTATAGGAGCCGTCTGATCAGGGTCTGCTCTGTTTGCTAATAAGATTTAATAGATCTGTTTTTTAGTTTATAAAATGGCTACAATGTTCCATCTTCCATATTTCATTATAACTGTTTTGTCCATGATTATTCAGCAGGTGTTAAAATTTGGAATAAACGTAGAACAGGGAAAGGGTTAGACTAACGCCTAATGTATTTCTGTCTCACCATAGCAAATGTCTTCATTTGATGCTGAGATAAAATAGATAAGTTCTTATCTCAGCCTTAATCTCAGGCCCTCATTACACAATCAGCGAATACAGAGATATTAGTTACACGCCCATACGAGCATACTAAATGTAAGAAGAAATTAGATTGTCAAAATCGAAAAGAGAGATTCAGATAGCTCATTAGATGCATTCTTGGTAAGGTAAAATGTACTTATTTGCCCCGTGGTAACAGTTGAAAAGAGAGTCATTTAGTTAGAGAGTTTAGGTTTTACTTCCTTGTCTTTTAGCAGCTGGAATTATTTCCTCTATTTCAATGCGTCTTAATATCTCTAACTCTCGTTATATAAATCCGCATCTTTGATTTCCATCAGCCAGTTTGTCTTGTCTCAAATTTATTATGTATGTCCCCTGTCTGTCTATCTCTGTGTGTGTATGTTTGTCCGTCTGTCTGTGTTTCGGTGTATGTGTCTGTTTGTGTCTATCTGTCTGTCTCTGTCTGTATGTCTCTCTCTCTCTCTCTCTCGCTCTGTCTCTCTCTCTCTGTCTATGTCTCTCTCCCCCTCTCGCTCTCTCTCTTCTCTCTCTGCCTCTCTCTTTGTCTCTCTCTGTCTTCGCGCTCTCTCTCTCGTTCTCTGTCTCTGTCTGTCTGTCTGTCTGTCTCTCTCTCGCTTTCGCTCTCTCTCTCTCTCCATTACTCTTTGTAGACAGAGACACATTCAGGCCCTACATATGCAATTCAAAAATGGGACAACTCACCCAGTAACCACGCTAGGACAAATCACCAAGTAAAACAAATATAAAATAGAGCTAATGTTCCTAGCTCGACGGAAACCGTTGTGTAGTTTACGATTGCCTTCAATAATGTAACTCATTTCTGTGATTTATCAGTCTCATCAGCATTATTTTAATCTCAATACAAGTATTATCACTTTTTGGTTGCTAATGTAAAACTGATTTTACGTGTTTTGTGCTTTACTGGAGATCACGATGACCATTACTCCCTTTCAACGCTGAATTTTCAGAGTGAAATAGTCCATCAATATTTATCTAAAGGGTCCACCCTGTAGGAAAGGCTTAAACACTTGCTAGATGATTTTGATTGACAAACAGTGCAGACCCTGATCAGAAGGCTCCTCTAGAAGCCCTCTGATCTGGGCCTGCATTGTTTGCAAATGTCAGCACATGTGTACCCCGCATTCTAAGGGTTAACCCTTACCCCGATGTTAAAAAAAATATTACCTGGATCTTGTGGATCTTGGACAACATTTACGGATATTCGCTGTCCTGCATATAAAGCTCACCCCGTTAGACGCAAACAGTTTGGATCCAGGCTCCAAGCTGTTTGACACTTGATCAAAGGTTTCTCAAAAGACTGACGGAAGCGGAAATCAACATTTTCCCTGATCCAAACTTGCGCAGACATTGGTTTTTTAACATCAGAGATGTGGTTAACCCTTTCCCTTATGTAAGCACATTTTGGCGCATCTGCAAACAGAGTAGACCCAGATCAGTCTGATCAGGGTCTGCTCTGTTTGCTTATGATGTAATATAGATCTGATTCTACAGCGTCTGCCTGAGGCAAAATGTTCATATGCCATTATAAAAATATTCTTATTTATATTCATGACGTCATTATTTCTTACATGAATATTCATCAGGGAAAGGGTTAAGGCATTGAGCACGTGATTGGGCATAAACATGAAGAGATCCACACCTGGTCCCAGCTTTGCGAATAAAGTTTTTTTTTTTTTTTTTTTTTTTTTTTTTTTCCAAATCGTGTTATTGCTAGACGTGGATACATTTAAAGACTGTCATTTAAAATATCTATTCAAATGTTCTGGTTAATAATTATGTTTAATAATACCCAATTTAAGTCTGTAAGACTGAACACTTGATTTGGGCCAGCTCAATGATTTACGGCTCAGGGTGTGCACTCTGGGCAGGATACCGGTATCCCGTCGTGGGCTGCCAATCTTTGTCAACAAATTGCAAACATTCAAAGCACTTTGAACGATCAGTCCCAACGATGGCAATCCGTTGAAAACAAGATTGAACAACAGAACAATGAATTTGTTTTAATGCAGACAAAATTGTCCGAAATTGCAAAACTTAAACAAAACATACAAAGTACGAATACAACACTGAATGCGGTACAGACGGAAATTAAAACAATGCAAACGGACGTAAATGGTCATGAAAACGCGATACAGCAATACAGTGAAATGTACGAAGATCTATATACAAACAATAGTGACATGGACAAAAAAATTAATGATATGCAGTCAAAAATCGAAAAATTAGAATCACAGCAAGAGCAAATTACTAGCAGAGTAGACCAAACTAACGACCGTATAACCGATGTTCAATGGCGCGGCATGCGTGAGAATTTACTATTTTGTGGAATTGAAGAAGCCAAAAGTTTTGAAACTGACGGAGAAGATTGCCAAAAAACATTGAAAAACTTTATATATGAAAATCTAGAAATCAAAGAAGAAATTTCCATTGATAGGTGTCATAGGCTAGGTCGATACAGAGCTGGAAATGACATTCCACGAACGATTGTGGCAAAGTTTACATTTTACAAAGACAAAGAGTACATAAAACACAGAGCACATGAAAAACTGACGGATACTCAATACTGGGTGAAGGACCAGTACCCACGCGAAATGGCAGAGAAACGAAAGTTATTATACGCGGCAGCAGATGAAGCCAGAAAGGACGAGAACAACAAAGTGCGACTCGTCCGAGATAAATTATACATAAACGGCAAACAATACCTCCCAGACGAGCCACGACGCGATAACAACACACAACAAAGGAGACAACAACAACTGGAAGCGGACAATAATGGACAAAAGTCTACGCGGACACAAACGCAATTACAGAGAAATGATACCCACGGCAATAAAGGAAATGTAAACACGAACAAGTGGTCAAGAACTTTCTATCGCAAACCGCGCAGTGTTACTCAGCGACCACGACATAGTGATTCACCTTTGTTATCCAACCGGTATGCCTCATTAGCATCCGCAACACCAGTAAATAACGAAAGAAAATCCCTAGCCGGGAAAAAGAAGGCCACATCTCCTTTGGAAGCAAATGGCACCTTCAAAAAGCAACATATAGACTCGAGTGAAAGTGAAAACGAGGGTGACCAGAGTACAATAATAATACAAGCAGATGTGCACATGTCTTCACCGCGGGAAAGTCCGCGACAGCCTTCAGAAGAGGTGGACTGTCGTGAGCTTTCCCAGGATCAAGCAGATGAACTCGTGCCTTCATCACAGGCAAGTACACAGCAGCCTTCCCAACAAGAGGACTGCCGGGTACTTTCCTGGGATGAAGCAAATATAAATGTGTCTTCAGTGCAGGCAGGTGCACGGACGCCCCTTGAACTGAGGAGCGGTCCTGTACCTGTCCGGGATGAAAACATTGAAAGGTTGCCTTTTTGTGACGATACAGAGAATGAGGACGACTACGCAGAGAATAATTTACATGATTAGCAAAACGCGGAAAACGGCTGCGGACATGTACAGAAAGGACTAGACTTTTCAGAAAACAGTACAAGTATTAAACTAGCATCTTTAAATGTTGGCGGTGTAATAAATAAACTGAAATGCCCTGACTTTTTACAGTGGGTTAATAAATATGACATAGTATGTTTACAAGAAACGAAAACTGACGACACAGACAAGATACAGGTACCGGGTTATACCGTACACTTGTTTAATAGAATGAAGCTATCCCGTTACAGGTCTGGTGGGTTAGCCTTGTTGATTAAAAACGAAATTTCACAGTATATTTCAATAGATACAAACCAAAATAGTACTTTGATACAATTTTTTCGAATATCTAAAGCCCTTTATGGTGACGGTACAAGTGATCTCATATGTGGCATTGTCTATATCCCTCCAATGGGATCTAGATATGCCCATAATGATCCGTATTTTGAAATTCAAAATGAAATTTTTCGATATTGTACCGAAAGTAAATATATGATCTTACTTGGTGATTTTAACTCTCGCTGTGGTAACATGCCCGACTACTGTTTCATTGATGAATTATATAGTGAAATGTTTGACCTGCATGAAATGCAAAAAGAAGACGAAAGCGTATTTATTAATTTTGAAATGTTAGACGTACCACTAAATAGAAATTGCGCAGACCATGTTGTAAATAACTATGGTAAACAATTGATAGAACTTTGTAAAAATAACAACATGTTTATTCTGAATGGAAGAATGGGTTCTGACGCAGAAAAACCAATGTTAACATGTAAAAGTGTAAGCACTGTTGGTTATATGCTATCTACATCATTTGTATTTAACAATATAAAACAATTCGGCATAGAACAATTTTGCGATTTATATTCTGACGTCCATTGTCCACTGTACATAGAAATTCTCACACAAAATAAGACAAGCACAGGATATAAGAATGAAACCAAACATAAAACAGCTGTGAAACTTTGGGACAGGGACAAATCACACAGTTTTTCAGTAAATCTAGACTCAAATAAGTTAAACGAGATAACAATAAAGATAGAAAATATAACAACTAACAATACACCTACACAAACTGAAATTGATCAAGTTGCTAATGATATTGCACTTTTGTTTAATACAACCTCTAAAGAATCTTTTGGAGTTATTAAAACGAGATCAAAACCTGAAAACAACACATTCCCAGTATGGTTTGACAAAGCATGCATAAACAAAAGAAACGCATATCACAGAACTAGAAAAGCATACAACAAGTATAAAACAACACAGTTAAAAGAAAAACTCAGATGTATAAGTAAGCAATACAAAAATACTCTCCGGATATCTCATGAACAATTTCACACAAAAAAGATAGCTACTTTGAGAACACTTAAATCAAATGACCCTAAACAGTATTGGAGAACTATCAACTCAGATAGGAAAAGCAATAAATGTTGCGCGTCACTGAATGACTTCCATACTTTTTTCAAAAACTTAAATGAAAATACTAATACACAAGAAAATAATAATGATGACTATCATGTAGAAGATATAGAAATAAATGAAGAAATTAATATTCCAATAACAGAACAAGAAATCATAACAGCAATAAAAACTCTGAAAAATAATAAATCACCTGGAGTTGATGAAATAATTAATGAGCAGCTAAAGCAGTCGATCACAATTATGCTGCCAATTTATGTAAAACTGTTTAATGTTATATTCGATTCCGGAATAGTCCCTAGTACCTGGGCTGAAGGTATTATAAAACCAATATATAAACAAAAAGGCGATCCAAAGTTACCAGAAAATTATCGTCCGATTTCTTTACTAAGTTGTCTTGGAAAATTATTCACCAGTATCATAAATAATAGACTCAATAACTATGCGGAGAAATATAATGTAATTCGAGAAACACAAGCTGGATTCCGGAAAAACCACTCTACGATTGACAATCTTTTTATGCCCCCATAGACGATAGTCGGGGGGCATATTGTTTTTGCCCTGTCTGTCTGTCTGTCTGTCTGTCTGTTTGTCTGTTTGTCTGTTTGTTTGTCAGCAACTTTAACATTGGTCATAACTTTTGAGCCAGTATAGATAGAGACTTGATATTTGGCATACATATGTATCTCATGAAGCCGCACATTTTGAGGGGTGACGTGTCAAGGTCAAGGTCATCCTTCAAGGTCAGAGGTCAAATATATGGGTCAAATCGCCGACTTTAACATTGGCCATAACTTTTGGACCAGTAGAGATAGAGACTTGATATTTGGCATGCTTGTGTATCTCATGAGGCTGCACATTTTGAGGGGTGACATGTCAAGGTCAAGGTCAGAGGTCAAGGTCAGAGGTCAAATATATGAGGGGGCATAGTGTTTCACAAACACATCTTGTTATTCTTAAAAGCCTAATTGATTTAGTACATACTGAAAAAAAGAAACTTTATTGCTGTTTTGTTGATTTTAAACAGGCATTCGACTCAGTTTGGAGGGTCGGACTTTGGCAAAAGTTATTAAAAGAGCGGATCAATGGAAAGTGTTTCAACATAATACATAACCTATATGATAATATTAAATCTAAAATACGAACGCAAGAAGGAACTTCTGATCATTTCATGTGCTTAGTAGGGGTAAGACAAGGGGAAAATTTGTCACCTTTCCTTTTTTCTATCTTTTTGAATGATCTGGAACATTTTCTAAACCAAAACAACATTAATGGAATTTCAAAAGAAGCAATTAATGATGATGTTCACATATTCCTTAAACTGTTTATACTCTTATATGCTGACGACACAGTTATATTTAGTAATGAAAAAAACGACTTACAAAATGCCTTAAACATATTCACCGACTACTGTATAACATGGAAATTAAATATAAACACCTCAAAAACTAAAGTCATGATAATAGGGAGAGGAAATGTTAGAAACAAGCCTGAATTTAGGATAAACAACGAAATTTTAGAATATGTAGAGGATTATAAGTATCTAGGACTCTTCTTTTCGAAAACCGGCTCATTTAGAAAAACTAAATTATATATTAGCGAGCAGGCAAACAAAGCAATGTTTTCACTAATAAGTAACATTAAAAAACTCTCATTACCGTTTGATTTACAAATAGAGTTATTTGAAAAGACAGTAAAGCCTATATTACTCTACGGTAGCGAAATCTGGGGATTCGGTAAGTTTGATGATCTTGAGCGAATCCAATTAAAATTTTATAAATACATTTTTTACCTTAAAAAATCAACCCCGTCATATATGGTTTATGGAGAAATTGGAGTAACGCCCTTACAAGTTGATATCCATAACAGAGTTATATCATATTGGTCGAGAATAATTGATAATCTAAGGTCTGACCAACCGAATAAACTGTCCACAAAAATATATCTTCTAATGTATACATATTATAGTAATGATAATATAAAATCTCAGTGGTTTGATAACCTTAAGTCTTTGTTATGTAATGGAGGATTTTCGGGTATATGGTATAGTCAACAATTTATAACTTCGAAATGGCTGACCAAATCATCATATATTAAATTTAAAGATATTTTTATCCAAAATTGGTATTCAACAATAGACAAAACTTCAAACAATAACATGTACAGATTTTAAAATGGCACATTACATAAAATGTTTATCTACTTTTCATTGTAAACGCCTTATGGCCTTCGTAACAAGAAACCATACTTTACCAATAGAGAAAGGGCGCTGGGAAAATATCCCGGCTGCTGACAGAAAATGTCCATACTGCAGAGACTTAGGCGACGAGTATCATTACATTCTCGTTTGTCCGATATTCACTACAGATCGTAAAAAATACGTGAGCAAATATTTTTATAGATATCCCAATATGATGAAGTTTATTAACCTTTTCCAAATAGAAAGTCAAGACGAACTTAAAAAACTCGCTATATTTTGTGACATCGTTATGAAACATTTTAAGCAAAATAAATAAACTCTATTTGAAAAAAAAACCCCACCTCTATTTGAACTACAAGCCAAGGTCATTGGGCTATACATTAGTTGCTTGATCAATTGACAGATAGTTAATTGAGCAATTAATTTAATGTATTGGTTGTGATGCTTTGGAATTATGAACAGCTCCTAAAATGTATAAGGTAACTGACTATGGATTGATGGATTGATTACTTAATCCGCAACTAGATGTACTTATTATATATGTGCATTAATGTTTTATCTCTTCATAAAGTTCAATCTAAATTAAGCTGGGTGCTTAATATCATGCTTTGAATTTATTTATTCATAGCTCTTAAATTGTATAAATTGTATAATATTATACAGCACGCCAAATAAGGGGCGTAAACTGGACAAATCCAACATTTTCTCACTCATTTAAACACATAATGCTATGGTGTAACTATTCATTAGAATCGTCTCAAAGAGACGAATCTGGTGTGTAGTAACACCATAGGGTTAATGCAGAAATAAAGATTTCAGTGTTTGAAATACTCCCCTTACTTTGAGCAACATATTTAAGACTAACAGATTGATTATGTGATCCTTTGTATAATTATCTGATGAGTCAATTGAATAGCTGATGGAATAGCTTTTCAAGATGGTCGTTTGAGAATGCTTTTAATTCTTGATTTTCTTTATAGTCAATGTATCTATGTCTCCTATTTTCGTTTCGTAGGAGAGTGAACTTGGACCCTAATGAAGTTTGAAACAAATGGTTACATATGCATTAGTTGTAATATTACTAATTGAAAAATTAGTTGTATTTGGTGCTTTTAATATATTTGACTTTCTTTGAAAGTCATTGTTACAGTATGCTAGAGGTACCAGACGACCAACTTGTGCCAGTAGCATATCTGTCCCCGTAATACAGCCCGACACACGACTGTATTGCTAGTTGTTATTGCAGCAATTATAGTGCTGTTACATTAGTAACAACGCTACAGCAGCAGTAATAATAGCTTGTGTTATGAATTAAATTACAACTATTACAGAAAAGCAGAAATGTACGTATCTAGGTAGCATTGATTTCTACATCTTGAAAATTATAGATGTCTTGGTCTATAACTTCAATAGTATAATTCAATGTGTATGAGCAATGTTTAAATGTAAGATCCAACTCGGAATTACAAAACTAATAATGATTATTGCCCTAATGACTAATCATAAAAGATGACAATGAATATATCAAAGAAATATTGAGATAAATTCATATGAAAACTTGATAAATACATGTACACGTGAATATCAATCAAATACATTTTTACCGGTGTCTTAATCTTCCGGGATGTTGCCATACATTAGTAATTGTATGGCACCATATCGGAACATTCAGAACCAAGGTACCCTCCCTCATAACATAATTGAAATAGTTTAAGATAGAAACAATAAGAAACAAACAGTTACCTCTAATACTTTAATGTCTCAATTCACTATTTTGTTAAATACACATGAAAAACGGCTCTTTAGACCCAAAAATCTAACATTTACCTATTTGCATAAAATACGCAGTAACTTTGGAAAGTATATTTCCATTTTCATGCAATTCTCTTAATTATATAATATTTTACTGAAACTTGACCAAATGGCCACCTGACCACTCACGGATCATGAGATCTCATGTTCTTAGAGCTGGTAATATGGCCATGCAATCTCTTACAATCTAACAAAACGCATACGCGAATAGCCGTTTTCCACGTGCATACTGGTTGTCATGTGACTATAATTATTATTATTATTTGTATGCTGATGTTTCCTGCATTGCAGGACTTATGCTTGAATAAATAAAAGTTGAAAAGTTGAGTATTTTCTCAATAATTAAGACATTCCCTTGGCCGGCTTGGGTCTTTACAGCTAACCTGTGAAAAAGCATGCAGCACATGGTAAGAGCTATAGCAGTTTGCCTGTCAAGAACCACTGGAGCGTTCCATGTGAGGCCCGTCTCTTACATTTGATGATTTTGAAATGATTAGATTGTCACTAATGCAGTATATGTTTTTATTTTTTATTATGGCAGGGCCTCTCTAGACAGAATGAGACGGCTTGCCATATTTTGCACACTTGTATCATGCTTTTACTGTTACTTTCACGCCTATTGAGAACAATGGGGGGGGGGGAATCATTGAATGGACCTGGGTAATGTCTTTAAACTCTTCTTTACTGCAAAAAAAGTCAAATATTGTATGTCCAAATAAGAAACACGTGGATATTGATCCAATACACACTATATTCGGTGAAACCTCTCTAGAACAACCACCAATAAGATTGTGTGTCTTAAATGCAGGTGGTGTCTTAATGCAGTTATACTGAAAGCTCCCATAGAAGGGTTTATGAGTAGCGTGTCGTCTCCTTTGACAAATTTGGAAAGTCAAATAGCCCAGAGTGAGGACACTTAAATATCAATACCAGCCAAAAGGTTACCGAAGTATTTGTCATTTGATCAAAACTTATAACAATTGGCTGTTACATTAATGAACTCCATTGGGAATAAGCTTTCAACTTGATAGACCGACCCTTTGCCCTTACTATATGGCAAGTATACACACGTACCAGTAACAAAAGGTATGCTTTTATCATTAACCGTTCGGAGGCGAGAAACCAGTGTACTGACATTTGCAAACAGTGTAGACCCATATCAGATGGCTCCTGGAGGAGCCCTCTGATCAGGGTCTGTGGTGTTTGCTATTCAATATTGTTTTGCAAATGCAAGTCGCTCATACCGAAGGGACTCTGAAATCACCGGTGAACCATTCCACCATAAATATTCAGCATTGAAAGGTTAAGTGTTCTTAGTTTGGTATCAAATTCTAGAATCTGGAATACTGGTATTTTTTGTGACAAAGTACTACATACACTATTTGCAGGCGGGTAATCAATGATAATATATCAGTCAAATACAGTTATCAAAATACAGTAAAACCTTTCTATAACGACCACTAAATTAAATCAAGTATTTTGTGTTAAAGGCAGGTGGATGCTTAAAGCAAGATGAAAGTAAAACAGAACGCTCCTGCAGGAGCGTTCTGTTTTACTTTCACCTAGCTTTAAGCAACCACCTGCCCAAAATACCAACTAATTAACACAATTTGGTGGTCGTTAGAGAGAGGTTTTACTGTACAGTAAAACTCGATAGTACGATCACACTCAAATACGTACTTTAATTGATCTTTAACACAGGTTGCAACTTAATGCAGGGTGAGCGTCATGCAGAAAGCTCCTATATGAGCTTTCTGCACGACTTTCACCCAGCATTAAGCAGCCACCTGGCTACAAAACATAAATTACTAAAATTTCGTAGTATCGATTTTTTTCTGCAGTGCCAAATAATTGACTGGTTCAGCTTTACAAGCCCATAGAGAGTGGAGATCGGGTGTCAAAATAAATACGGTATTTGGATACAATCGTTCAACCATGCCAAGTACATACAGAGAAATGGGATTTTCTGTGCCCCCTTCAATAACGGATATAAATGACGTCATAATTAATACTTATTAGGCTATTTGTTAAAATATTATTTCATTTACATATACATGTAGGTTATTTGGGTATTGGTAGAAACTGTAGAATCAGATAAGTATGTACGATTTCATAAGCAAACAAAGCAGACCCCGATCAGACTGTTCCAACAGAAGCGCCTGAACTGGGTCTACCGTATTTGCAATGTTAAATAAAAGGTTTGATAAATGAAATGGTTTATGCAACATATAATCACTCACAGCCAAAGTATTTGATGGAAAGTCTCTTTATTTGCCTGGTTCTGTCTTTATGACATGACTATAAATTCAGAATTATGAAACAGACATTGTTTTTAACCCTTTCGTTGCCAAACTGTCTTCTGCTAACTTTGTCGTCTGCTACAAATTTTCATTCTTTTGATTTTCTTCATTTTTGTTTCAAAAACATAGTAACAGTAACACACAGTTTGGATCCTGATGAGACGCCGAGTTAATCGGCGTCACATCTGGATCGAAACTGTTTGCATAGGTAATCACAGATCCGGTATTGGCAGCGAAAGGGTTAATAGGATTTCTATGTTGGCCAAAAAGTTGGTTATGCGCTAATTGGGTTCGAGAGATTTGAAAGTCATACGCAGATTCAATCTTCAAACCTGACCATGATGGGTTATTTATTAGTTTTCATTCCCTCAACATTTGTCATTTCTGTACCTAATTTAAGCGTGACTTAACCCTTTACTCCATGAATATTCCTGTAAGAAATAATGACATCATGATTAGCCATTTCCCTTATGTAAGCTCATTTTGACGCATCTGCAAACAGAGTAGACCCAGATCAGACGGCTCCTATAGGAGCCGTCTGATCAGTGTCTGCTCTATTTGCTTATGGTGTAATATAGATCTGATTCTACAGCTTCTGCCTGAGCCAAAATTTCCTGTGTGCATATGCCATTATAAAAAATAATCTTATTAATATTCATGACGTCATTATTTCCTACATGCATATTGATGTAGGAATCGTCTGATCGTGATCGGCTCTGTTTGCTTATGAAATGGTATAGATATGATTCTACAGTTTCTGTAATAGCCAATACTTCCTTCATCCATATGTCACTGTAAAAATTCAGCTATTTGACCCATTCCCTCCAGGACTTTTTTAGACACAACGTCTTTGAATTAATCTACCGAAAAGGAGCATTGACTATAGAAAAGGAGAATTTTAGAATTGTGTAGTTTTGAAACCATTGTGATGAATAGAGCTAATTATCACAATAGTTTCAAAAATGAGTTTTACAGAGGCGCAAAAATGCGTCAATATGAGAGAATGGCGAACACTAATAATGCCATTATAACTTACATGAATATTTATGGAGTAAAAGGTTAAATGCAACAAAAGGTTCAACAACTTAAGAACATCTCATCTTATGTTCGGCCCATACTTTTAACAGATGTTTAGTTACTCATTATAATCATGATTGTAATGTTCCCAGGGGGTATTGGCAATTAAAGAATCATTTATTTTCTTGCGTGTCCGCATATGCATGACATGTTGAAGTCTTTTTCGGAGAAAAATGGCAAAACTTAATCGATCTTTAATATTTATTTCGTGCCTTCGTGAGTGAGTGTATGCGTGTTCGTGTGCGTGCTTGTGTGTGTGAGCGCGTGCGTATGTGTGTATTAGGTTTTGTTTATATGTATGTATGTTTGTTCGCTAAAGGCACTTGTCTTAACCCTTTCCCTTATGTAAGCGCGTTTTGCCGCATCTGCAAAGCCGTCTGATCAGGATCTGCTCTGTTTGCCTATGGTGTAATATTGATCTGATCTTCTGCCTGAGCCAAAATGTCATGTGTTCATATGCCATTATAAAAATAATCTTATAAATATTCATAACGTCATTATTTCCTACATTAATATTCATCAGGGAAAGGGTTAAGTTGGTAAACCCATTCCCTATATCCCTCATATTTTTAAGACCCAACCGCTTTTATTAAATCTACCGAAAAGGAGCATTTACTAGAGAAAAAGAAATGTGTGATAAATAGAGCATTTGGTCCATATGAGCAAATGCTCTATTTATCACAATGACTTTTTCAGAATCGTCAAAAGGCGTCAATATGCGGAGATTTGTTAACCTTGTCATAGTAATCAATACAGTAAAACCTCTCTATAACGGCCACTTAATTGCATCAAGTATTTTGTGTTAAAGGCAGGTGGCTGCTTAAAGCAAGGTGAAAGTAAAACAGAACGCTCCTATAGAAGCTTCTGTTTTACTTTCATCTTGCTTTAAGCTGCCACCAGCCCTAAATACCAACTAATTAACATAATTTAGTGGCCGTCATAGAGAGGTTATACTGTATTCGTACACTCATTATTTCTCACAATGAAGTGGCTAATTACGCTTTAACAGTAACAGAGACTTGTGCAACAGTTATTGAAGCGCCATTTCCGTCTACGTGTATTTCTTACGTTTTCGCGTGACTTAGACTTTCTGAGCCAGAAAATGTTTTAGTATCGGAAGAAGACAGAGGGAGAGAAAGAGAAAACAGAGAAATGTGAATAGTAGAAGAAGGGTAGAAAGAACCTGCAGCATGGAGAGACACGGAAAATCGACAGATAAACGCAGAGAAATAGAGATAGACAAAAACACTCTCACTGAGAGTGGTAGAGGGATAAACAGAGCATGAGTGAGCAAGATGTACAAGGAGAAAGAGAGAGAGAGAGAGGAAGACAGAGACAGACAGAGAGAGAGAGACAGACATACAGAGACAGATAGAAAGAAAGACAGACAGACGGAAAGAGATGAGAGAGACACACAGACAGACAGACATACAAACAGAGAATGTGGAGAGAAAGAGGGAGCAAAATAGAGTTAAAAAGTGTTTGTTACACAGTAAAACCACTCTAAAGCGACCGCGTGTAAAGGAGTTTTCTGTATAACTTTCGTCTCTTTTTTAACCCATTACCTCATAGGCTTTTTTAAGACCCAGCCTCTTTGAATAAATCTACCGAAAAGGAGCATTTACTATAGAGAAAAGGAAAATGTTATAATTGTGAAGTATAGAAATCATTATGATAAATAGAGCATTTTCTCCTATAGAGCAAATACTCTACTGATTTATCACAATGGTTTCAAGGGGTGACTATTACAGAGGCGTAGAAAGGCGTATTTATGGAGGAAAGGGTTAAAGGCATATATCCAAATTTAAAGTGATTGCATCAAAATTCCTTTCAGTAACACTGTGATCAATTAATTTTGCTGCAGGGAGGCTTGCTGTTTAAATTCCATTATCAACGAAATGTAACGTATATCTTAAAGACTTATGATGAAGTTACAGCATAGTATAATGAAATGCCAATAAATCATGATAAAAATTGTAAAAAAAAAGATATATCTATAGTACACGCAAGCGTTGCAAGCACCCTCCAGATAACTCGTAATCAAGTATGCCTTTACCCTATGAATATTCATGAAACAAATAAGGACGTCATAAATATTCATTAGATTAATTGTTATAACAGCACATGGACACATAAATGTTTGGCCATGGCACAGACCCTTTTGTAAAATCATATCTATATTATTTCATAAGCAAACAGAACAAACCCTGTT
The DNA here is from genome assembly GCA_963576725.1 of Azorinus chamasolen. Taxonomy (NCBI): domain Eukaryota; kingdom Metazoa; phylum Mollusca; class Bivalvia; order Cardiida; family Solecurtidae; genus Azorinus; species Azorinus chamasolen. The sequence continues at coordinate 78,624,689 of OY755243.1, forward strand.
TGTGTTGATTAACGTCCCTTTCTGTCAACTATGGGCTAAGTGTACGCCCAAGAGAGAGAGAGAGAGAGAGAGAGAGAGAGAGAGAGAGAGAGAGAGAGAGAGAGAGAGAGAGAGAGAGAGAGAGAGAGAGAGAGAGAGAGAGAGAGAGAGAGAGAGAGAGAGAGAGAGAGAGAGAGAGAGAGAGAGAGAGAGAGAGAGAGAGAGAGAGAGAGAGAGAGAGAGAGAGAGAGAGACTTTATAAAAAAAAAGAATTTAGATATTTCTGGTAGATGACTGCTTATCCCTTTCCTCCATAAATACGCCTTTCTATGCCTCTCTAAAAGTCACTCTTTGAAACTATTGTGATGGTGTTAGAAACCATTGTGATAAATAGAGCATTTGCTCCACAGGAGTAAATGCTCTATTTATCACATTGGTTTCATAACTTCACAGTTCTAAACATTTTCCTTTTCTCTAGTTAGTGCTCCTTTTGAGTTTTCGGTAGTTTTTTTTTTCAAAGAGTTTGGGTCTAAAATGGCCTATGAGGTAATGGGTTAAGGGACTGCTTTAGTGAGGTTCTACTGTAATTATGTAAAATAAATTATATATATATATATATATATATATGATTATTGTTTTATAACGGCACATGAACATATGGCTTTTTTTTAGCTATGGCAGAAACTGTTTTACAATAAGATCTAGACCATGATCGGACATCTCCTACACTGTAGAAGACGTCCGATCTTGATATAGATCTTATTGTAGTACAGGAGCTGTCTGATCTGGTCACTGGGTCTACTCTGTTTGAGAATGCGTCTATATGGGGTAATTCTGAGTCTGCTTAGCACAATCTGATCTACACTTGCAGAAATTCTTTGATTGAGGTGGGACGTCGTGTAAGCCGATCTGTCACTAGGGTCCAATCTATTTGACATGCAGTTAGTAGTTTCCAGAATTTTGAACGGATAAGAAGTAAAAAGTTGCAACAAAAAGGAGCTTAACCCTTTCCTTCATATGAAAGCGTACGCATTTGCAAACAGTAGACCCAGATCAAACGGCTCCTATAGGGGCCGTCTGATCAGGGTCTGCTCTGTTTGCTACTGGAAACTGAAAGATATGTTTTTTTATTACTTTCTAAAATGGATACAACTTTCCACATTCCATGTTTCATTTTCACCATTTTGTCTATGAATATTCGGTAATGAAATTTGGAATAAACATAGAACAATGAAAGGGTTATTCAGAAATCATTGTCAGAACATGATAAGGCTTAATATTACAAAATATTATTCAGATAATGTGACACAGACGCACACGTGCACAAGTACGCACACGCACTCAAGTACGCACACGCACTCGCACACGGACATTTTAACCTACCCTACTAACACTTACCTCAAGTCTAAGTTTTCCAACGGGTGGACTTGCGTAAGGTATACCCAAAAATGTCTCCACTTCTTTACGTCCATGTACAAACTCCACCTTACCTCTGACTTTCCCGTACTTTGTAGCACGTAGAGTATAATCACAAACACCAACCTTTACCGTAACCATGATCAAAATAATTTCAAAACTCATCCATCTGTTTAATATGTTCATTTTCTTCATAATTAATCTCACGGATGTCCTTAACCACATATATTGCCAAAGTTTCCGATACAACTTTATTTAAATACCCGTACAGAAGTTATTAAATACCCGTTCTTACCACCGAACGGCTAAAACCATTGTAGTGAGAGCGTGAGAGAACGCGAGTACATATAACCCGGTATTGTATACGTCCGCACGCGTATTCGGTCAGTAATGAAATGTCTTCGGTAGATATGCGTGTGTCTCTGCTTCCCGGTGTAGCAGCATGACTTCCGATCAGCGAACGGTAGCTAGGGTGTACAGGTCATGATCCATTAAGAACGCCAGGTACTTGATAATTGTTGTTTGCTTCAGTTCTGTGTCAAAAATGTTAATACTCTAGTTATTGTTGTTGTTGTTTTAATGAAGCAATTATGTCAATCATATTTGGATCCTGATGAGACTCCGAGTTACTCGGCGTCTCATCTAGATCCAAATGTGTTTGCAAAGTCGGCCACGGAATATCATCTGGGTAGTTAGGAGATCCTCATTATCCCGCTAACCGCGACCGCAAACAGTATGGATCCTGATGAGAGGCCAAGTTACTTGGCGTCTCATTAGGATCCAAGCTGTTTGACAATTTGTGAATAGTTTCTCAGAGGTTTATGTCTTGACACTAGATCAATATATTCTCAAAAGTTTAATAGAATTGGAAGTAGTCACAATTAACCCTTTCCCTGTTGTATATTCATATTAGAAATAAGGACGTCATGAATATTAATAAGATTATTTTTTATAATGGTTTATGAACACAACACATTTTGCCTCAGGCAGAAAATGTAGAATCAGATCTATATTAGACCATAAACAAACAGAACAGACCTTGATCAGACGGCTCCTATAGGAGCCGTCTGATCTTGGTATACTCTGTTTGTAGATGCTTCAAAATGCGCTTACATAAGGGAAAGGAGAATCGACATCATGTTTTCACAGCTTAACCTATTCCCTGTTCTATATTTATTCAAAATTTCAAGTACCTACTGTATATTCATGGACAAAGCAATTATAATGAAATATGAAAGGTGTAACATTGTAGCCATTTTAGAAAGTAAATACACAGATCTTTTAATTTCTATTAGCAAACAGAGTAGACCCTGACGATACCTCTAGGAGCCGTCTGGTCTGGGTCTACTCTGTTTGCAGATGCGTGAAAACACGTTTATATTAGGGAAAGGTTTTATAGCAGATCCGTCATCATGTTTTCACAGCTTAACTCCTTCCCTGGTCTGTATTTATTCCAAATTTCAGTACCTACTGTATATTCATGGACAAAATAGTTGTAATGAAATATGAAAGGTGTAACATTGTAACCGTTTTAGAAAGTATTTACGCAGATAACATAGATTTGTCAAATTCCATTAGCAAACAGAGCAGACCCTATAGGAGCCGTCTGATCTGGGTCTACTCTGTTTGAAAATACATGAAAATGCGTTTATATGAGGGATAGGGCTATGGGTTAAGTATTACTCTAGTGATCGTTTTGTGCCGCGTTATTCCTCTCTGGCATCATTATCCGGGTGTGACAGAACCAAGCCATCGGTCCGCGGGACTGGTATCGTGCGGTTTACGGTGCGGGTCAGGTATCGTGCGGTTTACGGTGCGGGTCTGGTGTCGTGTGGTTTACGATGCGGGTCTAGTATCGTTAGGTTTGCGGTGCGGGTCTGGTATCGTGTGACTTATGGTGCGGGTCTGGTATCGTGTGGTTTACGGTGCGGGTCAGGTATCGTGCGCTTTACAGTACGGGTCTAGTATCGTGTGACTTGTGGTGCGAGTCTGGTATCGTGCGGTTTACGGTGCGTATCAGGTATCGTGCGGTTTACGGTGCTGGTCTGGTATTGTGTGACTTATGTTGCGGTTCTGGTATCGTGTGGTTTACGGTGCAGGTCTGGTATCGTGTGGTTTACGGTGCTGGTCTGGTATCGTACGGTTTACGGTGCGGGTCTGGTATCGTGTGATTTACGGTGCGGGTCTGGTATCGTACACTGCAGACTAATGAGGCAAAAATATAGTGTGTTTAGCTTTAATTTAGATATATAGTAATAGAATATAGTCTGTTTCATATAAACGCATGTTCACGCTTCTGCAAATAGAGTAGACACAGATCAGACGGCTCTTATAGCAGCCGTCTGATCAGGGTCTGCTCTGTTTGCTAATGGAATTTGATAGATTTGTTTCTTTAGTTTCTAAAATGGCTACAATGTTCCACCTTCCATATTTCATTATAAATATTTTGTCTATGAATATTGAAATTTGGAATAAACATTGAACATGGTTAAGTTGCAACGATAATCATTACTCTAGTGGTCGTTTTGTATCACACTGTTCCTTTCTTGCACATGCCAGTATCCGGATGTTACGAAACCTGGCCCTCGGTCCGCGGGTCTGGTATCGTGTGCGGTTTACGGTGCGGGTCTGGTATCGCGTGCTTTACGCTGTGGTTTATGCTGCGGGTGTGGTATCATAGAGACTAAGATGGCAGAATATAGCCTGCTTAATTTACGAGTAGAATAATATTAAAATACAGTCTGCTTCATCTAAAAGCATTCTCACGCATCTGCAAACAGACCAGGATCTGCCCTGTTTGCTAATGGAGTTTTGTAGATCTGTTTCGTTAGCTTCTAAAATGGCTACAACGTTCCACCTTCCATATTTCATTATAACGTTGTTGGTGAAATTTGGAATACATATAGGACAGGGAAAGGGTTAAAGTTTTGTCTATCATTATTTAGAGGCAAACATTATAATTTATCTGCTTTCAAACTAACGAGCTGATTGTCGAGCAATTGATATTTGCAAGCACGCCTGATATTTCAGCCCCTTTTACGCCGCTGCAGACAATGTAGATCCAGATCAGACAGCTATTGTCGGATCTGCTTTGAAATAAAATCTGCTTTAAAATAACATACGAGGGGTGTTCCAAAAATAATGTCACTTGCATCGGTGCTCATATAGCGGAAGTGCTTTTGTTCATTTTAATTTGCTCTGCCCTTCAAAATACTCTCCGCCAGCCAGAATACACCTTTTTAGCCGGTCAATCCATTTTTGGAAGCATTTTTCATACTCTTCAATGGGGACACCCATCAGACACTGATAAACAGCAGATCCAAGGGCATTTCTCGAATTGTATCTCCTTCCAGATAAATGATATTTAAGTTTTGGAAAGAGAAAATAGTCGCAGGGGGCCAAGTCTGGCGAATACGGAGGGTGCGGAAGGACGGTAACCTTCTCTGACTCCAAAAAGTCAGTCACAATACGTGCCTTGTGAGCAGGTGCATTATCATGCAAAAGTCGGACATACTTAAGTCCTGTTTTGGGGCGGCTACTTTTGTAGTAGTTCTTCAATTTTCTCAGAACGTTTTTATAGAACTTGCCTGTGACCGTTCTGCCTTTTGGCACCGGGATTTGAATAGCTGGACCCTTATTAGTGAAAAAAATAGCATACAAAACCTTCTTTACCGTTCGTATTCGTTTGGCAATACTTGGGCGTCTGGCATTTTTAGTGGCCCATATTCGGTTGGAAACCTTCCGCTTTGGTTCAAAATAATACACCCAGGTCTCATCACCAGTGACTATATTATCAAAAGCCTTTTTACTATATTTTGGGTACATTTTGAGAAGGTTTTTTTGCCATTGTTACACGCGTCTTCTTTTGCTCATCCGTTAACAAATGGGGTATCCATCTTGCATTTATCTTTCTAACTTTTAGGTGTTTCTTCAAAATTGCATGAACTCTTGCTAACGACAAGTTTGTCATTCGAGCCAATTGTCTTACGGTGAATCGAGCATCAGTTTTGAGGATATTTCGGATTTTTTCTATGTTAACCTTTGGTCGTAGTTGTTGCAGGACGACCTGGGCGAGCAGCATCTTTCAGTTGCTGCTGCCCAGCAGTTGCTGCTGTCCCTGTGGGACATTTGGCCCTCCCCATAAATGTCACACACCTCGCGGTGAATATCTACAGCCTTTATGCCGAGTAATGACCTACCTTTTATATAGGCCCTAATTTCAAGAACATTTTCAGCTCGTTTTCCTGTCATTTTGTGTATAGTCTAACGAATAGGCTATGAAACGATGTACACTGTACCGAGGCAAGTGAACGTGTGGACGAGATATTTACCTGTGTCACGAGCCAGTGATCACTCAATCGACACGAGGTGGTTTTGTGCATGAATTGCACGATTTCCGCGAAATAAAGCACAGATGACATTATTTTTGGAACACCCCTCGTAGATGTGATTCTACAGTTTCTGCCACGTGTTCATGTGAACTTTATAAAACAATAAGCTGCAGTACTAATAAACACGAGTAACTATCTCTAACAAGAGTATTCATTAACCCTTCGCTTGCAATTCACGTCAGTATACCTACCTGTAAATAGTGAATACCCAGATGAGACAGCTCCTGTAGGAGCTGTCTCATCAGGGTCTGCACTATTTACAAGTTGATTGTGCAATCAGTGCACTCCACAGCAGTGATTGCACAGTGAGTGAAATACTTGTACACGGTGAAGATATATGTAATTATAAAACAGGGCATGGGTAAAGAAGGAGAAATGTATTTTAAAATTCAGCAAGAGAAGCGTTACGTTTGAGTCGTCTGATCAGGTTCTGCACTGTTAGATTATGTATAGAATATATAAAATATTTAAGATTATATACTACAGTTGGATCTCATAAACCAGTCCCTGATATTGACGACTTTTGACGACTCTGTAAAAGTCACTTTGTGAAACCATTGTGATAAATAGAGCATTTGCTCCAATAGGAGCAAATGCTCTATTTATCACAATGATTTCAAGCTACAAAATTAAAATGTTTTCCTTTTCTCTAGTTAATGCTCCTTTTCGGTAGATTTATTAAAAGCGGTTGGATCTAGAAATAGTCTATGAGGTAATGGGTTAACTCGAAATTTTAATAAAGACGAATTAAGAACGTTTTAGGCAGGTGACTGTTTAAACCTAGAGGAGCATTCTGTATGACTTACACCCTGCATAAAGAGGCAACCTCCCTTAAAGATCGGTAATGATACGTATTTGAGTTTTTGAATAATATTTCTTTTACTGTATTTGACTTAACACATTCCCTCCTAGTGACGCATTTTGGCGTCTCTGTAAAAGTCACATTTTGAAACCACTGTGATAAATAGAGCATTTGCTCCATAGGAGCAAATGCTCTATTTATCAAAATGATTTAAAAACTACACAATTCTAAAATTTCATTTTCTGTAGTAAATGCTCCTTTTCGGTAGATTTATTCAAAGTGGTTGAGTCTACATATAGTCTAGGAGGGAATGCGTTAACTATACATGTACATTCACGTTTTTCACGTAACAGTATAAAATTATTAATTAATTAGCGTTCATAACGGGCTGAATTTGCCATGAAAGTTCACGAGCGTCTACAGGAGCCGTCTGATCTGGGTCTGCTGTTTGCAAATGCTTTAGAAAGGCGTATATTTGGAGTAAATGGTTAAAATGGACATATGCAAACAGTGTAGACCCAGATCGGAGGAATCTTGAAGGGGCTGTATGATCAGCGCCTGCACTGTTTGCTGAACCCATCAATGTCAGTGTCATATTCTAGCAAATATTTTGTTTGCTGTGACCCCACAAACACCCCACCCCCACTCCACCATCTCCACACCACGTGAACAGTGGAACGGCCCTAGCGTATATGATCTTGGCGAGATTTCCATAGATAATAATGGGACTTAACCCTTTACCACATAAATACGCCTTTTTACGTCTTTACAAACAGAGTATTGAGTACAGGGACTGTTGATTCAGTTGTGAATACTGTTGTTGTTACTGTCTATATTTCTGTTGTTATTGTTATTTGCAGAGATATTTATAGAGATTTTTATCGTCGATATCGCGGATATTGCTTTTAATCCATTCCTGTTCTGCGTTTATTCCAAAATTCAATACCTAAAATTGCATTGCACAAGAAAGTTACAACGAAAATGGAAGGTAGAACATTGTAGCCATTTTAGAAAGTAAAGAAACAGATCTTTCCAAATTTCATTAGCAAACAGAACAGACCCTGATCAGACGGCTCCTATAGGAGCCGTCTGATCTGGGTCTACTCTGTTTGCAAATGCGTTAAAACTCGTTTATATGAAGGAAAGGGTTAATTAATGTAGGTATAACCAATTTCGGCAATTGTCACTGTCGAGTACAGGAGAGTTCAGCCTGCCGTGAGGTCACTATTCAAAGAGTAAGCTTGTAATCTGATAATTTTTGTTAACCCTTTCCCCACTGCCAAAAAATATACCTGCTTAAATTTAGGTCTGTTTGAATTATGACTACTTCCGACTCGATCAATCTTTTGAGAAACCATTGACCGAGTGTCAAACAGCTTGGATCCTGATGACACGCCGAGTTACTCGGCGTCTCATCTGGATCAAAGCTGTTTGCAAATGCGAGACAGGTCGCGCGGATAGTGGGATACGGTTTAATATATTAATTCACTTTGAAGTGGGATTTTTATCTTTTTAAACCTGTTACTGTCTTCAAGTTTGTCGGGACGAAAAAACAAAGCTTTAGCCTGTTAAAACTCTTCTCGTTAGTCGAACATGCATCCGCCTATTTTCTTAAATAAGTATCTCTGAGTTTTGCAGAACTCTAAAATATCTTTACTGAATGGTTGAGGTCCTGGTAAGATATGTTATTTACGTGACAACTGATTTTGTGTCACAACGGTGCGCAAAAATTAACTCTCGCACCATTAGCGTAATAAAGATTAAATAGGAAAAAACTTCGTGACAGTATCACAGTTAAAACTGATTGCATCATTTCGTGAGAAGGGCGTATGTAACCTGTACGAGAAATATAATAGCAGATCTATCGCCGACAGATGGCTTGAAGTCGCCACTTGTATTATGATGATAAACAATATAATTGAATGGAAGAAAATGAGAATTTAGGCACATGATGTAGGTACTTTGCGTAAGCCATTACTCAATTTATGCGCACTTTAATTGTGATTATGCTGTTGTGATTGTGCTGTTGTGATTATGTTGTTGCTGTTGAAAAGAAATCAGTGGAGATTTCATTTTGAAAAGTGCATCAGATGACGTTTGCTCAATTTGCAAAGATGATATATTTATATACTTGATTCTTTCTTATGTTTCATATATACCTTTTTAAAACCCTACTTTTACACGTGATAAACCAAACTAACTATCGTTTTCTGTTAATGCATTCTCTTCTGCGAATAAATAAAATCAGAGCTACGGATAAAGGTGTGATCTAAAAATACTAAAATCATGATTTCTCCACCAAACCCAGTGGTGTGACCCCTCTTTAGAATCGTCTCGAAGAGACGATTCTAAAGAGTGGTCACAACATAGGGTTTGGTGTACAAATAAAGAAGTTATTCTTAACATTGTTTTAATCTACGTATCTTATCTAGACCTCTGATAAATTCTGTTAAAATTTGGATCATGTACAATGTTGAATACTTCAGGGTTCGATGAAGCTTTTGAGATACTATTGACCGAGAGTCAAGTTTAACCCTTTCCCTTTTGTATGTTCAAGAAAAAATGACGTCATGAATATTAATATGATTGTTTTTTTAATAGGGGTCTTATGTACATAGGGGCTCGTGAACATTTTGCCCCAGGCAGAAGCTGTAGAATCAGATCGATATTACACCATAAACTAACAGTGCAGACCCTGGTCAGACGGTTCCTATAGGAGCCGTCTGATCTGGGTCTGCTCTGTTTGCAGATGCGTCAAAATGCGCTTACATAAGGGAATGGGTTAACTTGAATCCTGATGAGACGGCGAATTAATTGGGCCAATGGCGTCTCATCTGGATCCTAACTGTTTGCAAATGCGATCTAGGTTGTGAATATCGAGGGATTTTTTTTTACTTACCGTGATAAATTCAGTCTTTAATTTATCTTCAGCTTACAGTACAATCTCTCTAAACCGGACATTAAATTAAGTATAAATATCGGTCTTGGGGACAGGTGGCAGCTTAATGCAGAGTGAAAGTCATGCAGAAAGCTCTGTAGGAGCACATTTGTCTCGGAACACATTTGTCTTACGTAAGACGGATGCGGTCGCATTTGTCTCAGGTAAGACACATACGACCTCAAATGTCTCACAAAAAAACACAATTGTGTGACAGATGTGCTCCGATCAATTTTTTAAGGGACAAGAAAGCACAATTGTCTCGCGTCATTTTTTATGAAATACAAGCACATTTGTCACATATTTTTCAACGGTAGAACACATCTTAGAATCGAGGTTCGCCGTTTTACCTCATATCAAGTGTGATTACCAATAGGTCTGCTAATGATTTTCTATATAGAATCTTAAACCTAAAAACTGCAGTGGAACTATCAATTCCAAAATCTCTAATTCAAGAAATTTGATTGGCTAAACCGTAAGGTTTACACCGAATCATACGGAATCCTGTTAGTGCCACATGGAATATCGTGTCTCGCATCCTTATACGTCTGAGGTGGCCGATACACGTGCTGGATGAAGTCCGATAAAAACATGGACTTCAGTTAACTTCAGAAATATTTGCGGCTTAAAATTCGGCATCCCCGAGAAACAATCCGCAGCCAGAAAAGCTGGATGAAGTCTGTTTTACTCACTCCAATAGATCTGACAAAAACACGGACTTCAACTTCAAAAAAATATGCGACCAAACATTCGGCATCCCCGAGGAAAAATCCACGGCCGAAAATTCGACAGCCCCGAGAAAAAATCCGCAGCCGGAAAAAGTTGGATGAAGTCCGTGTGTTTCCCTTAGCCATTGGTTCGACAAAAGCACGGACTTCAGAAAAATATGCGGCCAAAAATTCGGCAGCCCCGAGAAAACATCCGCAGACGAAAAAGCTTGATGAAGTCCGTGTTTTACCTTAGCCATAGGTCCGACAAAAGCACGGACTTCAAACATATGTGCGGCCGAAAATTCGGCAGCCCCGAGAAAAAATCTGCAGCCGGAAAAGTTGGATGAAGTCCGTGTTTTTCCCTTAGCCATAGGTTCGACAAAATCACGGACTTCAGAAAAATATGGGGCCAAAATTCGGCAGCCCCGAGAAAAAATCCGCAGCTGGAAAAGATGGATGAAGTCCGTGTTTTTCCCTTAGCCATAGGTTCGACAAAGCACGGACTTTAGAAAAATGTGCGGCCAAAGATTCGACAGCCCCGAAAACAAATCCGCAGCCGGAAAAGTTGGATGAAGTCCGTGTTTTACCCTTAGCCATAGGTCCGACAAAAACACGGACTTCAGAAAAATATGCGGCCAAAGATTCGGCAGCCCCGATAAAAAAACCGCAGCCGGAAAAGTTGGATAAAGTCCTTGTTTTTCCCTAAGCCATAGGTCCGACAAAAACACGGACTTCAAAAAAATAGTCGGTCAGAAATTCTGCAGCCCCGAGAAAAAATCAGCAGCGGGAAAAGTTGGATGAAGTCCGTGTTTTTCCCTTAGCCATAGGTCCGACAAAAACACGGACTTCTGAAAAAATATGCGGCCAAAAATTCGGCAGCCCCGAGAAAACATCCGCAGCCGAAAATGTTGGCTGAAGTCCATTTTTTTCCCTTAGCCATAGGTCCGACAAAAACACGGATTTCAGAAAAATATGCGGCAAAAAAATCGGCAGCCCCGAGAAAAAATCCGCAGCCGGAAAAGTTGGATGAAGTCCGTGGTTTTCCCTTTGCCAAAAGGTTCGACAAAAGCACGGACTTCAGAATATTATGCGGTCGAAAATTCGGCAGCCCCGTGAAAAAATCCGCAGCCGGAAAAGTTGGGTGAAGTCCGTGTTTTTCCCTTAGGCATAGGTCCGACAAAAACACGGACTTCAGAAAATTATGCAGCCAATCCGACGAAAAAATCCGCAGCCGAAAAATTCGGCAGCCCACAGATTTCTCTAATTCCATAAGCAAACACAGCATACCCTGATCAGACGGCTCCTATAGGAATCGTCTTATCTGGGTCTACTCTGCTTGCAGATGCATGAAAACACGTGTATGTGAGGGAACGGGTTAAGTCTCATTTCCAATTTATCGCAAATATGAATGTTTACGAGCACATCGGTCACACCTCGTGAGACAAATGTGCTCCGAGACAATTGTGCTCCTACAAAGCTCCTCTTGGAGATTTATGTATTACTTTCACCCTGTATTAAACAGCCACCTGCCTGAATGAATGTAAATTATTCTCTACTAGAATTCCGGTTTAGAGGGGTTTTACACTACAGTAAAACCCCTCTAATGCGACCACTTAGGAGCCGTCTGAATTGGGTCTACTCTGTTTGCAAATGCGTGAAAACACGTTTATATGAGGGAAAGGGTTAAAGTAAATGAGACTCTTTGATACCAGACGAAAGTGTTTGCAGACGAAATGTAGTTGGCGGCAAAAGTGTTAATACCATCATAAAGCCTTGCCAAGGTGAACATTAATTTGTATGGTGAAGGAGAAGCGGGTTTGAGATGTTCAGGCTGAGAATCTCAAATTGTCAAACTGATCTGATCGTTGTCAATCGACAATCGTTTCCAAACAAAATCAAAGAAAAGAAAACAAACCGATTGGATAATGTAAAAACTACAGCAGACAAGAGATTCAAGAGATTTTGTAGTCAAATGTTTTTACAGCAGGGAAATGTTAAGAAGTTTATTCTTTCACTTATCAAAATATTAGATTGAGTGACGGAATTCAGATACTTCATTAAGATCGTGTCATGATTGCAGTTGAAACTAGTTCTAAACAGAAGTAGATGCTTATGTTGTAGATAAAAATACGAAGTATGCCGTCTAGAAGTCTGTTTCAATCGTGTGACGTCACATGAATTCTCTCGCTTCGTACACTGAAATAACGACCGTCTCCATCGTCTGCAACAAATAAAGGGGTCTTCTTTTTCTTAAAATGATGTGTTAAATGAGTTTGGATCCTGATTAGGCAATGAAATGCTGTACAGTAAAACCTCTCTATAACAACCACCAGACTGTGTTAATTATTTGGTATTTGGGGCAGGTGGTTGCTTAAAGCAAGGTGAAAGTAAAACAGAACGCTCCTATAGGAGCGTTCTGTTTTACTTTCACTTTGCTTTGAGCATCCACCTGCCTTTAACACAAAATACTTGATGTAATTTAGTGGTCGTTATAGAGATGGTTTGCAATATTTATCACAATGCTTTCAAAGGGTGACTTTTACAAAGGCGTTAAAAGGCGTCAACATGAGGGAATGGGTTAAAGCTTACATGACAAGACAGATCAATACAGATTTTTGTTCAATTTTGGCCATAGTAATGTTTTCATCTATCTGATTGATGTTACGCTAGTGCGTAAGTGCGTATCGCTATCTACGCCCCTGATTGTGTGGTAGGTAAATCCTTTACCTGTTGAATATTCATAGAATTAACATTATAAATAACGAACCTCGAGCCTACTGAGCAAAATTGTGTTTGCTCAAATTCTGGCAAACTCCAATTTCTAAAAATACATATACATTTTTATCTACGAAATGCAATTACAGTCAATGAGTTTAGATCCTGATGAGATCTGGATCCAAACTGTTTACAGAGGTGATCACGGATCCGCTCACAGCAGGCTAAAGGTTTACTACATTTTTTTTGAATGGAATATGAATATAGAAATCTATTCTGCTTGCAAAGCCGTCAGAAGGCATATCTGTGACGTAATATTATAAATTTGGACGAGTTAGTTTAGCCTTCTTGTTAACCCTTTCCCTCATATAATCGTGTCTTCACGCATTTGCAAACAGAGTATACCCAGATCAGACGGCTCCTATAGGAGCCGTCTGATCAGGGTCTGCTCTGTTTGCTAATGGAATTTTATAGACGTGTTTCTCTAGTTTCTAAAATGGTTACGTTGTAATTATGTTCCACCTTTCATATTTCATTATACATGTAATTATTTTGTCCATGAATATTCAGTAGGTATTGAAATTTGGAGAAAAAAAACATAAATAAGAGAAAGGGTTAAGACACTTGTGTTTTGTTTATTGTTTGTTTATTTCATAAACTCTTTCACTGCCGAATTTTGTCGTATGCAAATTAGTCGTCTGCTACAATTTTTCTTCTTTTTTATTTAAAAAATAGTCACACTAGTAAATAGGTTAGATCCTGATGAGACGCCGAGTTACTCGGCGTCTTATCTGGATCCAAACTATTTGCATAGGAATATTACAGACGTGGCCTGGGCAGCAAAAGAACTAAAATGTCGGAGGGTGGGTTTTGTGTGTTTTAGTAATAAAATTGTCAACATTCTAAATTGCCCTTATATGTTTTACAATCAGTGTAGACTAAGTCACCGCGTTAGAATGCTATTCGTTTACTTTCAAATACATTTTACCTCATGATTCTGGGCTATGTTATAGTTAGAACATATTAAGTGAAATCTTAGTGGTTAAGAAGGGGCGGAGCGAGCGAAAGCGAGCGCGCCCCTTCTTAGCCACTAAGATTTCACTTAATATGTTCTAACGGACTTAGAACATAACCTATATTTTGATTGGCTCACGCCATTAATCGTTCCCACGGTTCAAATAAACAAACATCGCGCGCCCACAGTACTTATGCGCCAAATGTGACGTCACTGATTTTCATTCCTTACAAAACTCAGTACAAAATGGCTGGCAATTTTGACATCGGTGATTTCGAATCTTTGTTAGAAAATGCTACGTTAACTCAGCTATTGGATATACCAAATGACGACATTCTTAGCTCTAGGTTTTCCGAACCTGTGTCATGTACGGAACTTAAAAAAACGGGAGGATGGGATTCCAATTTAAGAAAATTAATAAGCAAACAATTGGACAATGAATCTGTGGAAGCAATGGGCTCAACACAGGAATACAAGGACAGAGACACTGTGTGAGCTTGACTGCAAGCTAATACCTGAAGAAATTTGTGATTTAGACAATGTGCAGTTGGATTACTGGATGCAACGTTTCATTGTTACCTGAATGTTTTATACAGGCGTGTTAAACAAGACCATGACAGGCAGTATACGATCAGAATTATAAAATTATTCAAGCAAACAGAGTAGACCCTGATCAAACAGGATTGTCTGGCCATGGTCTGCTGTTTGCAAAAACGTAAATACGCATATAAATGTATATAGATCTATATGAAGTAAAGGGTAAAACACAGAATGATATGTCCTTTTTGCTCATGTTTCGTCTGTAACGGAACGCAATGAAGAAAATATTCCAAAAAGGGAATTAATATGATATAGAATCTATACGGTAAATACTTCAATAGATCTAGCTCTGATCTAATATTTCGACCACTAAGGGCCTTTTTTTAAAGATTATCATGATAATCTTTGAAAAAGGTCATAAGTGGTCGAAATTCAAGTATTTATGTAATGGAACGTTAAACAGTTTAGATCTCGAATCAGGGCCGCGTTTCTATGGTTTCTTTGCCTTATAAAAAACACCGACTGCAATTTTGAGCCGGTCACCGTGAAGGTTAACAATGAGTTCCGGTTGTGAGATCGCCAAATACGGCAGTGTTTACTACTAGTCACGAGGAGGCGGAGTTATGACAGCGCGTGCAGACACCACGCGAGGTCGAAATAAACAAAACTCTTAATGATTAAGTGATGTACTTAATGGATGCAAAAGGCAGTTTGATTGGCTGAAAATGTAGGTTATGTTCTAATTTTGTTGTGAAACAGACTTGATCGTCACTCTTTTCGGAGGTAATAATTATATGTTAGTCCTTTCTGACGTCAGTATTAGATATAGAATATTACTTATATATTATTTAAATTCATTTGATTTGATATTTTTGCTGTGAAAACAGAAATGATCGTCATCCGTTTCGGATGTAATAATTATATGTTATTCGTTTCTGACGTCAGTATTAGATATAGCATATTATTTAAACATTATTTTAATTCATTTGGTTACTTATCTATTAAATAACAGTACAGGTCGTGAAGAATACTCAAACGAGTCGTGTGCCTTCATATTAGCGTTCTATAAAGAATTACATGAGACAGTGATTGCAATTGCGCCGGGGTCTATTTTACACGGGCATGTCACGTTTTTGACACAAATCTGTTTATAATTATTATCTCGTTTGCCGCCATGGGTAAATTTCTCATCACAGTTTGGATCAAGATAACTCGGGGTCTCATCTGGATCTAAACTGTTTTATTCTACATAATGATCATTTTAAAAACTTAACCATTTCCCTCATATGGACGTGTTTTCACGCATTTGCAAACAGAGAAGACCCAGATCAGACGGCTGATCAGAGCCTGTTGTATTTGCTTATGAAATTATAATAGGCCCGACTCTTCAGTTTCTATCAATACCAAAACAATACTGTCTAAAAATTAATTATAAATTTCAGCTAATAAATATTAATTATGTCAGTATTTCTTACATGAATACTGAACAGGAAAAAGGTTAACGAATTTTCAACGATGGAAATTTAAGCGGGCACATTTTGCACAATACGTTGCAGCGAAGAGATATCACTAAAAAGAAAAGTGCAGCCTCAGCAAATACATGATTAAACTTTTAAAAATGAACTTATTTCAGTGAAGTCCTCCCAAAGCTGTCATTCAAAATACAGTTGATATTTCGAATTAGGATAACTCGAACTCGGGATAACTCGAACTCGGATAACTCGAACTCGGGATAACTCGAAGTAAAAATTCGATCCTTCTACAGGAGCTTTCAGCATAACTTTAGACCTGCATTAAGCTGTGAACTTGAAAAGTTGTTCAGATTAGAAATCGGATGATTCGAGCCTCTGTTATCTCGAAGTAATTATATTGTGCCTGGAAGTTTGAGATAATCAAGTTCAACTGTATGTAATGATCTGTATTTAACACAGCTAGTACATACATAAAGGACGAAAGGGCGATCTTTCTGCGTTACTTTCATCCTGTATATATATGAAGTATCTTCCGGTATTTTTCACCGCGTGTTCACTTTAACCCTTTATTGTAAAGCTTCTCACAGACGACCTCTAAAATATGTCAGGCGAATTCTGTATTACTTTATCTCTGTATTAACCCTTTCCCTCATATAGATGTGTTTCCAGGCATTTGCAAACAGAGTAGACCAAGATCAGACGGCTCTTAGAGGAGCCGTCTGATCAGGGTCTGCCCTGTTTGCTAATAGACTTTGATAGATCTGTTTCTTTGCTTTGTAAAATATCTACAATGTTCCACCTTCCATATTTCTTTATAACTATTTTGTTAATGAATATTCAGTAGGTATTGAAATTTGACCTAAATACAGAAATGGGAGGGGTTCAGCAAATACCTGTTCGTATAGACCCCTCTGTTTATTCATTCAGTGTTAAATAGTGTTTACTCTGTTTGCAGATCTAATTCCCCCACTGTTTGTCGTTGCAATAATTTTCCCGAAATTGTATACGAATGCAAGTAATTAATATGCATACCCCGGTAATAGGTTGTGCCTTGTATGAATATTTATGAAGCAAAGGGTTTTTACGCTGCTAATGTCGCATCTGTGATTACTTATGCAAGTAGTATGGATCCAGATGAGATGCCGAGTGACTCGGCGTCTCATCAGGGTCCAAACTGTTTGTTACTGTGATTGTTTCTTGAAACAAAAAGGAAGAAAAAAATGGAAATTAGCAGACAACAAAGTTTGCAGGCGACAAAATTTGGCAGCGAAAGAGTTTAAGAGGGTCTACTGTAGCTATCAGCAATCCTGGGCCCAGGGTTATAAAACGTCTGAGTCTGATATCATTCTGAAAGTATGTGATTGGCCAGATTTGAGATTGCTCAGAATCTGACCAATCAGATGCTTGAAAATGATCTCAGACTCAAGCAAAAAGTTTTATAACCTCGGGGCAAGAGGTCCGTTTTATTACAGATTCTACAACCAAAATATCATATTTTACGACAATCGTTGACAATCGTAAAACCCCTCTAAATCGGACGTTCAATTTGGTATATAACATACCCCCAAGTGACGCATTTTTGCTCTTCTATAAAATTCATATTGTGAAACCATTGTGATAAATAGAGCATTTGCTTCTATAGGAGCAATTGCTCTATTTATCACAATGGTTTCAAACTACAAAATTCTAAAATTGTCCTTTTCTCTAGTTAATGCTCCTTTTCGGTAGATTAAAAACAAAACGGTTGGGTCTAAAATAGCCTAGGAGAGAATGAGTTAATGCAGAGTGAAAGTTCCTCTAGGAGCATTAAGCAGCCACCTGCATAAAAGTATCTTAATGTTTCTCTACTAGAATTCCGGTTTAGTGGGGTTTTACTGTACTCGGATAGCCGGAAGCACCGCATGTTATAGTGTTCAGCAATTAAAACCAACTACGCACGACAGACACTATCGTATCTTAGAAAAGTTCAGTCCTACAATCTTAAAATAGTATGACTGATTGGAAACTTTATTACTGGCAAGAGCTATGACGTCATTGGTTCTAGACAACTCACATTTCAAACAGCGGGTAATAAGTAATACAAGACAATGCAACTGAATCAAAGGGTGCACGTGTCTTCAGAACGGACATACGTTCCAAGATCAAACAATGTCATTCCAAAATAAAACTTAAGACTTTTTTTCACGCCGAATGTTTGGATAGGAATTTTCTTACCATCTTAAAATAGTTCAGACTTAACAGGTCAACATAAATGAATAACTGTGACGATAGTTGTACGTTAGGATTAAAATAATAACAGCAACAACGCCATCATAATCGTCATCATTATCACATCGGTGACGGGTCAAAACGGCCAAGTTCCAAAACGGCCCTATACCAAAACGACCCACTTCCATAACGGTCCGGTCCAAAACGGCCCGGTTTGCCCGGGTCAAAACGATTCTTGATGCATATTTGGTAGCGCTATATAAATATCCATGCTTAATTGATTGAATTACGCCCCGTGTATTTAATGGTATAGTGTATTCATATTGTGCAAGACATGTGGATGAACACGATTTTTATATTTATAGCTGCACCAGAGACATATACATACATGTCTCTGGCTGCACCGATACATGACAAAACTAGAACTGTAAGACAAAGGCTAACGAATACCCCCACCTGTCTGCTTGTCAGAACACCTATCATCAATCTGAACATATGTACATACAGAAACGTGAAGAGATTTAAAAACAATACATGCCCCAACCCAATTTATGTAATAAAAATGAAGAATAATTCAGAGAAATAAGACCCCTTCATGAGGTTTTTGTCAAATCCAAAGTTCTAAAGCTAGGTACCTTTTCAGAAAAACATTAAGTTCAAGGACCATAATTCTGACAAAAAACTATTCAACCAGATCGATATTTGAACGTAAGCTGTATCTCATCTAGATTTATTTTTATGTCAAATATGAAGTTAATATCTGCAACCACTTCCAAAGAAAGACCGGAAAATTGAAAATTTGACCAAAAAAATAAAGTTCAAGGCCCATAACTCTGACAAAAATTATTCAAACAGACTGAGATTGGGAATTAAGCTGTAAATCATCTGGAGTAAGCTTCATGCCAAATATAAAGTTAATATCTGCAATCACTTCCAAAAAGAGTCTGGAAAATCCCAAATTTGAAGAAAAAAATTAAAGTTCAAGGGCAATAACTCTGGAAATAATTATTCAACCGGACTGAAATTGTTATATAAGCTGTACCTTATCTAGATTTAGCTTTGTACTAAATATAAAGTTGATATCTCAATTTAGTTCCATAAAAAGTCCAGAAAACCGGAAAACATTGGTAGGGGACTAAAAAGGGGCGTTTTGACTCAGCAAAACTTGGTCTGGAGTATAAAGTGGGCCGTTTTGACTCAGCAAAACTTGGTCTGGATGATAATGTGAGCCGTTTGGACCGGGCCGTCATGGACCGGGCCGTTTTGGAATTGGGACGTTTTGACCCGCATTCATCACATTAGTAGCAACACCAGCTTCATTTCATCACATCATTATATAGTATGGGGAACGAACAATTAACAGTTTACCTGATAGCTACGCCTTTTCGTACCTTTGGAAACAGAGTAGACCCAGAACAGAGGAGCCATGGGTCCATGCTTATAAAGCTTTTAAGTTGAGTCTGAGTTTGTTCTCAAGCGTTTGATTGGTCAGATTTGAATCAATCTGACCAATCAAAAACTTGAGAACGAACAATGTTTTATAAGCATGGGTATAGTAGTAGACGTCTAATAAGAGTTTGCTCCGTTTCCGTTTCGAATTATAGACTGAAGAAGTTGCTCTTGAAAATATTTCAAATCTGGACGTCTGTGAAGTGTAGTATAGAAAAATGGTAATCTTGATGCTGATTTCTTTTATCACTTTCTTGATCAGTAGAAGCATGGAACCCGGACACAATTTCGAGATCATGCATGGTCCTCAAGCTTGAGAATATGTTGGAATATTGAAGCCTGGAGTAAAACATGTTTGCTGACGAAGCATCGAGGTTATAAAAAGGTTGCTTTAGTCTGAGATCATTCTCAAATATCTGACTAATTGGAAACCATGTACAGTTAAACCCCTCTATTGTGACCACCTAAAAGAGGCATACTTCTGGGTGGTAGAGACAGGTGGTGGCTTAATGCAGGACAAAAGAAATGCAGAAAGCTCCTAGAGGAGCTTTTTGTATTACTTTTTACCTGCATTAAGTAACCACCTGCTTATAAAGACTCTCATGCTTATTCATTAAGTAGTCGCATTAGAGGGGTTCTACTGTACTTGAGAACTGACTAATATTCGGAGTCAAACGTTTTATAACCCCGGATCCAGGATCTAAAGGGGAAAAGGTCAAGGTCACGGAATAATAGTGGTTGTGTATTTTTTCTGTAAGAGACAATCGATCACATAAAGTTTATTTAAGAATGATAGTGATAAATTTTTAAGGAAATTTTGGCTTCTTGTGAGTTGCAAAAGCGTAAACAATAGACAGATTTGGTTATTATGACGAGAAGACAGGCTAAACAGTCTAGACAACATACAGCAGGCAAGGCAGCTATAAAGAACAAAGGGGAAAAGGGCGCCGATACCCCACCCGCCACTCAACATCAACAAGAATCTGTGAATAAAGACGGGAACAATTCACTGGGTTATTCAAACATGAACCGTCAAAACAGATCGGAATCACAGGTATGTGAAGGGCAGACAATTAATTATACGCTTGCTAATGAAAATGTTTGTCACCAGATGATGGGAGCGTCAGAAGTGCAACCCCTTGGAACGCACAGAGAAGAAACCCATTCTTCGGTTTCTCAGCAATTAAGACAGTCAAAAGACGTTCTATATGTCCCACAAGATCCCGCACCAATGCCACCAACACCTCAGGTATATCAACAAGTAATTGCAGGGCACAGAAACCACAATGGACCAACATTGTTAAACAAAATAGGTCCAGTGCAAAGTTCTATCGCAGAATGTAATTTCGCCCCACCCCAACCTCAACCCCAACACAGCCATCAATACAGCCATCCAAATGATAACATTCATCAGTCTCTACTCCAGTTGTTGCAAGGTATCGAGACAAGGGTTGGGTCGAAAGTATAAACATAGAAACGCTGTTCTCGAACGTATAGACGCAAATGGAAACCCAGACGCAATCATGGCAGGCAATTGAGAACACTATGAAGCAACAGAATAATAGAATCAGAAACGAAAATAGAGAAATTAAAGAAAAACAGAAAGAATATGATGAAAAGGAACTTGACCTGCAATGCAGAAGCATGAGGGGTAACCTAATTTTATTTGGCATAAAAGAAAGGGACAGTGAAGAAGGCCAGTTTGACCAAGCAGAAAAAGACCTGGATGACTTTTTGACTACAGTCACGCAGATAGAAAAGAAAATAGGCTTCCACAGAGTACACCGATTAGGAAGAAGAAGGAGAGACCAAGAGAGACCACGCCCTATAATAGCAAAGTTTGTTAACTACAAAGAAAGGGAAGAAGTCAGACACCTAGCGCCAGATATGCTTAGAGACACCATTTATGGAATAAAAGAGCAGTTTCCCCGAGAGATAGAAGACAGAAGAAAGACACTCTATCAAGAACTGAAAAAAAACAAAAGCGAAAGGAGAAAATGCTAGACTTATCAAAGACAAGCTCTATATCGATGATCAATTGTATAGAGCAGACCAGAATTCAGACAGTAATACAGCTAGAAACGGAAGAACATTGCCAAACAGAAACACGACATTTGTGAATACGGAATAGTTTTCCACAGGAGCACTAGACAAAATACAATGACACATAACCCTGGCAGTTTCCAGACGCCCAACAGAGTCCAGACATTCAGCCGGAAAGAGAACACAGCAAGACAGCAAACAGGTAAAAGAGGAACAAGATCCCCCCTTGACACTGAAATACAAACAAAGAAACATAGAGAGAATGAAGAATGCAACAACAGTGATAGGCATGATAATAGTGATGAAGAGACTGTAACTGACAATGGAAACAGCAGTGATAATGAAGTAACGCTCACGAACAATAACTTAAGTGAAGAGATGGAAAGTGAGGTCGTACAAAACCCATCGACAGAAATAACAGAAGATAGTGAGACTCGAGACGACCGTAGTGACAGCAGAAAGGGAAACAATGAGAACAGCAGTGAAGAACAGACTGAACTTACATGTATCAAAACCTGTTCAATCAATGTATGTGGACTGAAGTCAAAAATAATGTACCCTGAATTTATAGAGTTCATCGAAAAACATGATATAATAGGTATACAAGAAACCAAACTAGATGATCTTGATGATGTACTGATTGATGGTTACCAAATTTTTACGCATAACAGAAAATATATTGCAAAACATAGATCTGGTGGCATAGCACTAGTTATCAGAAATGAGCTAGTACCCAATATAAAACTTCTTGAAAGTAAAAGCAAGCTAGTTTGATGTTTAGATTACTTACGAAAATTAATGACTCAAGTCAGTATATTACATGCGGAATTACCTATATACCCCCGATCAGAACTCAGTATTCCAGTCCTGGCCCATATCTTGAACTTCAAACAGAAATAGACAAGCATGGTAATGAGCATCTTCTTCTCTTCGGAGATTTCAATTCCAGAGTAGGGACCAAGAATGATTTTGTCGAGACAGACGAATTTATAAGCCATTTTGTTGGCAATGACCATCTTTCCGAAAACAACATAAACATTTTAAATCAACTTAAACAATTAAACATACCTACAGAAAGAAAATCTAATGACAGACAAACAAATGAATATGGAAACATGTTATTAGATCTCTGCAAAAGTAATGACCTTTTTATACTGAATGGCAGAATTGGAACATATGAATCATCCTCTAAAACTACATGTAAGGGCAAACGTACAGTAGATTACTTTATAGGCTCTGTAAAAGCAGCTGCGCTCATCAAAGACTTAGAAATATATGATTATGATGTCCATAACCCAATTGTTGTTAAAATAATTACTAAACAAACAACAATTAAATCTATCACAGCAGCAGAGAATAAAACACAAGCTGAAATAATCAATTGGAAGGACAACAAAAAAGATGAGTTTATTAACAACATGGAAAATAAAGAAGTAAATGAAATTTAACATGAGCTTGAAGAGATATCATCAAGATTAACAACGCAACAGAAAGATATAGATGCTAAAGTTGACAAAATAAACAAAGTTTTTGAAACAAATTGTGAAAAAACTTTTGGAAAACCAACTCAAGTAAAAGACCAAACCCAAAACAGAAATTAAAACCATGGTCCAACTTTGAATGCAGACAAATGAGGAATAAATATCACATGGTGCGTAAAATATATAACAAGAATATGTCAGAAGAAAATAAGCAATCACTTAAAATAATTAGCAAACAATATAAAAACACAATCCACCAGTCAGCTAAAAAACACAAAGACAATAAAGTAAACAACAATGAAGAGGAAAACAATAATGAACAATCCCAAGAGAACATAGAAGAAACAGAAGCTGAAAATGATTACAATCATGAAATAAACTCCAGAGTTACAGAAGAAGAAATATTAAATTGTATAAAGAAATTAAAAAACAACAAAAGTGCCGGTGCTGACAACTTGCTAAATGAATATGCAGCAAATCTTTCTACATGCTTTGTTATTTACACATGTTAACTGGCTTTCAAAAGGCTTCTGGACTCAATTAAAACAGATTGCTCTTACCATGATAAATTGATTGTTTTAATCATATATTTTCACACCTTTTGTAACTTGGCATAAAGCCATGTTACTTGAGCATGTGTGAATTCTTCAACCTAAGGCTATAAAAGAAAGGCAGAAATAAGAGAAAGAAGAGAAAAATAGAAGAGAATTAAGTAACAAGTAAAGAAAAGTAATTTTAGTAAACTTTGTGTTTAATACTGAGTGATATTTGAGGAACTTTAGATTTGTAACTTTGTGTCTAATGCTAAAACTTGAACTGGAACTTTGTGTGAATTTTGTTAATGAAAATCTGTATTATATTAAAACCAGTCACTGTTGTGTGGACATTACAAAAACCCTGGCGATCTGGTAGCAAAACAACAAAATAACAACAGCGTCGCCACCTTATTATTGCTTTCAACATAAAAGAGACGTTTAAGCATCAACACTTTGGATCTAGTATCTCCGTTTTACTGAACATCTGTTCAAAACAGTAAATAGGAGTTTTTCTGTGTTTTGTATATAAGTGTCAGCTAATGTAGCAGTTTCACTTAATATTTCACAATATAGCAACAGAATATTATAAGAATCACCATTAGCTGGTTTATATTTGGATACTAACACAATATCATTGTTCTCTAAACCAGCTTGGGCTTATATTACAGTATTAATGGCTCGTTCAACAACAATGTCGATTTTGGTTGTTGGTTGTATGTTTTGTATGTTTTAAAGTTGTAATTTAATGTCGGAAGGGTAACATATGTTCAAACTGCAAGCACATGTATTTCTGCCATTGTTTACAGTTATCAGCTGAAAATACAGTATAGTTCAGAGACCTTCTCAAAATACTATATTGCGGGAAGCGTTCATTAACCGAACGCGACTTGTTATACTTTCTGATCCTTCGAGATCATGAATTTCAGTACTTTTGGTTCGTAAAATTGAATACCGCTTAAGCCGGTGCTACGGGGCGTGAGCAGTGTTGCATTTTCAATTACTGCTCATGAACATACTCAATAAAACCAAGTCTGCAATTTTCTCCTTTCGTGTTGCAATTTTTGCTTTCGGGGGATTATCTCTCTTCAGAATTCAAACTTAAGAAAAGAAATTGAATTTTGATGACATCTTTTATTATTATTATAACGTCTTATCATAATCAAGTTAAGCTTGTATTTCCATCACAATTCTTTTGAAATCTTTCTGAACAAGGAGTATCGATCGGTTTGGTGTGCTTACTAGAACAACCAACAAATAAAATAATTTTGAAACAAATTCATATCCTTCAGCAGTTTTATTGAACACTTTTAGGATAGATTTACTTCACAACAGCAGCAAGTGTTACTTAATTGTGAGGCGGCCGCAGGAAGTCGCCCTGTACTTCATTCTCAGTGTTGTTATATTTTCTGGTCCTTCGGAATCATTAGTTTTGATGTTATTAGTTTTGAAAATTGAATACTGCTTAAGCTGGTGCTAGAGGGCATGAGTAGTGTTGCACTTTTAATTATTACTCGTGAACAGACTCAACAAAACCGAGTCATCAATTTTCTTTTTGCATTGCTACTTTTACTTTCGAAGGATCTCCCATTTTCAGGACATAAACATAAATTTAAAAGTCATTTTATGACCGTTGTAACCTTTAGCACTCTACTGACAAACTGAGGTAAGTAACCAACCCGGTTAACCGGTTACGCATTTTGAAACCGGTTAAACGCCATTTCGTAATTGGCAACAGTTACCCGGATAATCGTTACAGCATAAGTTCCTACACTGACAGTTCAAATTTCAGAGTGGAGATCTATTCGTAGAAAGTTAAACAGCAGCGAGCCTTGATCTTACTGTAAGTCACATGTAGGTTCAATTGCTCACTATTACATGTCGGTGTTTTGTTTCATTTTGAGTTTTTATTTCAAAGATCTAGACCTACTCCTGCTTTCAAATTAGATTTAAATTTAATAAGATCTAGCATTACTTAGATCCTACAGGTCCAGATTAAGATATGCTTAAAAGTAATGTAATTGTAGATCACCGCTTACAGGAGTAGATCAATTGATGTAGAAATTTAAACTTCAGTAGTATTTCAAGGACTATTTTCGCAGACGACCTGTTTTGTGTGCTGGAATCGTATACATATGAAGCGTACCCGGTATGAACGGGGACTACCTAGCATATCACATTATTTGCTATATCTAATACTATTAACCCTTTACTCCAAGAATATTCATGTAAGGGTTGATAGTAGTATAGTAAGAGCTGTATTTCCACCTCTATGTTCATGATCTTGATCTTGACCTCTGAACACCCCCATTGACCTAGGGTGAGTTCAATGAACCACCGAGTTCAATAACCCCCCCCCCCCCCTTTGACCTAGGAGGAGTTCAATGGTCCCCTTCTGACCTAAAGGTCAAGCACCTAGCGGGTGATCTAAAGGGCAATGGCCAACGGAGAACAAAGGTGACAGTCGCTTTAGACAAAAGAGGGAGCGCTCGTTACGCGTAAACCTATTGTTTGATATTTAGCCCCCCCCCCTCCATTTAGTTTGTGGATATACTATCCGCTTGTCAAAAAAGACTAATGTTAGTCTTTATTAACTTTAAATAATCAAGATAAAAGACCTGTCAACCAATTATATTACCCGTTGTTAAATTGTTTATACCCCAAAGGAAAACCAATAAAAACCTTTGGTTTGAGTAAAAGACGAATTCATCCAATAATGTTACCCGTATTCTAATTGGTCGACAAACACGGGTCTAAATACGTCGCGTTTTAACAGTATCTTCACCACATCAGTCTAGTGAAAGCGTCGAAGTGCCTAACATGACTCAAAAGCAGGTAGACCAAGCGACTAGTCAAAATGTGTTTGAGGAATTTAGCGCTGTTCAGTGGGAACAGAACCAAATCACTTGCCGATTCGACGATCGATTTTCTCTCGTCGTAAAACGATGTAATCACACGGTTTATATTCTACTGGGAAGCGGAAATAAATACATCAAGCTACCCGTCGAAATATTCGATGCCATTTGTCACGCTCACATCAGCGTTACTTACCTAATGCATTGTTTTGAACAACAAGATTCAACCTATTCGTTCTTATGTTGTTGCGGAGCGCTTTTTACGACAGAAACGGCTTGTCACCGTCACGAGGAGCAGGAACACACTGAGACCACTGACTGTTTTCACGCCAAGGTGTTAGAATGCGTGGACTGCCTTAAGTGTATCTCGGTTTATGACAAGACCTATAAACGTTGTGACTCGACATTTACGCCCTGAGTTGAACAGTAGCCTCAAGGACAATGGTGTCGTTGTTGCATTCTTATCTAGATTTCTTTTACGCCAAAGAAGTGTTATACCGTCTGCCAGAGGTGATGAAACAAAAGTGCCAATGTTGTGTTGTATACTCTTTATCGCAGACCGATCATACGTGTCTACTACTGACCAAGCGTCAACAGTTATCTCTCTACTTCGAGGATATTCTTGATGTGATCGACGAACAGGATATTGTACTAAAGTGGAAAGAAGCCGCCTCTACCTTAAAGGACGTGTCTCCGGGATATCTCGCCCTGTACGAATTGAAAGTGAATTGCCCCGACTGGCCAGAAACGATGAAAACCTCCCGTTGGCGGTATTATTTGTTGAAGACGGCGGATCAACTAATGCGTTTGGAGAAGTACTTTATATAACACGAACGCTCTGGGAACTGTTACTTTTCTGCCAATTGTTATCTTAATTTCTTGGAATCGTAAATGTTATAAGCTGTCATCGTATACTTGTATTAAATAAAGTAGAAAAAGTCTAGTGTGGTGTTGTATTGTTTTTCTTAGATGGCAGTAAGTGAAAAGAATAAACCAACAACATATATCCCAGTTACATAGGTTTTATTATGATATAGATAATATTTTGTTTTGTTGCATACAATGATACTGTTATAAAACTCTATATACAGTCCTCTTGATTTTATGTTTATAGACAATGATTTTGCAAACCGTATAGACTGTAACGGGAATGTATATATGGCGTTTTCCCATCCATGTCCCTACGGTCTGTTACGTCATGCAAACGAAATACAAACAGCCCAATGTTTGGTCTTTATAATAAATGTCGGGTTTTTTCTTTGTTCTTTTATAAAATAACGCCTATTCAGAAAACTTGTTATCTGATTCGGGGTCATTTGGAAAGAAACAAAAACTAAATTTGCGCATGCGACTGATAATGTTACATATGACAAAAAACTCACAATAATGCAATTCACATAGAGTAATAAAACACTCGCAAACACTAATCTTATAAACATGATAATTTGTTAACCAGAATGATACTTCATAGTTTAAAAAGAAAATAATAAACCAGATTGATACGTGTGAATTTAGGCAAATAAAGTCAGTGTTCGGTTGATTGTTTTAATACTGCACACACCTCATCCTACATGCCTGATTATAAGCAAACTCATTTTGTACACACTGAGAATAGACACGCGAGAATAAGTATTGTAGGTATCGATCATTCACCTCCGTGTCTGAGCTACTAAATGTTCCAACAATGTGATCCATGCTCTCTCCTACGAGTCGTTGGTGTAGAAAAAAGACACAATAGAGTCCACACACAGTCGAAGTTTCACTTTGAAGACGCTTCTGGTTCACAAGAACAGTTCTGGCATGCCGACGTAACCACGAAGTAAAAGTACAAAAATGAGTCATGCAGGAAACACCACATACAGAACAAACACTCGCCCGAACAGCAACACAAGGAAACAGTAAATGTACATAACTAGAAAAAAAACCAAGAGACACACAAAGACAAAACAAACATACAATAGGAGGAAGATGGAAGTACCGCCTTGGAACGGTCAGTGACAAAAGTAACTGGGGGGCTAAACCGGTTTATGGGCGCCCAACCTCACTCTTATTCCATCCCCACCCTAAAAGACAAACAGTGTAAATAAACGTATCCCCTCTCCGACTAATCTACAACAACCGCGACGGCAAATACAATGGTAAAGTGCATGTATAACGAAAAAACATTTAATTGAACATACTGTATCCACCTATCGCTAGTGTACTCAATGATAGAGCTGCAAACAGAGTAACTGTAGAAAAGTAATAAAGGGTACGACAAAAATGAAATAGTACAGATATCCGACGTTCTCCTTCCATTTCTGGATTTAAGAGGTCGCCTTCATAGAGTACTAAACCTTTTCTTGTCGGCGTACATGCAAAGAGGCCAGCGTGATTGCCAACTGTAAAAGGGTTGACAACCAAACATGCAGTATGTTGTAGTACTACAGGATCATATCCCTTTTTAATGAATTGTTTAACACATTTGATGAACAAAGTGAGAAAATGGGTATGTCCAATAATTTTACGAAGTTTGTAAATCACATCACCATAAAATTCAGGATGTGAAATACCGTGTCGCAGAAGCACCTTGAGATTACATTGGTACTTGCCAATAAGCGAGAGATTTCGATAGTAAAATTTAGAGAAAGTTTTTCTTAGTTTATGGTATCTATATCCTTGCTTAAGCAGCTTTTCAGTTAAAATGAGATTTCGACTGTTAAAATCGTCAATAGATGAACAAGCTCTAGCAAAACGAATAAGTTGAGATATATAAACCCCGTAAGATGGAGCACGGGGAACATCCCCGTCAAGATGAGGAAAATTTACAATATTAAAATCAAAATCATCTCTTTTGTCATATATTTTAGAAGAAATCATTCCATTATTAATTTTAAGGTCTAGATCAAGAAACGCTGCATAATTGTCGGACGGGTTAGCTTTATTCAATTTGAGTTCTTTAGGATAAATTGTAGGAAGATTGTGTTATAAACATCCGGTGGCTGACCATAACTATCGAAACATTCCACGACACTGTCTCTAATGAAAAAGGCCAGCCAATGCGTGCCTGGCTGACTACTCCTGTCCGTGTTCACGATCAACCCGCAAGTAGTAGAGGGAAGAGAAATCGGCAGTTGATCCGCGGCAAACACTACCCAGTACTCGTTTTCTTAACACCGGGTCGCAGGAGATGATACATAGAAGCTGCGAAGTGTTCATGTCTGTACAATAATGTCTCTCGATTGGTTGATTTCGAAGTAGCCCGGTCCTTCGCTGTACACCATACAACTCATCGGTTCTGTAACAAAATATTTTTAAAAAAAAGTATAAATCACATGAGACAGAAACATAGTGAACGAGAGCTTTTCTTTTAATATATCATTAAGGTTCAGACTTTAAACTTTTAGAGATAGTGTATAATCAAATGAAACTTTCACTTTTTCTCTCCCCCACCCCACCCCTTACCAATACAATAGGTAAACCATATCGCATTAAACGCGTGGAAAGAAATCTGTAAATAATAATACATACCCGAAAGTCCAGAGCTGAACTGCACCTCTAACCGTACGTTGCCGTTCTTCACCAGGGATAGGAACTCGCCATGGTACAAAAAGTCAGGCTCCAACTGGAAGGCGAAGAGGGTGCTGCCGCTTATAAAGTGTTTTAAATCCAATGCATTGCCTTCATCTCGTCGCCAAGTTGGTATAAGCTCTCATGATGGCCGCCCCGTCGGCCTGAGTAAAGTCCATTTTCAGCGGATTTCCACCCACTGGTAGGCCATCAGCGTACAACGCGATATGGTTGATGCCGCAGTTTTCAAAATTGAAAGGATTAGTGGTGTAATCTCCGTTCAACGCCTTACTCTTGACAAAGCCGACGATTACTTTTTCCGGTTTTTGTCCTTGAAATAGATTACCCCAGTGGAACGAGCTACTGCCAGTAGCCACGCTCTGAGACCGACACTCCGCCTTCGTGTAGGGATACAAAGCGTTCCGCTTCTCCAAGATTTTCGAGTGTCCATACAGGACTGCCGGGTTCACTTTGATTTTCCTGGCCAACACGTAAATGTCTTCTATCTGAATTCTGTAGTTCGTACTGGCATCTATTGCGAGAAGGGCGAATTTGGCTGGACTTCTGTAAAGCTTGAGTTTGACGTCCACTTGATTTAGCAAGAAACGCTCCATGTCAAATAGATCGTGGAAAATGGGACCCTGAAGATCAATTGTTTTCGAATTCTGAATCCGGGTTGCTCGAAGAAAAAGCCCGTTGTTATTGCCATTAGGATCTGACTCATCCGGAGAATCGCTGTCATCCATCAGCCATTCTTGAGTCGTCACCTGAGACGATAGCACGTCTTGACCCATGTTGAGCAACGTGCGAATGTAGGCCCTGTAAGGGTTGACATTGTTGGTGAAGCTGACTTTGTTCTGCAAGGTCACTTCCGACGCCGAAAAGAGGGTCTGTAGAAAAAGATTGGCAGGCCCCACTTTATCTACTGCCACAGACCCTACATCTGTGCCGTCTGTTTTCTGTACCTTGAGTTTCACATAAATTTGGGAATTCCTCAAGTCCAAATAATCCGTGGAATTCTGTCCGTTGATGCGAAATTCGAATGGCGCATCCCCAGACACATTGGACAAGGGTCGAATTTCTTCGTAATAGATCTCGTTGACACTCGTCTGTGTACTCGGTAAGTCAAACAAGACCAATTCTGACACGAGACCTTCCTTAAATTGTTCTTCGTTGAATACAGACATGATTACTTGATTGTAAAGATGTCACGTTGGCCCTTAATATATAACAAGCCCGAGTCCTTATCTCCCGGTCTTTTCTTATTTCTCTTCTTCGTTTCTCTCGTTTTTGTATTGCGTGAACGTTTCCCGTTGATTGAAGAGAGCTAAGTTGACTTTCTTTTCCTCTTATCCCTCGGCGATTCAGAGAGATTCTGAAACGCGTGCTCCACGCTTTTGGGATTTATATCTTCTCTCTCCAGGGCGGATTTGGCCCGAGCCGCTGTTTGTTCCGTAGGCAATACCGCTTTAATGGTGACTTGTGTCTCATTCAATGTCGGAGTCACCGCTATGACACGAGGAATTCTGACTCGACCCGACTGATTCAAAGAAGCTTTGCCTTGACTGAGGCGATCAAATACATCCACCCACACCTGCGGATTCGGCAGGTATAGTTTCATGTTCACCAGAAAGGATAGCGCTTCAAGTGAGGTGTCAAGTGCACAGGCTTAGTCAAATGTGTAGTATCACTGTCGTGTTCACTCCTTATATAGATCTCAAAATCCCTCACCTCCCTTTTTGTTACACCGAGATAAAAGGGAGTATGAAGTAAATAATCCCATCGGCCTTTGCTGCTCTTTTCCAATCGTCGCAACAAAGGTTGCTCCTCACCATGCACGATGCTTTCCGTACACAAATCGGTATAAATGTACAGTCCTTCGTCCGTTTTCGTGTTCGATTTTGCCTTTTCAGTAGCGTGAAACTCGACCAAACCCACTTTCCACGCACCTTCGAGGTACAAAGGAAATTTGAGCTGTATCCTGAATTTAGATGTAGTATTGTCCTCAAAGAAGACGTTGCTCTCGTCACTTTGCACGTAAAGGTAATGCTCCATGCTCGATGAACTGCGCTTTTGAATCCTAACAGACCACAGTGTAGTCACTATTCCGTCTTGGATAAAAACTCGATTACAGGTGTTAACATCAGAGGCAAAAGTGTTCTGTGTTTGACCAACAGACGTTGTTGTTGCTGACGAGTGACGTCTTTGGACACGATTCGGCGAATGATCCTTCTATGGCGGTACAACTTCTTCTTCACCTTGTCACTGATGGGACAAGTGCCTCGCAACACGTTGTAAATCGCCTCTAACACGACCTTTAACTGAGTGGGGTTTAACGTCTTTAAAATGGCTGATTTCTGCTCCTCCGCAGACTCCACTAACAATGTCAGCAACGGTAGATGTTTGCGAATGGTATTTGCCATGGTTTATGATGGTGTTGACTGAGAGGCAGGCGTATTTAAAGCGTTGACGTCTTCTGCGTTGACCCAGGAGTCGTACTTGGATGGCCAACCCTTCCAGCGAACTAGCGACTGCTTCTGTCCATCTCGTCGCCGCGTTCGAAGCACTTTTTCGACCAAATAGGTAGCTTGTTCGTTGGCTTTTTTCAGTTGAGATTGGTAAAAGGAACCGCTGACGATTTCTCCGGCGTAATCTTTCAACCGGTACTGAGGAATAGCCTCACTCATAAACCGATCATTGATGACAAACAGTTCTCGAGACCAGCGTTCGTCATACTCTCTTTGAAAGGCTCGCCTTAGAAAAGACACTCTGACCAGATCGCCCACTTTGAATGTATACTTTCCAACGGCGGGAGATGTCCGTTTAGTTTTGCTGAGAGGCTTGGACAGTATTTCGTATTGACGTTTCCAAAGCTCCACAGAGTCTTTGGCGGTCACACTCTTTGGGGTTCTCTTGATAGAACGATGATACGTCGCGTTGTAACTTTCAGTGATTTTCGGAAGAATATCTATCCAACGTTTGAGCTGTTTATGTGTCATATATCGCGTCAGTCGCGATTTAATGTTTTTGATCGCTCTCTCGGCGTAAGAAGCTTTGACCACGTTGTTAGTCACGAAGAAAATTGCCCCCTCTGCCTTGAAGAAGGCCTTGACCTTTTTGTTGAGAAATTCCGTGCCTCGGTCACTTCGGATGTGGGTGGGTTTCCGTCCCGAGTCAAACATGCGTTTCAAGGCTTGGACCATTTCGTCGCCCGTCGTTGTTCTTAAGGACACCGTCCATACGTACTTGGATAGAATGTCGATAGCAAGCACGAAATAGGCGTACCCGTCGTTGTCTTTCTTATAGTCCGCTAGATTTGCCGTGTCCACGTCCCACTGATAATCGACGAAAGGGGCTATCACGCGTCGTCGTTTGAATTTGGATCTGGTTTCTCGATGGACAGCGTAATCTTCCTGCTTCAACAGCCAATTACGAATTTTGTTTCTACCCAGTACGAACTTCCCTTCTTTTCTCACTGCTCTGTACAATTTTTCGACACCACCATAGGCCCCCGCGTGTTTAGGGTCGTAGTATATGCTGGTCAGATACTCCTCGTAGTTTATAGGCGTAGCCATTTACTCTTCTTTTTCACTGTAGGTGCAAATTGGTCAAGACGGCGTTTAACCGGAATTCCCGGTGGTGGTGGAAGCTCACCCTTGCCCGTCTGCAGTCTGGCGGATGGTGCTAGCAAACTCGTCGGTACATTGAGATCAGTCAGCAACACTTTGAATGCCTGTTTCCCTATGGGGTGAAAGTCTTTATAGTCTTTAACGTGAACTTTGATCAGATCGACGATATTGGACCCGGGTATGTGTTGTTCTTGAATAGTCACTTCTCCTTTATCATTCCACGAGACGTGAGGATAAATATAATTCAACACACTCCGCACTCTGTTTCGTACGGACTTTGGGAATTGTTGGTAGAGTTTCAAAGCAGCGCTTTCTGGGTTGGAGGTACTGTTGGGAGCACTCTCGTTAGTTTCTAAGAGCGCCTCTACACTGCCTTCTGTCAAGGGATCTTGTTCCAGTTTTGGAGGTTCATCTTTTGTCAATAAACGCTGGTACCGGTCGTTAGGCAATAACACCAGTTTCTTCATGCTGGCTGGTACACAACCGTGTCTTCTTCTGGAAACACTTTAGTCCGCACGCGATAAGCTTCTTCCGCTCCCGGTGAAAAGTCCAAAACTAAATAGCCGTAGGATGGTGACATCGCGTCTTTATAAGCCTCCATGAGAAAAGCGCTTTTCCCCAAGAACGCTTGCCTGGCCAAGCATTGCAACTGCGACATATCTCTTGGGATTTTCATCAACACGTAGATGTGCGTATTCAGATTGATAGTACGACTGTGCTTGCCTTTGCAGTACATATTTTGGTTAATATACAGCGCGCTCAAATGAAGATGATGGACCCCTTTCACAAACAGACTTTCCATCTCTGATGATCCTGTCACGTCACCCATTAAATCATCCAAAATCACCAAGTTGCAGTGAGTGGAACTCGATAGCTCCTTCATCATCTCGTCGGTCGGCAATCCTTGATGGAAAACCACGAAAGGTAACTCCTTTTCTATCATCTCAAACAGGGGTTGAAAGATACCGTAGCAATACAGTACTTTTTCTGGGGGCTTGCTGAACATCCAGTCTTTCTCACGCAGTAACTGAAACGTCCAGAACGACTTGCCACTCATAGTGGCCCCCGAGACTGCGATAGAGGTACATTCCGGGAAGGGATACATGCTATTATAATGTAGATTAGAAACGTTTCTCCCTTATAAATGTTCTAATCTTCGAAATTACTGGCTAGCATGTCAATTAAGTCTTGATCCCGAACTAGTCGTTCTTGCGGCGGAAGGGGACAGAGCGTGATGTCGAGAGGCACGGTGTGAATGCCGTCCTTCAATACTTTTCTTTTACAATACAAGTAAGAGAATCCGCGTTTCTCTTGAGTGTAGGTAAACACGTCGTTGTTTCTTACACGAAAACCTCGGTTTTTGCTACTCTGAGCTTTGCAGGTCTTTAAGACGCGCCGAAACGTAATCATTGGGTCTTTCAGATGGCGTTTGCTTACACCTTTCGAGCTAAATTTATACTCTTGGACACGACGAGAACGCAGATGGTTTTGTCTTCTTGACTTCCAACATTTGGCCTTGATCAAAAGACGAGCGGCAGCTATGAGCGTACTGGACGGCTTTCGTGCTCTACGCACTATGTAGGTCTTGCTACACAAGCTTATCATTTCGTCCCCCTGGTACTCCAATTTGAATAGGCCTAGGGTACGCTTGTCGTACTTGCTATGTTTCGAACAGCACGTGCGAGGGAACCAGTGGTGTTGAGCATCGGCTTGGATGTCCATGTCGGTGCAGAAACCTTTCAGCCCTAGTTCAAAGTGCTCACGCATGTTGGGTTTGATGACCTCATCCAAGCAGGAACCGGAAATGGCCATGTAAGCGCTGTCCGTATCCATCTCGCAATAGTCGAAATCTGCTCGGTCTATGTAGATGTCCATGAAGTCGTAATAAAACTCGAGCGTGCGTAATTTGGCGTACTGTAAAATGAAATACCCCAGTTGGATGGGCAGGTCCAGTTTGATTTTTCGTTTGGCCATTTCCACTTCGTAGAACTGTTCTTCGAGGTCGAGACATTCCAATTTTTGGAAAAGAGGATCGTTCACTTTGAGACACGTGTCATTTTCGCCTTGGACAAATTTGACTTCTCGATGTTTGGTTTTATCCATAATGAGGGAGC
The DNA here is from genome assembly GCA_963576725.1 of Azorinus chamasolen. NCBI lineage: Eukaryota > Metazoa > Mollusca > Bivalvia > Cardiida > Solecurtidae > Azorinus > Azorinus chamasolen. The sequence continues at coordinate 78,660,528 of OY755243.1, forward strand.
CGTAGCCCGAATTACCGATCACTTTCATCGTGTCGGCGATGATAGCTGTATGTGGGTCTGCATCCCCTTGTCGTCGAGCGTCACTCACCTCCCTGACAAACTCTTTAAAGCATCGCTGTTGTTGAAATTCCACCACTTGGTATATTTTAGTGATGACCATACCATGATTGAGGTACCACCATAGGAGCGGGGTAGCCAGTAAAATTTGTCGGGCTTTCATGCCACCCACCAATAACCGCCTAGGTTTATTCGAGAGATGATGTTTCGAAATGTGGTCTTGCATGTGCTCCCCTATGGCTTCGAAGGGAATCTGTGGTGCAGAACAAGGGAGACATTTCTTGAAAGAAGTCGTAAGGGGTCATGGTGGGATGTTGATAATAGTTAGGCCATTGATGCGGGACCTCGATGTCCACTTCCACCATGCCTAACAAGGCTCCATTGACCACGCCTTGTAAGATGGTATTTTCCGAAATCTTGCCCTTGTGGTCTCGAAAGAAACCCGGACGTCTGGCATCGATAAAGTCGTAGATCGCCGGAGTTTGTCGACAATACTGGCGAAATTCGCATTCCCACATTTCGATAACATTATGCTCCTTCTTGAGGTAGGCCGTTGTCTCTTGGGTCTTGAGAAATGTTTGAGCTCGGCTGGCACGCCACTTCTCGTCTCTAATCCCTCTGGTTACGTCACATAGATGACCGTGCCAATAACACCCTTGAAATTGGAAGACTTGGCTTTGTTTGCCTGATTTGTAGCCGGAATGAAACCATCAACGGGGTACTTGCCAACTCTGACTTCCTGACCGGTGTTGAGCTTGTGTTGGATGGTTAGACCATGCGTATGCGCGATCCAGTCCATCCAATAATAGGCGGACATATATTTGTCGCGCAACTCGGGTCGAAATTCGTTATCAGCGAGTCAACGCACGAAAGGACCTACAGGCATGGGATGTCCAATGGCTTGGAGGTAGAGCGCATTGGCATCAAACCCGAGAATAGCGCCGCACGTCTTCTGCCCTCGTATCCGGGTTTCACCCGAGAAATGGTGTCGGGTAAAGATAATGCTCGGGCCCCCGACGATGTTTCGTTTAATGCTCTGGTAGAGGTCCGCATTCTGATTATCAAACATATCGAAATTGGCATTTTCCTTCTTGGCCGTCTTGAAGAGCAGTTGGCGGGCGATGCCTGGCACAGAAATAGCGGTCTTGAACACGTCGACTCCTTTTTCGAAATAAAACTGTTGGAATTTTTCCACAGCTTCGACGAATGGTCCAACGTCCAAGTTGTTGTACCAGACGAGAAAATCCCGAAAGGTAGTCATCTGCATGTCTCGCCACACGTGTTGACAATACTCGTACTCCTGTTCAGAAATGTTGCTAGCTTTCAACTGACTGTAGAAGGCCTCGTGGGGAGGAAGAAAGGTAGACTCGAGCTTGGTGATGTCGTCGAACCACTCGTAGCAAAAATAACCTTTTTGTTCCGTCACGTGGTAAGCCTTTAGAAAGCCGGTGTAGGAAGACCCAGGTGCCAAGAACTGGGATATGTCCAGGAATTTCAATGTATCCGTGGCGATGCAAGCGTAGGCGTTGTTTTTCTTCACTACGAAGGCACTACAATCCTCGTGCATGTTGAGGTGCTTGGCCAAGCAACGTTTAATCAGATTGAGATCGTACTTGGCCGAATTGAACCCCAACACAGGCACCTGGGATATATAGGTCTCAAATTGACTGTAGAGTTTCTGAAGCGGATGAGAGGGTTTTTTAGATTTCTACTCTAAAGCTGTAGCTTCAGCGTCATCTTCAGAGCTACCCTCCAAATCTAGGTCTTCCTTGTTCTCCTGGTCCTCCCTCCGAAGTTTCTCATCGATGGCTTCTAGCACCCAGTCCCATTTCTCTTCGGCCAGCTCGGAGACCCGATGGGCGATATGGTTCATGTGGGACACCATCGTTTTTACAAGCTGATCCTGGTCAGCGTCTACAACACACACGGGATCCGTATGTCCGTCCAAGTTACTACAGATAGATACGCTAATAGGGGCGTGTTTCTGGGTCCACTGCAGAGTGTCTGTGTGGCAGTCTTGAACTTTCTGGAGAATCGCCTCGAAGTCGTAGCACAGGAACCAAGGAAAAGTGCGTTGATCTTCGGGAACATTGATCTCGTACTGGTCCAGTTGGTCAAATATGCTGTCTCTAGTCTGAAGAAAGCCGCCCGGATAGACAAACTTGGTCTTGTTGGCACAGTTTTTCTGGTGGCGATGGAGGTTACCTGGTTTTTTGAAATGACGGTCGCAGGTCTGGCATTGGTACTTTTGGGCGTACTGGGCGATGTTTCGGATGTACGACAGATGATTCTCATATAAATTCACGTACATCGTAGTGTCGTGCTGACCTCGAGATTTGTAGACAGACCTGGCGAAACCATCTTCGGTCAAACTATAGACTTCAAGGTTCACGCTGAAGCGGGTTTCAAACTCGGGAAAATCCTCGAAACTCAATCCTTGAAAGTCTTCTTTGGGCTCCTCCGTCCACTGTTGATAGAGTGCCAGTGCTAAACCGTCGATGCATCTTATTTCCTGACCACGATGGAGAGCTAGACAACGAAAAGCGCAGAGGTTGTCCTTGTATAGTTTCCCGTTGTGTTGATTCTTCACTAAAGGAAAAAGGCTATCCTTTTTCATGAGGTAGTTGGGAGCTGACCTTGCCCCAAAGGGTAAAATGTTTCGGTTACCAGCAAGTGGACATTAGTCACGAGCACGGGGACCCACTTGGTGTTGGGCCGTTGTCTCAAGAGTTCCGTTAGGATGTCTTTGGTCTCCAGTTGGCGGCGAAGACGCTGAAGATCAGCCATTCTCGAAACGTAGACCGGACTGTCAAACACTCCGCTATTGGTATACGGGACAAAATATCGGTAACGCCCGGTCTCTCTATTCTGGAGGATTACTCCAATTGAGGCGAAATGCTCTCTGCTGTCGACGATAGACGTCCTGAGCAAACCCCATCAACTGGTTCAAGTTGATGTCGTTAGTGACGGGAAAATTGTAGATGGACTGTATGGGTCCCAGTCGATGAGGCTCCAAACTAATGGGCGCATTAGCCTCGTAGACCTGACGCAGAGCGTCGTCTTCATTCCAGGGTGCAGCCTGATCGCGTCCCCAGGGTCGAGGTTGTAAGGCCCCACCCACTTGATTGTAGTGATGCTGCATTCCGTGAAGGTAGAGATCATGCCGATTGTCGAAAGCTTCGGTGCAGCGCCGACACCTGAACTGGGGTAGATCTGGCGTTTGTGGTGTTTCGGCAGGTGGATGGGAAGCACTATGTCTGGAACTTGTACGATATGGCTTCTTCGGATGAGATATATGCTCATGCCATCGAAGATGTTGCTGTAGTCCGTGGGCCGTAGAACAATGTTTGTCGCACTGAGGACAAAGGTGATCTGTCAGGCAGGTAGTCCCATTATTGCAACTATTTTCGTGTCGAATCATGCTGCTGCGATACCCGAAGACTTTTTTGCATTTGGAACATGACATGGTTTTATTGTTGGCATCACTTTGGGAACGGAGAGGTGGCTGGTTGTGGCAAGAGCGCTGGTGTCGATTTCTGTTAGAGGCATAACTGAATCTTTTGGAACAGAGGGGGCATGCAAAGATTTCATTGCTGTGTTTGGCTTTTTGGTGTTGTCTTAGACTGGATTTCGCCGTGAAAGACTTGTGGCACTCATCGCAAGTGAAGTCAACTCCCTGAAAAGAAAGAACTGAGTTACTAGCTATCAATAGTTTGCTTGTTTGTTATTAAATATTGAGTGAGAGAGGGGGAGAGAGGGGGAGAAAGAGATATGAAAACATCTAATATGTATACTGCCTTCATGTCCCGAGAATTTAAAAACAAATACTTCAGCATTTTTACAGTTTCTAAAATGCAGCAAATACTAACGTGTTGGTTACAGTCTCTTTCTGACGACCCTTTTACAGTCGGTAGCTACGCTTCCCTCTTTGCTTGCGCGATGACAGGCCGAGGGTAGTACTCTATGATGGTATACTCTTAAACTTGGATACAGGATGAGCTTACCAGACTCATGTATTACTTTTTCCCTGTCGTGCCCTTAACGGCTTACCTGCAGGTGCTCTGACTTCAGCAAAGTCATTGAGTACATATTTGACGGATTGTCACAGTTATTATGCTATGTTTTACATGTTGTCCTGTGTTCACCGTCGTCTATGTTGTGGGTAAGTCCAGCGGGGATACCTTTATTTACAATATTTGTAAAGCTAGGGTGACTTTGAGAGAAGTGTGAGGTTAGGACGTCCGTAAACCGGTTTAAACCCCCAGTGGTATTTTTGCTACTGACCGTGCCAAGGCGGTACTCTCTTTGTCACCCTTCCTTTTGTTTGCCTTGCGTCTTTGTGCTTGTGATTTGTTCATGTGTGGAACGTTTGTCCCTGGTTCTTGTGTGTCTTTTGGTGTTTTCTGTGTTCATTTCGTGTGTGTGTGTGTGTGTGTGTGTGTGCGTTTGGGTGTGTGGTTGTGTGTGTGTGTGTGTCATGCTGTCTATCGGTGTTTTGGTGGTGGTTGCGTCTTGCATGTGGCTTTGCCTGCTTGACTTTACTACTTTTCCATTGATTACGTTCTGCCTTGAAATGAGATATGAATGTTCATCATTTATCTTATAGAAAGTTTACAGTTACCAAATAATGAAAACTACTGAATGCTTAAACTAGTATGTACGCATTTAAAAGGATCATGATTATTTCAAGTACGAGACAGTTGCGCTCACTTTTCTGACACATTATTACGTACACTAACTAAGCTATGCGTATCTCCAGCTGGTTGTCTCTTAGGTACGGTTAGGGACAGTATCGAGCTCAATGTTAGTTCAATTGTCAGTTTAAGATACTTTGGTCTTAAACAGTGGAGTGTTTTATTACAATAATACCATGGTTTTATGTATAAAGCGTTACACAATTTCACAAGTTCAACAAAATAGTGCTGAGTATGCTTACATTTAGTGATTGGTGTTCAGCAGTTTTATCTTCCATAGCCTGATGTAGATGAGGGTCTTCAATGTGCTGACCTTGGTGAGCGTTATGTCCAGACTGAATCTAAAATGATAAAAGGGTCTGTTTTATAGAAGTGGACTCCAATCAACAGGAGGCGTTATTGTCTTTCCTCTACGTGTCTGGACTACCGTGCTATAAAAGAAAATTAATAGGACGCTCCTAGTAAGGTGTGGTCATATTTAGACTGATTTATTATATAAAAGATCGTGAAAAAAAAATATTTTGATGAATCTCATATCTCTAAACGTAAACACGTTAGCACGCCGTAGATATAGGTTTAATGATGGGGAAGACTATTTGAATTGTGTAACTCACCGTTGCAAAATACTAAGTGATTTAAACCTATGACTTGATAATTGTGGAACCTGTAATTAGATAAAGGTTAACTTACTTGGTTAGACAGGAACTCGAGATCACGGTGAATTCGCTCATGACTCTCTAAATCGTTGTGGTTCTGAATAAAGGCTCCGCATCATTTGCAAGGTCTAGCCATGCTGAGAAAGATAATGAAGAAAAAAAAATAATTTAGGAAACTGAACTATATTTTATCTCATTTACATCTATTAATAGATTTGTTAGTTTGATATGTCAATATGCTACTTATAAGTTAAAAATGGGCGGAAAGAATCGTGTTTAAACCCATATAACTAATTAAACTCTACCTCTATTTTTTTATTTTCATAACTCTATAAAGTAATTCATAATTGACAGCTACCTTGTACAACATTTCCCGTGGATATAGCTTTTTTTCAAGGAGCTAGTTACCTGGTTTGTTAAATTGCTAATACATGATAGTTTCTATATAGGCATAATTTCAAACATGTGGCTATAGTTCTACCTATGTAATTAATATTTATTTATTTTTAGAAAAAAAAAGAAAAAATTCGTTTATTTAAATCTAGTTATTCATTTATGTTTTATTTATTTTAAAAATCTAATTATTTTATTTATCCTTTTAACTGATTTTGATTTTATATTATTATTATTATTTTTATTATTATTATGTTATTATTTTTTTATTATTATTATTATTATTATTATTATTATTATTATTGCAACTATATAATGTGACATACTTAATTAGTTTAACATCGGCAAGTCTAAAATTATTTATTCATTTTTTAAAAATAAAAATTTGTTGTTTAATTTTGTTAAAATCTAATTATTTTATTTATTTCTTAATTATTTTTTAAATAGTTTCATTGTTGTAATTATTATTTTTATTATTACTATATAATGTGAATACACTTATTTAATTTAACATCAAGGCTCTTGTTTCCGACAATTCTAAAATTCAAGTAAAAGCCGAGTATTAAACTAGAGAATTTAAACGGGTTGGTAGAAGTGTGGTTTTGGGTTCGGGTTTTACTGGTGTTTCTTACAACGCGGTAAATATTACGGCGTACCGTTTTTCATTGTTTACTTCTAAAATACTTCCGCTTTAACGAAAATTGAATTTAGCTACAAAAATAAGGTTATTGCGACGTTTACAACACTGTACATATACTGACGATTTCGCGAAATGGTTACCTATTATCAGCAACTCACAATTTGTAACAGTACGGACCCAGAGAACGCGAATTGAATTTGATCATTTACAGAGGTCAAAGGCTGGCGGATTTAGGCGGGACATATGAAACAACGTAGAAGTGCGCGTTGATATAAAGTGTTGATTCAGTCTGCTCTACAATTTTATGTGGGCAACTAACCAATATACGTTGACGATGTTAAAACAAGTATTTGCATTTCAACCCAACTAGCGGGATAATGGATTATAGGAAGGAAATGATGTCTTATTATATTATGATTATTCTTTTCTGAACTGTAAATTTTGAGGGATTCTGTATCTGTATATATACGTCGTAGAATCCTATAAGGCTTTTACACGACGGGTGAGAAGAGTCGCCTTTACTTCTGGCGATGATCTCGTAGGGCTGTCTTGAAAGCCTCTACGGAACCAGCATGCACGATGCTGTTCGGTAGTCTATTCCACTGTATCGCAGTGTCTACAAAGAATGAATTCCTGTATTGAGGGGTCTTGCTATTTGGGACTGCCAGCCCTTTTGTGTTGTTACGTACTTGATTTTCTATTATATTGCTTGCGCTGTAGTCTTTAAACCTTGTTGCCTTGACGTTTCTCCTTGGTTTTGACGGTTTCGTGAAAGTGGATTTCGGTAGAGCTGGTACTAATCCCTCTATTACCTTATACATTAGTACCAGGCGAAGGCTCAGTCTCCTGTCTTCAAGGGTCTCTAAATCTAGTTGTTCTCTCATTCTTGTTACCGCTCCCGTCTCTCTGTCCTTATAGTTCCTTTTAATGAACCTGACCGCACGGTTTTGAATTTTCTCCAACCTGTCTATGTCCCCTTTGAGGTAAGGATTCCAGATGGTTGCTCCATACTCCATTATAGATCTTACTACTGATATGTATGCCGTTTTCCTGCATTTTTCAGGAACATTTCTTAAGTTCCGTCTTAGAAATCCAAGTGTGGCGTTGGCCTTTTTACATAAATTGTTTATGTGCACATTCCACTTGAGGTCTTTTGATATCTGTATGCCTAGATACGGATTATCTTGAACCTCTTGTAGGATATGGTTGCCGAGCTGGTAGAATTTGGATAATTTCTAAGTGTGTCATTAGGTGTCTGCATATTATGTGTTCTAAAATTTTGCAGACAACAGAGGTCAAAGAAACCGGCCTGTAGTTTTCAACAAGATGCTTATCTCCTTTCTTGAAAATACTGGAGACATTTGCTGCTCTCCAGTCAGTTGGGAGTTCACCAGTGTCTAGTGAGGCCTGCATTATGAGTTTCAGGATTGGGGCCAAATGTGCCGCACATTCTTTTAGAATGCGGTTTGGGATGTTGTCAGGGCCTGAAGCTTTAGAGGGGTTTACCCTTTCCAGTAATTTCTGCAAGCCGTTTCTGTCAATTTCTATCGGTTTGACTGTATTTTCTGTCTTCGCTTCCATGCGGGGTAGGTCTTGGCTTGCTGATTTCGTGAAAACTGATTTAAACTGTTTCAAGAGGATTTCTGCCTTCCCTTTACTGTCTGATACCAGTGATGTCCCTTCTTTTAGAGGAGCAATGCCTCCTGCATCTTGCCGTTTAGATTTCACATATTTCCAGAACGGCTTTGTGTTATTATTTTCCAAACCTTCTATGATGTCTGAGTTTATGTAGTCTTGCTCTGCTTTACGCATATGCCTTTTACATTCTTTTTGAAATGCCCTGTAGTTTGACCATTTGTTTGTTTTGCGGGCCTGGTTATACAGTCTTTGCTTCTTTCTAATCATTTTCCGTTCCTTTCTTCTTATCCAAGGTGTACTATTCCCAGATTTTATTTCTTTACTCGGTATGTTTCTGTCCATTGTTTCAAATAGGTGTTTCTTAAAGGTTTCCCACATACTCTGAACATTTCCTCCAATTCTGCACTGGTTTCCAATGACAGTTTCCGTATCCGCTAGGTCTACTTTAATCGAGTCCCAATCGGCTTTGCTGTAAATGTAACACTTTCTGGGTGCACACTTTTGGTGTTGGACTTTCGTCTCTATGTCTGTTATTATGATGTCATGGTCGGATATGCCTGGGACATTCGTAGATGACTTAACGAGTGTCGGGTTAGTGACAAACACCAAATCTAAAAGGTTGCTCTCTCTAGTAGGCGATTCATGGATCTGTGTCAACGAGCTTGCACCAGTGACATCGAAAAGACCTTGCTGTATATCTCTATCAGGACCTTTAGCTATCCCGGTGTTCCAATTAATGTCCGGGCAGTTAAAGTCTCCTGCTAGAATAATATCTTTGTTACTACTTTGTATCTGTTGCAGTGATTTCTCAAGTTCTGTCAAATGTTTCTGGTGTCTGTGTGGCATATAGAAGGAGCCTATCAGCAAATCTCTACTGCTTTTCGTCTTGACTTTGACCCATTCAATTTCTCCTTCCGTGACAAAAGACGGTTGCTCCACTGAGATTAGAGATTTCTCTACTAGTACAAAAAACCCTCCTCCGAGGGAGCTCCTGTCATTCCTGTAAGCGATATAATTAGAGGGGAAGATTTCACTTGATTTGACTGCGTTTCCCTCGGGGTTTCTACCTGGTTTTACTCCCTTTAACCATGATTCTGTCCCACATACTATGTCAGGTTTCAGGTATTGCAATGCCATTTCAAATTCACTCTTTTTGTCTATGATACTTCTACAATTTACGGTCATGACTCTGAGATTCTTCTTTGGCGGTATGTCATAAGGGTTGCTGGTTTTACTGACATTTGATTCCCTTGTTATCTTGCTACGGTTTGAATGACCGATTTCCCCTGCGGTATTTCCGGGGCTGCTTGTGCGCATGGGACTGAAAACTGAGGGAAGTGAGTCAATAGTGATATCTAGTCCTGAAATAGGCTCATAGTAATTTGAAGATTCGATTTCATAAGATCTAAATGTGAATGAACTGACGTTTATGCTATCACATTTGCAGCAGAGCCATTGTACATTAGTTCTGTCTAAAAGTTCATAGTCTTGTGTACACAGATCCATGCAGGATTTGTGGTGCCAGATGCTGCATCCATCACAGCAGACACCATAGCATTCCCATGTTACTGGGTGGTCACACATCCCGCATGGATAAATGTTTGCCTTTCGGGGGCCAGGATTTAGTTCGATGTCTCCTGCCAACAATGCCGTAAGGATCAGTAGATTTGCAGTACGGTTTACTTTGACTGGTAAGTTGATAGGCCTACGCCCAGCAAAGCTCATTTTGATGTTCAGTAGACTGTGTACTGACTGGCCTATTGACTTTGCGGTTTGGCTTGAATTTTGTGGGTACTGATGTTGTTCCCATTTCCTGGTCAGGTTTGTGGTTACATGGACCAGCAGAATAAGAGTTAGGGTAAACATTTGACCGGTGTAGTGTAGAAAACCCCACGCTTACCAAGTCAGTTTCGGTGTAGCTCAGAAAAACCCGTGCTTACCAGAATATTATGTTTACTCTTACCTCTAATCTACTGCTGTCCCCAACAGTCACTTTTGGCCTGCTCTGCGATCTTTCTTAACCAAGCTCTGGCGAGGGTGCTGTCTGGATGTACACCGTCGCAGTATAGGTTGTAGTTGTAGCAGTGTTTCGTCTTTAGTTTTTTCCCTCTGCTGCTTCGGTATCTGCTATTTACTTTCAGGTCTTGTGAAAATTGGGGCGAATTCGAGCCTAGTGTCCTGTTCAGCTCCCTAACCCTCCCGTTCAGATCATACACTTGTTATTCCAAGGCGTTATCCTGTTCCCCGAAGACGTCCGGATTTTTATGGCCCTTAGCCTCGTTCCACTTCCTGATGGAGTAAACGGGCGTTTCTAAAAAGGTTAGCCTAACAGAGTCTTTATACTTGCAGGTTATCTCCCTAATCTCTTGATATCTGCTATAAATACTGTCTATTTCTCCTTCTTCTGTCTTAATAGAAATGTACTGTTTGTTTTTACTGGTGAGGTCACAAGTCCAAAGCCAAACGTAAATCCAAATTTTCCCGTGTATCCTGAGATTTCTTTCTATATTTCTGTTCAACCATGTAGCACTAGATTCTGTTGTTGCACCCCCCTTACTCCACCATACAATGTGTCTCTCAGTCTGGTGGGTTACGTGCCGCTGGAGCCACTTCCCTTTGCTGTCGGAGAGAACTACTGGTCTATATACCCTTCTGCCAAGTGGAGGTTCCCTTGGCCTATTAATAAATTTATTCAGTTTGTATTCACTCATTTAAAAGATGTTACACTAGCGTCTCTACTTCAATCTACTTGTCGCGAGAGGTTTGTTTTGACAGCTGTCAAGATGGCGACCCGATACAAGAATGACAAGTGTCGGAGTCCGGTTACTAATTCTCGGTATACTGTTGATCTGAAAACTAAAGTAGTCAACAAAACATGTATAAACAATGATATAAAACAAAAGAAAGTCCTGGGTTGTTTTTTTTTGTTGTGCAGAAATGTAGAAATTTCTTCTATTTTTCTGTCTCCTTTGAAAAGTCCGCCTTCCACTCGCGCATGCGCACTCAGGGATTATCGAAAATTTCAGTCAGAAAGGTATGATAAGGCATTTGCAAGTCAGCTATTGATATCGCAAATAGGATTAAATGAACAGCGCTAGGAATATTACAGGTAACAATGTTTTCTTCACTTTTTATTTTGAATTATTAATTGGTTTCTATCATCTATGGGTTAGACAAATAATATTCATGTATATAACACTAACATGCTCTTAAAGTGCATTAAAATTACGTACAGTGTTGGTAAGCGTTAATTTTGTATGAGCTGATATCCGCGGCAGAAATTACCCAAAACCACAAACCTCATCAAGCAATGCAATTAAATTCGTACACAACACTAAAAGATCTCATTGGTATATGAAATACTTCTCACTTAAAGGTGTTATGCCTTTTAAAACAGGACATTCGTTTAGAAGCTTAACATTTTGATATTTCATGAAAACTTTAAAAAATTAAAGACCTGTTGTGTAACTAAAATTCGGTAACATATCGCGCTCTTAGCGAAGTTTAGTAACTAAAAACAGTAAGTAGGTAGATGGACTTACCTGTACAGCTCTCAATCTGATGTCCTCAGAAGTATCAAGATAACATAAAATCCCGAATATATTTTAACTCTATTTAAACTTATGAGAAACACTGGTTGTTTACTAGATGTTAGAATCGCATGTATTGATCTGTCTTTCACTTCATTATTATGGCGTTCGCAACGCCATATACTAGTCGGTCTCTTTACGGCAAAGAGTTCACTTGTCTAGTGAACATGCGCAAGACAAAATAGTTTTCTTCAAGTCTGCACTAGATCTAGTTTGGTTGTAAAATGTTCATGTATTTGTTTACTCTTCATGTATTTAATAATAATTCGCTGTGTGAGATAATTACTACTAATCTACACAAAGATAAACTTTTTAAAAGTCTTGAATTTTAATAAACTCCAAGTACGTCGATGCTCCAGAGTGGGCCCTGTACTTTAATCGGAAGAAGAAGAAGAAGAAGCGAACGAATATTTTGCCGTAGTTTTCGCAACACCTTGGCATTCTAAAGCAGAAGGAATATAGCCGAGGTTTCCGATTGCATTTACACATTCGTAACTGATTAGCATATAGACCTACATATTCAGCCAATCAAACTGCCTTTTGCATCGCATTCGGTCATTTCCGTTTGACCCGTACTCAAAATTAGAAATAGGAAGTTTCATAAAGGACAAGGTCAAAGAAATCCCATATACACATTTATCACGCATCGAACAGCGTGTTTTGACTATGGCACCCAACCTCAACACAAGTCTAAGTCTTACAAGAAGTAAAACCGTAAAAACACGGGGTTCTATCGGCTTATCAATGTAAGTATTATCCATAGAAGGTTTTCAACACATATTCAATCAAATTATATTCCAACAACTGTCTCTTCTATGTATCGTGTAACCGCCGAGTCTGCTCAAGACGTTTGTGTCGTGTAAAAGCGAAAGTAGGTAGCAATTTGTTGAAATGTCTTTCCCAGCTTACAACTCTACTTCTGACTGTAGTTCTGAATTTGAGTTTCATCAGGTTCCAAACAACTACCGTAATTGTATGTACATGTATGGATCTACTTAGTAATTAAAAATAAAAACAGTCTACCTTCAACTTTGTAAGCAAACTACATTTATTCAAAATAAACGAGTGCTGAACATGGAAAAATAAATGTTATGTGTAAGAATAAGTTTAACAAAAAATGTAGGATTATAGGTAGCCTTTGTATCATTTTGATGTTGTGCTTCAGTTTTTGCATCAGCTTAGGACATGAAAGCATTAATTGACCCTTTACTTCATGAATATTCATATAAGAAATAATGACATCATGAATATAATTAAGATATTCTTTTGCCATAGTAGAAACTAGAAGCATGTCAATATATAAACAGCAGATCATGAGATGGCTCCTTTTGTTTCAGTCTGTCATATTTTTATGCCCCCAATCAAGAATCAAGGGGGTGGGGCTGACTTTGTTGGTTTGTTGGCTTGGCTCAAACTTTAATGTTGGCAATAACGTTGTAGCCATTGCACATACATACTTCAAACCTGGCATGTCTATGCAACTTACAGAGGCGAACATTTTTTTTTATTTTTTTTTTATTTTTTTTTTTGGTTTTTTTTTTTTATTAAATTCAAGGTTATATTACAGTTAAATGTCACATTACGGGTCAAATTTATATTTGTCACAATCAGGGGCATAGTGTTTCACAAAAATGTGTTGTTATTAATACTGTTATCAATTCCAAGACGTTATTGTTATTAACGTGTACATCAATTCCCCCCCCCCCCCCACACACACACATAACATCCATATCAAACCTGAACGCCATTATGGCCATTCAGGCCTTTGATTTTTTTTTTATTGTCACTTGAGTAAAACAAATATTTAACAGCGGATGATATATCTAATTGTTGGATCCCGTGGTCACCAAATTCCGTTAAGGGCTTATATTTCAGGTAATTATTAAATTGGTTGGTACCCGTTGTCACTAAATTCCGTTAAGGGATTATATTTCAGGTATTTATCAAATAGGCTGGTACCCGTTGTCACCAAATTCGGTTAAGGGATTATATTTCAGGTATTTATTAAAAAAAGGTATTCACTACATATATTCTATTCAACTGGGGGGGGGGGGGACTTTACATTTATGAAGGTATCCATTACTCGGTCTTGACATTCCACAGAGGACAGACACCGGGGGGGGGGGGGATCAAGATCATGAACATAGGTGGGATTTCATTAAACTCTTTAAGCCAGAAGGTGGCTAAATATCAAACAATAGGTTTACGCGTAACGATCGCTCCCTCTTTTGTCTAAAGCGACTTTCGCCTTTGTTCTCCGTTGGCCATTACCCTTTAGATCACCCGCTAGGTGCTTGACCTTTAGATCAGAAGGGGGCCATTGAACTCCTCCTAGGTCAAAGGGGGGGGGGGTATTGAACTCCTTCTAGTTTAAAGGGGGGGTCATTGAACTCACCCTAGGTCAATGGGGGTGTTCAGAGGTCAAGATCATGAACATGAACATAGAGGTGGAAATACAGCTCTTACTATACTACTGTTGATCATATTACGGATAATCTGATCGCTTTCTATGACAGGGCTTGGGTACAAGGAATTTCGGCCACGGCAGAATGTTTGTAATCACATTTATATTAAATTACTAGCAAACAGGATCGACCATGATCAGACGGTTTCTACGGTAGCTGTCTATTCTGGGTCCACCATGTATTCAAAGTCACAGAAAAGGTGTATTCTTGGATTAAAGAGTTATATAGCACTGTCGACTCATTTTGTACAGACATGTCCATACAGTCGATAAATTCTAACCGTTACATTTTGAAACGTAAGCTACCTAAGGCCTTACAATAACAATAACAATTATTTTACTATAGTCAAACAACTAGGTCTGACGGGTCACGGGTTCGCCGAGTCCATTTTTAAGGGAGATATCCACGTGCCATTTATAAAAGAAAATGTTTAGTTATAGGTATAAAGAATAAGCGCATTAGTTATCGGAAATATAGCGTAGTGGATAAGACGTAGGACCATAAAGAAGTATATGATCGGCGAACATTTTATTCAGGTTCAAGTCTCGCATCAACTTAAAATATTTGTTTGGCTAAAAATATTAAGGAAAGTCCCCTTAAGAGCATTAGTTTTGTTGTGCATTAAGAAGCCACTTGTACAAGACATTTGCTAAAATTTATATTGATATTCATATTTTAGCATCGATTTATTATTGAAAATATGGCTAATATAGGACTCGAACTCAAACAAAGGCCCCTTCCCTAACATAGACGACCATGTGCATAAATGGCCATTACAATTATACAATATGACATAAAATGATACTAGATACTATCCTTTCAAAATTAAAAAACGTTTAAGGTCGACACGGGATTCGAACCCACGCTCAATAAAAAACTACTCTCGCAATGTCTTCTGCGTACCTAGACTTTACTCTCGCAATGTCTTCTGCGTACCTAGACTTTACTCTCGCAATGTCTTGTGCGTACCTAGACTTTACTCTCGCAATGTCTTGTGCGTACCTAGAATTTACTCTCGCAATGTCTTCTGCGTACCTAGACTTTACTCTCGCAATGTCTTGTGCGTATCTAGACTTTACTCTCGCAATGTCTTGTGCGTACCTAGACTTTACTCTCGCAATGTCTTGTGCGTACCTAGACTTTACTCTCGCAATGTCTTGTGCGTACCTAGACTTTACTCTCGCAATGTCTTGTGCGTACCTAGACTTTACTCTCGCAATGTCTTGTGCGTACCTAGACTTTACTCTCGCAATGTCTTGTGCGTACCTAGACTTTACTCTCGCAATGTCTTGTGCGTACCTAGACTTTACTCTCGCAAGGTCTTGTGCGTACCTAGACTTTACTCTCGCAATGTCTTCTGCGTACCTAGACTTTACCCACTGCGCTAAAGTGCTGACAACAATTCCGCCTTCAATTTTATCTTGTATACTAAACTCGTCTGTTTACAAAAAATGGTCCGAGAACATGCGGAATGCTGATCTCCCTAAAAAATGGACTCGACTGACCTTTGACATGTCAGACCTAGTTGTTTGACTATACTGTTCATATTCATCACCGTACATTTATCATAATTAAAGTTAGCACGCTTGCTTGCTGAGCACACTTTTCTCGTGAATCTTAATAGTTTTGCAGTACATTTTGATCACCGTACAGAAAAAATAGCCAGGTCTATGTTATTCAACATGCTAAAGCATAGAAGACCCAAGTCTGACCGTTCATGTCGGCACCGTCTGATCTGTGTCTACTGCGTTTGCAAATATGTTATTTAAACTGGCTTGAAAAAGTTCTAAACTTCTCCCTCGTACAAATGTGTTTCGCTCATCTTCAAACAGAGTAGACCCAATTCAGACGGTTCCTATGGGAGCCGTCTGATCAGGGTCTACTCCGCTTGCTTGTGGAAAATCATAAATATAATCATGCAGTTTCCACAACCATGATACACCCCAAACAGATAAGGGTCGAATAGAGAACAGTTGTCAAACATATACCGCCATACAGTATTCAGTTGCAAAACTAAATATGCCCTATAAACCTGATTGCTAAAATCAGTCTGATCAAAAGGCTCCAAAAGAAGTCATTTGATCAAGGGTCTGCATTGTTTGTCAAATTGATTATCACTTCCATGAACTGTTTTACTAATTTCTTACTCAGCACACCGCTGTTCTGTCAGTAAACGGGATTGGGGGTTCCCAAAATGAAGTCTGCATGCAGTAAATTGGTATCTCTGTGATAACTAAAAGAGTGAGACATCGACAAACACTGGTACAAGGGGAAGTAACCCATCTAGCGAAACGAAAATTCGATGGGACACACTGGTACACTATATAATTGAGAAAAAATTAATCATATCTACCCAGTAGGATATCCGTCTAACGAAACGAAATTTAGACGGGTATACGGGTACACTACAATGGTGCATACATTAACGTGTGATAATTACCCAGAGGACATATCTATCTAACGAAACGAAAATTAGACAGAATATAAGGGTAGAAAGACTTTTCATTGCTATAGCCAGTCTACTATTATAATGGGATGCAATCTGAAAATCAATTTTTACTTTATTATAATTTCTAAGTGTCGCCTTCAGTATACAATGTATATATTATTTTAGAGTTAAGATCTCTTCTTTTGTTGAAAGGGAGTATACAGCTTATCAGCGCCAGTTAGGCAAGGCTGGAGTATGAACGCTACACGAAGAATGCAGAAATACAGTGCCACTTAGGAATTTCAGGAAATATCTATTGTATTACCACCGGTTTTTTAACGGAGGCGCTTGCTGGATACACCTAGGTAATACCAATCAAATTTCAATCTGGATGTCAAACCGCTTTGATCCTGACGAGACACCTGGCTACTCCGGGTCTCGTCTGTATCCAAACAGTTCGCAAAGGCAATCACTCACCAACCCGAGGTAGAATCAGCCCTTTCACGCGTGCACTGTCGTTTTCAATCAGTACAGACCCAGGTCAGAGGACTCTCATCTAGCTTATAAAGCCTTTATTGCTGAGTGGACTATTTAAGTTCTAACATTCCACTACGGTAATGCATGGCTGAAAAAATTAAGGCTAGAAAAGTGCAGGCTATAGTCTGCGAATACACTCTCATACACCTCTCTATAGAGGTCGTTGTATAAACATCATTACAGTTTAAACCCGATATTTCGAACTCGGATAAACCGAACTTCAGGTTAACTCATACTAAAAGTTCGGTCCCTCCAAACCTTACAACACGGAACTTTTCTAAATTGCATCACCATACATATATTCAGAAACACTTACGACAGCTTAATGCAGGCCGAAAGCAACGCTGAAAGATCCTACAGGAGCTTTCAGCGATCATTTCAGATACGCATCGTGCTGTGAACTCAAGATACCGGTCAGATTACAAACATATTTCAGTCCCTGCACTCTCCAAGTAAAAATGGATATGTACGACAAATGGATTAGAAGAAAGTTATCACTCATGACTGAGATACCTTGATATACAGCATAACGAAATTAAAGATTATCCAGGGTACATTAGAGCAACATACATAGTATGCGTATCACGGTCTGATATTTTCGGGGACAGCCCCAGTAGTTCGGTGTATATCAATTCTCAACTTCTTTTCATAATAATACATCAACATCCGTATGAAGCGGCCACTCATGTTCAGAAATAAAGTCTGAAAGAAAAGACGATTGGCCGATGCAAGGCAAAGGCAATGCAGAAAATTTCAAAAGGAGCTTTCCGCACTATTCCCGATCCGCACCTCTTTCGAAGGCCGCTCAAGAAAGTTGTACTGTAGTTTAACCCCAGACCCGCTGATTAACATTTAGCCTGCTGTAGGCGGATGAGTGAATACCCATGCAAACATTCCGGACCCAAACGAAACGCCGAGCAACTCGGCGTCTTATCAGGGTTCAAACTGTTTGACACCCAACTGCATTTTGGCAGATAAACTAATCTCAGCCTGAATTCTGAAAAGTAGTAGGTGAAAATTTTTGTAAATATAATTTGCTCTGCAGGCTAAATGCAAACATCCCGGACCCAAACAAACGCCGAGCAACTCGGCGTCTTATCAGGGTTCAAACTGTTTGACACCCAACTGCATTTTGGCAGATAAACTAATCTCAGCCTGAAATCTGAAAATGTAGTAGGTGAAAAATTCTGTAAATATAATTTGCTCTGCAGGCTAAAGGATAACCTTTTGCCTGCTATGGATGAAACAGTTGCCGCTCCGGCAAAGGAACCGTTTGCATCAAGTTGAGAATACCACCGTCATTTGGATACAAAATACTGGCATTCCTGTCTAGTGCTATCACCGTAGATAACCCGCATGTGTATTAAGTTTCATGAAAACTAGGATAGGCGACCCCCCCCCCCCCCCACCAGCATAGGTCTGCCTAGCAATTTACAAAACCGGAAAAAGTCCGGTGTCGCCATTTCCAGCAGAATCTTAACGCACCAAAACTTTCGAGTGGCAAACCACTTGGATCCCGAGCAGGCACCGAGTACGCGGAATCTGATTTAGCTCCAAGCTGTTTGCTACTGCCGAACCTGACTTCACTGATAGGGTAGAGGTCTGCGTCAAAAACTCGAGGCCCACCCTGCATACCCTAACCATAATGCATAATGTATTGATGTATTACTGTCCTGCTCTTCTCAATTAGACAGAGCCTCTTGTTATGTTAATATTTATATATCCTCATGTATTCATGTATTGTGAAATGAGAGAAATAAAGTGAATTTGAATTTGAATTTATCAACATATGATGAAAGAGCAATGCAAATGACCATTGTTATTATCACCTGGGTGGTAATATTGATATGTTTCTGCGCACAGGAAATGTCACAGATGTTCAAACTTCAAACACATGTATTCCTGCATCGTTTACAACTATCAGCTGAGTGTACAGTACAGTTGTCCTGGCTGCAGATACCGTCTCAAAATACTACGTATACATGTATTGCAGGAAGCGCTCAGGCTTGTGCTATGCATAAACCGAGCGTGACCTCAAACTTGAGAAAATAACTTGAATTTTGATGACATATTTTATCATTATAACGTCTTATCATAATCAAGTAAACTGATATTTTCATTACAAATCTTTCGAAATCTTTCAGACCAACAACTTTTAAAAATTACTACAGATGAAAAAGAATAAAATTGTTCGGTTTTATGTACTAAATAGAACAACCAACAAATAAAATAGTTTTGAAACAAATACATATACTTCAACCATTTTATTGAACATGAAAACAAATTTAAAAGTATTTTTATGTCTGTTGTAGCCTTTAGCACTCTACTAGCAAACTAAGGAAAGTAACCAGTCCGGTTAACCGGTTAAGGATTTTGTAACTGGTTAATCGCCATTTTGTAAACGGTTAACCGGGTAATAATTTCAGCACTTCTTGTCGCATAGAGATTTATAACCTACTTGATATCTATGTCAATGTATTAATGCCAGTGCATTACATGTAAATTTATTTATTTTCATCGCGGACCTTGATTTGTTTTTTATATGTTTCAATGCAGAGTTAACTCTCTCCACATAACTGGATGTAGATCTAACTGAAGTAAGTAACAGCATGTGAAAGATGGTGTATAATTATGTTTGGATACATAAGCCGACAAACATTTTGCTACATTTGAATCGCAAAATTCGATTTGAATAACGGGGTGAGAGTCTAAACTATGTACAGATTGTGAATAGATATTAACGCAAATATGAGTGGGGAATTATCCTTACATGTGATGATGTGAATTGCGCGTATGGCGCGCAGAAAAAAAGACATTTACATTATTGTAGAAAGATACACAAATGAATTTCAAGGGCACAAACTACTTTACTTTGGCGATTTTAGGGGGTCGTACGCCCCCCCCCCCCCCTTTCCCACACACTCCTTTGATCCGCCTATGACTCCAACAATCCGCAGGATTTCCATATCAATTAACGTGACCGAACGGCCATTAAAAAGATCGATTCGACATCGATATGTTTCCAGATCAGCCATGTTTATCTGCACAGCGCTGAAACCGGTATGCGTGTATAAAATCTAGCAATGACGTTGCACATTCTAAGAAATAATTACACTAAGTACTGTACAGTATACATGTACTTCTAGCAGAGGTCATACGTGAAGGAATGGATGGATGAATGAATGGAGCTTAAGCGATTTTGATACGTTTTCGGAAAATTGCTTGATTTTGTGTATTTGTAATTTCTGAAATTTTCACCGAGGCAAGTGCCTCGGTGTGCCTCAGCGTGGCTACGGGCCTGCCCTCCCTTAACCCTTTCCCTATTCCATATTTAGTCCAAATTGCAATACCTACATGGACAAAATAGTTGTAATGAAATGGTCGATTCCATAAGTGAACAGAGCAGACCCTGATCAGACGGCTCCTTTAGGACACGTCTGATCTGGGTCTGCCCTGTTTGCAAATGCGTGAAAAGATGTTTACATTCCATTAGCAAACAGCGCAGACCCTGATCAGACGGCTTCTGCAGAACCATCTGATCTGGGTCTACTGTTTGCAAATGTGTGAATAGATGTTTACACTAGGGAAAGGGTTAAGAAAACCGATTTTTAATTTGTGATATGTATGAATAATTTTCATTTAAAATAAATAGACAAAGTTAAAATCATTATATTTATTTCCCAAAGTAGAAAACTATCAAATTGTGTTTCTTTCTTTATTTTTTGAATATTCCATTTTTCATGAAATAGATGAATTTAGAAAGTTGAGAAAACAATTAACATATTACAAACAGGGAAGACCCATATTAGATGGCTCCTTTCAGAACAGAAAATAACAGATGTTTTATTTTGACTCAAGCATACAAGCTCATCATCACAACATCGTAACATACACATGACAGTCACGCTAATATAATTATACAGTGCCAGTTTAACATACACAATAGTATACCCTGTACCACGAGAATTTTCTACATTAGCCAAATACCTCAACTGGTAACAAACCTATCATAATCCTATAACACACTAAGAGTGTCGTTTTTTAGTTTGAAGCTTTTGATGCAATATAGTGCCAGTCTGTTTCATACTGTTTTATTGTCTGAATTTAACAAACTTACTAATTTAAACATGCTCGGGTGATCTGAATAGAACCTTGGAATATATATCTTTCTCAAATGGTTATACATAGGACATTTCAGTATAAAGTGATATTCGTCTTCTATATCATTTAAATGACATAATGTACATAGTCGTTGGTTCCTTTATGTCTGCTCTACATTTGAGTAATAATCCTAATAGGTGTCAGCCTAGAAATATGGGGAAAATGGGAAAAAATGAAATTTTCAGGTATATTCACACAAGTTTGACACACAGGAATTCACACCTTAAAAGGTGTGAATCATATGAAACAGATCAAGTCATTTTTAGTTTGTTTTTGGACATGCAGGATGTTACATTTCAGTGAAATATTTTTGGGTATACTAATGGAAAATTCATATGAGGTAAAAGGTTTTTTTTTATCTTAAATAATAGAAATGGTTCAATTCATTACTTCAGTACTGTGAACATTTCCATTGGTCATTTTTTTATGTATCGTTTTTCATAAATTTGTTATCCAAAACATAAACAAACACCTGAGCAACTAATACAATATGATATTACATTAATAATTATAGGACGAATCGCCGTGACGTCACGCGCACCTGTTATCTTAGCCGAGTAAAGCTTGGTGGGCAAAAAGACTGACAGCTGATATGTAAATATTTACCCACGTTTCGGTAAATGACCAGTTCGGTGAATTGAATTTATATAGTAAATAGAATCGACGTTTCGGTAAAAACGTGATTATATAGTCATTATATGCACAGGCATTATCATGGTTTTGTAGGTTTGGAACATGAAGTAGCTCTGTGTGATCTGGGTGCAAGCTGTGTATAGATCGGATTATTATTAGTACGACTACCTTTAAACAAAGGTGCAAACATCTATTAAGCATAACAATTATCAAAGGCGCGTACCATCATTTATTACGACTACTTTTAAAGAAGAGTGCGAACATCTAACAACAATTATCAATGACACGTGCCGTCAGCGGGTGCAAACAGGTATTGTGTGGCGGTAAAATTATCAGTTAATAAACTTGATTTAACAACAATATAGATCTAATACATAAAATTTCTAAGAACTATGACATCAATCCTGAAAAATAATGTTTTCTTAAAGGCAAAAATTTTTTAAAAAATAACAACAGTTTAACATGACAACCTGTGGAATTGAAAGATATAAGCTTTTCAAAGCATGGGTAATGCACAGTACAAAATCATAATCAGAAAAAAGTTAAATATTGGTAAAATATAAAAGTATTAACTGTATTTGATAAAGGGTCATATCTAAAGGGTATAATTGATTACAAAAGTACATGCATTTCTAAAGATGTGCCACAAAGTTCCTATCACAGGATACTATACTGCAAATCATGACAAAAACGTTATTTGTTGCAAATTTATATAAAATCATAAGGCGTGAAATTTCACCCAGAATTAAGAGTTGACATCGTAATTGACTGGTACCCTTTACTCCGTGACTATTCTTGTAAGACATACTGATATCATGAATATTTATTAAATTAATTTTTATAATAACATATGTACTGAGGGTGTTTTGGTATTGGGGAAAAACTGTAGAGTCAGATCCAACATAAATTCATAAGAAAACATAGAATACCCTGATCCTGGGTCTACTCTGTTTGCAAGCTCGTGAAAAAGCGTCGATGTTTTCAGAACTTTTACTTCTGTTGCCGGGTAATGTCAGGTATACATTTTTAGCTGAATTCGTAACTTAAGGTTGGTTGTCGGTGTTTTTTTCGACATATCAGGCATGTCCAACAAACATATAAGAATGTCTCCCATTTCAAAGAAAGGCCAGATCAAGGGATCGGGGTTTTTAGTTTGTTTTTTCAAAGTTCAGCTGGTAGTTTATAGGGCCGATTTATTCAAGCTTCTTGTTGTTATCTATCCTTAGAAACTAAACATAATTGTCATTATAGTCAGATGATACAGTAAATGTACAGAAATCAACAATTAAAAACCAACACAGTCGTCAAATGATGTGTAGGCTAACTGTTGCCTAGCCTTAACAGTAGTAGCCAATGACTGTCCGTAGAAGCGGTTCCAGCGGTTCCACTCCACAGATGACTGTCCGTAGAAGCGGTTCCGGCGGGAAAATGACCGTCCCCATCAATGATAAGACACACGCGCGCTCTAACAGTAATGCTACTTAGGTCATCCTAGGGTCATTCGGGGATTAGGGCCACTTCAAAATCAATGATTTGAGTAGAGGCTTGATATTTGTTTACATTGCAAATCATCGTCGCTGTCCCCATGTATTTAGTCATTGACGAGGGTTTATCAGGCTGTCTGCTCATAGGGTCAGGAGAGAGTTAGATACACGCTTAACCTTTTGCCAGCACTCAGTTTGGATCTAAGTGATCATAATTTAAGTTGAACAAATGACGTTGTTACTTGATTTAAAAATTACAGCAGGCGACAGTATGTTAGAGTTTGAAAGTTTACGCATTTCCTCTATTTGGTGTGTTTTGAAGGAACAAAACAGTTAAATGAAGGTATACATGGTTTTAACTATAGGGTGAAACACCTTAATGTTTACTCCATAAATAAGCCTTTGCAAACAGAGTAGACCCCCAACTGATTGACTATCTGGTGTGTTTCGAAGGATCAAAACGGCTGAATGGTGGTACATTGGTTTTAACTATAGGGTGAAACACTTGAGTTTTTACTCCATAAATAAGCCTTTGCAAACAGAGTAAACTCCAACTGATGGACTATCTGATGTGTTTTGAAGGAACAAAACAGTTGAATGAGGGTACATTGGTTTAAATTATAGGGCGAAATATGTTAACCATTTACTCCATTTTCTAAGTCTTTGCAAACAGAGTAGACCCAAACCAATTTATTTGCCACAGATGAAAGATCAGTTGGTATTACTTGAGGGTCGGTGGATCAATTTTGCAAGGGTTTCTAAAGCGCACTAATTGAGCATCATTTTTGGCAAATCTCTATCCGTTTCGGAGGGGATAATCTCATACAATGGATAAAAGTAAATATCTAACCAAGGCAAGTGCATTCGTCCAATTGTCTAATGTTGTAGGTGGTATTCCTGGTTACTTAGTTCATAGAGTAAGTACGCATTCGTTAATCTGCAAAGAGTAACTGCTTTTTCCTTACTCTGTGGAAAGAGTAATTACTCACTTGTTTCTGTTGCTCTGTCAAACGAGTAACTGCTCTTTCCTTACTCCGTGGAAAGAGTAACTACTGTTTTGTTAAAAGGGAAACTGCTTTTCCGTCTTTCTTAAAAAAACAAGTAGAGTTTCCGTCATATTTTAATGTAAAAGTAGTAGGGGTAGTGGTATATTAATGATTAAAACAGAGGTAGTATGATTCCATCGTTTTATTATGATACTGAAGAAACTTTATACGTAATAATAGGCCATGAGCCAGAGACCCAAATTTTGGCCATCGGTACCATCTTTGGGGAATAATGCTATCAATGCTTTTTGATAAGATATAAGTCTCTAGAATCAGAAAATATGTGATAGCAGTAAATCGGTGGTAGCTTTTTGTATTTTTTTCACCAATTTTAACCCTATGGTAAAAATAGTGTTTTCTAAATCTAGCATTAAAGAAAAGACATCATTAAATTTCAAACTGATGTTTCTCTCTTGTTACATCCTGTATCTACTTGAAAATTGAAAGGTTAGTAGCTGTCGTTACACACGCTTGATTAATGTTGTTATTTTTTCACAAAAAGTGGTTCATATAGTGTAAATTCTTGCTCATACGTACACTGAATTATGCTTACATTCATATGTATTTTGCAGAAGTAAAAATTCTCCGGAGTTTTGCATACCTTCATTATCTTTATAACTAGGCTCATAAAACTTCACATGTATATTCACATTAATGAGGGCAATGAATTGACTTCAGACTAGAACCCTTACATATAGCATCTCTTAATGCAAATTGTCAGAGTTATGTCCCTTTTAACTCTTCCATACACGCAAATTGTGCCAAAACTGAAATATCTTAAGAGTTGGCCCCATGAAAGTTCACCAGCATTTCACTATCATTATATCAACGACCAAATTAACGATGAGAACCCTTTTAGCCAGAACCCAGTCATTGATTAGGCCAAATTATGTCCCTTTATGAAACTTGTATGTAACAGGTAAGCTATAAATATCCGATCAACCACTTCAGAGCTAGCTAATTCATGATATACTTCTTCAATAACATACTACTGAGTATTTGTTTGACACTACATGTACATTCAGTCACAAGAAAAATACTAACACAACGAAAGCCCATACCCATATATCTTCACCAGACAGAAAGTTTGAGGATATTGTAATCTCTTTTAATTCAAAAGATAATGACAATAAAACAATTTAGAGCTAAATACGGTCTAACTAAAATGGTAAGCAACGAATGCTAATGATAATAAATATTCTCACCCGCCACGTCCCATCTTACAGGCTACTAATTTATTTCGGGATAAAGTAGAAACTGGACCAATAAATAAATAATGATCAGGTCCAAATGAAACTAGATTTTTTTATACAAAAATTGATGTCTCCCACCCCCGCGCGGACAAAGTTTGCCATATACAATTTTCAAAGTCCTATAACTCTGTAGAAAATCGTCGAGCCTGAACAGGAATAATATAAGCACAACTAGGCGTAGTGCAGTTCAATCTTATTAAGTTTAATGAAAATCCGACAACATGTCTTCGAGAAACCGCGAGGACGAAATTTCAATGTAAAACAAGATGTGTTTGTGAAACACTATGCCCCGACCTTTGACCCTGAAGGATGACCTTGACCTTTGACACACGGACCAGGGAGTTAAACGCGATACATCACACTTGTGCCAGGTTATTTTGAAATCAATTCACAGATAAAAAAAAGTTATAGAAAGGACAAGAAATTTGGGACGGACGGATGGAAGGACGGACAGACGGAATGACGGACAATGCGATTACTATATGCCCGCCGTTGGGGTGCATAAAAATCAAAGTCCCACAACTCTGCAGAAAATCATTGAACCGGAACATAAATAAGATAAACAAAACAAGGCATAGTGCTGATCAATCCTATGAAATTTCATGAAAATCCGATCAAAGGTTTTGGAGAAACCGAACGGATAAACTAAAATCGGACAGAAGAACGGACGGACGGAAGTATGTGTGTGTGTGTGTGGGGGGGGGGGCTGCAGACATACGGATGGACAGACGGACACCACATACATAAACAATATGTCCCCCACTATACTTGGGGGGCATAACTAGCAAGTGCATTGGTTACTAAAATAATAAGAATATCAAGTTTTAAGCAAACTTGTACATTGGGACACTTGCGTCTATAAATGGACAGATAGGCAGACGGATGAATGGATGGACAGATAGAGGAACAGACATATGGGGTGGACAGATGGAAGGACAGTTAGACTGACAACCTGATTCAGGTATACCATCATAATTTCGTTGTTGGGGTATGATACCAAATGTTGTAAATCTGAAATCGTTAGCTTTACTTTTCATTTATAATTTTGTCTAGAAATGCGGATATTGTATAGCATAATATAAAACGCATTAACACATAGAAAGCTACCATCGATGCAATGCTATCACATATTTTCTAACTCTATAGATCTATATGATGTAAAAAATCACAATGGGAATTATTCCCCTGAGATGGTACCGACCAACCCTATTGGCTCATGGACTATAATATACAAAATATACTCCTAACATACAATATATACAACGTACAGAATATAGACCAAATACATATTTTAGCATGCCAAACGTCTTTCCTTCAATTGTTAAGAGAGCAAAAACACAGTCAAAGTTCACTCATTTGTAAGTTCTGGGGGATTGTAGTCATCAAAAACTGCTTCAAAAAGAAATTTCCTTTTATTAACGGCATACTTCCACGCCTCTTCTCTGTCAAAGTTCTCTGATTCCATAACACACTCAACTGTTTTCTTGACTGACTGGAAAAGTGGAGTGTCTTTAAGCGAAATGATCCATAAAACACTCTCAGTAAATTCCTTTGTAAGGGCTTTACGGTAGGTGTTTCTCATTGTTTTATAAGTTCTGTCTCGTGCTTCATTTTCTGAGATGTTTTCCCTGTTCATTAAAGCTGTTACTTCGTCGTCGTATATTGTTTGATACTGCTTGAATACTTCTTCCACAAGACGATCCATTGGATCTTCAATTTCTTCCGAATCTGTCATATTACTGTTTTCGTCCATAATTTCAAAATTATCTTGTTGATGTTTGGCTTGTTTATGTCTCACCATATTGTATTTTCTATCGAAAGTTTTATCGCAGCTGTCACAAGGAAACATTTTCCCACAGTTTTCACACGTATTAGAAAGACCCTTAATCAAATATGTCTTCAAACTCCCGGGTACCTCTTGATAATGGTGGCTTTCTCTTAGCAGATTTATATGAAACTGGTTTTTCTGAAACTTGTCCTTTTTCGTTTTTCCTTAGTATACTCTGGGCTTTATGATTCTTTTTACGAATCCTTTTCTTGCAGAGACGTTTTATTTTCACCTTTCTCTCCTGACTATCGCCTGAGGTTATGACTGGTGTCTCCGTTTTCTGCGGAGTGTTTCCGTGAAACTCACACCATCCGAATATTTTCGATTTTATGACATAAAACGGCCAAATAAGTAGTCTTGGTCAGTTTGGAAAGTCACTACACCAAAAAACGTAGTGACTTGCCAAAACGTAGTGACTTGTTTGGTGTGCGGTAACATGGCCGTAGTGACTTTCCAGGTTATGCACACACACACGCACGCACGCACGCACGCACGCACGCACGCACGCACGCACGCACGCACGCACGCACGCACACACACACACACACACACACACACACACACACACACACACACACACACACACACACACACACACACACACACACACACACACACACACACACACACACACACACACACACACACACACACACACACACACACACACACACACACACACACACACACACACACACACACACACACACACACACACACACACACACACACACACACACACACACACACAGAGTTACCATTGTTGAAATACCAGATACAAATTTATTGTCAATGCATCCTGTCGCAATATTTTAGGGTCAGGCCTTCTCAACAGTTTGAGTTCAATAACATCCTTGTCAGAATGTTTGTCCGTGTGTACACGACCTAAAATATATAGCTGCTATCTGCAAATATATTACAGTAAAGCCATTAAATAGAGGTCTAATTCTGGGTCTGTATGGCAAGTGGTACGTTAATGCAGGTCAAACGTAATGCAGAATGCTCATATAGGAATGTTCTGCTTTACATTTCAGCTGCATTAAGCAACTACCTGCGTTTTAAGACTCATGTATTTCCATATATGAAACGCTGCTTATGACAGGTGCTACTGTCCATTAAAATTCTAAACTTTTTTCCACATGTGGGCATCGTTTTTATAAAAAGTAGAACTAACAAAAGTAGAACTGCCACTACGTGGTCTTTTAACATATCCGTCTTCATAATGAATCAAGCTATTAATGGCGCAAAATTAAAAAAAAAAATGTTCCATTGAACAAAAACAGGGTACTGGGAAAGAAAAACCTTTTGTCGCTCTTTTACAGATTTTGCTCTAACCAATGGCAGTAGATCCAACGTTTTTACTTCCAGATGAGTTTTTTTGTACGCCAGTAACTTACCCAGTGTCGTCAGGAAACAGTTTGAGCAGCTTTAATATATGCCAGGGGTGTAGCTGTCTGCAGACACTGTAGACATGTGCCAACTAATATCAAAACGATTGAATCGCTAAATAATCCAGTAC
This sequence comes from Azorinus chamasolen, assembly GCA_963576725.1. Classification (NCBI taxonomy): domain Eukaryota; kingdom Metazoa; phylum Mollusca; class Bivalvia; order Cardiida; family Solecurtidae; genus Azorinus; species Azorinus chamasolen. The sequence goes on from OY755243.1 coordinate 78,689,550, forward strand.
ATACTTATGTTTTACTAGTTGTCATGAGTACATTGACCAGTCTGAAGTTACTGGTTATCAATATGTGTGTGAAGATTTACATTTTTATTCTCTACCGGTTTCACAACTGCTCAAATCAGAGATCCATCAACAATACAAATACCGTTAAGTTCTCATTTAGACCAGTGTTGCAATATCAATCCTAAATTTTCAATTTTTCCATTTTACAAGTTTCACACCGATGATGTTTCAGCTAGGTTACTAATTTCATACGGGTATTTAACTCGAAATTAAACAGAATTTGATAACGTCATTTGACGCCGTCTTTATGACGTCATGACGTCGTTACTGCGGCGTTACAAAGTAACGTCATTGCTATGTATTTGTTATTCCCCTGATGAGCAGTAGTGAAACCGGTAGGGGATAAAAATGTAAATCTTCACAAGTGGTGTCAGTTTATCTTTTCAATCTATATAGATAGATAGATAGATAGATAGATAGATAGATAGATAGATAGATAGATAGATAGATAGATAGATAGATAGATAGATAGATACATGCATGCATGCATGCATGCATGCATGCATGCATACATACATACATACATACATACATACATACATACATACATACATACATACATACAACATACATACATACATACATACATACATACATACATACATACATACATACATACATCATACATACATACATACATACATACATACATACATACATACATACATACATACATACATACATACATACATACATACATACATACATACATACATACATACATACATACATACATACATAGGTACATAGGTACATAGATACATAGGTAAATAGATACATAGATGCATAGATACATAGATACATAGATAAACAAACACAGACAGGCAGACAGGCAGGCGGACAACAGACAGACAGAAATACAGACTCCGACAGGTAAACAGACAGACAGAGACATAGCCATGCAGACACACATAGACACGGACAAATAGACATACATTCACGTAGTCAGATTGAGACAGGGACTGAGACGGAGACAGAGAGAGAGAATCAGATGCATATACAAACACAGACATAGACACAGAGACAGACAGAGAGACAGAAAAAGCATCGATAGAAAAACAAGAGAGAGACCGGGAGCTGTGCTTGTGACTGCCGTGAGCTAGCTCGTGCATGTCGCTAAAGGTATGAATGTCGCTAATGTGTCATGGCGTCATGGTAACATTTACCTGTCACTTTTGGCATATAAAGTATACACTCGACAAACCTATGCTATTGTTCCTGTTTAGTTACACGTGTTTAAGGATGTGGTGAAGTTATTTTACAAACCGAGTTCCGTTGACAGTGTCTTCGTAGTATTAACACGTTCAGATCGAGTTTAAAAACGACGGGGAAATATGAGGTGTGTCATAAGGACGCTTAATTCTGTAACTGAAGGTCCTTTTCTGGAGTTTGGGAACTTTCAAGTAATAAAATATTACTCTAAAATAGATATTGTATATCAGATTCCAGGTGTGGTGTAGCGTTTGCAGTCGCTCTCGTCTTATTTCTACAGTGATCGATTGGGTTAACCTGTACAATTTATATTGCATTGCTTTCGTCGATAATATCTGTTGACATGTTATAAGTTGTGACAACCATGTTCAAAGGCGGCAGTTGTCACAATGAAGGCGAAACGAGTATTCTGGACATTGTCGCTTTTGGGTATATTTGCGATCGCCGCTCATGTTTTATCTAACGGTAGGTCCAATATTTTATTTAACCCTTTCCCTGTTGAATATTCATGTAAGAGATAATTACATCATGAATATTTATTAGCTGCATTTTATAATCGCAAATGTACATCATAGGAATGTTTGATATTGGTAGAAACTGTAGAGTCAAGTATATTATAATTTCATGAGAAAACAGCAGACTCTGATTTGAATCCATGCTTATAAAGTAGTATACCAACTAGGGGTTCTGGGCCACCCCTTATAAACCTCTATACTTCAAACTAACCGCTATAACAATATAAAATTGGCTAGTTAATGGTCTATGGGATTTCTTGTTTTATGGGTCTATTAGAATTATAACTCGCTATATAAATTTGTTTACTTTTAAGCACCCTCACACCCGGCGCATATCTATTAACCCGTTTAAAACTTTTTAAGGGTTACACAGAATAAAAAAAAATATCGCCACTTCATAATCAGTCCCACACCCCACTGTGTGGGACTGATCGTTCACTAACAGCAGATTACATTTTTAAGTAATAAATTAACCCTGTAACATATTTTAAACAGGAAGTAATTTATCAATCTATTTAAATCGTCTGCTTAAACTCTTAAAGTATATATTTATTTCTATTTCTTTCTAATAGGTGTTTAAATTGATAAATAATTTAAATTTTTAGCTGTGGAGTGAACCACACCCCATCTGGATCTCAACTATTTACAAGGTTATAAGAGATATCGTCTGCTTGGATAACTAAAATTGATATGTATATATCGTCTATTTGGTTAAAAGAAAGTTTACTGCATGACTCATTTTTGTACTTTAACTTATTGTAGATCAGTTTTAAGGAATAGGACAGTTAAAAATCTAAGAATTAGACAGTGTAAAATACCCACACCAAAATGTTTATGAATATAATTTGAAAAATTAAAATGATTCTTTTTAGATATGGAAAAATATATGTTTGTTAGGTTATTGTTATAAATCGTTATAAAATTAGAAAAATAATACTTCAACTTAATGAATTGGTATAAATCAATATGTATATAATTAATATTTATAAAAAAGGTCTAGTATAGTTATAATTAAAATGTACGTAATCAATACTCGTTAAATGTTTTTGAGTCACAACGGTACTATATATACAAACGGTTAACCATATATTAATGTGTACACATTGACTGACTGAACTGACGATTGGTAACCTACGGCACGGCTTAAAAGCTCGTAAGTTAATACCAATGGATTGCTTGAGTGAATGATTGGTAACCTATGGCGCGGCTTTAAACTTCGTAAGTTAATACCAATGGATTGAGTGGGCCCTGGGGCAAATAACTGTGTATAAAATTTCCTCTCTATCTAAGACCTCAGGGCCTAGTGTACACAGAGAGGATTTTGCAAAAATTTCGGTGCGGGTTCAATTCCCACCGTCGTTGTTTTTTCTCTAATATAATGGTGTGTGAAATTCATACACAAAAAGGATTTAAAATGTGGTGTTGTATCCAGAAGTTTAAAAATCTTTCTGATAAATATGGTATCCACCATACATTTGAAAAGAGGCAATGGAAGAATTAATAACAGCAACAGGTAAGGATCCAAAATTCTTCAATAAATTTTGTATGGATAACATTAGGCTACTGAATAGATTGATCAGGCACCACCCTAAAAATAAGATATTAAGAGAAATTAAGGAGGTCTTATACTTGTATTATAGTAAGTAATGCCCATAAGTCAAAGTGTGGATGCCATTAACATAAATACACTGTTCTATAGTCGGTTTTATAAACACAACTAAACATTTGGAATAATATTATTATACAATGGAGAAAACATTCACAAGAATCTACTACAGTCCGATAGGTTATTGGAGGGGGTGGCGGCTATAAAACATCTGGCTAAAGCCGCGAAGGTCTCAGAAAATGAGGCCCGATCATGGTTAACGAAGCAGGCAATATGGCAGATAACTCTCCCTGCTCCTAAATAAATCCCACGACCAAAATTTGACGTTTCAGTTCCGAATGATATCCATCAAGCTGATCGACTATTTTTGCCTCATGATAAAGTCCGTAGAAAAACTTATAAATACGCCCTTACTGTGGTTGACATGGCAAGTCGCTATAAAGCTGCGGAGGCCCTAACGACAAAAGAAGCTACAGAGGTGGCCACAGCCCTCAAACTTATTTACAAGCGCGGGCCTCTCCGTTGGCCCAAACTTCTTCAAGTAGATCCCGGGAGAGAGTGTATGGGTGCGGTCAGTCAAGTGCTTACGGAGCATAAAGTTAAAGTGAGGCGAGGCCGTGTGGATATCCATCGTGACCAGGGGATTGTTGAGGGTTTTAATAGAACTTTAGCAGAGCGTTTGTTTGGCTACCAATATGCTCAAGAAATGCGACTACCCACAGAGTAGTAGCCAATGACGGTCCTAGGAGGCGGTTCCGGTGGTTCCACTCCACAGATGACGATCCGTGGAGGCGGTTCTGGCGGTTCCACTCCACAGATGACGGTCCGTGGAGGCGGTTCTGGCGGTTCCAGTTCCTAATCAAGGTCACTGAGGTAATCTCGCGCGAAAAATACTATTTTCTCGCGCATGTAACATTTGCGCGCTTCCCAGGTGGGCTCAGTGATGAGGTTAGTTCATTACTGTTCCCGCGTGGGTATCGCGGTCATTTTAAAATATACGTCGCAATTGAGCGGAAAAGCAATCAGTACTATCATCCAGATGAGTTCCCTCCAAATTCTCTGCAACGGCTTATCTACTAAGACTCCTCTAATTATAGGTCACGCGGTCATTTTAAAAATATTTGGCGCAATTGAGCGGAGAAGCGGTTAGTACTATCATCCAGGTGAGTTCCCTCCAAAATTCTACCGCCATGCAACAGCTTATCTACTAAGACCCCACTAATGATAGGTTTCGCGGTCATTTTAAAATATTTGACGCAAATGAGCGCTGAAGCGGTCAATATAAGTATTATACAGCAGATCTCGCGCAATTTCCTCATGCAATTTAAATCAACCCTATGTCATCGAGGTCTCCTATGTGGCGATACAATATGGATTAAAGTAGACTGAAGGTTTGCGCGGTCTGGAGAGTTAAACTATTTTTGCAAACTGAGTGTATTTACTTTGTTAGTACACCCTCTAGTGAGCGGGTTATCTTTTCTCGTCTATTTCATTCATGGTGGAAATTAAACACAGATAGGTCAAATAGTTGCGGTTAAACAACTAGACCTCAAGCAGCTGGTCAGTCTGTCTCAAAATGGATAAACAACAGAAAGAATAAATTCTACGCGAATATCATTGTGATAACAAAAGCCTCTTATGACAAAACTGCAAAATTTATCTTACAATCAATCCAAACTGTGTTTACAGAAAAAAACACTTTAAAACTCAGAACAGATAAACGGTCTGAATTCAATCATATATTTTTGAACACGAGGGCCAGAATGGCCCTGACATCGCTCACCAGACAATCAGGAAAGAAGATTTTCAAAGATTTCACTATATGTTTCTATAGAAAACTAGCCGGGGTGGGGCAAATTTTAATTTAGAAAGAATAAATTAATCTATACTTATGTTCAAAATTTCAGATATTTTCATTACATCTTCATGAGTTCATATTATTATTCATATCTTAAGATTGATGTACTTTTAACCCTTCCCCTGTTCTATGTTTATTCAAAATTCAATACATAGTGAATATTCATGGACAAAATAGTTGTAATGAAATATGGAAAGTGGGACAGTATAGACATTTTAGAAAGTAAAGAAACATATTTCAAATTCCATTGACAAACAGATCAGACCCTGATCAGACAGCTGCTATAGGAGCCGTCTGATTTGGGTCTGTTCTGTTTGAAAATGCATGAAAAGTCATTTATATGAGGGAAAGGCTTAAGTAAACATATTATAAGTACATGTATATTGTACACAAAATAAAAATAATTTAATGCAATTTGCACTATATTATATCATAAGCAAATACAGCAGATTGATCAGATGGCTATTACATGAGCCATCTGATCTGGGTCTACTCTGTATGCATATTTATGGAGTAAGGGGTTAATTGTTCTATTTACAGGTCAGATCTAATTTGCAACTGCCATTATCCAGAAGGAAGGCAATCCAGTTGTAATCAAAAAGTGTGAAAGGGAAATAACCTACCTTTTATGTATGATTAAAATAGCCAGCTAAAAATAGACACTGCTCTCCAAGATGCAATAGAACACTTGAATTTGTATTAAGCTGAACTTAGTTATAGGATCTATATTGATAGCTGGCAGCTTAATGCAGGGCATAGATATGGAAAAAAAAGCTATACGAGCTTTCTGCATTTTGAGAATTATCCACATAGATTAGTTTTCTCAATCTAAAATGAGTGTGTGTAATTTGTCTAAACACAATTTCTACTCTACTGATCAGGCCGATGGTGATTACCAATACACTCCCACTGACCAGCTAGTCCTATCAGAGCACTGGCTTATCTGAGGAAAACTTTAACCTGTAGAACCTTTAGACTGTAATTTCTGATGTGAAAAAATATATACACAGGGCAGGGCCAATTTTAACCTCAGAAATATGATATTAAACAAAACTCATAAAGATGTGCTAAGTTAATCTATACAACAAATATCTAAGCTCTGGGACATGTAGTTTTGACAAGAAGAGTTTCAAAGTTTTTCCTATGCATATTATAGTGATCCCATGGGCTGTTTAAGCAGTCAGCTACAAAAAACTGTCAATCCCTGGGGTGGGGCCAATTTTGACCCTAGGCGCATAATTTATATAACTTTTTTAGAAGACCTGAAGTTGAAGCTATGTGCCAAATATGAAAGCTGAGAACCTTCTAGTTTGAGAGGAGAAGAATTTCAAAGTTTTCACTGTATGTTTCTATTGAAAACTGAAAACACCTGGGGCAGGGCCAATTTTGACCCCAGCGGCATAATTTATATAACTTTTGTAGAGGACCTACAGATGATGCTATGTACCAAAGATGAAAGCTTAGAACCCTGTAGATTCAGAGGAGAGGATTTTTAAAGATTGAAATTGTTGACGCCCGACGACGGACGACGCACACCGACGGACGACGGACATCAGGCGATCACAAAAGCTCACCCTGAGCACAAAAATGCTCTGGTGAGCTAAAACATTATTTGAATGAAAACAGGGTGTATTACTTTACTACAAACAATACACCTAAAGCAAATCATGTTGATAAACAGCACGAATTTGATATTTTTGCATACATGAACCTGAAAAAAAAGAAAATTAAAAAGCAAATCGTCTTTAAATACAGAAAAGGTGACCTTGTGCGCATTCCCTATCTGAAATATCCTTATCAGCAACAATTTACCAGTGAAGTGTTTAAAATAAAATCTCGTCTATATAAAGATAAGATGCCAAAGTACTCTCTCAGGGACTTTAATAACGAGTCTATCTCAGGACTGTTTATTCTTCAGAACAACAAAAAGGTGAAAAAGATGAAAACAGTTTATGGGTTATTAGCAATATTTCAAAGATACAGAAAAAGAAACGAAAAACTAGAGTATTTTGTGTCTTGGGAAGGTTTCTCTAAATCATTCAACTCTTAGATTTCAAGCGACGAGGTTAAACAAACACGATTCTGTACTTAAAAAGTGATGAAAGTAACGATTATTTTCCCAATAATCAACCGTGGCACTTTAAAATAAATTTAAAGACTCCATTAACTTTTGATGGAAAATGGAAAGTAGCTTTGCTAGAATTTCAAGCAATGGCTTCTAAATCAAGAACGCTTTACAGTGTAAACCAATTTATAATCTTCACAACAGCAGGTGTTAAGTGCTTGTGTGGCGGCCGTAAAACGTCGCCCCGTAAAACATTCTCTGTGTTGTTATACCTTCTGATCCTTCGAGATCATGAATTTCAGTACTTCTTGTTCAGTACTTCTTGTTCTGAAAATTTAAAACCGCTTAAGTCGGTGCTAGGGGGCGTGAGCAGTGTGGCACTTTCAATTACTGCTCATGAACTGACTCAATAAAACCGAGTCTGCAATTTTCTTTTTGTGTTGCAATTTTTGCTTTCGGGGGATTTGTGGTGAAAGCATTGTAAATGGAGAACTATCTCCAGTTTTAAGACGTGTTGTATGTAGTCGGAGTAATCGCTAGTTTGAACGTTTTGATTCACTTATTTATTTACCCATGAAAGAAAAGGAGTTGTTAGAATTTGAGATTTATATAAAGGATCTAAAAGGCCGTGGTGCCTCATTCTTACAACAACCCGTGCTGCTGACATTACAGTTTATTAGAGAACCATGAACTCATTGTATGTACGCAGAAAACGGAGTCACCAGTCATAACCTCAGGCGATAGTCAGGAGAAAGGTGAAAATAAAACGTCTCTGGAAGAAAAGGATTCGTAAATAGAATCATAAAGCCCAGAGTATACTAAGGAAAAACGAAAAGGGACAAGTTTCAGAAAAACAGTTTCATATAAATCTGCTAAGAGAAAGCCACCATTATCAAGAGGTACACGGGAGTTTGAAGAAATATAAGATTAGGGGTCTTTCTAATACGTGTGAAAACTGGAAAAATGTTTCCTTGTGACAGCTGCAATAAATCTTTCGATAGAAAATACAATATGGTGAGACATTAAAAACCCAAACATCAACAAGATAATTTTGAAATGATGGACGGAAACAGTAATATGACAGATACGGAAGAAATTGAAGATCCAATGGATCGTCTTGTGGAAGAAGTATTCAAGCAGTATCAAACAATATACGACGACGAAGTAACAGCTTTAATGAACAGGGAAAACATCTCAGAAAATGAAGCACGAGACAGAACTTATAAAACAATGAGAAACACCTACCGTAAAGCCCTTACAAAGGAATTTACTGAGAGTGTTTTATGGATCATTTCGCTTAAAGACACTCCACTTTTCCAGTCAGTCAAGAAAACAGTTGAGTGTGTTATGGAATCAGAGAACTTTGACAGAGAAGAGGCGTGGAAGTATGCCGTTAATAAAAGGAAATTTCTTTTTGAAACAGTTTTTGATGACTGCAATTCCCAAGAACTTACAAATGAGTGAAATTTGACTGTATTTTTGCTCTCTTAACAATTGAAGGAAATACTTTTGGCATGCTAAAATATGTTTTTGTTCTATATTCTGTAAGTCATGTTGTATATGGTGTATATATTAGGAGTATATTTTGTATATGATTACGTATAAAGTTTCTCCAGTATCATAATAAAACGAGGGAATGATACTATCTGTGTTTTAATTATTAATATACCACTACCCCTACAACTACTAAAGAGTAAGGAAAGAGCAGTTACTCTTTTGACAGAGCAACAGAAACAAGTGAGTAATTACTCTTTCCACGGAGTAAGGAAAGAGCAGTTACTCTTTCCACAGAGTTAGGAAAACGCAGTTACTCTTTGCCTGCCTGTTTGTCTGTCTGCCTGTCTCAGTCTCTGTCTCTGTCTGCCTGTCTCAGTCTCTGTCTGTCTATCTCTTTCTCTCTCTGTTTATCTGTCTCTGTCTTTCTGTTTGTTTGTCTCTCTCTCTTTCTATCTGTATCTCTATTTATGTATGTCTGTCTGTCTGTCGTTTTCTGTGTGTCTGTTTCTTTCTGTCTGTCTCTTTTTGGTTGTCTCTCTCTGTCTGTCTGTTTATCTCTATCTCTCTAGTTCTATATATTTCTTTCCGCTTATACTATATTATTATCACTCTCTTCATATTTCCTTTCTATTGTTTTTTGTCTGTCTCTTTCTGTCTGTCTCTCTATTTCTGTCTGTCTGTCTGTCTGTTCGTCTGTCTGTCTGTCTCTTTTTCTGTCTGCATGTCTGTCTGTCTATCTCCCTCTTTATATTTCTATATATTTCTTTCCGCTTACACTATATCATTCTCACTCTCTTCCTATTCCATTTCTATTATTTTTTGTCTGTCTGTCTCTTTCTGTCTGTCTCTCTATTTCTGTCTGTCTGCTTGTCTTTCTGTCTATCTGTCTCTGTCTTTCTGTTTGTCTGTCTGTCTCTCTTTCTGTCTGTCTGTCTGTCTCTCTATTTCTCGCTTACACTATTTACTTCTCACTCCCTTCATATGCACTTTACATTGTTCTTTGCTACGTATCCCCTCTATTAGTGTTCTCCAGGTTGTATTTACTATTGTAGACAAAAACATCGTTTGTCTTGCGAACAATGATGGTCAATAAACAAGATAACGGTGAGAATCTGTTGTCTTGCAAGTTTTTTTAATACCCCTTCATCTGCTGAAAATATAAAGTTTGCTAAAACCCTGATCTGCTGAATGATTTAATGATTTACGATTCCTTCAACCTTTTGAGAAATAACTGCCCAAGTGTCAAACAGTCTAGATTCTGAAGATTACTGAGAGTGTTTATGGATCATTTCGCTTAAAGACACCCAACTTTTCAAATATGACAAAAACTCTACTTGTTCTTTAAGAAAGACGGAAAAGGCAGTTTCCCTTTTGACAGGGTAATAAAAGAGTAATTACTCTTTCCACGGAGTAAGAAAAGAGCAGTTACTCTTTCCACAATGTAAGGAAAAAGCAGGTACTCTTTGCAGATTAACAAAAGTGCACTTACTCTATGAATTAAGTAACCAGGAATACCACCTACAACATTAGATAATTGGATGAATGCACTTGCCTTGGTTTAATATTTACTGTTATCCATTGTAATGGGATTATCCCCTCCAAAACGGATAGAGATTTGCCGAAAATGATGCTCAATTAGTGCACTTTAAAAGCTTTGCAAAATTGATCCATCGGCCTTCAAGTAATACCAACTGATCTTTCACCTGTGGCAAACAAACTGGTTTGGGACTAATCTGTTTGCAAAGACTTAGAAACGCATATTATGGAGTAAAAGGTTAACATATTTTACCCTATAGTTAAAACCATGTACCTTCATTCAACTGTTTTGTTCCTTCAAAACACACCAGATAGTCAATCTGTTGGAGTCTACTCTGTTTGCAAAGACTTATTTATGGAGTAAATGGTTAACATATTTCACCCTACAGTTAAAAACATGTACATTCATTCAACCGTTTTGTTCCTTCAAAACACATCAAATAGGGGAAATGCGTAAGCTTTCAAACTCTAACATACTGTCACCTGCTGTATTTTTTAAATCAAATACCAGCGTCATTTATTTAACTTAAATTCTGATCACCTAGACCCAAATTGAGTGCTGGCAAAAGGTTAACATGTATCTAACTCTCTGCGGACCGTATGAGCAGACGGCTGATAAAACCTCGACAATGACTAGATTAACGAATGCTTAGCAATGTAAACAAATATCAAGCCTCTACCTAAAACATAGATTTTGAAGTGACCCTAATCTCTGACTGACCCTAGGATGACCTAAGTAGCATTATTGTTAGAGCGCGCGTGTGACTTATAATTGGTGGGAACGGTCACTTTCCCGCCGGAACCGCCTCCACGGACCGTCATCTGTGGAGTGGAACCGCCGGAACCGCCTCCACGGACCGTCATTGGCTACTACTCCACAGGTGCGAGGTCATCTGGATGGGTTGAAAGATTGCACGCCGTCGTTTCTGCTTTAAACAATGAAAAAACCAGGCTTACCGGTAAACGTCCATCAGAAGCGATCAAACAGAATTTATTAAATCAAGTCCCTCAGCTTATATTCCAGGACGTAAAGTTGGTATTGAGGAGAAGAAAATCTCTTCAGATATTGGGGTTCGATACCTCTACCAACCTGGAGAGTTGGAGGGCTGGCTTAGACGGGCAACTGACCCTATATGGTTTATAATCATTTACAAGATATCACGATCAGTCATAAAACCCGACGAACCAATATTGTACTATCTCTAGAATGGGCCCGAGCGAGGTTTTGTCCGTGAAGAACTTCTTATAGTACCACCTGACACACAACAGCCACCAGATTGGGGATCTCTACTGAGACGTTAGGGGTATCTGATGGTGGTCGTATGCTAATGTATTAATACCAGCATTCGCGATCCAACGTTTCGAGTCAAATGGGGATATGGATACCTTATTTTTATATTGCCCATATATACGATGTTTATCCGACCTCAGTAAATTCATACCATGACGGAAGATTCTCTTTTCGGATAAAGATTCTTTATATTGTTCGTGTCTGATAATTTTTTAAAACTACTTTAATAACTCCTTTAGCCTTTTTATGTTTATGCCAGAGGTTTCGAGAATACTATACATCTTTAGTCTCAGGCCAATGTATTCTTCGATAGGACGCCCTGCACACTCATCTTTCATATTACCAAGAACTTTTTTTATTTATTGTGCTATAAAATGAGTGGTTAGATGGATAATCTGATGTATCGTATAAGTAAGCATTCTGAGCGATATCTCTGTACACATCTTCCGTTTCTATTTTTAGGAGAAGGCTATCTGTGTATAGTAACTGACAGCACCTCCCTTTTCAGCTGGTTATAATAAAAGTCGTACATGAGGGTTTTTGATAAATCGAGAACGCTCATGCCTACATATACCGGGCGGTTTAGAAGCAGGCTGCTCTTATGGATCTGAATAGCTGCAAGATCATCATCGAATATAGTGGCCCTCGCAAATGATGGGCTAGCTGTTACTTTTCCTTATTTCGGAGATTGGGTACCAGTTTTTCAACCTCTGTAGGCGCCATCCAACACCTAGAAATCGATTCTGGAACTCAGACATCCACTTTTTCTCGATCTTCATCCGCTCTGGAGCTAGTTGGTACGAATTATGCTCGTTATGTAACTCTTCGGGGTACTCCAGATCAACTTCCAGAATCATACCCTCATCTGAGTCGGCTTCCATTGTTGTTACATCCATGGTCTTACAATCATCAACCCATCGGAAGCCACCCACTGGTAACGATTGACTCATCGTCCATCCATATAAGTTATTCGCATCAAGGTACATTATATATGTATTGGGGTTATTAGCGTCATAACCTTTAACAAAAGGGTTGTTTGCTTTTGCGTACCTCGTGGATGACATGGAGATTCCACCTCGTATGCCTTTTTATACCCCCCTTTTGAAAAAATGGGGGTATATTGCTTTGCACATGTCGGTCGGTCGGTCGGTCGGTCTGTCGGTCGGTCGGTCGGTCGGTCGGTCGGTAGATCGATGGTTTCCGAACGATAACTAATAAACGACTTGGCCTAGAATCTTCAAACTTGCTGTGGTGGTTGGTCATGACAAGTAGATGACCCCTATTGTTTTTGAGGTCACTAGGTCAAAGGTCAAGGTCACCATGACCTAGAATGGTGAAATAGTTTCCGATCAATAACTGATCAAGGGTTTGGCTTAGGATCTTCAAACTTGCTGTGGTGGTTGGTCATGACCACTAGATGACCCCTATTGATTTTGAGGTCACTGGGTCAAAGGTCAAGGTCACCATGACCTTAAATGGTTAAATGGTTTCAGATCAATAACTGCTCAAGGGTTTAGCTTAGAATCTTCAAACTTGCTGTGGTAGTTGGTCATGACCACTGGATGACCCCTATTGATTTTGAGGTCACTAGGTCAAAGTTCAAGGTCACCATGACCTTAACTGGTAAAATGGTTTCTGATCAATAACTGCTCAAGGGTTTGGCTTAGGGTCTTCAAATTTGCTTAGGTGGTTGGTCATGGCAACTAGATGAGTCCTATCGTTTTTTAGGTCACTAGGTCAAAGGTCAAGGTCACCATGACCTTAAAGGGTGAAATCGTTTGCGATCAATAACTGCTCAAGGGTTTGGCCTAGGATCTTCAAATTTGCTGTGGTGGTTGGTAATGACCACTAGATGACCCCTATTGATTTTGAGGTCACTGGGTCAAAGGTCAAGGTCACCATGACCTTAACTGGTCAAATGGTTTCCGATCAATAACTGCTCAAGGGTTTGGCTTAGAATTTTCAAACTTGCTGCGGTAGTTGGTCATGACAACTAGATGATCCCTATTGTATTTGAGGTCACTAGGTCAAAGGTCAAGGTCATCATTACCTTAACTTGTAAAATGATTTCTGATCAATAACTGCTCAAGGGTTTGGCTTAGGATCTTCAAATTTGCTTAGGTGGTTGGTCATGACAACTAGATGAGCCATATTGTTTGTTAGGTCACTAGGTCAAAGGTCAAGGTCACCATGACCTTAACTGGTGAAATGGTTTGCGATCAATAACTGCTCAAGGGTTTGGCTTAGGATCTTCAAACTTGCTGTGGTGGTTGGTCATGACCAGTAGATAAGCCCTATTATTTTTGAGGTCACTAGGTCAAAGGTCAAGGTCACCATGACCTTAACTGGTGAAATGGTTTGCGATCAATAACTGCTCAAGGGTTTGGCTTAGGATCTTCAAACTTGCTGTTGTGGTTGGTCATGACAACTAGATGACCCCTATTGATTTTGAGGTCACTAGGTCAAAGATCAAGGTCATTATGACCTTAACTGATGAAATGGTTTCCAATTAATAACTGCTCAATGGTTTGGTTCGGGATCTTCAAACTTGCTGTGGTAGTTGGTCGTGACCACTAGATGACCCCTATAGTTGTTGAGGTCACTAGGTCAAAGGTAAAGGTCACCATGACCTTAATATGTGAAATGTTTTCAGATCAATAAATGATCAGTGGTTTGGCTTAGGATCTTCAAAGTTGCTGTGGTGATTAGTCATGACTTCTAGATGACCTCTATAGTTGAGGTCACTAGATCAAAGGTCAGGGGGTCTGGGGGGTATACATGTTTTACAAACATCTCTTGTTCACTGAAGAGATGCTGGTCATAATCGGTAAGCAATTCAAGTTCGATTTCCGTTTTCTTAATTAGGGCGTCCCATGATAAACCTGGGCTTGTATAATAATGTGCTGGATCGAGGCCATATTTTCATGTTTTCCGAAATTCCTCAAAGACATCGGCCAGAAGTAAGACATCGGTTCGATTATATAGATCATGGTAGTCGCCTAACGTCTTACAACTAAATTTATCCCATACTTCTTGTGCATGTTTATAATCTTCTTCGCTGATTCCTGACAACGTTAATGAACTGTAGAAGGATTCCATTGGTGGTAATTTTTTCTCATTAAAGCGATTCCAATCGTCCATATACTCATACGAGTCGACTCCCTTCCTCATTAGTAGTGAACGCCTTACCACGTCGGGTTCAAATTGGGTAGTAATTTTAAAGGCCGCCGGAGGATTGGCTGGCACCATCTATCAAGGCTGGAAAGAAGGAATTGGGCACTATCTATAAAACGTAGCTGATTGAGGCTGAAGGGTATATATTTTTCCCTATTTTTTGGAATGCACGTTATTTGTCCTTTCACTTTTGAAATTGCCTGCATAAGTAAATGAGAGTCATATCCCCTAAGATTATGGAAGACCACCGGAATGGCAGTTTTTTAGGGTTCAATTTTCAATTTTAGGTTACAGGTATTATGAGCCGCTCCTCGATATTTTCCAGTGATGTGGCAGTGGTCGCGGTCACCCTCGAGAGGTTTTTGACATACGTGGCCGATTGTGGACTTTCTACAGTTTTCCTTATCTTTTTTAGTCATCAACATGTTCTTAGGTTTAGCGAATATGGTTTTCATTTTCTGTTCTTCTTTTTTTAAAGAATGAAGGAAATGTTCAGCCGCATTTGGTCTTCTATACTCAACTGGGGTCTCTGTTTTCCCATCATACCTGACTACTATGTAATAATAACTGCTGGCTTCGTGGTATTGGGTGTACCTAGTATTACTTTTTGAGGAGTCTAATTCGGCTCCTTCTATAATTCTGGTAAGAGATTCAAAGTCTGTATGAATGATAAAGGGAACTGGAAGTTGTTTTTGGTGATTAATAAATGTGAGTTTATTTTTTCCGTCCTTTGGCATATCAACTCGCACTGCAGTTTGACCATTCCCGCGAAAGTCTGGTTTATGGGCTTCGAGTAGGTCTTCTCGGCTGTAACCATGGAGGCATCTCTCACAGAAGTACTTACGGGATTTATATTTACTTTGATTATATAATAAGCGGTTTAGGTCTTTTATCGCTGTGCTATGACATTTCCCGTCCTTTTTTACCAGGAGTAAATTAATTCTTCGCATAGAGGATGGTTGTTTGCTTATATAGTAAATTATAACTCCCTTTTTCCATCCAAACACATTTATAGCAAAATTATTTTGTTTCTCAATTTTTAGTATTTCAGAGATGGGTGTTGGAGAGTCAATTCCTTTTCGGTTTAGGCGGTCTTTCACGTTATAATATTTAGAAGGTCTTTCAGGATGGTTTTCTACCGGAAATAATATCGCGAGAATACTCCACCATACACAGTCGTCGTCCTCGTTTTGTTCATTTATCACCGCATGTTTATTTTTTACAACTTTAGGTAGTTCTATGTAAGAACCACCTCTCAACGGTTGATACCGTACTATGTCCAACCATAAATTATCCACTTGATCAACCACCCATCCAGAGCCTCTCTGGGTCCATTTCTCAAGATTTTCAAGAAGTTGGAAAAAAACTTCTTCTAAAACCTCGTTAATTTCATTCACCTGTTGAATTACCTTCTGCCTGCTCCGTAAGACTGGGTCGGTGTATTCCTCAACTCCATCCGGCTTTGCTTTAATAAGCTGAATGATTGTTGAAACTTGACCCCACCGAGATGTAAGACTTCTTCTTCCAGTTTTTTTTACATATTTTAGACTTAGCGTATTCAAGAAACCCTGTCAAATCTATATGTTCTTCTGGTACCTCTACCCTCCAACTGCGTAGGTACTTTCCAAATGCTTTCGGGGTTTGGTGAAAATTAACTTTTTTATCTAATATATTTTTTCTATCTCTAGAAAAGCCACTTTTCTTCGTGGATAGGGCGGTCTCTCACCGGTTTCTCTTTCAAATTCATTTCTCAACGCTCTCGCTCTCTCACCATACGTGGGAGTTGGTTCTCGGGTTGGTGGCGGAAGTTCCCCCGTTGTCCTAAATTTTTCTAACCTTTCTTGTAATTCCTTAAGATCCGCTTTAGATCGCGGATAAGGGGGTCGCTCACCGGTTTCTCTTTTAAACTGGTCCATCAATGCCCTCGCTAAATCCCCATAAGTTGGGGTTCGGGTTATTTGAGGAAGTTCGCCCGTTGTTTTATATTTTTCTCATTTTTACAGCTCCTGAAGAGCCGCTTTAGATCGCGGATATGGAGGCTTTATGCCGGTTTCTTTATAATGTTATTCTCTGAAAGATTTCGCTCTCTTTGAAAATGTTTTTACCATTCTTTATTAGTATATATATATATAATACCTTTCTTCAAATAGAAATATCTATAGACATAAGACGTTTAACCTCTTTTTGAAAGGCTCTATCCCCCGTCTACTTTCTCTACATTGTATTTTATTATTTCCACACATATAACATACGCAATATTTATTTATAACTCCTCTCCCGCAGATATTACAGGGCTTTGTCCCCGCGCTCACCCGTAAACGAGCAAGATGAACCTTACAGTAGTCCTTCCTACAGCTTTTATAGCATAACTCCGTCCTCCCGATGCTCAACCATTTGCATGCATTCTTTATTCTTATAGAGTAGCGTACTCCTATCGTGGGGCAATATAAATCGATATAGTCATCATACTCGTACTCATACTCGTGATAAACGCACTCAAACGAATTGTTATATAATGTGCAAATGGGGCATTTTATCAATTTGTCCCCCCGCTTAGCCATAAAAAATAATGGAAAAGCCTTACAAAAATCTTCTTTGGACCACATATGCTTGCGGAGTTCACAATAATATTTTTTTAGTATTTCTTTATGCGTTTCTTTTTGAAATTTTAGGATTTCTTTACGCGTATCTTTACGCGTATCTTTTTGAATTTTTTCTCTTTCTTTTTCTACAATTTCTAGGCAAGCTATGTTATTTTCTATTTGATAATTTTCTCTAAAAGCTTTCATCACTCTCTGTGAAAAGTCTGTCATAGTATATATAAAAATCATTTGTTTAATTAACTTTCTTTTCGATGTAATAACCAGCAAGCCCGGCAACACCAAGTGCTTAAATAATGAAACCTATTTCCCTAGCCAGCTGGTCACCGGAGTGAGTATAATAGATAATTGAGGTGTTTTTAAGGGGAGGGGAAGTGGTGTTAACATTTTACTTTTCTTAGGCATGAATAGAGCATACTCCTGCATAGCCATATCTACGTCTTTAAATGTTTGGATGGGGTGACCTTGCCGGCGAAGCTCATCCTGGATATAATCCAACCGTTGGGTCAGTTTTTTTGCCCAGGCCGCCTGTGCTGCCTGAAGTTTTTCTATAGCGGCATCGTGCCGTGGACGCTCTTCTTCAACGCCAGAACTCTTGAACATACTGAATAAATAGTTACTCCCAGTGAACGCCACTGCATTAGCGACTGCACCACCTAACATCATTGCTATACTTGCCATTCTTATTTACTTTGAAATCATTACTTCAGAATTTCGGCTGGGATGATGCCCTGCTTTATTAGGAGGTCTCTAGTGGCAAGGGCAGATGTGACGTCTGCTATAATCATACCAACATCTCGAGGGTTGAAATCTAGTTTAGGGTACACGCCCCCTAGAACGGCCTTACTAATCCGGGCATACCAACTACAAGCCCTGTTATTACAGCTCCATGATAAATAGCGTTAACAATTTCTTTTCCATCTGGGTTGACATTATCTCATATAATGTGGATCTCTTTTATTTAAAATGGGTGTAGGTTCTGGAGTATGTTGTATATTTGGTGTTTTTGTGGTGTTTTTGACCACTCAAAAATTACCAAACCTGAGACTACTGAAATTCCCCCACTTAGCACCCACACAAGAGTAGAGTTTTGTTCAGCAGGTGTTGAACGTTCTTCAGCAGGTGTTGAACACTGATCAGTAGGTGTTAAACAATGTTCAGCAGGTGTTGAACAATCTTCAGTAGGGGTTAAACACTTTTCCTTATAAATCTGAAGCTGTTTAATAAGCTCTTCTTGTTTTTTTTTCTTTTGGATATAGCCGCTTTTTTACCCGCAGACACCTTCTTAGGATCACAATCTCCGGTTGTGTTTCCATGATCTATATTTGTAAGCCTTTCACAATGTTTAATTGTGTTGAGTATGGCTGTTAGTGGGGCTAAGTACATACCATAACGGTGATTTTGTTTAAAGTAGCAGCGCTTATTGCATGCCCAACAAATGGGTCTTCCTTAAGGTCAGTAATAAGTAAATTCTGTCGGTCATCTGGGATCGGTAGTAGGTAAGCCGCCAGTTTGCTATATAACTGAAGACTTACAGTACCAAGCGTCTTTGTTATACTCGCCCCAACCTGGTCCCGTAGCGGGTTTAAAGCTTCTCTATCTCTTCTTTACTCAAGTCTTCAACATGATCTGCAGACATGACTTTACCTAGGTACAGCTTTGATTGACCTCCCATGGCCAGGGCGGCTAACCTCTCTCTCTCTCTCTTTTAAAATATCTCCAGGCTCTCCTTCCTTCGGTGGCGAGTACACCGGTGGTGGGGTGCTGTTTTTTCTGTCTCAATCAGCGAGTCTATAATCTCATCACACTCCTTTGTTATACACACACACACTTCCCAACCAAAAAAGAATAGCAATCCACCAATTAAAAACTTTTAATCATATTATAATTCTATAGTTATTTGGCTGGGAAGTATCTAAAATCAACTAATTTTAGCCAACCTATCCCGAATTATAAGCCTCTCAGAAGCCGGGATAACATCGTTCTCACGCAGACACTCCTCAAATGAGTCTCGATCCTTACACTGAAAAAGAGCGACCCAGCGTGTTTGCTCCCGAAGGTCTTTGAGAACTGAATTGTACTTCTGAGTTAAGACCCAAATCGACTGCTTCGCATGCCGGCCACTAAACGCCAATTCGGAAAGCATATCTTTCTTTTTGGTAAGTAGCCTGTTAGCGGCCATATCATCGATAATATATAATGTCGGTTCGCCCTGGAATACCTGGTACAAAACGCGCAGGTAGTCATGAAGGCGTTCACCCGGATCTACAACGTAAACATCTCTGTCTGTCAAAACCCACGGTCGTTCTTGGTAAGTGCTTAAGTGTCGAACAGATGATAACAATATAATTAAATATTCCGTAAAACAGACCCTCTAGTAAGTTTAGGGCGAAGACCGTTTTTCCACACCCTGTCATTCCACAGATAATTGCTGAGTGAGGTTCTTTAGTAAAGTGCTGAGACGAATCTTCCATTTTCTATATTCAGCTGTGCGTCCATAATGATGTACAGGTACATGTTTAAAGCACCTTTCGCTTCCGCTTCTTTAGTAATCTGGATCGTAATACCCTCACTCGCGTTGTCTAGACGTCGTCCATTACCATGCAAACTATCATCATCGGTAGACCTCAAGTCCAGCCAAAGTGCAATTTCTTCAGTGAGGTAATTTGCGGGTTTACATGCGTGCATCCCTAAATCTTTCGCAACCATAGCCACTTCGGGATGTCGTTTAGACCCTCCAGCCATAAGCTTCCTAGCTTCATCCCACAGCTGGTAGGGACGCATTCCTTGAGCGTCGAGCTGGTTTAGAACTCCTTCTACCTTACCTCCACCTTAGTAATTTTGGGGTTATAGAAGGCCTCGCTTTGTGGGGCAAATGCATCTTCCGGGTCCTTAAATAGTACTAAAACTCCTTTCATAGACCTGGCGGGGACGCTCAGGTTTATATTCCATAGTGTATCAGATTTATCTTTTGGAATCTTCCGGTGGCGTAAAACATGGTCGTATAAGATAGACATCCTCCCAGCATACTGTTGGCGGATGTTATCGGCCAACTCCTTATTAGTGGCCATTTCAAACTCCAATGCAATTCCCTCTATAGAGAACTTAGCATTGGCGTCGTTGTCTGCCTTGATCACATGGCTGTATTCATTAAACGTGAGTTCATACTCATGCATGTCCCCGAAAGCCAAATGGAAGAAGGGCACGTAACTCTCAAAGATTTCAAAATCGAACGGAATGATGAAGCGATTACCATAAGCATTTGCAATGGCAAGGTCCTTCTGCTTTCCATTAGTCTTGTCTCGGGCGTTTACTCTCAACTTTGTCTCATTTCTATTCGTAGTGATTTCAATCCCATGGTACTGGGAATTCTTCCGCTCATTATCGGTTTTCTAGAGGTCTCGGTAGCACTCATAGACGTCGCTATCATCGACACTCATCACCTCGTTTCCGGAGATCTTTATCGTGGTCTTCTTTACGATGGCTCGACCCAGATTGTTTACAACTGTACGATTACCGTCGGTCGATTCCAGATTGATCTGGAATGCTATATGGGCTGTCCCAGGGACTATAACATCGTTGGCTCCGAGGTTCGGGAACCTCACTAAAAGCTGTTGATTCTGGTATATCGGGCTTGGGTCGTTTGTGATAACGACCGTCTGGCGGATACCATTTACCCCCATGGTTTCCCTTAGTCGTCTATTTGGGTTAAGTTTTCTACCAAATTCGTTTTGACTCATTTTAATTAGAGTTATATACATTTAATTTATAAAATCAAAACGGATTATGATATTGAAATGGATGAATTTGGTACCCAGAACCAGGATGATATGGTCTCGGATGATATTGCAACTACTTCTTTATCCAATGCATTACTCTTTGATGCCGTTGATAATTATTTTAAGGATTTAGATGAGGTACATAAAACGGGTAAACCTGAAATTACGGACTACCAGAAATTTGAGATAGATACAAAGAGACGAACCCACCCTAAAGGCCAACCATCGATTGAACTTAGACAGGATAATGGAAAACCTATGCACTGTCTACTCTTTCATCAAAACATGTTGGCGTTATATTCATCCGAAATGTACTTGGTTTCTCGGACTATAAGAAGAGCAAACTTCCTAAAGAGGTTGCAGACACACTACGACAGACTAATAGTGAACTGACAACGGCTGAGGGTGGTAATTTACAGATGAGAGATATTAACAGGGTAATAACTTCATTATCTGATGCGGAGGAAACAGCTCTAAAACGATTGACGATCCCCGTTTAGATTTAACGAATTTGGATAGGTCAGAAATGATGAACCGTTACCGAGAGCTTAAAGGGCTTGATAAAACTCTGCGGGGTAATCTTGTGGACAACCTAGCAAAGCTCACCCAACTCGACAAAGATATAGCAAAAGAGAATAGGAATCTGGAAGAGAATGAAGACCCTAATATGAAACGAGAGATCTAAGAGAGAATAAGTAATATCAAGATCGAAAGGTCTGGAAGGTTAGAGGCGGCTTCGGCTAATCGAAAGGCTCTCAGGTCTCATTTTTCCAGAATTCGTGAAACTATACGGCAGATGCTAGACGAAGACACTACGCTGGCTGAGCGGATAAGAACGCTATTTAGAGAGCAGGGGATTATGTATAATTGTTTCCATAATCACAGTGATTGGAATGGCCATAAGCACGCTCGTTCTATCACTAACTGGTGGAGGTGGCGGTATACACCCCCAGCTCCATCCGATAAGGATGGCTTAAAGGAGTGGGTAAAATAAACAGCTTAGGGCTTTTGAGAGACTACTTGCAAACCCTGCTGGAAAGGCCGCAGCCGTGCTCCCTGGAATAATTGAAAGCATTGTTTCGTGGTTGCTCTCGACCGTAGGAAAGGCG
Source organism: Azorinus chamasolen (assembly GCA_963576725.1). Taxonomy (NCBI): domain Eukaryota; kingdom Metazoa; phylum Mollusca; class Bivalvia; order Cardiida; family Solecurtidae; genus Azorinus; species Azorinus chamasolen. Next base: position 78,711,852 of record OY755243.1, read on the forward strand.
GTTGGGTGGCTTGCAGAGAATACTTGGGCATTATTAATTGGTATAGGAGGCCTGTTACTTCTAGCAGTTCGCGAATGGTTAACGAAAGAGAAACCACATGGAAAGTAACCCTACATTTATACCAACTACTATAAGAGCTATCTTCTCTTCTTCATGTGCTGATGCGGCCCTATCACTTACTGGCGTTGGCGTCTGTGATGATGGTGGGTCTGCTTCTGGTGAGCCTACTATCTTCCCATCTTGAAAACTACCGTTAGTGTGTTTGTGAACCACGCTATCTCCCTGAACATCCACCTTTCCGATGTGGAGATCCGTTGTGGCTTTTAGTATTTTGTTGTTGTATCCCGTTATATCGTTGTTTATGTTTAAGATTATATTACTCGGAGCCATATATAAACCGGTTCCAAACACCATATTTACCTCGCTTCCAGCATACTGTAAAACGTTTTGATAACGTTTTATTGAGTCTGGAATGTTAACGGGTGTGTTGATAGCATCCTCCACATTAGCTAAGAACTGTTTTTGTGCCTAAGCCCAATCGATTATTCGTGATTTAGTTTGTGCCTGGGCCCTACGTATCGCCCACACATAAGTTCGGATTGAATCATTGAGACGCGCCATTCCAGGTTTAGTGAAACCTTTCAATTTTTATCTAGCACGAATGCACTCCAAGCCCCATCGACTCGTGGATCCTGTTCGATGAACTCAATATGAGCTTTTTTAGGAGGGCGATAGTCACAAGCAGATACCCCACAGTGGCGCCCTCCAGAGACTTCCGAACCGAATGTCATTCGTGCTGGATCTAGGTTTCCAACATTCTTACTTTTAATATGTTTATCTGGATTGTCGTGACTGAAATCTGTTCGAGTGAATGCTACATGGCCTTTGGTGTGAACATCTCCGAGTCCGTTAGTATTTGGGTACTCTTTTTGACGCCAGTCAGTTTGACGCCAAACTCCGAACATAGCCGTTCATATGATCTTCCGTCATATTTATTACTAACGGGATTCCAAGAGTCATCTTGTGGAAGAGCGACTTTCATCTCTTCCAAAATTCGTCTAGTGGTGTTATACACTTGAAAGAGATATACAGATTGTAATAACAGGTTTTGATGAGCCTCTGGTCCATTCAGATGGTCGTTAAATGAAACCCCACTTCCTGCTGTGGCACACCATATAGCGAAATTTAGTTGATTTTGCCAGAACTGCATCGGTTCGTTAGTCCAAGCTTGGACTGCGGCGTCTGTTGTAACTTTAGGCAATCTATAATTTTTCCAGATATCAGGTATGTTGGTAAAAAAGAATTGATTGGGGCGTGATCTGGAGAGTGGTTAGATTGCTGGTCTGTAGGTTTCTCGGGTGTACCGCTCCTGTTTTATAATTTACTTCGCTATTAAAGTTAAACACATCCATTTGTATAATAATGTTTCATCCTATGTCTAATATAACTAATGGTCCGACATATCTTCAACAACCCGTACATACGGGCGTCTTAAGATTGGGCTACGATCAATCACATACACAGTTGGCTGGTATAATATTAATAAAGAACTTAACTATGATTATAAAGGCCAGTTTTGTCGAATTAGTCCAGGCCTTTGGACCATTCATCAGCTGCAAGAGTTGTTTGTCTCCAAGTGTACCGATTTTAGTTTTGATATTGATGAAAAATCTGGAAAGGTCAGATTATATAATCATGGGTCATATGATATTATTTTTCATAAAAAGTTAATAGATCTTCTTGGTGACCCCGATATTCCTCTTTTCAATAAGCCTTTAGAATTAGATTTTAAAGATGGTGCTTACCGTTTTAAAAAAACACACTTTTATGACTTCTTCCAAGCCGGTAAATTTAAGTCCGAATATGTTGTATATTCACATAGAAGAGATTAACATTTGGGAACACTATAAATGAATCTCCTAGCAGTCTGCTCGCCATTGTTGCTGTCGGTGGCCGGTTATACGGAGATATTAAATCATCTACATTCCATAACCCAGAGTTTAAACATCTTCGAGAAGGATCCCTATCACAACTCTCACTCTCTATTTGAGATGAGCACGGTAATAAAATAGACAACCACGGTTTGCCTATTTCTGTTGTTCTTGAAATAAAATGAGTATCTGTGGTGGTTATGGTGGTGTTAAGGGCTGGAAAACCAGCTCGAATTTACCTGATTTATCCCAATACGTAAAAAAATCGAATTTACCTGATTTATCTCTATATTTTAAAAAGACGAAGGAAGGTGACTTAGACCGAATGGGGGTCGGGTTAAAAATCTCGGAGACATTAAAGAACTTCCAGATGCGGTTTCAGCGAAGTTGGTACAAGAGGGGTGGGGTGTTTTAAGAAAAGGAGTAATTCGCAAAAATGGTGATACAGTTATGGAAGGTGATTTTAACCTCGGTGGTCACCGGATCCGGGATGTGGGAACCCCACACACTTTTACAGATGCTGCCAACAGGTACTACGTTGACACTAGTATCAGCCAAATTAATCCTATAATTTCCCTTGTGGCAGAAGAACGTGGCCCCTGATCGGAAGGGAATTTGAATGTTCTTTCGGTTCCAATGCAGAAGGCAGTAATCAAAGTAAAGTGGGTTATGTTATGATGACAAATTGTAAAATCTTACGAATGTCTCTTGCTTCAGCCGATCACGATGGTTTATCAGACGATAAGGTCGTTGTGGGTATCACAATTAATGGTAAATTTAGACATAGTTATGAAATAATTAAGAATCCCGATAGTTACTCCGCCAATAAGACTTTTCAAACAGCTCTGAAAATTAATCAGGGTTATATCATCAACTTTCAGTCACGAGATACAAGCCGGAGACACGCTGCAGGTACAGTTGCAATCCTAATTGAACTAGAAATGTGAAAAATATAATATCGTTCTGCAAATATGAACGATAAAGATATTATCGCATCAGCTCCACCACTTTATCCAACCCTGCCAGAGTCGGGGCACGCTTACCACCTACAGGAGATAACCCGCATATAAGCCGATTTTAAACGTGAGGTTGATAAAAGAACCTGTCTCTATAAAAAAAAATATAAGCGGGATGTGAACTTCGTAGGCTTATTTGACGCACCTCTAACATGTGTTGGTGTCGGTCTAAGTATCGGAGGAGTTGGGCTTCTTTCTACAATCGTGGCTATCCCAGTTGCAATAGGCCTTGAGGCTGGTTCTCTTGGATGCGCTGGTCTCGCTGTTATTAGTAAAGTGGCTGGACATCGTCTATCTATTAAGTGTAGTAAACATCAACGTATCGAGGCAATTGCACGGGCAAAGATTAACTCGATTTCCGATATTGTAAGCAAGGCACTTGAGGATGGGGATATATCAGACGTTGAGTACCGCCTTGTTATTCAAGAAGCCCAGAAGTTTGAAGACCTGAAACTAAAAGTCTCTGCAAAGAAAGAGCCTACTGTTAATATGGATGAATTGAAAAAAAGACCTACTAGAACAAGGTCGCAAAGAAGCATTAGCCCAGCTCGTAAAAAGTTAGTTCTCAGTGATCTGTACATGTGTTAGGGATAACGGCCCCCTCCTATATATTAGAGATATAACCCTATATAAAATATGTGTCCACCGATAATACACGTGATAGATATCATTCAAATTAGTTTACCCATCGCATCCTTCATAATGGCTAATTATGCGTTGTGGGTAGTTCATAAAGAGAGAGAACAGATTAGATGTTTTTACTTTCTAGTGGCGTCTTTTTGAGATATTCGTTATAACCGGGGCAACATGCGTGTCCATCATTACTATTTATAGCCTTCACCCTGCCATCCGTGTTTTTTATTAAAGGGATGAGTTTATCGGTGAGATCTTTGTGGTCCTGATGCAGATTACTAATATAACCATCTAATGTACAAGTAAACATAATTAGGGTGAGAAGTTATACATTATATATAATAATTTTTATTTTTTTATTTTTTTTTTATTTAACTGAGTTAGATGGAGACTTATTAGAATCTGTTAATGAAACACTTTTGTGGTGTTCTCTCTCTTTATGAACTACCCACAACGCATAATTAGCCATTATGAAGGATGCGATGGGTAGACTAATGTTTTCAGAGTGACTGTGGCTAATGTATACTTATTGAACGCATATACCCTGTGTAAATAGAACGTTATATATAAATGTGGTATGTGTGGGGCCGTAAAAAGTCGCTCGTACTTCCTTCTCGGTGTTGGTCCTTTGGGATAATTAGTTTCAATGTTATTCATTTTGAAAATTGAATACCGCTAGGTGCTAGGGGACACGAATGGTTTTGCACTATTAATAACTTCTCATGAAAAGACTCAATAAAACCGAGTCTGCAATTTTCTCTTTTTAGGTTGCTGCTTTTGCTTTCGAAGGATCATATACTTTCATAGCTTTCATACTACTATTTCTATTACTACTACTACCACTACTACTCTAGCCTATTGCAGGTCAAAAGTAATAAAGAAAGCTGCTATAGGAGCTCCCTTCATTACTTTTGTCCTTCATTAAGCAGACACCTGATTTTAAGACTATTATCAATAAATGAATGGCCGCTTAATTCTGTTTGTACTGTATAAAACTACAAATACTATCGGTGGAGCAATTCTTTCTATTTCAACAATCAATTTCATTGAATATCAATAACCTGCTTGACTTCACACTCTACTGTTACTATGGAAATAGTCATATCAAACGAAATTAAATACGGCTTTAATCAGCTGTAAATTGACAGATACAAACACGTGTATATCATTTCATTTTATATGCGCATGTCATCGAACAAAACTTATATTAGCCTACTTCAGTGATGTTTTCGTTGAAAAGGTGGACAAATACGGGCAGATATTGCATCAGGCACTGTATCCAGTGTGCCGATTACCACTGAAATGCAGCATTCAAAAATTCTTTTAGAAAAGTTTGGTGCAGTTACATTCGAAGAAGTAGAACAGATCATTAAGGCACCCCCTGTAAGTCTTGCGAACTGGATCAAATACCTACATGGCGGCTAAAGGCATGCCTACCGATTATGACAAACTTTGTTAACTCCTCTTTAGACACTGTCTGCGTTTCAAAAAGTTTCAAGAGGTCACATGTCAGACCCCTTTTAAAGAAATCTGATCTCGATTCAAATGAACTTAAAAATTATAGGCCTGTATGAAATCTGCCATTTGTCTCCAAAGTGTTAGAAAAAGTAGTTGACAAACGCATTGAGTCCCACCTGACCTCAAACAATCTACATGAGCAGCATCAGTCAGTATACCGAAAGCACCATTCAACAGAGACTGCTCTTCTGAAAGTTCAAAACGACATCATTTAATCCCTAGATAAAAACGAAATTACAATTCTCGTGATGCTTGACTTATCGGCTGCATTTGATACTATCGATCACGAAACGTTGCTGAAACGCCTAGAAAAAGACTTCAGAATCATTGGAAAACCTCTTGAGTGGATGACCTCCTATCTAAATGACCGCTATCAAATAGTGTCAGTAGATGGGGAATTGTCCACGCCAGTTAACATGAGATATAGCGTGCCACAGGGATCGGTTCTAGGACCAAAACATTACATAATGTACACAAAAACTGTCGGCTCAATCTGCAAAACCCATGGGCTGAACCACCATTTTTATGCCGATGGCTCACAGTTATACCTATCCTTAAAGCCCAAGGGCATGTCCTGTCAACAAGAAGCTTTATCACAAGTTGAGAATTGTTTCAAAGAACTAGTCTCTTGGATGCACCAGAACATGCTGAAGTTCAATACTGACAAAACTGAGGTCATCCTGTTTCATACAAAAAACACAGAAGTACCTGAAGAGATTCATGTGCAAGTAGGACCCTCGATTCACAAATGGATATGACATCACACATCAATCCCGTGTGTAGGTCTAGTTATGCACAGCTCCGACGAATAGGCCACATAATAAAGTACCTCTCACCTGCTGCTACTAAGACTTTGGTGAACTCTTTGGTTACATCAAAAATAGACTACTGCAACTCATTGCTGCATGGAATTTCAAACAAAACACTGCGGAAACTTCAAAGAGTGTACAACACAGCAGCCCGCATCATAACCAGGAATTCTCGATATGATCATATCACGCCGGTTTTGAAGGAACTTCATTGGCATCCGGTTCAACATCGGATTGAATTCAAAATTCTGACACTTACGTATAAAGCCATGCACAATGAATCCGCCAACTTCATTGTCGACATGCTTGACGTGTACGGGCACGAGAATTAAGATCAGCAAGTAGTTCTTTGACGTTAGTTGTACCAAAAAGTCGTAAGGTAAAATACGGTGAGAGAAGTTTCATGCATGCAGCTCCGAAACTCTGGAATGCTCTACCATCAGGCATTAGAGATGCAAGCTCACTGGCATGTTTCAAAAGATCTCTGAAAACGCATTTCTTCAACATATATTATTAGGGCAGTTTAGAAAACGTCGCTACTAATCGCCGGTTATTATAACTGCTGCATTAGCCACAGCGTGTTGATCCTGCCACTCGCTTATGACTGTGGGACTTTTTTAAACGCATTTTTCAAACAGAATGCTCCACAAATGTAGAAGAAATAATTAGATAAACTAACAAAAAAGTCTCATCCATAATTTTTATGAACTTCTAGGGAATCCCCTTGCTATTGTACGTGCGGGTGTTGTGTCAGCCGGATTCCGCTGTCCAGGAGTTGGATTCCGAGGGAGTGTTGTTGTCAAATGGGGCATCCCTATATGCTTGGTACCTCTGGTAACTCCAGTTCCAATGCCGGAGGGAGCACCGTATTGGAAACAGGGCATCCCTATACCCCACTGGTACATTGGGAGTCTTGCTGGCATGATTTGCTACCTTGCCCTCAACGAGTACCAGGGATTCCTGTTATGCTAACCCAGTTTACTTATTTTTGCTTACCAGTGAACTGGGTCGTTTAATATATGGGCAGTGGGTAGGTTAAGCATGTACGGTCCGATGCAGCATCGCGTGTCTCAGTCAGTCCCGATTTGTCCGATATGATTCCTTTCCATTGCAGCCGGTGGGATATGTTGTAGGAACAGTATACGGAATTCCCTCTTTAGTTTTACTTTGACTGAGCTTTTCGGGTTCCCATAGCAGGACATTTTACTGATTATCCTTTATGTGCTCCCTCATTGCCATAGCGGGTCGAATAGTGGTTGACTGGGGGTGCATATTGCGCGTATATAACAGTTGTTTATTTGTATTGTATAGTGTATATGCATGAACTTCAAATTGATCTGTTCTGTTACCCAATTTTCCAGCAATATTTTATGTGTAATGTTGTATGTCAAAAAATGTACCCAATTATGTTGGGTCTGGGTCAAAACTGTGTGACGTACTGGCACTGCGCATAGAATGTTACATTCAAATTTTATTGTTTTTATTATGTGAGTGCGTTGACACAATATAATAGGGTATACTATGACACAGACAGATAAACTTACGGAAAGGATCAAATTGGATCAAATTGGTTTACATATGTTCTAAATAAATTCTTTTTTATTATTATTCTTATCTATATATGAGTATTAAATATATTTATTTAAATGTTCTATACTAACACAATGGATATACCCTGTTTTGTATATGTGAAGCGCTTTTGAACGCACATATCCTGTGTGAAAAGAGCGCTATATAAATGTGGTATAATAATAATAATAATTATAATAAAGTCAAGGAAATCATTACCAACAGCGACTCATCCGCTAACCCCGACCTGACTCGAATTCTCAAACAGCTTGGATCCAGATGAGACGCCGAGAAACTCGGCGTCGCATCAGGATCCATGCTGTTTGACGCTCGATCAATAACTTCTCAATCAGTCGCTTTTGATCATGATAAGTTGCTTGTAGGTACCCACCCCGTGTTCAAAATGCATCACTTAATCCAGATAAGGATTAGCTAAATTTGTATTTTCGAACTTCTGTCACATACGTTCATTAGGGCCCGCATGAAGATGCGGGTGTCCTATAGTAATCAGCTTGTCCGTATGTCCGACCGTCCGTCCGTCTGTCTATCCGTGTTTGGTTTCCGCACAATATCTCCTAAGGAATGGTACAATTTTTACCAAACTTGCTCAGTGTACTTGATATGCAAGTACCTCGCATGGGCTCTGTGTTCGGCAATGTCCGCACATTTTTCTGAAAATTATGGACATTTTCACTTAGGCTGCTGCAATCTGATTAGTTGATTGGTATCCACACAATATCTCCTCAAAGAATAGTTCAATTTTCACCAAACTTTTGTACTTGATATCCAATTACATCGCATGAGTTCTGTGTTCAGCAATTTCCGCACATTTTTCGGAAAATTATGGACATTTTCACTTAGGCTTCTGCAATCTGATAAGCTGATTGGTTTCCGTGCAATATCTCCTGAAGGGATGCTTCAAGTTTTACCAAATTTGCTCAGTGTACTTGATATCCGAGTACCTCGCATGGGTTCTGTGCTTGGCAACTTCCGCGCATTTCTCGGAAAACTACGAGCATTTTCACTGAGGCTGCCACAATCTGATTGTCTCACTGTTTTCCGGACAATACCAGGTATCTCCTGAAGTAATGGTCCAATTTTTACCAAACTTGCTCAGTGTACTTGATATGCAAGTACCTCGCATGGATACTGTGTTCGGCATTTCTTTCGGAAAAATACAAGCATTTTCACTTAGTCTGCTGCAATCTGATTAGCTGATTGGTTTCCGTGCAATATCTCCTGAAGGAATGGTCCAATTTACATCAAATTTGCTCAGTGTACTTGATATCCAGTCACGAGTTCTGTGATTGGCATATTCTGAACATATTTATTGATGATGATACAATCTGATTGGCTGATTGTTTCTGTGACATATCTTCTGAAAGATTGGTCCGATTTCTATCAACCTTGTTTGGTGTACTTGATATCCAAGTACCCCGCATGAGCGCTGTGTTCGGCAATTTCCGCGCCTTTTTTTTAAAAAAAATACAGGCATTTTCTTTCACTTAAGGTGCTGCAATCTAATTAGCCGATTGGTTTCCCTGCAATATTTCCTCAAGGAATGGTCCAGTTTTTACCGAACTTACTCAGTGTACTTGATATCCAATCACGAGTTCTGTGATTGGCATATTCTGAACATATTTATTGATGATGATACAATCTGATTGGCTGATTGTTTTTGTGACATATCTTCTGAAAGATTGGTCCGATTTCTATCAAACTTGCTCACTATATGCTTATTATTCAATTACATGTACCTAACAAGAGTACCCAGTTAAGCAAATTACATGCATATTTAATTATGCTGCTGCAGTTCTGCTTTAGGAAAAGCAGGCCTACAATATGCAGGCGTATGTAATACTCCTACGCGGGCGGGGCCCTTCCTCGACAGTAATCTAGTTACTGCTCTAGATGGTTTACCTTCAGATTAAGAATGTCATAGCAAAGCAATAATTTGCATGGAATAATGCTATTAATCCAGAATTACGCAGAAACAGATTTAGCCCCTAATCTTAACTTGATCCAGGAGTTAACAGGGTCAAGTTAACTATTTATCCAGTCACACACGACTTGGTTCACATTTACAAACAGCTTGGATCCAGATTAGATGCCGAGTTAATCGGCGTCTGATCAGGATCCAAGCTGTTTGTGACTCGTACATTCGCTCCTTGACATTTTTAACGAATCAGGAGTTACTAAAGCAGAGCTCCAGATACGATGAGTAATTTTAAACATGTTCAAGAATAACTCCTTTATTTCTCCACCAAACCCTATACTGTGACCACTCTCTAGAATCGTCTGGAAGAGACGATTCTAAAGAGTGGTCAAAGTATAGGGTTTGTACTCTTTGTCATGTTTCTCTTTCTTTAAAAACAAGTTTGGCCTAATCGTAGTTTAGAAAAAGTGTTACAACACTCTAGATTTTAAAATCTCACCTCAGTTTATCTGTATTCTGATGGACACTCTTGACAGTATTGTACAAAACATTCACTACCAATCATTAACCATTTATGCCATGAATATTCATATAAGAAATAAAGACATCGTGAATATTAATCCGATTTCTTTTTTAATGACTCATGTACACGGGAAATTTGGCCATAGTAGAACCTGCAGAATCAGTCTATATTATTTCATAAGCAAACAGAGCAAACCCTGGTAAGACGGCTCTGTTTGCTTATGAATTTTTAATAGACCTGGCTCTACAGTTTCTACCAATAGAAAATATCCTGTATACATTTGCCATAATAAAACTTCAGCTCATAATGTTTCATGGTGTCATTATTTCTTACATGAATATTCAACAGGGAAATAGTTAACCCCCGCCCAAACATACGGGTATACTTCTTTTTTTGTAGTCCCTTTAGAAGGACTTTGTTGTGTTTATTTATTTGTCCCCATTCCGGCAATGCCGAAGGGGACTATAGGTTTGCGCTCCGTCCGTCCGTCCGCGCTAACAATACCTGTTTTTGTTACTATGAGAACAAAAATAGTTTGTCTTTTTCGTTTTAAGTGGACCATTTTCATTTTATATGGCTATTTTGAACAAAAGAATAGCCATATGCACTCATTCCGAAAGAATGCCCGTTCGTCCCTCCCTCTGTCCGTCTGTCTGTCTTTCCGTCAGTCAGTCACACTACGGTTTTCCGGTCCTTTTTCTAAACCCTTACAGAAATGAAGTGGTATTTGGTATTTAGCGTTATTGTAATGAGTTACAGATCAAATTTGAAGTTTGTTAAAATACATTGATTTTTTCAAGGAATTACAGCAGTTGGACGTTTAAAATTTCAGGAAAAGTTTTCCCGCATGTTTTTCTAAACCTTGCAGATATTGAAGTGATATTTGGTATGTACGAGGGTTGTCCCAGTAAATCGTGGACTTTGCTTATTTTTTTTAAATCTGACGTTTAATCATCATAATGTTCTGGAAATACCTTTAGCCATTCTATTTGAATAAAATAGTTGCATGAATAATAATATACAATACATAATATGATAATCATGCGTGATTAATAGAGTCAAGGTAAGTATATCCGGCGCAGTCCAGAAAATGCATCGGAAACCGTTTACTGCTCGTTCAATAAAAAGATATTTTTCCAGCTACATTAAAATTTAGCGCGACAAGTTGTCGGCTGCTTAATGTAACGTCATTATGACATTATCACAGAAGATTTCGTACATGTAGCTTTATGATCAAGTTTGATTTGTCACGGAATTACAACATTTGGACTTAGAATTCAGCCGGTAGGAGAGTATGGCATAGCTTTCAATGCTCCTGATACTTGATGTATAGCCGTTTATTGTATTTATTTATTGTATTTATTTATCTCATGTTACAGAGAGCGATGTTCAAGATATAATAGAAATGTCAATGAAAGAGAGATGAAATAAGACTCCTATGTTCATTAAATTCGTATTAAATTTAGCTGGTTGCCTAATGTATGTCACAAATAATGCAGAAAGCTCATGTAGGAGCTTTCTGCATTACCTTTGACCTGCATTAAGCTACAACCTTCCTTACATACCCATAATTAGACCTCTTTTTGATGACCGCTTAAGACATGCATACACATGTTTAGACAAGATTTAATGCACTAACCTGATATAATTCACTTTAACCCTCTCGACGCTGAATTATCAGAGTGGAATATCCCTATCACTGCTTAACGATAGAGTCTATTCAGTAAAAAGTATTACATGTGGACTCTGCATAACAAACAGTGTAGACCCAGATCAGAGGGACCCTGTATAATCCCTCGGATCTGGGTCTATGCTGTTTGAAAAGGATATTAATGCCTCGTTTTCAGCACTGAAAGATATGTAACTGGCAGGAAAATATTTGGGATTTCACATGTTAGGTAACTATGAGAAAACACGAAACCTTTCGTGAATTATAAAAGTTACTTATATGAAACGTGAGCTATTCACCCATTATCCCCTAGTGACGCATTTTTGCGCCTCTATAAAACACATCGTGAAACCATTGTGATAAATAGAACATTTGCTCCTATAGGAGCAAATGCTCAATTTATCACAATGGTTTAAAACTACAAAATTCTAAGATTTTCCTTTTCTTTAGTTAATGCTCCTTTTCGTTAGATTAATTAAAAAAGGAAGGGTCTAAAATAGCCCTGGAGAGAATGAGTTAACGCGAACCTTTTCATGAATGCTAAACATATGATAGTTGATTTTGTTTTATTTTCTCAGGGCAGCGCGGGAATTGGTTGTCACGATCGCCTTTCCAAAGTCCAATGGTAAACGATATCAACCAAGCACATGGAACAGGTGTGTGGAGGAAAAAGGTGAGCATTCACGATTGTTTGAATTATAAATACGCCACCGGACGAAAACACGTACACTTTGACGTTCCACCATTAAAATTAAAGCTGAGTGTTTATATATACACTTAACTCATCACTCCATAGACACACATTTGCAAATAGAGTAGACCCAGATCAATTAACGGCTCCTACAGGAACCATCTGATTAGGGCCTTTCCTGTTAGCTAATGAACTGATATAAATCTGATTCTACAGTTCCTATCGTGGTTAAACAATCTTATGTCCATGTGCCATTATGTTGATGCATCTTATTAATACTCATTTTCTCATTATTTCAAATATTCATGAGGTAAAGGGGTAGTAAACATCATTTTGAAGAAAGATTTCAATACACAGCAAGAGCATGTAAGCAGTACAGAAGAACCTGTCTTAAGCACCCATCAATAAGAGGTGTACTTATCCGTCTGTAAGGCAGGTGGTAGCTTAATGCAGATCAAAAGGAATGCAGAAACCTGCTTTTTAACATCCCTATGTTCAATAATTGAACGTCAGCTTAGGACAGACTCTAAGGTATACAACAAAAAAGTACAGTGCTAAAGTAGCCTGAGATAACTATCTTAACATTTAGTCTGCCCGAAATATACTGTCCGCTCAAACTCTTAGCCTGCTGGAAATATACTGTCCGCTCAAATGTCCCGTCAAACTCTTAGCCTGCTCGAAATATACTGTCCGCTCAAATGTCCCGTCAAACTCTTAACCTGCTCGAAATATACTGTCCGCTCAAATGTCCCGTCAAACTCTTATCCTGCTCGAGATATACTGTCCGCTCAAATGTCCCGTCTAATGTCCGCCTGTCAAACTCTACTCTGCTACAGGTTTTACTAACATTCGATTCGTTAGAACTTTTCGAAAGAAACTATTGACTGAGTGTCAATCAACGTGGATCCTGATGAGATGCCGAGTAACCCGGCGTCTCGTCTGGATCCAAACTGTTTGAAAATAGCGGCTAAGTCGCTATGGTCGAGTAATGTTTAATTCTTGGAGTTGAATACAGATGTAATGTACGCATCGTGGATACAGGGGGGTAGAATTATTATGTAATATTGAGACCATTGTGATAAATAAAGCAGTTGCTCACAATAAAATATATTGCTATTGCTATTGCTCCTAATGAGAAAGGACTAACCAAGTGTCGAACAGCTTGCTGTTACTCGGTGTCTTGTCAAGACCCAAGCTGTTTGAAAATGCGAGTCAAGTTTAGTATGATTAGTATACATGGGTTAAGCGTACTGTCTTCAATAATCACCGTACTGTAGACCCTGTCTTAAGCTGCTTTTCAGTTATTTGGACATTGGAGTGATGATAAGCATGTGGTATTTTGTAATGTAGGACAAAAGTAAAGTAAAAAGCTGCTCCTAACATGATCATAATTAGACCTCTTTTTAAGGACGCTCTAGACAGGGTCTCCTTTAGGTATCTCTGACAGTTTAATCCCAAAACAGAAGAAATGGTAGACATGGTTGGAAATATACGCATATCTTAATTCAGCGTGTATAAACACGATAGTTTCTGGCTATTCCATACTTTTCCACTTTTCCATACAATTATGATATTATATCATATAAACGCGGGTTCATGCCTTTGCAAACAGAGCGGACCCAGATCAGACGGCTCCTGTAGGAATCGTCTAATCGGGGTCTGTTCTGTTTGCTTATGATAGATCTAGTTCTACAATTTTTACGAATACCAAAGTAACCCTCACGTGTGCATATGCTATTATAATATTCAGCAAATAAATAAACATGATGCAACATATTCTTTCATGAATATTCAACAGGCAAAGGATGAGTTATTACTCTCACATCAATGTACGTAAATGTGTTTTTTTCGACAGGTTGGTGTAACACTGCCGCAGTATGTGCGACTATCGCCAAATGAATATAGACACCGTCTGAAGGCGCTAGAGGAAATCTGTTACAACAGGAGCACACCGCAGATTCAGGAATTTGATCCCGATGAGATAGACGACAGACTGCGTGTTGAGCAAAGTCATGCAATTCTTTACTGCAATATAGCAAAGGTAGCCTCGACCGTTTGGAAACGGATACTGACTGTAATGAAGTCGAACAAGAAATACTCATCACCGTTTCAGTTGTCTCTATCACAGACCGAATTATTGTCATTTGGAACGTTAAAGGACAAGTTGTCACAGAAGCAAATGGTAGTGTTTTTAAAACAAGCATTCTCGTTCATGTTTGTAAGAGATCCTTACGCAAGGCTGTACTCAGGGTATGAAGATAAGATATATCACGTAAACACGATCTTTTGGCGAGCAATTGGTGCTAAAGTTGTCAAACTTGTGAGAAAAAATCCATCGCCAGAAAGTCTGAAGTACGGCCATGACGTGACCTTTTCTGAGTTTGTCAAATATATTCTATTATCATGGGAAACGGGCAAAGGAATAAACAGTCACTTTTCTCCTATGCATGCCCAATGCGACCCGTGTATTATGCCATATAACTTCCTGGGAAAGCTTGAGACTTTCCTCGAAGACGCTAATTATCTTATCAACATTTGGCAGACAAGGTTTCCTAAATTTGAAATAAAGTTTGATGATTTCGACAAAGAAACCGCCATGGACACTGGGACAGGACAAATTAAGTTAACTTTCCGAGTCTGGGATTCAATCAGAAATGAAACGGGTTACCCTTTGTATAACCTACTACTTCGAACATGGAGTGATCTACAGATTCGAGGTATTCTCTCAAAAGGCATTCCATTTCCATTCACGCCGTCCGAAACTTTAAATACCACAGTGACTGATGTAGTCCAAGAATTGCGAAAAGCTCTTGACATTCCAGTTAACAGAACGGAATTGCGTCTCCAACGCTCTGAGGCGCTCGCTCAGGCATATCGCACTATTTCGCTAGACACAATGGAGCGGCTGCGTAAGTTTGTTCTGACAGATTGCGAGCTTTTTGGATATGACGATCGTCCACAACTACTATTCGACAGGAGTGCCGTTGACGCCAATGAGTTTCTATATATGAAGGGCATATAAATAAACAAGTAATTCACGACTGTATATAATGTAAGACGCGTAAAGAAGAGTGGTCATTAACCCTTTTGGCGCCAAATTTCTAATTGTCGTCTGCAATCACAGTTTGTATAGTCTGTAAGGCAGGTGGTAGCTTAATGCAGATCAAAAGGAATGCAGAAACCTGCTTTTTAACATCCCTATGTTCAATAATTGAACGTCAGCTTAGGACAGACTCTAAGGTATACAAGAAAAAAGTACAGTGCTAAAGTAGCCTGAGATAACTATCTTAACATTTAGTCTGCCCGAAATATACTGTCCGCTCAAACTCTTAGCCTGCTGGAAATATACTGTCCGCTCAAATGTCCCGTCAAACTCTTAGCCTGCTCGAAATATACTGTCCGCTCAAATGTCCCGTCAAACTCTTAACCTGCTCGAAATATACTGTCCGCTCAAATGTCCCGTCAAACTCTTATCCTGCTCGAGATATACTGTCCGCTCAAATGTCCCGTCTAATGTCCGCCTGTCAAACTCTACTCTGCTACAGGTTTTTACTAACATTCGATTCGTTAGAACTTTTCGAAAGAAACTATTGACTGAGTGTCAATCAACGTGGATCCTGATGAGATGCCGAGTAACCCGGCGTCTCGTCTGGATCCAAACTGTTTGAAAATAGCGGCTAAGTCGCTATGGTCGAGTAATGTTTAATTATTGGAGTTGAATACAGATGTAATGTACGCATCGTGGATACAGGGGGGTAGAATTATTATGTAATATTGAGACCATTGTGATAAATAAAGCAGTTGCTCCTAATGAGAAAGGACTAACCAAGTGTCGAACAGCTTGCTGTTACTCGGTGTCTTGTCAAGACCCAAGCTGTTTGAAAATGCGAGTCAAGTTTAGTATGCTTAGTATACATGGGTTAAGCGTACTGTCTTCAATAATCACCGTACTGTAGACCCTGTCTTAAGCTGCTTTTCAGTTATTTGGACATTGGAGTGATGATAAGCATGTGGTATTTTGTAATGTAGGACAAAAGTAAAGTAAAAAGCTGCTCCTAACATGATCATAATTAGACTCTTTTTAAGGACGCTCTAGACAGGGTCTCCTTTAGGTATCTCTGACAGTTTAATCCCAAAACAGAAGAAATGGTAGACATGGTTGGAAATATACGCATATCTTAATTCAGCGTGTATAAACACGATAGTTTCTGGCAACGGCGTGTGCCATTGTCGTTTC
Organism: Azorinus chamasolen; assembly: GCA_963576725.1. Taxonomy (NCBI): domain Eukaryota; kingdom Metazoa; phylum Mollusca; class Bivalvia; order Cardiida; family Solecurtidae; genus Azorinus; species Azorinus chamasolen. The sequence continues at coordinate 78,728,384 of OY755243.1, forward strand.
GTTGATCATAACATTTGGCATCTTATGGATAACTTGTTTATTTCTCAGATTTCAATGCATTTGCCGAAATATGTTGTTTTCCAGATTTTATATGATACACATATTAATTATATGGTGGTGTATGTAATTCCATATGGACTATTTGATGGTGTTTGCTATTCCATATGGACTATTTGATTGTGTATGTCGTTCTATATGGACTGTTTGAGAGTGAAGGACATTTCGTCCCATGGACATTTCGTCCCATGCTCAATTTTGCCCGAGTGGACATTTCGTCCCACATTTTTTTTTTCAAGGGTGGACATTTCGTCCCACATGCTTTTGCAAGGGTGGACATTTCGTCCCACATGTTTTTTGCAAGGGTGGACATTTCATCAAACATGTCCCACGGACAACATATCCCTCACTTAATTTAAGATTTATCATATAAATAAGTTTGCAGTCAAAGTTTGGCAATAACTGACAAAGTGCTCAAGCCGATTGTTATTAAACCTTTACTCCATGAATATTCATGCAAGAAATAATAACATCATGGATATTAGTTAGATGAAGTTTTATAATGGCAAAAACAAGAAGGGGATATTTACATATTTTGACAGAAACTATAGACTAATATCAATATTATTTCATAAGCAAACAAAGCAAACCCTGATAAGACGGCTCCTAGAGTCTGATCTGGGTCTACTCTGTTTTCAAAGGCGTAAAAAGACTTATTTATGGGGTACAGGGTTAAGGACAACTCGTTTGGCGCTAAAAGATGACATGCCCAAACATTGCAAGCACATTAATAAAAGCACATGACTGTACCTGTCTAGAGACATGAATGGTGATAATAACGATAGAAACAAACAATAAACACATACTAAGCACAAGATCAAACCTTGCAATAATACAAGCACAAAGACAATAATACAAACACATGTATCAGAGAAACCATCACAATCTCTAAGTATGATCACTAAGGTCATTTTGTTTGCACTAATTAATACAAATCAATCGTCATTTTAAATTTTTTTCTGAATTTTGCATTTATTTATCTCATTTCCTTATTTTACTGAATGATTTAAAAACTTGGATTGCAGACGACAATTAGAAGTTTGGCACCGAAAGGGTTAAGATACCATAATTCAGAATCACAGATACAGGTGCATACTCAAATAAACAATTATGCATGACTTGATCTCTTCATTAATATTCATTAACTGTAAAAACATTCAGGCCAAATTTTGCTTTGACCAAAACTGCAGGATCAGGGTTGTAGGAGCAAACCCTGTAGAAGCCGTCTGATCTGGATCTACTCTGTTTGCAAAGGCGTTAAAAGGGTTTATATGAGCGAAATGGAAGAGTATTGTTTCATTCAGATTTTTGACACCAACTTTTATTGGGCTGCGAAAGCAGCCCAATTTCATACGACTTTGAATTTTGACCATGCGTTTCTGCGTTCCTGTATCTATAAAAGCCAATCTTTTTAATAACTATGGTTTACTGTGAATATTCATTATTTTATTCATATATTTTTCCCAGCGGGGGCACATATTATTTTTGTCGGGGTTATTCCTTTCTTTTCTGCCATTACCAAGTTTCAGTGAAAATGCTAATGAATTGGGTATAACTGATTAAACTCACCTTCTCAGTGATAGCAGTCAGCGTGGTGTAAGGGTTATAACGATGGCCTAGGAAATGTGGAGTCGTGGGTTCGATCCTCGGTGGAAGCAAACTATTTTTCTCTCATTCTTTCTTAGCACCCTTAGTTTACGTGCTTTTGGTTTAAAACCATTTTGTACATAAAAATATGTCCTTGTTAAATTTATTTAGCTGAGACTATTACTCGTGGTTTTGTTGACCGTTTTACATATTTTACCATTGTGCATGAATTTTCTTCCATTTAAATGTATATCTTATACTAACCTGTTCTTAATTTGGGGACAATTTAAGTGAAAAAGTTAATGAGCATTGAGTCGACCTATTCGAATAATTTCATGTAGACTGTAAGTATGGGAGCTTGTATGCCTTGTGAACATCACTTAATGTGATAATGGTTTCTACGTCAGTGTGTTTCAGCAAATGAATAACATTAATCTGTGACTTAATGCTGTGTTCTTCTCGTGTGTTAGCGTGTGTTTGGTTGTGTGTGTGTGTGACATGCTGTCTATTGATGTATTGATGGTGATTACGTCTTGTATGTGACTTTCTACTGTATGCGTGTGTATGAGTATAAATTGCTATGCTTTCTGTAGGTGTTTTGGTGATTGTGGCGTTTTGTGTGTGGCTTTTCCTGCTTGACTTTATTACTTTTTCATTAATGTGTATTATTGGTGTCATACACAGGTATTATGAATCATGGCTCATTAAATCATTCCCCCGGTCATAATACTATAACCGGGGGAGTCGTAGTACTATGACCCCCACATATATAAAATTCTGACCCCTCATATAACAAAGTGACCCCCGTAGTAGATCGACCGGGGGTCGATTTATTATATAGTACTATGACCTCACATACGAGATAACAAACTGACACTAAAAAGCGTGCATCAAAATGAAGTAAATTCCTACTTAGTTATCATTATAAATGTCTCCACCAAATGTATATGGTGCATATTGTGTTTGCCAGAGTTGTCCTTCCGTCTGTCTGTCTGTCACAGATGTTGCGGTAAGCGTAACTCAAAATTGTTAAGGTTAGAATTTTGAAATTTCACAGGAATGTTGCCCAGTATGAGTTGTTATGTACCTCCATATTTTCAGTTCTCTCCTGGTAATTTTGAGTTATTGTCCCTGAATAGTTTGAATATGCGATAATAAATGACACATTTTGCGGCATCCATAACTCAGAAATCGTTTAGACTAGATTCATTAAACTTTACAAGAATGTTGCCCAGTATGAGTTGCTGTGCACCTCCATATTTTCAATTCCTTCTTTCTATAGTTTTGGACTTATTGGCCCTGCCAAGTTGGACTTAGTCATAGTATTTTACGAACTTTGAGCAACACATATCTCCGAATTTAATATGGCCAGAGTCTAAAAACGTCACAGGATTATTGCATAGCAAGAGGTGCTGTGCACCTTTATATTTTCAGTTTCTTCCTCGGATAACTTTGGAGTCATTGTCCCTGAATACATTAATGATAAACTTTGCAGCACTCATAACTTTGAAAGTAATGTGTATAGAGTCTTGAAATTTCACAGGCACGTTGCCGAGTGTGAGTTATTTTGCATCTTTATAATTTCTGTTCCCTGTCCCTGGTTTTAATTTGGAGTTGTTGCCCCTGACAAGTTGGAATGTGTTGTAGTTCATAACAAAATCTTAGCCACACATAACTCTAATAGGGCTAGTCTTGAAACTTCACAGAACTGTTTCCCAGCATGAATTGTTGTGAGCCTTTGTGATTTCCCCCTCTCTTGTTATTTTGAAGGTATTGCCCTTGATTAGTTAAAATATGCGTTAAAATAGTTAAATGTCTGATGATTTGTACCTTGTTCAATTGTGTCAGTTCAATATTTTGTTTGTGTCAGTAGTTACATAAATGAAAAACTTCCTTTGAAAATGTCAAGGAACATATTTATAGATTGATAGATAATGTATTACATTAAAAAATATTAGAGTTGCCTACCTTGGTTCTCTTAAGACTGAAATCGTAGCAAATATATACCATTATGTATCTTCTTCACAGCTCAAACAGCAGTCATCTATTTTAAGTGATTGTTTCATACCATGTCAAGCTAACATAATAATAATATGAATCGTGTGACTTGTGTCCTTTGATTTCCTAACATGTTATTGCCCCTGATAAGTTATATATTTGTTTACCTGGCTCAAAATGTGTTATATACCTCAAAATTAACATATAACGACTCCCTTGCCAAAATACACCCACGAGGTGGGGAGCGGGGGTCGATATATTATATACGTGTAGTACTATGACCCCTATGCCATTTTACTATAAAATATAGTAATTCCCTTGCAAAAATCCACTACTGGGTCGATAAATCATATAGTACTATGGCCCCATGCCATTTTAATATAAAATATAGTGACTACCTTGCCAAAATACATCCACCAGGGTGGAGGTCGATATATAATATAGTACTATGGCCCCCATGCCATTTTACTATAACAATAGTGATTCTCTTGCCAAAATACACCCACCAGGAGGTCGATATATGATATAGTACTATGAACCCAGGCCATTTTAGTATAAAATATAGCGACCCCCTTGCCAAAATACCTCCACCAAGTGGGGGGGGGGGTCGATATATTATATAGTAATATGACCCTAATGTCATTTCACTATAAAATATAGTGACTCCCTTGCAAAACTACATCCACAATGGGGTCGATATATTATATAGTACTATGATCCCAATGCCATTTTACTATAAAATATAGTGACTCCTTTGCAAGAATACATCCACCAAGGGGTCGATAAATCATATAATACTATAATAATAATAATAATAATAATAATAATAATAATAATAATAATAATAACAATAATAATTATAATTATAATAAAGACTTTATTTAAAGAGGGAACGCATTTGGTAAAAATCCAATCTTCCATGCGGCCCTCATAACAAAAGTCTACAAAAGTCAAATTAGCAACAATCAATCAAACGGACATTATTTCAAGTAACACAGTAAAACCTCGACAATTCGAACAACCCGTTGAAGAGTCTTGATATACTAGTAGTTAAAGGCAGGTGATTGCCCAAAGCAGGACTGAAGCAAAGCAGGAAGCTACTGTAGAAGCTCCCGCCTTACCCAAGGCCAACACCTGGCGTGAACATTGTCAATGGGCTTACTTCGAGTTATCGAAATGTTCGAATATCACTGTATATACAAAACGTTTACAGTAGTTAACCTAAATACTCACGCCACAGTACTAAAACAGGCAGTGAACTTAAATCAAACTGATATTGCAGATGTACTATTTCATCTGAAATTGTCAATATTCGATTACCTAGAAAGTCAAAATACGATACTACAACAAGAAATAGCGATTGTGTTCAATACTCGTTCAATCCTTGGAAATGTTTCAATTGCTTGTGTTTTGATGTTGGTTATCAATTACATGATCTGTTTCTATACCATTACTTGTATAGTACCATGACCCATGCCATTTTACTATAAAATATACATTGTAGTGACTCTCTTGCCAAAATACATCCACCAGGGGGGTTCGAAATATTAAATAGTACTATGTATATCGAACCCCCATCGTGGATGTATTTTGGCAAGGGAGTCGGTATATTTTCTTGTAAAATGGCATGGGGGTCATAGTACTATATAATATATCCAGCCCCAATCGTGGATATATTTGGCAAGGGAGTCGCTATATTTTATAGTAAAATGACCGAAGGGTCAAAGTACTATATGATATATCCACCAACGTGGTGGATGTATTTTTGTAAGATAGTCATTGTAAGGTAGTCAAATTGTGCCCCTCTTGTTGCAGATTTGTTTTTGTATTGCTACGAGAGGGATTTTATGCTTAGCTTAAAACCTGATACACAGACTGATATTGTTAATGCTTTTAATAAAACTTCAAGGTATTTAGACGATATTTTGAATTTAGATAATCCTTATTTTGATACTATGATTTCTTCAATTTACCCAAAAGAACTGTCTTTAAACAAAGCTAATCAATCTGACATTAATGCTTCATTTTTAGATTTGAATCTTTCAATTACAAATGATAAAGTTTCGTCCAAAGTATACGATAAAAGAGAAGATTTTAATTTTAAAATTGTTAATTGTCCTTTTCTAGATGGAGATGTGCCACGTTCTACATCTTACGGGGTTTATATTTCTCAACTTATTAGGTTTGCCCGAGCATGTTCTTTGCTTGAAGATTTTAACAGACGTAATTTAGTTATAACTGATAAACTTCTTAAGCAAGGTTACAGATATCACAAACTTCGAAAAAAAATTCTAAATTTTATTATCGAAATTTACCTCTCATTATTAAATATAATTGCAATCTACGGACGTTACTGCGACAAGGCATTTCTCAACCAGAATTTTATGGGGATGTTATCTACAAACTTAGGAAAATTCGGGGTCATATCCATTTTCATGATTTGTTTATAAAACGCATTAAAACATTTAAAAAGAAAGGTTATGATCCTATTATATTGCAACGCACTGCATGTTTGGTTATCGACCCTTTTACAGTCGGTAGCTACGCTTCCCTCTTTGCTTGCGCGATGACAGGCCGAGGGTAGTACTCTATGATGGTATACTCTTAAACTTGGATACAGGATGAGCTTACCAGACTCATGTATTACTTTTTCCCTGTCGTGCCCTTAACGGCTTACCTGCAGGTGCTCTGACTTCAGCAAAGTCATTGAGTACATATTTGACGGATTGTCACAGTTATTATGCTATGTTTTACATGTTGTCCTGTGTTCACCGTCGTCTATGTTGTGGGTAAGTCCAGCGGGGATACCTTTATTTACAATATTTGTAAAGCTAGGGTGACTTTGAGAGAAGTGTGAGGTTAGGACGTCCGTAAACCGGTTTAAACCCCCAGTGGTGTTTTTGCTACTGACCGTGCCAAGGCGGTACTCTCTTTGTCACCCTTCCTTTTGTTTGCCTTGCGTCTTTGTGCTTGTGATTTGTTCATGTGTAGAACGTTTGTCTCTGGTTCTTGTGTGTCTTTAAATGTTTTCTGTGTTCATTTCTGTGTGTGGTTGTGTGCGCGTTTGGGTGTGTGGTTGTGTGTGTGTGTGTGTGTGTGTGTGCGTGCGTGCGTGCGTGCGTGCGTGCGTGCGTGTGTGTGTCATGCTGTCTATCGGTGTTTTGGTGGTGGTTGCGTCTTGCATGTGGCTTTGCCTGCTTGACTTTACTACTTTTCCATATAGATAGTAAAATGACATGGGGTCATAGTACTATATAATCTATCGACACGCCTGGTTGATGTATTTTGGCAAGGGAGTCACTATATTTTATATTAAATGACATGGGGTCATAGTACTATATAATATATCGACAAGCTTGGTTGATGTATTTTGGCAAGGGAGTCACTATATTTTATAGTAAAATGACATGGTTTTATAGTATTATATAAAAATACCGAACCCACCATCGTGGATGTATTTAAGCAAGGGAGTCGGTATATTTTTCAGTAAAATGGCATGGGGGTCATAATATTATAAAATATATCGACCCCCATCGTGGATGTTTTTGTCAAGGGAGTCACTATATTTTATAGTAAAATGGCATGGGTCATAGTACTTTATTATTATTATTATTATTATTAATATTATTATTATTATTATACCACATTTATATAGCGCTCTTTCACACAGGATATGTGCGTTCAAAAGCGCTGCACATGGATGAAATCAATAATCGGAATGAACCGCATGATTATCTATCCAGACAATGAAATATTTACAATAGATATACAATAAAAATAAAAATCACTAGCCGGACGGAAACGCATGAATGTCCATCCGGTCAGTGAAGGATATACAAAAGATATACAATAGATATGACATCATAAACCGGAAGGAACGGCATGATCGTCCATCCAGTCAATGAAATGTATGCAATAAATATACAATAAATATAGGAACCACATGATTATGTACCCGGTCAATGAAAGATATGCAATAAATATACAATAAGTATAAAATCACTAACTGGTAGGAACCACATGATTAATTACCAAGTCGGTGAATTATAAGCAATAGATATACAATAAATATGATATACAATAAATATGAAATCACTAACCGGTAGGAATCACATGGTTATCTACCCGGTCAATGAGAGATTGATTCCTACATCATATCCCAAGGGCTGCAATGGCAAAGGAGTCGTAAGGTATGAGAATTGATGATTATAAGCTACTTTTCCTAAACTGTCCTAGTAGTATATGTTGAAGAAATGTGTTTTCAAGGGACCATACAAAGTTCGAGATAACAGAAGTTCGGGTCATCTGATGTCTAAGCTGAACAATTTCTCAAGGCCACAGCTTAATACAGGTCTAAAGTAATGCTGAAAGCTCCTATAGGAGCTGTATTAAGCTGTCACTTGTGTTTCTAGTTATCTGAAGCGATATATTTTAGAGCAATTCTGTATTGTAAGTTTTGGAAGGACTGAACTTTTTGTTCGAGTTATCCCGACTTTCGAGTTATCTGAGTTCGAGATATCGAAGTTCAACTGTAGATCTATTTCTGCAGTTATTGTCTGATTTAAAAATCATATGTGTACATATGCCATTATAAAAAATCAACTAATGTCTCACATGAATAGCGTACAGTACATGTATAAAATCGAATGATGTTTATTGTTGTTGCTCAGAGCAACATGTAAACGTGCGTACTCAAATACTAAGATCGTCATTTCTCCATCAACCCCTATGTTGCGACCACTCTTCGGAATCGTCTCGAACCTGGTCACGGCATGAGCTTTAGTGGAGAAATCAAGAAGTTATTCTTGAAAATGTTTTAATTTTCGCATCTTATCTGGGCCTCTGTCAGTTGTCGACATGTTATTGTTGATGCTATATTTGCTGCTATCACTATTTAACCCTTTCTCTCAGATAAAAGTGTTTCCACGCATTTGCAAACAGAGTATACCCTGATCAGACGGATCCTAGAGGAGCCGTCTGCTCAATGTCTACTCTGTTTCCTAATAGAATTTGATATATCTGTTTATTTGCTTTCTAAAATGTCTACAATGTTCCACCTTGCATATTTGTTTATAACTATTCTGTTAATGAACATTCATTAGGTATTGAAATTTGAAATAAACATAGTACAGGGAAAGGTTTAAATCGCTAATTGATATAGAATGATGACAAACACTACATATCAACGCTTTACTAATGAATATTCATGTAAGAAATAATAACATCATGAATATAAATTAGCTGATATTTTAGAATGGCATTACTTTCCAAATCATTTTGACCACCGCATAAACTGCATAATCAGCATATTAATCACAAGCAAACAGAGCAGACCTTGATCAGACGACTCCAACAGGAGTTATCTGACCTGGGTATGCTCTGTTTGAAAAGACGTCAAAATCCGTATCGGTGTAGTTCTATATTTATTCCAATGTTCAATACCTGCTGAATATTCATGGACAAAACAAATATAATGAAATATTGAATGTAGAACATTTTTGCCATTTTAGAAAGTAAAGTAACAGATCTATCAAATTCCACCAGCAAACAGAGCAGACCCTGGTCAGACGGTTCCTGTAAGGGTTGTCTGATCTGGGTCTACGCTGTTTACAAATGCATGAAAAGGCGTTTATATGAAGGAAAGGGTTAAATGACAAAACGACTAGTTTTTTCAACATAACACGCTTTACATGGACTATATTGAACAAACTGAATAGAATGGTTACCATTTATGTATTTTTCTTGTATAATTTTACATTTTCTGTTCTATATAGACTGACCTTATGATTCCGTGTGTAATCTTTTACTTTTCAAAGTTCATACTCTGATGAGCACATGAACTTATGCGTTGAAAATAAAACTACGAAACTCTTAAATGGTTTAAATACGTCTATGTATATTACCTAATATTTTATTCAATTGGCTCAAATGGACTGTCGTCAATAGTAACGTGACTAATACACGACTAAATGTTGTCTGATAGTTTCAATAATATTACTGATGTTGTCACCATGGAAACCGCTACTAATGTTTCATTGCATTTTATCTTTGCGGCTGTTTAAATATTTCAACCACATCGGTTTTTCTTGTAACATTGGACATATACGTACTTTGGTCGTGCAGCCTTTCTTAAAGACCCTGTTACACGTGTTTTAAATAGCTAGGGTGTAATAACCCTTTCTCTGTTCAATATTCATGTTAGAATTAACGATTGTACTTGCATAATTAAGAAGAGAAAATTTTACTCTGACTGAAATTGTAGAATCATGTTTGTATTATTCTAAAGGAGCCGTCTGATATTGGTCTACTCTATTTGCAAATGCATGAAAATGCGTTTATACGTAAGAAGGGTTCGCAATTATGAGGTATTATTGTAAATGTTCTCACACACCCATGTAGTAGAGTTTTGAACAAGTTAATGATTACTTCATGAATATTCATGTAAGTAACAATGTATGGATGAATAATAACTAGGCTAAGCTTAATAATCATAATGACATAAAAACAAGAAAAGTTTGGCTCTAGAACAGTAAAATCCCACTAATGCGACCACCTAAAAGAGGTATAATTCTGGGTGCTAGATGCAGGTGGTAGCTTAATGCAGGACAAAAGTAATACATAAAACTCCTAGAGGAGCCTTCTGTTTTACTTTTGCGCTGCATTAAGCAACCACCTGCTTATAAAGACAACCATGTGTATTTATTAAGTGGTCGCATTAGAGGGGTTTTACTGTAAAACATGTTGAATCAGAATGTATATAGTTTCATGGTTGATGGCTCTTTATCAGCTGTCTGATCTGGGTCTATTCTTCTTGTAAAAGCGTTAAACTACGTGTTTATGGATTTAAGCGTTAAAGCAATTCATCATTGTACAACAGAGATGCCACAGGCGTAAACATATCGCAGGGAAAAAAAACATACAACACTCGTAGATATATAGTAGAAATAGAATACGACAGTCGTATACATATAGTAGAAAAAGCATACGACAGACGTAGACATATAGTAGAAAAACATACGGCACTCGTAGACCTGTCGTAAAAATAACGTACGGCAGTCATATAGCTGTAGTATGAACATCATATAAGTCTTAGACCTGTCGTAGGAAAAACATACAGCAGTCGTAGATATGTCGTATAAAGAGTATGAAACAGTCGTAGAAACAGCATACAACAATAGTAGATCACAGCATATATAATATTAGACATGTCGTAGAAGTAGCGTACAATAGTCGTGTAGCAATTGTACACTTTTCTTACGACAAACGAGCATATTACGGTTGTCATTACACTTTTTGTTTGTCTTGAAACAATCGTAAGATAGTTCATACGATTTTACTTCGATAGTTGTGTATTTTCCCATGACATTCATGGGAAACATGAACCCAACAGATAAACACCTCTTTCAAACATAGCAGTTCCTATTGTCGCAGCTCCGTGTGACAGGTGCTGTTGACGGGCTCCTGTTCTTTTGGAAATCTGCTCTACATTACGTCTATAAGTTCTGAAAGTAGATGATCATTCCAAAGCAAAAGCAGTAATGTGCAAAGAGAAAATTGCAGACTTGGTTTTAATGAGTCTGCTCATGAGAAGTTATTAAAAGTGCAACATTACTCGCGCGCCCCTAGCACCGGCTTAATCCGTTTTCATTTTTCAAAACTAATAACATCGACACAAATGATCCCGAAGGACAAGAAAATATAACAACAATGAGAATGAAGTACGGGGCGACTTTTTACGGCACCACACATTATTATACTGCAAAGAAAAATCCTAGATTTCGATTGGTCAATTAGCCATGTATAAAAGCCTTGTATCCCTCTAAATTCTGATGTATATACGGAGTCATGAGCAACAATGGAATTTCCCCTGTCGAGGGCCTCGCTTCATTGCTACAACAAACTAAAAATGGCCGACTAGCTTCACTTCGTCGATTCGATCCAAACAACCGCTCTCAAACGAAATAACAAGAGTTTGGGGTGGAACAAAGATATCCATTGAGAAACATATGTGTTATAGTTGTTGTATAACAATGTAAAAGAACCCGATACGTGTCGAAGGTCTATTCTGCTCTGATGCTGCAAATGTTGTCAAAATGCTTGTGCACGTACCGATTAGCCCCCCAAACCCCGCTTTTACAAAAATAAACCACACCCAATTCGATTCTGATTTTATTCATGCACATGTACATTACACGTACCTGTAAATTGCAGTATAACCGCTCCTTCCAACGCCCATTTGTTTGAATATTATAAAACCGTCATTTTGACGTCATCCAAATGACGTCGGACTTGCGCCAAATATGTTTAGCCGTTCGTGCTAAAAAATAGTGTCTGCTTAAACGCTAAAAGTTTTACTAACGTCTGATTCTTTCAATCCTTTGAGAAACTAATGCTCTTGGAAGATCCCTTTATATCCACAATTGTAATGAGCTGGTTATTATACAGATATTACAAGCCCTTACCTTACAGTATGAGGCCCCTGAGGGGAAGCAAAACGACGCCCACATTAAAAACGCTAATTAACTGCTACAAATATTAAACTTTGCAGTATTAATAAAATCGTTATACAGATCATTGGCGGGATATCTGACTTTTTATTCCCTGCTGAGGAAAATACATGTAGCCCTCGCCTAACGGCTCGGGCAACATGAATTCCCTCAGCAGGAAACAAAAAGCCAGATACCCCGCCAATGATCTGTATAACTAATATTCATTTGACACACGTTTTTTGTGACGTACACAAATTCTGAAAGTAGATAAGTAGGAGACAATCAAGGTTTTACGCAAGCGTAAAATGGCTGCGTAACATGTATTTAAGCAGGATAGAAGAAAAAGAGGGAGCAATATTGTTTAGTACTTTTCATTAACAGATACATTGGGAAAACATGACTGTAATGTATAAATTGATAGCAGAAACGGGGGAATGTTTTAATGAGCCATGATGCATAATACCTGTGTATGACACCAATAATACACATTAATGAAAAAGTAGTAAAGTCAAGCAGGAAAAGCCACACACAAAACGCCACCATCACCAAAACACCTACAGAAAGCATAGCAATTTATACTCATAAACACACATACAGTAGAAAGTCACATACAAGACGCAATCACCACCAATACATCAATAGACAGCATGCCACACACACACACAACCAAGCACACGCAAACACACGAGAAGAACACAGCATTAAGTCACAGATTAATGTTATTCATTTGCTGAAACACACTGACGTAGAAACCATTATCACATTAAGTGATGTTCACAAGGCATACAAACTCCAATACTTACAGTCTACGTGAAATTATTCGAATAGGTCGACTCAATGCCCATTAACGTTTTCACTTATACTGTCCCCAAATTAAGAACAGGTTAGTATAAGATATACATGTAAATGGAAGAAAATTCATGCACAATGGTGAAATATGCAAATCGGTCAACAAAACCACGAGTAATAGTCTCAGCTAAATAAATTTAACACAGGACTTATATTTTTATGTACAAAATGGTTTTAAACCAAAAGCACGTAAACTAAGGGTGCTAAGAAAAAATGAGAGAAAAAATAGTTTGCTTCCACCGAGGATCGAACCCACGACTCCACATTTCCTAGGCATTTCCACATTTCGTTGTAACCCTTACACCACGCTGACTGCTATCACTGAGAAGGTGATTTTAATCAGTTATACCCAATTCACTAGCATTTTCACTGAAACTTGGTCATGGCAGAAAAGAAAGGAATAACCCCGACAAAAACAATATGTACCCCCGCTGAGAAAAATATATGAATAAAAAAATGAATATATATAAATTAAAACTTGTCTCACAGTAAACCATAGTTATTAAAAAGATTGGCTTTTATAGATACAGGAACGCAGAAACGCATGGTCAAAATTCAAAGTCGTATGAGATTGGGCTGCTTTCGCAGCCCAATAAAAGTTGGTGTCAATGAATGAATGAAACAATACTCTACCATTTCGCTCATATAAATGGAAAAGTAGTAAAGTCAAGCAGGCAAAGCCACATGCAAGACGCAACCACCACCAAAACACCGATAGACAGTATGACACACACACACACACACAACCACACACCCAAACGCACACACACACACACGAAATGAACACAAAAGAGACACAAGAACCAGGGACAAACGTTCCACAACATAACAAACCACAAGCACAAAGACGCAAGGCAAACAAAAGGAAGGGTGACAAAGAGAGTACCGCCTTGGCACGGTCAGCAGCAAAAACACCACTGGGGGTTTAAACCGGTTTACGGACGTCCTAACCTCGCACTTCTCTCAAAGTCACCCTAGCTTTACAAATATTGTAAATAAAGGTATCCCCGCTGGACTTACCCACAACATAGACGACGGTGAACACAGGACAACATGTAAAACATAGCATAATAACTGTGACAATCCGTCAAATATGTACTCAATGACTTTGCTGAAGTCAGAGCATCTGCAGGTAAGCCGTTAAGGGCACGACAGGGACAAAATAATACATGAGTCTGGTAAGCTCCTCCTGTATCCAAGTTTAAGAGTATACCATCATAGAGTACTACCCTCGGCCTGTCATCGCGCAAGCAAAGAGGGAAGCGTAGCTACCGACTGTAAAAGGGTCGATAACCAAACATGCAGTGTGTTGCAATATAATAGGATCATAACCTTTCTTTTTAAATGATTTAATGCGTTTTATAAACAAATCATGAAAATGGATATGACCCCGAATTTTCCTAAGTTTGTAGATAACATCCCCATAAAATTCTGGTTGAGAAATGCCTTGTCGCAGTAACGTCCGTAGATTGCAATTATATTTACTAATGAGAGGTAAATTTCGATAATAAAATTTAGAAAAGGTTTTCCGAAGTTTGTGATATCTGTAACCTTGCTTAAAAAGTTTATCAGTTATAACTAAATTACGTCTGTTAAAATCTTCAAGCAAAGAACAGGCTCGGGCAAATCTAATAAGTTGAGAAATATAAACACCATAAGATGTAGAACGTGGCACATCCCCATCTAGAAAAGGATAATTAACAATTTTAAAATTAAAATCTTCTCTTTTATCGTATACTTTGGACGAAACTTTATCATTTGTAATTGAAAGATTCAAATCTAAAAATGAAGCATTAATGTCAGATTGATTAGCTTTGTTTAAAGACAGTTCTTTTGGGTAGATTGAAGAAACCATAGTATCAAAATAAGGATTATCTAAATTCAAAATATCGTCTAAATACCTTGAAGTTTTATTAAAAGCATTAACAATATCGGTCTGTGTATCAGGTTTTAAGCTAAGCATAAAATCCCTCTCGTAGCAATACAAAAATAAATCTGCAACAAGAGGGGCACAATTTGTACCCATGGGTATACCAACAACTTGACGATATATGGTATCTCCATAACGCACAAATATATTATCTAAAAGAAGGTAAGAGATCTACAAACATCAAGGCAAGTCCACATTGTGTAATGTTCAACTTCTGAATTCGAAAAGAATGAACGTTGAACATTACAAGCAATGAACATTTTGTTTTCTCTGGCAAAGGGTTTTTCTATTAATTTAATAAGTCTATCCTTTATAAGATGGTGAGGTAGAGTAGTATAGAGTGTAGAGAAATCATAAGAGCTCAGTAAAGAAATGTTATACTGTTCATTTTCAAGTTTTGTTAAAACATCATTTGAATTTTTTATGGACCAAAAAACATTAATACCAGAATTTTCATATATTTTATCACAGTAGCGTTTAACATGTTCTTTGATCGTAGTAAGACAGGACGTCAAAAGTATAGATAATTTAGTAGTGGTATAACAGCTAGAGTTGGCAATAAAACGCGCCTTATAAGGGTTTTTATGTAGTTTCGCAATCCAGTACAAAGTAGAAAGTTTATGTTGTTTTATGTTAGGACCAGACTTAAAATCATTGCACATTTTTACATGTTCCGAGACTATATCTTTTTCAGATGTTTGAACTGTTATATAAATTTTTGAATCAGTTAGCCCCTTCTTTAAAACATCAACATAATACAATCTTCAAATAATGATTACATTGTTTGATGCCTTGTCAGCAGGAACAAGAACATAATCTGAATGAAAATTAGAAATGTTTTTCTTCAAGTAGCGAAATGTAACTCTAGGTCGAGGTGGTAAAAGATGGTTATTTGATTTGTAAAAAGTTATTCGTGTATCAATAATATCGAAAATACATTTCTTCCAATCCGAAAGGGCATTAACATCAGCATGTTCTCGTCGACACCATTTGATGCAGAATACCATTTTAACGCCTTTGCAAACAGAGTAGATCAAGATCAGCCGGCTTCTACAGGGTTTGCTCCTACAACCCTGATCCTACAGTTTTGGTCAAAGCAAAATTTGGCTTGAATGTTTTTACAGTTAATGAATATTAATGAAGAGATCAAGTCATGCATAATTGTTTATTTGAGTATGCACCTGTATCTGTGATTCTGAATTATGGTATCTTAACCATTTCGGTGCCAAACTTCTAATTATGTCTCCCCCCATATTTATATGGGGGAGACATATTGTTTTCGTGAGAGTTGTCTGTCTGTCTGTCCGTCTGTCCGTCTGTCCGTCCGTCCGTCTGTCCGTCTGTCCGTCACACTTTTTGTCCGGACGATAACTTCAATGTGCCTGATGCCAGTTGATTGAAACGTCATACATGGAAAGAGCATAATGAGAGGAAGTGTCATGCACAAGGTCCATAACTCTGGCTTCACTAATATTGGAGTTATTGCCCTTTGTAAAAAAATCACACTTTTTTGTCCGGACGATAACTCCGATATGGCTCATGCCATTGGATTGGATGTGTCCAAGTGTCATGCACAAGGTCCATAACTCTGGCTTCACTAATATTGGAGTTATTGCCCTTTGTAAAAAATATCATAATTTTTTGTCCGGACAATAACTTCAATATGCTTGATGCCAGTTGATTGAAACTTCATATATGGAAAGAGCATAATAAGAGGAAGTGTCATGTAGAAGGTACATAACTCTGGCTTCACTAATATAGGAGTTATTGCCCTTTGTAAAAAATCACACTTTTTTGTCCGGACGATAACTTCTATATGGCTCATGCCATTGTATTGAAACTTCATATATGGAAACATAATAACGAGAGGAAGTGTCATGCACAAGGTCCATAACTCTGGTTTCACTAATATAGGAGTTATTGCCCTTTGTAAAAAAAATCACAATTGTTTGTCCGGATGATTACTCCTATGTGACACATGCCATTGGAGTGAAACTTCATACAAGGAACGATCAGGATAAGAGAAAGTGTCATGCATAATATCCTTAACTCGAGCTTCAATAAATTTAGAGTTATTGCCCCTTGTACATTTGTTTAATTCTTTCTTGTCTGGACGATAACTCCTACATGGCTCTTGCCATCGTATTGAAACTTTATACATGGAAAGAGCATGATGAGAGAAAGTGTCATGAACAAGGGCCATAATTCTGGCTTCAGTACTTTTTGAGTTATTGCCCTTTGTTACATTTTTTGGCCGATCAATAACTCCTGTTCGACTGATGCTATTGGAATAACATTTTATTTTTCGAAAGAGCATGATGAAAGTAAGTGTCATGCACAAGGTCCATAACTCTGGCTTCACTAATATTGGAGTTATTGCCCTTTGTAAAAAAATCACACTTTTTTGTCCGGACGATAACTCCGATATGGCTCATGCCATTGGATTGGATGTGTCCAAGTGTCATGCACAAGGTCCATAACTCTGGCTTCACTAATATTGGAGTTATTGCCCTTTGTAAAAAATATCATAATTTTTTGTCCGGACAATAACTTCAATATGCTTGATGCCAGTTGATTGAAACTTCATATATGGAAAGAGCATAATAAGAGGAAGTGTCATGTAGAAGGTACATAACTCTGGCTTCACTAATATAGGAGTTATTGCCCTTTGTAAAAAATCACACTTTTTTGTCCGGACGATAACTTCTATATGGCTCATGCCATTGTATTGAAACTTCATATATGGAAACATAATAACGAGAGGAAGTGTCATGCACAAGGTCCATAACTCTGGTTTCACTAATATAGGAGTTATTGCCCTTTGTAAAAAAAATCACAATTGTTTGTCCGGATGATTACTCCTATGTGACACATGCCATTGGAGTGAAACTTCATACAAGGAACGATCAGGATAAGAGAAAGTGTCATGCATAATATCCTTAACTCGAGCTTCAATAAATTTAGAGTTATTGCCCCTTGTACATTTGTTTAATTCTTTCTTGTCTGGACGATAACTCCTACATGGCTCTTGCCATCGTATTGAAACTTTATACATGGAAAGAGCATGATGAGAGAAAGTGTCATGAACAAGGGCCATAATTCTGGCTTCAGTACTTTTTGAGTTATTGCCCTTTGTTACATTTTTTGGCCGATCAATAACTCCTGTTCGACTGATGCTATTGGAATAACATTTTATTTTTCGAAAGAGCATGATGAAAGTAAGTGTCATGCACAAGGGCCATAAATCTGGTATCAGTATTTTTGGAGTTATCAGCCGTTATCATATTCTTCTTGAAAAATGTAGTGTGGAAAACGCATAATGACAATGACAATGACAATGACAAAGTTTATTTGCAATATAAGGCCTCCGGCCCAAAATACAAACTACATGCTTTAACAATATGTGTAGTGTCAATAGTTTTTCTTTTAATGTATAACTATAAATCAATATTAATCAATATGCACTTGTTACGACTAAAGTGGTATATCAATATCATGCATTGAGAACATACGATGTAAAATGTGTGTTTACTTATCGGCACAATATCTTAAAAACATCAGTAAAGCATCTTTAAAAAGGCTCATTCTGCGCAAAAGATCCAGTATCCATGCGAGGAAAGGGTCTTTCAAAGCTACTGTACTCAAATGAATCAAGAGTTTCTTGGCGCAGTTTAAATCCTTTATTTACATATTTTGCAAGTGCAAAAATGATATCTTGTCTTTCATCAGACATGATTCTGATAAGTGTCTCTCACTCGGTGGTGCATTGGACCATTCTATTCTGAAATAAGTTTCACGTAGCTCGGAGTATAAAGGGCATGTCGGAATGAAATGCATTTCTGTCTCTATTTCATAAACATTTCTCTTTAGGCAGTACATACGAAATCTATAGTCTCTCTCTATATTAAGGTGTCTACCTTTTTCAATTATTAAGCCATGACTCGAACAACGAAAATTGGATAAACATCTTTTCAAGTTATAGCTTAATGGCATTGACAAATAGTTTTCAGGAACTAGCGCACTTTTAAACAGTTTATAAGATAAGGCTCTAGGCGACGATGTTACATCCTCAAGAACACCCTGTTTGGCACAGTCACTTACTCTTTGTTTAAACATACGCAGGAAAGTGAGTTTATCTCCGATCTCGTCCGCTATCCAAGCATAACCAAATCCATATTGGAATAAGACATGCTTGAGGTACGTTGCCCATGTAGTTCGTCCACTTTCATCTATGTTTCTCAACATTTTATAACATTGTCTTGGATATCTCGTATTTGGCATTGAAATTAACTTAATCCAAAACTTAACACAGCGTTCTATATAAGATACATATAACGGGTGCCTTCCACACTCACTGAGTGCGAAGAAATTTGCAACATTCTGGTTTAATCCACAAAGACGTTTACAGAAGTTTACATGCACACGCTCGATTTCCTTTGCATATCCATATCCCCAAATATCACTAGAGTATAGTAGAATTGGTTTTACAATTGCGTCAAACAGTTTAAAAGCTTCAGCATGATGAAAATAGCCAAATTGTCGCTGATATTTAAGAATCGTACCAATAGCTTTAATTGCTTGCATGCATAATGTCTCCTTTGTTTTGGTCCACACTAACTTAGGTGTAAATATTGACCCTAAATACTTGTATTGGGAAACAACTTCAATCATTCTTCCACGATAATACCACCGCTCATAGTGTCTCAACTTCCCACCGTTTCTGAACACCATAACTTTGCTCTTATCTAGATTCAGATCCATACCAGTCGCTCGACAAAATTCACTTATGCGATTAATATGGTCCTGAAGGTTGAAAATAGTGTCTCCTATAGCGGCTACATCATCGGCAAACATAAAGGCGTGTATTGGGTCTACCCCTTCAGATACAAATATACCATTTCTACAACTAGTTTGCATATGTTTAACAAGGTCATTTATAAACAATGAAAATATAATCGTGGAACTTACACAACCTTGTTTGGTACCTTTTCCACATGCAATGTATTCTGTTAAACCTTGTTTCAATTTAACACAGGATTTAAGCTGGTTGTACATTGATTTAAAAACGTTCAAAAGTTTACTATTTCTATCTATACCTTTTCGCACTAGACTATTCCATAACTCTTGGTGTCCTAAACTGTCAAATGCCTTAAAAAGGTCGATGAAGAATACATTACACCGACCCTTTTGCCGCGAAACATATTTTTGTATAATTGCAGTTAGATTAAAAATGTTATCTACAGTTGCATACCCTGCTCTGAAACCCGCCTGAGACTCATCAATTACTGAATGTGTTTTAGCCCAGTTTGTCAGCCGGTTGCTAAGAACTTTTATGAATATCTTGCTAAGAATATTCCCTACAGATATCGCTCTAAAATTATTTGGATTGTCACATGGGCCTTTTTTGTGGAGTGGCGTAATCAAACTCTCGCACCATTCCCGTGGAAAGGGACCTGTTGATAATATGGAATTGAAAAGCTTTTTCAAGTATTCTAACGTTAGATCTAGAGTATCTTTATACAGTTCAATACAGGTCCCGTCGGGGCCTGTGCCACATGCTGACTTTAAAGACTTAACACTATTTATAATTTCTTCATCTTCAATAGCACGATCAAGCATATCATTGTCAATGTCTTCCACAATTTCACAATACAAGTAATCAGCATCTGCATTCGACGTTGCAGGTTCTTGTTTAAAAAGATCAGCAAAGTATGTAACCCATTTGTGCGCAGTGATATTATCAGCGTCATTTCGCGTATTTCCATTGATTGCCTTTATACACTTCCAGAAGTCAGACGGTTTCCCTCTCAGATCTATGAGCTTTTCGCGGCGCTTCCGTTCCAAGTTTAAGCGTTTTGCGCGGCACATGATTTTGAAAACATTTCTATTTCGTATATATTCATTCAAATCTGAACGTGAATTTGAACGTCGAAAACCTCTCAATGATGCATATTTATCGTATTTTGCGGATGTGCATTTGCGGTCCCACCAGTCGGGCTGTTCGGTGTTCAATTTGCAAACTTTATTTTTGCGCTTTGTCTTTACTTCCATGCGTTCTCCAGCAGTTTGAAATAGTTTCACGAATTCTTTATGACTATCAACAACATCGCCAGTAGCAGTGTTCACTTTGTCTTCGAACTCGGAAAATACCTGCGTAAACTTATCTCGAAAAACGACCCTTTCGCTTTCATCCCATCTAATTTTTTGATATGGATTTAACACTTCATCTGAAACACAAGCATTATAGTTCTCTGTCAATGGAAATTTAATAGCACAAGATAGTGGGGAATGATCTGATACATCAAGGTCACCAACATAAAAATCGTTTACCAGCGGGAATAGTTCAGTCGATGCCACAATGTAGTCTACTATGCTAGCGCCGTTGTTTGCAGTACATGTTACAGCACCTGTGACGTCACTAAAACGCCCGTTTAACATATGAATTCCCTTCGTACAACACAGTTCAAGTAGGGACAATCCAAACTTGTTGACTTCCGTATCAGTAGTCTTACGTGGCTCACAGAAAGTATCGTTTGGATATTGTACTTCATCTCCGTAAACATAATGTATATCATCGTCGTATATAAAGTCCACCACGTCGCTAACGCGTGCATTTAGATCGCCTGCGATGATGAAGGCGACATCTCCGAGATCAGACTCTATCGAAGTAAGTTTAACACTCAACAACTCGATTCCATTGCTGTTTTCACTTGTATATACCGTCGAATATTCTGGAGGGATATATGTGAAGCACAGTACTATGCGCTTGGTCAAGTTACAGACGTCTTTGTCAATAAATAGAAATACACACTCATCAAATTGGCTATAGATGCGTTTAATGACACCTTTCTCCACTAACCAGTTCCTGACAAATACAGATACACCGCCTGAGCCACGATGACCTCTGCTCGAAGTCCTAGGACTGTCAAAGTTCTGGAATTCGGGTATGAAGCCATTGAAACTAAAATCTCTAGACTGCCATGTTTCGCAAAATCCTATGATATCATACTCTGTACAGAACGAGGACAATATGCTGCAATCTTTAAATTTTGCTAGACCCCGTATATTCAATGAACATAGTTTAATATGACTTTTTAAATGTAGTGTATTTAGGCGTTGGCCGGGTTCCTATCTATCGGCTACTACAGCGGTTTTACTCACAGGATCGTACACATACTTCTCGTCGTCCACTATGAGAAAGTCATGCTTAAAGTACACACTTTTGCCTTCGTCTAGGTATTGCTTAATGAAAGGATATACTTTTGAACGCGCTTTTGAAATATATTCTGGTAAATCTTCACCCACGCGAAACGTCATTTGTACACCGTTTTTTCGTTTATTTCTAAAAGCGTTCAGAATTCTTTCCTTAGCTTTAACCCCTGCACAACGCACAAATATTGGGCGCGGTATAGCTTTGCTTGGTAGTCTATACATAGTATCGAACGAAGCTATGTCTTCTTCAAGATCCAGACTATTGTTAATGGAGTCAGTAACTTTACTCTCTAAGTCTGCACTACTTTCTTCAGCAGGTTCCTCGACACCAACTATTTTGAGATTTTGCTTTTTGCTATTTGCTTCAATCATGTTCTGTTTTCGAACAGATGCGGCTAGATTCTGCTCGACAGACGACATTTTTTCAGTTAAATCAGACACTTCTTCCTTTAAATCATTATTCTGCTGCTTACGTTCATTATAACCTTCCTTCAATGAATTCACAGATTTTTCGAGATTATCAAATTTTCTATTGGTTTCTTTAAGTTCTCTGTTATTTTGCTTTACATCTCTGCGAATTTCTAATTAGTGTAGCAAACAGGACTTGGTATCTTGCATATTTAGGGGGGTCAACCGGTCTATGAAATATAACAAGATGTGTCATATATCAAAATGTTTGTCCGGGACTGTATCATTTGAAAACGATGTTCGTTAGTGCCAAAGTGGTTGGAGTCGACAGAAATCAAAGATGGCCGCCAAGATGGCCGCCAAAATTGAGAAAACAACCAAGTTTACCCAATAACTGCATTACTCCGGTATATTTGCATATGTTTAATCCTAAACTGTTTTGTTTTAGGCGTAAACAAATCTTCTTCAAACTATTTACTTTCAATCGTTTAATAATGTAAAGATTAAGGTCAATTTCAAGGTCAAGTTCAAGGTCAATGGTCAATTTATCTAAAAAATGGCCATTTAAAAAGTTTTTTTAATGTGAAACGCTCCTTACAAAAACAAAATACCATTTATTGTATTTTAACACGTATGTATAGCACTTTTCCTTTAAGATGTCTGGTTGCCGTTGTTATATCAAAGATTGTGGATCACATGTCTGTGATGTTCATTTGCCATTTTTTCACAATAAGGAACTGATGATGCCTGCTAAATGGATATCGACTGAATTTATCGTAAAACTTTCGAATGGAAACCAATTATACCAATAATAGTTGTTTTGTTACTAAGTAAATCATATTTTCGTAGGAAATGCAAAGAAATCCCCACCCCAACCCACCCCATTGTATATGATTTAGCCACTATTTATGTAGTCTGCTTCAATGTCATCTGGTGAATAAATCGCAAGTAAGAACAAGAAAACGACGGATTCTTCAGAAAAAATACCAACAAGCGTGTATGAAAAGTTTCTTTTTCTTTTTCAAAGAAGTTAGATTAATGCTAGTATGCTTTCCTTTTAACAGTTAAATGGAAAAGTGAGTGAGTGAGTGAGTTGGGTTTAACGTCCGACCAACAGTATTTCAGTTATATGCAGACGGCACCCGCATGAGACAAGTTATAGTGCTGCCTCACTGAAATACCCCTGCCGCGGGCACATGGCAAGGGCATCCCACCCAGTCACATTATCCTGACACCGGGCCGACCAGTCCTAGAACTACACCTTTTAATGTCGAGCACAGACAAGTAAAAGGAAAAGTAGTAAAGTCAAGCAGACAAAGCCCCATACAAGACGCAATCACCACCAAAACACCGATAGATAGCATGACACATACACGCACACAACTACACACCCAAATGCACACTGCCACACACACACCCGAGATGAGCACAGAAAACACCAACAAATACACAAAAACTAGAGACAATCATTCCACACATGAACAAATCTACAAGCACAAATACTCAAGACAAACAAAAACAAGGGTGACAAAGAGAGTACCGCCTTGGCACGGCCAGTAGCAAAAACACCACTGGGTTTTAAACCAGTTTTAGGACGTCCTAACCTCACACTTCTCTCAAAGTCACCCTACCTTTACAAGTAATGTAAATAAAGGTATCCCCGCCGGACTTACCCACAACATAGAAGACGGTAAACACATGACAATATGTAAAACATAGCCTAATAACTATGAAAATCCGTCAAATATGTACTCAATGACTTTGCTGAAGTCAGAGCACCTGCAGGGAAGCCGTTCAGGGCACGACAGGGAAAAAGTAATACATGAGTCTGGTAATCTCATCCCGTATCTTATACAGCTAGTAGATATATTCCTATAGACGTTAACCAGCACTATTATTCGAGCTACACTGTCTACTGATTTATAGTCAATGAGATTATTTTACATTTTTGTGATAGTGTCGCTCTAAGTTCATACTGCGCGGACATGCAGGCTGATCTGGAGCTACATTTTTCGCATATGACAAACGACAAATGCTGTCTGTGGCAGGATACGGGTTTATCATCATCATTATTGTATCTAAATTGTGTTACCGTAAATAAATACCAATTTGCCATCTCTAGCCTTGTACAGAACTGAATGATAGCACAATTACTAAATTATACGAGATTCATACTGCCAAAAGTTATTTTTTGGAATATGTATTATTTATTTTGAATATGTAATTATATAACTTAATATTTATATGTTAAAGTCATTTCATTGTTTGCTGCTTTGAATGATTTGCTGATGTTATTAAACACTATCAATGGAATGCCCTGAACAATTGTGATTTAATACTTTTGTCACCACAGGCGACATTTGTCACATGACATATTTGAAGAGTGTAGCTCCAGATCAGCCTGTGCATCTGGGCATTCTGACACGAGAGCTACACTGCCCGCTGGTAAAAGTACAAAAATGAGTCATGCAGGAAATACCACATACAGAACAAACACTCGCCCGAACAGCAACACAAGGAAACAGCAAATGTACATGGGTAGAAAAAACAACAAGAGACGCACAAAGACAAAACAAACATTCAATAGGAGGAAGATGGAAGTACCGCCTTGGAACGGTCAGTGACAAAAGTCACCGGGGGTTTAAACCGGTTTATGGGCGCCCAACCTCACCCTTATTCCATCCCCATCCTAAAAGACAAACAGTGTAAATAAACGTATCCCCTCTCCGACTAATCTACAACAACCGCGACAGCAAATACAGTGGTAAAGTGCATGTATAACAAAAAAACATTTAATTGAACATACTGTATCCACCTATCGCTAGTGTACTCAATGATTGAGCTGCAAACAGAGTAACTGTAGAAAAGTAATAAAGGGTACGACAAAAATGAAATAGTACAGATATCCGACGTTCTCCTTCCATTTCTGGATTTAAGAGGTCGCCTTCATAGAGTACTAAACCTTTCTTGTCGGCGTACATGCAAAGAGGCAGTCAAAGAAACCCTATTCTACATATTAGCAGACAGTGTCTCTAAGATCAGACTGCGTGAATGCGCAGGGTAAAATTGAGTTACACTGTGGATGTTGCTGACGATTGGGACCACAATGAAAAGGCTGTCGTTGGCAATGACAGGCATTCTGGTAAGCCGCAAATCTGAAGACCATATGCTTGCTCAGCATCTTCCAAGTACATATTTTCGAATATTTAATAGCAAGGCCATGACTGGTGGAAATTTATAGCATCATACCATACCGGAAATCAACAAACATACCATGTCCGGTCTTTGGTCCACCTGTTAATCTAGACGAAATACAGCCACCAAATCCTGACGATGTAAACCAAGCTCAGCTGAAAGAACTATAATCTATTGTACGCATTTTGACGTTGTTCAGTTTTTTTGTGATGACATATCCAATGATGTCAAAGTCATTCCTCCCTGGAGCATATTTTATGCAAGTACTTGCACGCAGGAAGATTCCATAAATACTTTAAGTATAGCATACAAACCCATCATTATTGCCACTATCACAGACTACAGCACTGTGCACACCACATTCCTCTGAGTCAAGGACGTTCTTAATTGTCTGGGGCAGTCATATATACCGATTGTGTTCGACATGAGCCTTCTAACCAATGCATATATGGAAAGAGCAGAGTGAGAGGAAGTATCATGTGTTATTGCCCCTTGTACACTTTACCACCCTTGTTTGTCCGGACAATAACTCCTATACGGCTCATGCCATTGGATTGAAACTGCATACATGCAAAGAGCATGATTAGAGAAAGTGTCATGTATTAGAGCCACAACTATGGCTTCAATGCATTTGGAGTTATTGCCTTTTGTTACATTTTTGTGTCCGATAAATAACTCCTGTGCTACTGATTGCTATTGGAATGACATTTCATACATGGAAAGAGCATGATCAAAGGAAGTGTCATGCACAAGAGCTATAACTCTGGTATCAATATTAAGTTATTAGCAGTTACAATTTTTGTTGTTGAAAAATGTGGTGTGGAAAGCGCATAATGAGTGCAAGTATCATTCATCAAGTCCATTACTATGGTAGCAACATTTTGAGTTACTTCCCTTTACACATTGTTTTTGTTAGAGTTGTTTGTCTGTCTGCACAGTCTGACCTGATAACTATACTTTTTAAGTAAATGTGGCCATATTGTACAGAAAAATGGACACTCTAGCTCTATGGTCAGACTCTTCACATGCGCCGACTGATCTGGAGCGCCATTGTACATATATGCAATAAGACCCAATGCCGTGACACGTCGCATATTGAAAGATAATCGTATGAAGAATAAGAAACTGTGTCAATATATTATATGTATATTCTAGATCTACATTTACTGAGAAGTGATATTAAAAATTTTGATGTACCAATTTGTTTCCAAATATATCATACTTGGATTAATTGGAAACAAGAACATTTGTCAGATGCCATATTTAGACACATTTTGACCTTTGACCTTGAACTACACTTTGATTTCTACAAATTAAATGTAATTCAAGTCAATGATATTCAATGATTAGATAAAGCAAAACAGATTCGGTGCCAGTAGGTACAGCAATAATACATTTATTAAGCAAATAATGATATTTTGTCTTTTTTCTTAATTTTGGCAGCCATCTTTAATATCTCCATGGCAACAACAAATATTGTATAACTAATTCAACAATTCTGGAAGTTAACAAAGCATATATCATTTCATATATTATGCACACTGTTTGTTAAAATATTTCATACTTAGAATGTAGGGAACAAAAATATTTGTCAGAGGTCAAATTTGTATGAATTTTGACCTTTGACCTTAGATTTAGGCTTAACCTCTATGAACTTCACAACAAATTTGTTATTTTAAAGATATTTCTTTATCATTAGTCAAAATAAATAAGATTTGGATTCAGTAGGTACAATAATAGATAAAAATTAAGACAAAATATTATATGTTTGTTTTTTCTCAATTTTGGCGGCCATCTTGGCGGCCATCTTGGATTTCTGCCAACTCCAACCACTTCAGTCAAAATGAATTTCAATTTCATATAATATAGACCCTGGCAAACATTTTGATATATAGCATTGCTTGTTATATTTCATAGACCGTTTGGGTGCTATTTGCTACACTAAATAATAATTTTGTCATGTCGAGTGATTCTGGCTCTTCGTCACACGGTTCGGAAAAACCGGATACTAGGTCACCAGCCCCATTAACAGATGCCGATATAGTGTTCCGGAAGTACGAATTTATTGGTGTATGGTTGCTTAACTCCGATCGTCGAGAGCGAAGTTCGCGCGTTGATTGTGTCTGTTCCATGTTCAATGGCGAGCTGTTCAGAGCCCGCCCGTCACCAACAACATTGCCGCGAACCCCTCCACGACCACCGCCTCCCGCACCACGACCACCGCCTCCACCACGACCACCTCCGCGACCACCTCCAGCATCGCCCGCACCACCTGCACCGCCGCCACGCTGCCCACCACGGATGTTGTCTCCAGGAGTTGGCCCCGGGTTCCGCTCCACACATTGAGCGACCAGCAAGGAGAATAAAACGATCTGTATTGTCAGTGACAATAGGGTGGAATTAATTATTATCCCTTTAGCTTCACTCGTTTTACTCTTAATTGGCTGCACAAAACCGCCGATGCGAGCCCTCCATGTGTCTAATAAATCACCCATGCTTTGAATGTCTGGTTTACGTTATCGTAGACGGCTGGTATTTAATGCAAGTTAATAGTTTTGCAAAAGATCTATGCAACATTTGGCATTACTGGAGTTCCGTAGATTTTTTTTTACCGTTGGACGTTAACTGTCACTAATACCCCTTGATGCAGTCTGAAGCAGTCTTGATTGTTAATATGTCACTACAGAGCTTCCATAGTTTTTTTTACTGGACAGCGTGGGGAATGAGGGGAAGTATCATTCATCAAGACCATACCATTTTTAGTGATTTCCCTTTACATATTGTTTTTATTAGAGGGGAGACATCCGTTTTTGTAACAAAAACCTCTAGTTGTCGTCTGCAATCCAAGTTTTTTAAATCATTCAGTAAAATAAGGAAATGAGATAAATAAATGAAAACTTCAAAGGAATAAAGCACATATATAGAAATAGAGATTGAGACAAATAGTGAAGCCCCTGATCAGACGCCGCCTTGAAAAGGCGGCGTCTGATCTAGAACGGCACTATTTGTTGTGGTGCATTGGTGAAATTGTTAAGTATTAATTTGTCGAATTATTATAATAGCATATGAACACAGGGCATTTAACCACAGACGAAACTGTAGAATCAAATTTATGTTGTTTCTTAAGCTCACAGAGCAGACCTTGATCAGACGGATTCTACAGTTCTACTCTGTTTGCAAAGGCGTAAAAAGGTTAACTGTTAATAGCATACTCAACCAATTGACAGGTTACCTGATAAGTAAACGACACTAAACGTGGTAAAATATGTCGAAGTATTATCGTGAACTGATGAAATATTCATGGACCTGGTTTCAAATATGTAAACACATTGACTAAACGTTTGGGTACTGTAACATTTGAATAAGCATAACATGAAACTAGAGCGATCATGATTGTAGATCTAGCTATCAGACCCTCCGTAATCTGCCAGTGGCAGGAAGAAATTAACCCTTTACCTATTCAATATTTATATAAGACATAATGACATCGTGAATATTTATTAGCTCACTTTTCACAATGTAATACTGTCAGGGGAATGTATTGCTCTGACAAAGACTAAAGAGTCATTTCTATATCGTGTCATAAGCAAACAGCGCAGACTCCTATAGGATCAGTCTGATCTGGGTCTACTCTATTTGCCAATGCGTGAACATGAGTTTATATGAGGGAAAGGGTTCAACTGTGGAAACTGATTATGTCACTTCATGAAAAACTATATAACCTTAACACTTGAATCAAAACGGTCATAGTCAGAATGCAATCCAGAATGGTGGACTTTGTCCTTAAGGGTCATCCGATGATGTGTAGTTACTTTAATTTATAAAGTGATGTTCCCTAATATAAACGCTTTTTCGCGCCTTTGCATACTAAGTAGAACCAGATCAGACGACTCATGTAGGGTCAGTTTGATCAGGGTCCGCTGTTCACTGATAGAATTTTATAGATCCAATTTACAATTTGTTCAAAGCAAAAACAATTTGAAAAGCTTACATTCTAATCATTAAGTTAAGGAATATTCTTGAAGTAAACAATTCACGCTTAAATTAATAAAAGGCATAAGACAGTTCATGAAAACAATAACCAAAACAACTGAACCCAAACCTGGGCTAAAACTCTTATTGTCAAAATTCAACCAAATGTTAAGGAAAGGGTGTAAAGCTTCAAACCAAACCTTTTTGTAGTTCATGAGAAAAGGCTCTTCATGAAAACTTAATCTAAAAGGTTATACCGATACCCAGTTAGGTAGAATAATCTTCTTTATTCTTCTATTGGTCGAGATAAAAAAAATAATATTGTAGAATAAATAAAATGTCTATCCCATTCCCTCGTCTTTAAACGCTTTTGTAAAAGTTACTTTTTGAAACCATTGTGATAAATAGAGCATTTGCTCCGTTTCAATACTATACAATTCTAAAAAAATCCTTTTCTCTAGTAAATTCTCCTTTTCGGTAGTTTTATTCAAATAGGTTGGATCTGAACATAGCCTATGAGGTAATGGGTTAACATGCAAAGCCAATCAACTAAACAGGTATAAATTGGTAATTTAAACGGATGTAACGGACAAATGGGTAGATAAATGTTACTGGGTAGAAGGGTAACTGAGAGGATGGGTGCAGATTGGTAAATGGGTAACTAGGAAGATATGTAACTGGATAGACGGGTAGGTGGGTAGGCGGGTATACGAGTGTAACTGGGTTGACTGGTTAGTGGATAAACGGCTAACTGGGTAAAATGATGTAGATGGGTAAACGGCTAACTGGGTGGATGAAAACTGGGTAGATGGGAATTTAGTAAGACAGCTGTAATTTGGGAAGACGAATGTAATGGGATAGACAGGTAAATGGATATATGGGTAACCGGGTAGACGGGTAGATGTGTAAGTGGGTAGACAGATAAATGGGTTGACGGGTAACTAGATAGATAGATAATGTTGGGTATACGGATGTAACACAAACTCGTTCATATTTTAAGCAAAACCTAAAATCTGGTGCAACTGAAAAGAGATTGGGGATCACCAACTTAGTTATTGACAGACAACAGTAAAACATTCTGTAAAGCAGATGATACTGTTTATTATTTTCTGGATTGTTTTCAGCATTATGGTTATTAGGTAGGAGTCCGTCCATCCATGCTTCCGTACAACAGAACTGTAGATAACATGCTTACAGATTTATCGAAATCTCTTATTTCTAAACCAAACCCTATCTTGCTTGAACTCATTAAAATCGCCTTGTAAAGACAGTTCTAATGAATTGTAGAAAATAGATTAAGCAAAGAAATATGAAACATTTTTAATTTGATTTTCTTATTACAAAAAAACCTGTCTTATGTCATTGACCATATGAGTCTTAAAAAGCAGGTGTTGCTTAATGCAGGGCAAAGGTTTTGCAGAAAACCCCTATAGGAACTTTCTGTATTACTTTTGACCTGTATTACGCTACCACCTGCCTAGCATACCCATAATAAAACCTCTTTTTAACCCTTTTACCGCCGTAGTCGCACAACTGCACCACGACAAATAGTGCAGTCCCAGATCAGACGCGTCAAGGCGGCGTCTGACCAGGGACTTCACTATTTGTCTTAATCTCTATTTATAAATTAGTGCTTTATTCCTTTAAAATTTGCATTTATTTATCCCATTTCCTTATTTTACTGAAAGATTTAACAAACTTGGATTGCAGACGACAATTAGAAATTTGGCGCCAAAAGGGTTAATGACCACTCTTCTTTACGCGTCTTACATTATATACAGTCGTGAATTACTTGTTTATTTATATGCCCTTCATATATAGAAACTCATTGGCGTCAACGGCACTCCTGTCGAATAGTAGTTGTGGACGATCGTCATATCCAAAAAGCTCGCAATCTGTCAGAACAAACTTCCGCAGCCGCTCCATTGTGTCTAGCGAAATAGTGCGATATGCCTGAGCGAGCGCATCAGAGCGTTGAAGACGCACTTCCGTTCTGTTAACTGGAATGTCAAGCGCTTTTCGCAATTCTTGGACTACATCAGACATTGTGGTATTTAAAGTTTCGGACGGCGTGAATGGAAATGGAATGCCTTTTGAGAGAATACCTCGAATCTGTAGATCACTCCATGTCCGAAGTAGTAGGTTATACAAAGGGTACTCCGTTTCATTTCTGATTGAATCCCAGACTCGGAAAGTCATCTGAATAAGATCTGTCCCAGTGTCCATGGCAGTTTCTTTGTCGAAATCATCAAAATTTATTTCAAAATTAGGAAACCTTGTCTGCCAAATGTTGATAAGATAATTAGTGTCTTCGTGGAAAGTCTCAAGCTTTCCCAGGAAGTTAATTGGCATAATACACGGGTCACATGTGACATGCATAGGAGCAAAGTGAAAGTTTATGTTTTTGTCCGTTTCCCATAATAATAGAATATATTTGACAAACTCAGAAAAGGTGATGTCATGGCCGTACTTCAGACTTTCTGGCGATGGATTTTTTCTCTCAAGTTTGACAACTTTGGTACCAGTTGATCGCCAAAAGTTCATGTTTGCGTGATATATCTTATTTTCATACCCTGAGTACAGTCTTGCGTAAGGATCTCTTACAAACATGAACGAGAATGCTTGTTTTAAAAACACTACCATTTGCTTCTGTGACAACGTGTCCTTTAACGTTCCAAATGACAATAATTCGGTCTGTGATAGAGACAACTGAAACGGTGATGAGTATTTCTTGTTCGACTTCATTACAGTCAGTACCCGTGTCCAAAAGGTTGAGGCTACCTTTGGTATTTTGCAGAAAAGAATTGCATGACTTTGCTCAACACGCAGTCTGTCGTCTATCTCATCGGGATCAAATTCCTGAATCTGCGGTGTGCTCCTGTTGTAACAGATTTCCTCTAGCGCCTTCAGACGGTGTTTATATTCCTTTGGCGACAGTCGCACATACTGCGGCAGTGTTACACCAACCTGTCGAAAAAAAACACATTTACGTACATTGATGTGAGAGTAATAACTCATCCTTTGCCTGTTGAATATTCATGAAAGAATGTGTTGCATCATGTTTATTTATTTGCTGAATCTTATAATAGCATATGCACACGTGAGTGTTACTTTGGTACTCGTAAAAATTGTAGAACCAGATATATCATAAGCAAACAGAACAGACCCCGATCAGACGGTTCCTACAGGAGCCGTCTGATCTGGGTCCGCTCTGTTTGCAAAGGCATGAACACGCGTTCATATGATATAATATCATAATTGTATGGAATGACATACACCATATAGTCCATATAGAACGACATACACCATCAAATAGTCCATATGGAACAATCTGCACCATCAAATAGTCCATTTAGAACGACATACACCATCAAATAGTCCACATGGAATACCATATGTATACCATCAAATAGTCCATATAGAACGGTATGTGCCATAAAATAGTCCATATGGAACACTATACCTCCTAAAATAGTTCATATGGAATGATGTACACCATCAATAGTGTTATACAGACACTTCGTCCCCAGGATATTTTGTCCCACTCTCAAGTTTGGCCGGGTGGACATTTCGTCCCACATGTTTTTGCAAGGGTGGACATTTCGTCCTTTTTTTTTTTTTAGGGATGGACATTTCGTCCCGCATGTTTTTGCAATGGTGGACATTTTGTCCCTCATCATTTTTACAAGGGAGACATTTTGTCTAACGGACAAAATGTCCCTCACTTAATTTTGCTAGGTTGACAAATTAGTTCAAACAAACAAATGCAGGTTAATTGCTAATAACAAGTAAAAATTTAAAATGACGATTGACTTGTATTAATTAGTGCAAACCAAATTACCTTAGTGATCATACGTAGAGATTGTGATGGTTTCTCTGATACATGTGTTTGTATTATTGTGTTTGTGCTTGTATTATTGCAAGGTTTGATCTTGTGCTTAGTATGTGTTTATTGTTTGTTTCTATCGTTATTATCACCATTCATGTCTGTAGACAGGTACAGTCATGTGCTTTTATTAATGTGCTTGCAATGTTTGGACATGTCATCTTTTAGCGCCAAACCAGTTGTCCTTAACCCTGTACCCCATAAATTAGTCTTTTTACGCCTTTGAAAACAGAGTAGACCCAGATCAGACTCTAGGAGCCGTCTTATCAGGGTTTGCTTTGTTTGCTTGTGAAATAATATTGATATTAGTCTATAGTTTCTGTCAAAATATGTAAATATCCCCTTCTTGTTTTTGCCATTATAAAACTTCATCTAGCTAATATCCATGATGTCATTATTTCTTGCATGAATATTCATGGAGTAAAGGTTTAATAACAATCGGCTTGAGCACTTTGTCAGTTATTGCCAAACTTTGACTGCAAACTTATTTATATGATAAATGTTAAATTAAGTGAGGGATATTTTGTCCGTGGGACATTTTGGATGAAATGTCCACCCTTGCAAAAGCATGTGGGACGAAATGTCCACCCTTGAAAAAAATATGTAGGACGAAATGTCCACTCGGGCAAAATTGAGCATGGGACGAAATGTCCATGGCTCGAAGTGTCATACACTCTCAAACAGTCCATATGGAACAACAAACACCATCAAATAGTCCATATGGAATTACATACACAACCATATAATTAATATGTGTATCATATAGTATCTGGAAAACAACATATTTCGGCAAATGCATTGAAATCTGAGATATAAACAAGTTATCCATAAGATGCCAAATGTTTTGATCAATTTAACGACAAAGGCACGCGCTGTTGCCAGAAACTATCGTGTTTATACACGCTGAATTGAGATATGCGTATATTTCCAACCATGTCTACCATTTCTTCTGTTTTGGGATTAAACTGTCAGAGATACCTGAAGGAGACCCCGTCTAGAGCGTCCTTAAAAAGAGGTCTAATTATGATCATAATGTCCAAATAAATGAAAAGCAGCTTAAGACAGGTTCTACAGTACGGTGATAATTGAAGACAGTACGCTTAACCCATGTATACTAAGCATACTAAACTTGACTCGCATTTTCAAACAGCTTGGATCTTGACAAGACACCGAGTAACAGCAAGCTGTTTGACACTTGGTTAGTCCTTTCTCATTAGGAGCAATTGCTTTATTTATCACAATGGTTTCAATATTACATAATAATTCTACGCCCCCCCCCCCTACCCCTGTATCCACGATGCGTACATTACATCTGTATTCAACTCAAAGAATTAAACGTTACTCGACCATAGCGACTTAGCCGCTATTTTCCAACAGTTTGGATCCAGATGAGACGCCGGGTTACTCGGCATCTCATTAGGATCCAAGTTGATTGACACTCAGT
The DNA here is from genome assembly GCA_963576725.1 of Azorinus chamasolen. Taxonomy (NCBI): domain Eukaryota; kingdom Metazoa; phylum Mollusca; class Bivalvia; order Cardiida; family Solecurtidae; genus Azorinus; species Azorinus chamasolen. The sequence goes on from OY755243.1 coordinate 78,763,411, forward strand.
CAATAGTTTCTTTCGAAAAGTTCTAACGAATCGAATGTTAGTAAAAACTCTAGCAGAGTAGAGTTTGACAGGCGGACATTAGACGGGACATTTGAGCGGGCAGTATATTTCGAGCAGGCTAAGAGGTTGACGGAACATTTGAGCGGACAGTATATTTCGAGCAGGCTAACAGTTTGATGGGACATTTAAGCGGACAGTATATCTCGAGCAGGATAAGAGTTTGACGGGACATTTGAGCGGACAGTATATTTCGAGCAGGCTAAGAGTTTGACGGGACATTTGAGCGGACAGTATATTTCGAGCAGGCTAAGAGTTTGACGGGACATTTGAGCGGACAGTATATTTCGGGCAGGCTAAAGGTTAAGATAGTTATCTCAGGCTACTTTAGCACTGTACTGTTTTGTTGTATACCTTAGAGTCTGTCCTAAGCTGACGTTCAATTATTGAACAAAGGGATGTTAAAAGGCAGGTTTCTGCATTCCTTTTGATCTGCATTAAGCTACCACCTGCCTTACAGACGGATAAGTACACCTCTTATTGATGGGTGCTTAAGACAGGTTCTTCTGTACTGCTTACATGCTCTTGCTGTGTATTGAAATCTTTCTTCAAAATGATATTTACCACCCCTTTACCTCATGAATATTTATATAAGAAATAATGAGAAAATGAGTATTAATAAGATGCATTAACATAATGGCACATGGACATAAGATTGTTTAACCATGATAGGAACTGTAGAATCAGATTTATATCAGTTCATTAGCTAACAGGACAGGCCCTAATCAAATGGTTCCTACAGGAGCCGTTAATTGATCTGGGTCTACTCTATTTGCAAATGTGTGTCTATGGAGTGAAGAGTTACGTGTATATATAAACACTCAGCTTTAATTTTAATGGTGGAACGTCAAAGTGTACGTGTTTTCGTCCGGTGGCGTATTTATAGTTCAAACAATCGTGAATGCTCACCTTTTTCCTCGACACACCTGTTCCATGTGCTTGGTTGATATCGTTTACCATTGGACTTTGGAAAGGCGATGGTGATAACCAATTCCCGCGCTGCCCTGAGAAAATAAAACAAAATCAACTATTATATGTTTAGCATTCATGAAAAGGTTCGTGTTAACTCATTCTCTCCAGGGCTATTTTTAGACCCTACCTTTTTTAATTAATCTAACGACAAGGAGCATTAACTAGAGAAAAGGAAAATCTTAGAATTTTGTAGTTTTAAACCATTGTGATAAAAAGAGCATTTGCTCCTGTAGGAGCAAATGTTCTATTTATCACAATGGTTTCACAATGTGATTTTATAGAGGCGCAAAAATGCGTCAAAAGGGGATAACGGGTTAATAGCTCACGTTTCATATAAGTAACTTTTATTATTCACGAAAGGTTTCGTGTTTTCTCATAGTTACCTAACATGTGAAATCCAAAAAAAATTCTTGACAGTTACATATCTTTCAGTGCTGAAAACGAGGCATTACTATCCTTTTCGAACAGCGTAGACCCAGATCCAAGGGATTATACAGGATCCCTCTGATCTGGGTCTACACTGTTTGTTATGCAGAGTCCACATTTAATACTTTTTTACTGAATAAACTCTATCGTTAAGCAGTGATAGGGATATTCCACTCTGATAATTCAGCGTCGAGAGGATTAAAGTGAATTATATCAAGTTAGTGCATTAAATCTTGTCTAAACATGTGTATGCATGTCTTAAGCGGTCGTCAAAAAGAGGTCTAATTATGGGAATGTGAGGAAGGTTGTAGCTTAATGCATGTCAAAGGTAATACAGAAAGCTCCTGCATGAGCTTTCTGCATTATTTGTGACATACATTAGGCAAATTTAATACGCATTTAATGAACATAGGAGTCTTATTTCATCTCTCTTTCATTGACATTTCTATTATATCTTGAACATCGCTCTCTGTAACATAAGATAAATAAATACAATAAATAAATCCAATAAATGGATATACAACAAGTATCAGGAGCATTGAAAGCTATGCCATGCTCTCCTACCGGCTGAATTCTAAGTCCAACTGTTGTAATTCCGTGACAAATCAAACTTGATCATAAAGCTACATGTACGAACTCTTCTGTGATAATGTCATAATGACGTTACATTAAGCAGCCGACAAATTGTCGCGCTAAATTTTAATGTAGCTGCAAAAATGTATTTTTATTGAACGCGCAGTTAACGGTTTCCGATGCATTTTCTGGGCTGCGCCGGATATACCTTACCATGGCTCTATTAATCACGCATGGTTATCATATTATGTATTGTATTTTATTATTCATGCAACTATTTTATTCAAATAGAATGGCTAAAGGTATTTCCAGAACATTATGATGATTAAACGTCAGACAAAAAACAAATCAGCAAAGTCCACGATTTACTGGGACAACCCTCGTACATACCAACTATCACTTCAACATCTGCAAGGTTTAGAAAAACATGCGGGAAAACTTAAACTTTTCCTGAAATTTTCTACGTCCAACTGCTGTAATTCCGTGAAAATCAATGTAGTTTAACAAACTTCAAACTTGATCTGTAACTCATTACAATAACGCTAAATACCAAATACCAATTCATTACCGGAAAACCGAAGTGTGACTGAAAGACGGACAGAGGGAGGGACGAACGGGCATTCTGTCGGAATGAGTGCATGTGGCTATTCTTTTGTTAAAAAAGCCATATAAAATGAAAATGGTCCACTTAAAACGAAAAAGACAATCTATTTTTGTTCTCATAGTCACATAAACAGGAATTGTTAGCGCGGACGGACGGACGGACGGACGGACGGAGCGCAAACCTATAGTCCCCTTCGGCATTGCCGGAATGGGGACAAATAAATAAACACACTAAACCACTTCTAAAGTGACTACAAAAAAAGAAGTATACCCGTATGTTTGGGCGGGGGGGGGTAACTATTTTCCTATTTTGAATTTTCATGTAAGAAATAATGACACCATGAAACATTATCAGCTGAAGTTTTATTATGGCAAATGTATACAGGATATTTTCTATTGGTAGAAACTGTAGAGCCAGGTCTATGTCAAATTCATTAGCAAACAGAGCCGTCTTACCAGGGTCTGCTCTGTTTGCTTATGAAATAATATAGACTGATTCTGCAGTTTCTACTATGGCCAAATTTCCCGTGTACAATAGTCATTAAATAAATAATCTGATTAATATTCATGATGTCTTTATTTCTTATATGAATATTCATGGCATAAATGGTTAATGATTGGTAGTGAATGTTTTGTACAATACTGTCAAGAGTGTCCATCAGAATACAGATAAACTGAAGAGAGGTTTTAAAATCTAGAGTGTTGTAACACTTTTTCTAAACTTCGATTAGGCCAAACTTGTTTTTAAAGAAAGAGAAACATGACAAAGAATACAAACCCTATACTTTGACCACTCTTTAGAATCGTCTCTTCCAGACGATTCTAGAGAGTGGTCACAGTATAGGGTTTGGTGGAGAAGGAGTTATTCTTGAACATGTTTAAATTTACTCATCTTATCTGGAGCTCTGCTTTAGTTACTCCTGATTCTTTAAAAATGTCAAGGAGCGAATGTCCGAGTCACAAACAGCTTGGATCCTGATCAGACGCCGAGTAACTCGGCATCTAATCTGGATTCAAGCTGTTTGCAAATGTGAACCAAGTCGTGTGTGACTGGATAAATAGTTAACTTGACCCTGTTAACTCCTGGATCAAGTTAAGATTAGGGGCTAAATCTGTTTCTGCGTAATTCTGGATTAATAGCATTATTCCATGCAAATTATTGCTTTGCTATGACATTCTTAATCTGAAGGTAAACCATCTAGAGCAGTAACTAGATTACTGTCGAGGAAGGGCCCGCCCGCGTAGGAGTATTACATACGCCTGCATATTGTAGGCCTGCTTTTCCTAAAGCAGAACTGCAGCAGCATAATTAAATATGCATGTAATTTGCTTAACTGGGTACTCTTGTTAGGTACATGTAATTGAATAATAAGCATATAGTGAGCAAGTTTGATAGAAATCGGACCAATCTTTCAGAAGATATGTCACAATAACAATCAGCCAATTAGATTGTATCATCGTCAATAAATATGTTCAGAATATGCCAATCACAGAACTCGAGATTGGATATCAAGTACACTGGGCAAGTTTGGTAAAAACTGGACCATTCCTTCAGGAAATATTGCAGGGAAACCAATCGGCTAATTAGATTGCAGCACCTTAAGTGAAAATGCGCGGAAATTGCCGAACACAGCACTCATGCGGGGTACTTGGATATCAAGTACACCAAGCAAGGTTGATAGAAATCGGACCAATCTTTCAGAAGATATGTCTGTGAAACAATCAGCCAATCAGATTGTACCATCATCAATAAATATGTTCATAATATGCCAATCACAGAACTCGTGATTGGAAATGAAGTACACTGAGCAAGTTTGGTGAAGATTGGACCATTCCTTCAGGAGATATTGCACGGAAACCAATCAGCTAATCAGATTGCAGCAGACTAAGTGAAAATGCCTGTATTTTTTCGAAACAAATGCCGAACACAGTATCCATGCGAGGTAATTGCATATCAAGTACACCGAGCAAGTTTGGTGAAAATTGGACTATTACTTCAGGAGATACCTGGAATTGCCCGGAAACCAGTGAGACAATCAGAGTGCGGAAGCCTCAGTGAAAATGCTCGTAATTTTCCGAGAAGTGCGCGGAAATTGCCAAACAACGAACCGATGCGAGGTACTTGGATATCAAGTACACTGAGCAAGTTTGGTAAAACTTGAAGCATTCCTTCAGGAGCTATTGCACGGAAACCAATCAGCTAATCAGATTGCAGAAGCCTAAGTGAAAATGTCCATAATTTTCAGAAAAATGTGCGGAAGTTGCCGAACACAGAACTCATGCGAGGTAATTGGAAATCAAGTACACTGAGCAAGTTTGGTGAAAATTGATCTATTCTTTGAGGAGATATTGTGTGAAAACCAACCAACTAATCAGATTGCAGCGGCCTAAGTGAAAATGTCCATAATTTTCAGAAAAATGTGCGGAAATTGCCGAACACAGAACCCAGGCGAGGTACTTGGATATCAAGTACACTGAGCAAGTTTGGTAAAAATTGGACCATTCCTTGAGGAGATATTGTGCGGAAACCAAAAACAGATAGACAGACGGACGGACACACGGACACACGGACAAGCTGATTACTATAGGACACCCGTATCGCCATGCGGGCCCTAATGAACGTATGTGACAGAAGTTCGAAAATACAAATTTAGCTCATCTTTATCTGGATTAAGAGATGCATTTTGAACACGGGGTGGGTACCTACAAGCAACTTATCATGATCAAAAGCGACTGATGTTTTAAAAACAATCGGAGCATATGCCATATTGTCCTTATATCCAATCAAAATCGCAAATAATCTGAGACATAAAGACTAATTAACCATTGCCCCGTATGCTCAGATTTGGATCTGCTTCAATGTTGTTCTTCCGATTCGATCAAACTATTGAGAAGTTATTGATCGAGCGTCAAACAGCATGGATCCTGATGCGACGCCGAGTTACTCGGCGTCTCATATGGATCCAAGCTGTTTGAGAATTCGAGTCAGGTCGCGGTTAGCGGATGAGTCGCTGTTGATAATGATTACCTTGACATTATTATAATTATTATTAGCATTATTATTATACCACATTTATATAGCGCTCTTTTCATACAGGATATGTGCATTCAAAAGCGCTTCACATAGATACATTTTATATACAAAACAGGGTATATTCAATGTGTTATTATAGAACATTTAAAATAAATATATTTAATACTTATATATAGATAAGAATAAGAATAAAAAAGAATTTATTTAGAACATAGGTAAACCAATTTCATCCTTTCCGTAAGTTTATCTGTCTGTGTCATAGTATCAACGCACTCACATAATAAAAAAACAAAATTTGAATGTAACATTCTATGCGCAGTGCCAGTACGTCACACAGTTTTGACCCAGATCCAACATAAATGGATACATGTTTTGGCATACAACACTACACATAAAATGTTGCTGGAAATTTGGGTAACAGAACAGATCAATATGAAGTTCATGCATATATACTATACAATACAAATAAACAACTGTTATATACGCGCAATATGCACACCTAGTCAAACACTATTCGACCTGCTATGGCAATGAGGGAGCACAAAAAGGGTAATCTGTAAAATGTCCTATTATGGGAACCCGAAAAGCCCAGTCAAAGTAAAACTAAAGAGGGAATCCCGTATACTGTTCCTACAACATATCCCACCGGCTGCAATGGAAAGGAATCATATCGGACAAATCGAGACTGACTGAGACACGCGATGCTGCATCGGACCGTACATGCTTAACCTACCCACTGCCCATATATTAAACGACCCAGTTCACTGGTAAGCAAAAATAAGTAAACTGGGTTAGCATAACATGAATCCCTGGTACTCGTTGAGGGCAAGGTAGCAAGTCATGCCAGCAAGACTCCCAATGTTCCAGTGGGGTATAGGGATGCCCTGTTCCACTACGGTGCTCCCTCTGGCATTGGAACTGGAGTTACCAGAGGTACCAAGCATATAGGGATGCCCCGTTTGACAACAACACTCCCTCGGAATCCAACTCCTGGACAGCGGAATCCGGCTGACACAACACCCGCACGTACAAGAGCAAGGGGATTCCCTAGAAGTCCATAAGAATTATGAATGAGACCTTTTTGTTCGATTATCTAATTATTTCTTCTACATTTGAGGAGCATTATGTTTGAAAAAGGGGTTTAAAAAGGTCCCACAGTCATAAGCGAGTGGCAGGGTCAACACGCTGTGGCTAATGCAGCAGTTATGATAACCGGCGATTAGTAGCGACGTTTTCTAAACTGCCTTAATAATATATGTTGAAGAAATGCGTTTTCAGAGATCTTTTGAAACATGCCAGTGAGCTTGCATCTCTAATGCCTGATGGTAGAGCATTCCAGAGTTTCGGAGCTGCATGCATGAAACCTCTCTCACTTTTTGGTACAACTAACGTCAAAGAACTACTTGCTGATCTTAAATCTCGGGACCTGTACACGTCAAGCATGTCGATAATGTACTTGTGCATGGCTTTACACGTAAGTGTCAGAATTTTGAATTCAATCCGATGTTGAACCGGAAACCAATGAAAGTACAAAAATGAGGAAACAGGAAACACCACATACAGAACAAACACTCGCCCGAACAGCAACACAAGGAAACAGCAAATGTACATAAGTAGAAAAAAACAACAAGAGACGCACAAAGACAAAACAAACATACAATAGGAGGACGATGGAAGTACCGCCTTGGAACGGTCAGTGACAAAAGTCACTGGGGGTTAAACCGGTTTATTCAAAACCGGCGTGATATGATCATATCGAGAAGTCCTGGTTATGATGCGGGCTGCTGTGTTTTGCACTCTTTGAAGTTTCCGCAGTGTTTGTTTGAAATTCCATGCAGCAATGAGTTGCAGTAGTCTATTTTTGATGTAACCAGAGAGTTCACCAAAGTCTTGGTAGCAGCAGGTTAGAGGTACTTTCTTATGTGGCCTATTCGTCGAAGCTGTGCATAACTAGACCTACACACGGCATTGATGTGTGATGTCATATCCATTTGTGAATCGAGGGTCCTACTTGCACATGAATCCCTTCAGGTACTTCTGTGTTTTTGTATGAAACAGGGTGACCTCAGTTTTGTCAGTACTGAGCTTCAGCATGTTCTAATGCATCCAAGAGACTAGTTCATTGAGACAGTTCTCAACTTGTGATAAAGCTTCTTGTTGACAGGAAATGTCCTTGGGCTTAAAGGATAGGTATAACTGTGAGTCATCAGCATAAAAATGGTGGTTCAGCCCATGGGTTTTGCAGATTGAGCCGACAGTTTTTGTGTACATTATGTAATGTTTTGGTCCTAGAACCGATCCCTGTGACACGCTATATCTCATGTTAACTGGAGTGGACAATCCCCCATCTACTGACACTATTTGATAGCGGTCATTTAGATAGGAGGTCATCCACTCAAGAGGTTTTCCAATGATTCTGAAGTCTTTTTCTAGGCGTTTCAGCAACGTTTCGTGATCGATAGTATCAAATGCAGCCGATAAGTCAAGCATCACCAGAATTGTAATTTCGTTTTCATCTAGGGATTAAATGATGTCGTTTTGAACTTTCAGAAGAGCAGTCTCTGTTGAATGGTGCTTTCGGTATGCTGACTGATGCTGCTCATGTAGATTGTTTGAGGTCAGGTGGGACTCAATGCGTTTGTCAACTACTTTTTCTAACACTTTGGAGACATATGACAGATTTGATTCAGGCCTATATTTTTTAAGTTCATTTGAATCGAGATCAGGTTTCTTTAAAAGGGGTCTGACATGTGACCTCTTGAAACTTTTTGGAACGCAGGCAGTGTCTAAAGAGGAGTTAACAATGTTTGTCAAAATCGGTAGGAGTTCATCAAGGCATGCCTTTAGCAGCCATGTAGGTATTGGATCCAGTTCGCAAGACTTACAGGGAGGTGCCTTAATGATCTGTTCTACTTCTTCCAATGTAGCTGCACCAAACTTTTCTAAAAGAATTGTTGAATGCTGCATTTCAGTGGTAATCGGCACACTGGAGACAGTTTCTGATGCAATATCTACCCGTATTATGTCCACCTTTTCAACGAAAAAGTCACTGAAGTAGGCTAATATAAGTTTTGTTCGATGACATACGCATATAAAATGAAATGATATACACGTGTTTGTATCTGTTAATTTACAGCTGATTAAAGCCGTATTTAATTTCGTTTGATATGACTATGTCCATAGTAACAGTAGAGTGTGAAGTCAAGCAGGTGATTGATATTCAATGAAATTGATTGTTGAAATAGAAAGAATTGCTTCACCGATAGCATTTGTAGTTTTATACAGTACAAACCATCAAACATTCATTTATTGAAAATAGTCTTACAATCAGGTGGCTGCTTAATGAAGGACAGAAGTAATACAGGAAGCTCCTATAGCAGCTTTCTTTATTACTTTTGACCTGCAATAGGCTAGAGTAGTAGTGGTAGTAGTAGTAATAGTTGTAAGAAATAGTAGTATGAAAGCTCTGAAAGTAAGAGATCCTTCGAAAGCAAAAGCAGCAACGTAAAAAGAGAAAATTGTAGACTCGGTTTTATTGAGTCTTTTCATGAGAAGTTATTAATAGTGCAAAACCATTCGTGTCCCCTAGCACCTAGCGGTATTCAATTTTCAAAATGAATAACATTGAAACTAATTATCCCAAAGGACCAACACTGAGAAGGAAGTACGAGCGACTTTTTACGGCCCCCACACATACCACATTTATATATAACGTTCTATTTACACAGGGTATATGCGTTCAATAAGTGTTTATGGACTAGTAGAGATTATGCTATGGCGAAATTGATGCCTTCATACGTTATAATACACATTAGCCACAGTCACTATAATCGTAAGTACTCGACCAGCTCTTAAATGTTGACAATAAATTGTGAAACAATGTGAACAACTCGGCAAAATTATTTCTCTAATTTCTCTAAATCAACACTTTCTAATTCTGTGACTGCATGTGAGAAACCTGCCTTCGTACCATCGTTGAGGATGTCGTTTACTAAGAAATCCCAGAGGTGCTCCGATTGTAGTCACTGTATAGTCGACACTCGGAACACCTCAGCTATTTTCTACGAATCCTGGCGGAATAAGACGAGTATTTACGAATGCGTAACTGGTAGAGTCATCTCGCGAATATGGAACGCCATTCTGCCATGCTATTTGCTAAATGCTAAATGCGAAATGTTAAATGTAAAATGCGAAATGCTTTTTTGCCAATTATGGAAATTCCTAGAGAAAGAACAGGAATGTTCCAAATGATAGATGTAAATGACAAATGCAAAATGCTTATTGCTAAATGCATGTTTATACTACTAGCATTGAACATCGCCATTTTTATTTAGTAGTGCAATAACCAACAAGCTTTAATGTAAACAAACATGCATTTAGCAAATGTACAGTCACTTTAAATTGGCGCTGTTCAATGCCAGTAGTGCAAACATGCATTTAGCAATAAGCATTTCGCACTTCGCATTTGTCATTTACATCCATCATTTGGAACATGCCCTAGCAATTTACACAATTGGCAAAAAGGCATTTCACATTATGTATTCAGCAATTAGCATGACAGAATGGCGTTCCATACGCGAGCTTCTTCGTAAAACCACTTCGGAAAATATATGAACAGAAAAGAAAACACCATTATTTGAACTTGTACAAGAGTGCACCTCGTTAAAATGATGTTTAAATTGATTTCCTAAGTTAAAGTATCGGATTACGGAAAATGTAGAGGCCTACTTATTAAACCATTACCTTCTGTATACATACAAGAATATGAGTTATATTACGATGTAACCATTTCTCTGTTCTGTGTTCTGTTCTATTACAAATTTCAATAATTTCTGAATATTCATGCACAAAGTAGTTATGATGAATTATGTAAGGTGGAACATTGTAGCCATTTTAGAAATAGATCTATCTCATTCCATTAGCAAACAGCAGACCCTGATCAGACGGCTCCCATAGGAGCCGTCTGATCTTGGTCTACTCTGTTTACAAATGCGTGAAAATGTGTTAAGGTGAATGGAAGGGTTTACTATTAAACCAGCTAAATTAACCCATTTGTGCTTATTGAACTTATTGTCCCTTAAAAGGAACATAGGCAAACAGTGTAGACCCAGATCAGAGGGCACCTGAAGGGTCTGCACAGTTTGCTGAAGTCATCAATGCTAATGGCTTATACCAGAAACTATTTTGTTTGCTTTGTCCCCTCAACATGAAATATAGATAGGGTCCGAGGTAACATATGCAGTGGTTTAGCTTACATAATATGGGAATTTATGGGTAAAATTACTACAGAATGTGAATACATGTAATTGATTTAGATATGAACTTATTCAGGCGTTTCTAGCCAATTAGTTTCTCCTCAAATGAACAAACGTTAACGTTACTCTATGTAATAGTTAGTGTTTATAAACCTATTCCCTCATATTGACGACTTTTGACGACTCTCTAAAAGTCACTTTTTGAAACCATTGTGATGATAGGAGCAAATGCTCTTTTTATCACAATGGTTTCAAACTGCAAAGTTCTAAACTTCCCCTTTCTTTAGTTAATGCTCCTTTTCGGTAGATTTATTCAACGAGGTTGTATCCAGAAATAGCCTACGAGGCAATGGGTTAAGAGAGAATTTATTAATAAGAGAGTGTCGGCTTCTTAACCGTTTAATACTCTCTTAATGTCGCCAAACTCTAAACTACAATAGAGCAAGGGTTTGTCTTTTGACTTAACTCGTAAAACATCTGAATTAATAGACTGTTTTGTAGTACGGATAATTTTGTCATACAATACATGGTACATTGTAGTATGAGTTGACCTTTTCAACGTAGAAATAGACCAGAGACATATACATACATGTCTCTGTATGTATATGTCTCTGAAAAGACCATCCGTGTTTAGCTACATACATGTAGTCCACTTAGTATGAACCAGTGCAGACCGTGATCAAATGGCTTCACTGGGATTTTGTTCAAACAAGCATAAATTCATCAATTTGAATTCCAATATGGTTCGGGTCTTGTTATAACAAGCATAAGAACATGAGTCTGAATTCACCTGTGGTATGAACCTTGTTATAACAAGATAAGGTCGTCAAGTTAAATTCCACAATAGTCTGTATAATAATAAGAGGTATAACATAACTGTTCTGTGTATCCCTGTTTAACTCCTTCAATACAAGGCTCACAACTTATCAATCTGTCTTCGTTACAAGCATACTATCGCCAATTTGAATCCTAGTAATGTTTGTGTTTTGTAGGCATACCTTTGTGTATTTTCTATTAAAAAGCGAAATTAACACCCCGCCCCTTGCATGAGTCCAACGTTATTTTCGAAAAAAAAAATCAGGATCCATGCTTATAAAACTTTTAGTTGAGTCTGAGTTCATTGAAGCAAAGTCAGTATCGTTTATACCACAATTTCTATTTATACTATCGAGTGCTTTCTTTAGATCAGTGCATTTTGCGTGAATGCCATGGGGTGTAGTTTATCTGTATCAAGACTTCTACAGCCTTGTTTTGCGGTTGAGTGCTTAACTAGGAATCTCGAGGTCTCCAGCTCGATCCACACACTCGACGGGTATATGTACTCGCAAAGAAACCCCTGTTACATATATTAACACATTATCCCCTAGTGACGCATTTTTGCGCCCCTATAAAATTCACATTGTGAAACCATTGTGATAAACAGAGCATTTGCGCTTATATGAGAAAATGCTCTATTTATCACAATGGTTTCAATAGTGAATAGTCATCGAGTACATGTCTACGATGTCAAGTTTATTCTTTTTCAAACATAAAAGTTGTGCATGCTTAATATCCACTAGTAATTGTATCTTCTTGCGATTTATCTTTTATTAAATGACGGTGTAGAAGTGTTTCATATAGTTTTCCCGTACTTTTGAATTATGACGTCATTTAAATGATGACGTCGCTTGTTTACCTCTAACGTTTATTTTCAAATCATTTTCATTTTGGCAGACATCGTTATGCATGTTGTGGATTTGTCTGGAGGGGGGATTTTATTTTGACTTTGGTGAAAGTGGGATAAGGACGAGGTTGGGTACCGGTAAACCAGGTTTAAGTCCCCCAGTAGCTTATTTTGGTTGCTGGCCGTTCCAAGGCGGCACTCCTGCTTTCAGCCTTTCAGCCTACGGTCAATTTTGTTGTTTAATATGCTTAATGTTTAATGTGTTTCGTCTTGATATGCGTCCTGTTATGTTTTGTCTTGTGGCTTTACCGTTTCTTGTTAGATGGTGTTTGGTGCGGTGTCATTTCGTGTGTGGCTCTCCCTATTTGACTATTTCTCCATATTTTCAAACTACACAATTCTAAAATTTTCCTTTTCTCTAGTTAATGCTCCTTTTCGGTAGATACATTAAAAAAAGGTTGGGTCTAAAAATGGCCTAGGACAGAATGAGTTAAAAAGCTTTTGTAAACAATAAATGACCTTGTAGTTTAGAGGGTTTTACTCGACTGCTTTTAGGGTAGTTGTAAGAGGTTCTACCGTGCTCGCTATCTAGTGTCAATTGAATGTTGAAATACGCACTTTAATGTATAAACGTTTAAGATAAAGCCGTTCATTTAAAAGGCTAGAAAGAGACTAATTAACACCCTTCGCCTGCTGAGAGCCATCTGGTTGTTATTTCCAAACAGTTTTGAGCCTGCAGAACGATCAATCATATCTATATTATTTCATAAGCAGATATTTTACCTTTTTCAGACAATAGATCTATATCGTGCTATATTTGCTATAAATTTACTTATATCTGTATATGTGCATTTTAACAACTTGGCAAACAGAACAGATCTAGATTTGACACCCCTGTAGGATAATTCTGATCAGGGTCTACACTGTTTGCTTTAGAAATAAAAAATATCAGATATATTTTTATCATGTCGCTATATGGCTCAATCATTGCTATTTGTTCATTATCTTTTTGCTCTGTATATTTCTTGTTTGATAAGTATGTTTGCGCATTCATATTTGTTCGGTATACTTACTGTTTGATGAACTTGTGTTTTCTTATGTTTATAATCACAAGGTTTTTTTTTAAATGTCATGCCTTGACTTTATAATTTCTCCAACTTTGTAATTCAAATTAAACAGGACACTTACTGACACCATTCCCCGTGCTCGGCTATCATAATACGGCATATACTGGTGTTGAAAGCTTATTTATCATCTAATCAAAAACATACATTGATTCGATTTAATTCTGCGTATATTGGTACGTTCCGTTCAATCATATCACAATTGCCATTTATATACATTTGAATGCAAATCGGTTGGACTAAATTTTGCGTAAAATGGCTATATATTATAATGAGCCGAAACGACCTAGCCCGAAACGGATTTGGACCGAATCGTTCATAACAAATAAGATCTTCCAGGCAGACGGTAAAAATGTTAGCCAAGTGCCATAAAAAGTAGGTAATGCGAGATCATCACATACTCTGTGCTGCGGGATACCCGCTGCACAAAACAAAATAGGGTAAAACACATTTATTTTGAAACTCTATTTTGACACAAGAAGCAACTAATTTTTTCGTTGTACTGGCAAAAGTTGAACGAACACGTTAAAGCTTCTCGTGTTTGCAAACAGCGTAGATCCAGATGAGACCCGAATAACGGGATACCTCATCAGTATCCATGCTGGTTTACATTCTTTCTAAAACCGATCGAATTGGAAGTAGTCAAACTTGATCCAGATTATTTTGATTGTTTAACGTGGCTTCAACAGTACATGTACATCAGTCATATCGCGACGCCCATCTAATTACAGATGGAGGATAACCCCGTGAGTTTTTGTGCATGTAGCACATTGCATTGTTCCGTGTATAGAAGAACACCCGGCTAGAACCAGCGACCTACTGCAAGCCAACTGGCCGGCTGATCCAGATTTGAACTGTCATCATTTTTTCACAGCATGGTATGTGTTAAAAGGCCAAACTAGTTTGGGGAATCAGAGTTGACTTACAAACGACACAGCGTGTATCCGATTATCCAAAAGTGCTTTGCTAAGAGGTGCATATGTTGTAGTAACATTTCTTGTAATTCCACTAATATAAAATCTACAGTTAATGGTAGAACATTCAATGTCAAGATAAACTCAGACGTTGATTGTATTACTACTATCGTTATTAATGTTTTAACTTGAAACGCGCCTAGTTGCGGTGTACAGTACATAGGACAAACATGACGTGCTTTGAAGACTCGATTTCGTGAGCATGCATATCAGTGTCGAAATCGTAAACTAAAAATGTTCTTATACCAACACTTTCGGAAATCTGGCCATTCTTATAAAGATGTTTTAGTACAAATTGTTGAGCATATAACATATGATAAGGATGCTACTAGTAGCTTTAAATCGAAAGCTAGATTTATATCTGAATTAAATTGGATAAAAAATTGCAAACACCTTTCCCTTTAGGATTGAATGATAATATGTACCAGACTGGAAATATTTCAAAAGAACCTGATAAAGATATTTTTCAATTTTTTCTATAAGAAAACGCAAATCTCGATCACATGGCATTTGCAAAAATGGTAATATTAAACGAAAATCTCGTTTCAAAATGACTATTCTTGATCTACATACTTTACGTCTAACTTCTGGTAAACATGCCATGCTTTCTAGACTTTCCTCCTGATCTATATCTTCATAAAAAAGAAATTGACGAGCAAGCCGATAAAATTATTTTTAGATCAGATTCTCTCATAGGAACGGCTAGTTTGATATAAAGTTTTACTCTACATGTTATCAGACCGCACATTGCCAAATTATCTGAACACCAAAGATTATTCTTGAAAAATCCTTTTATTAATAAAGGTATTGAATTTATTGACCTCCAAAGTATTTTTAGAGACAAAAATGTAATTGACACTGTTCCTAAATACTTTAAAAATACAGAACCACCTATCATCTGCTACAAATATAACAAACCCATCAGAAAACAATTTTCAACTATAACTAGAGGTTTGTTTTTGTCACAAAAACAGATGTCTCCCCCACCCATCCTCTTTCCAATACACAAGTGTAATGTCTGTAACTCCAAACTCATCAGGGTCTAATGTTTAAGTCATCAGGGGCAATAACTCCAACATTGTAAGGGGGAGACAATTTAAAAGCCTCAGGTACACAAAAACACATGCTAGTCAACATTCTTGTGAAGTTTGGTGACTCTAGTACTAGTGGTTTCAGAGATACATGTGACATAAAGTAAAGTTTCTCTTATTTAAGTCATAAGGGGCAGTAACTCCAAAGTTAGCAAGGGGAGACAATTAAAAAACCCAGATGCACAACAACTCATGCTGGTGAACATTCCTGTGAAGTTTGGTGACTCTAGCCCTACTGGTTTCAGAGATATGTGCAGCACAAAGTTTCTCTAATTTTAAGTTAACATATCAGGGGCAGTAACTCAATAATTATCAGGGGGAGACAATTAAAAAAAACAAAACAAGTGCACAACAACTCATGCTGGTGAACATTCCTGTGAAGTCTGGTGACTCTAGCCCTACTGGTTTCAGAGATATGTGCAGCACAAAGTTTCTCTAATTTTAAGTTAACATAACAGGGGCAGCAACTCAAGAATTATCAGGGGGAGACAATTAAAAAAACAACAAGTGCACAACAACTCATGCTGGTGAACATTCCTGTGAAGTTTGGTGACTCTAGCCCTAGTGGTTTTAAAGATATGCATGACACAAGGTTTCTCTAATTTTAAGTAATCATATCAGGGGCAATAACTCCAAAGTTATCAAGGGAAGACAATTCAAAAATCCCAGTTGTACAACAACTCATGCTGGTCGACATTCCTTTGAAGTTTGGTGACTCTAGCCCTAGTGGTTTCAAACATATGCACAACACTAAGTAAAGTTTGTCTAATTCTAAGTCATCAGGGGCGGTAACTCCAAAGTTAACAGGGGGAGACAATTAAAAAAAAACAAGAGCAAAACAACTCATGCTTGTGAACAATCCTGTGAAGTTTGGTGACTCTAGCCCTACTGGTTTCAGAGATACGCGCAACACAAAGTTTGTATAAATTTAAGTATTCATATCAGGGGCAATAACTCAAGAATTATCAGGGGGAGACAATTCAAAAACCATAGGTGCACAACAACTTATGCTGGTGAACATTCCTGTGAAGTTTGGTGACTCTAGTACTAGCGGTTTCAGAGATACGCGCGACACAAAGTTTTTCTAATATTAAGTCATCAGGGGCAATAACTCCAAAATTATCAGGGGGAGATAACTCAAAAAACCCAGGTGCACAACAACTCATGCTGGTGAACATTCCTGTGAAGTTTGGTGACTCTAGCCCAACTGGTTTCAGAGATACGCGCGACACAAGTTTGTGACGGACAGACGGACAGACGGACGGACAGACGGACGGACGGACGGACAGACAGACAACTCTGGCAAAAACAATATATCTCCCCATAAATGGGGGAGACATAATAAAAGTGTGCCCGACTTAAATATTAATGATAATATTCCTGATAATTGAGATTGCGCCACTTCAAAATTTTGCTATTCTCCGGCTGGTCATGGGATTACTGGTAATTTTGAGATAATTAAAGATAAACGTCTACGATCTCTTTTGAATAAAGGTCCCAAATATAGAATACCATCCTTGATAGATTTTAACTCTTGTCGAGTTCACATTGCGGAGGCTTTACAAAAGTTTAGTATTAAATGGTGTCGAAGAGAACATATTGAGTCTAATGCTCTTTCTAGTTGGAAAAAACTAAATTTTAATATAATTGACAAACGCATGTCCTTTTATAGCTCTAATAAACACCGTCTTCCACCTAAACCTAGAATTTCTTTTAGACGTCTTAAAAAGGGTTTACAGGATTTCCATTCAAAATACGTTTTTGTTCCTGCTGATAAGGCATCGAATAATGTGATTATTATTTGACGATTACATTATATCGATGTCTTGAAGCAGGACATTATTAATACCAAGTCATATATTTCAGTTACTACTGACGAAAAGACCATCGTTTCAGACCATGTCAAAAAGTATGAACAACTTGGAACCAATATTAAAATTACACAACATAAACTGCCTACAATGTATTGGTTACCAAAACTACATAAAAATCATATAAAGCGCGTTTCATTGCAAATTCCAGTTCAAGTACAACTACTAAATTGTCTATACTTTTGACTTCTTGTTTAACGAAGGTAAAGGAACATGTAAAATTCTACTGTGATAAGAACTCTTCAGAAGTCTTAAACAAACTTAAGAACAAAAGGTATCTTGCATCCACTGTAAGCACGTACGATTTTTCTACTCTGTACACAACTCTTCCTCATATTTTAATTAAGGATAAGCTTACTAACTTAATCCAGAAAGTGTTTGCCCGGGAAAAACATCATTCCTGGCATGTAATGCTGAAAAAGCTTTCTTTACTGACGAGCAAATGAAATATTACACCAATTGGACTTGCTCAGAAGTTTGCGAATCACTAACCTTTCTTTTGGATAACATATTTGTACGTTATGGGAATGCTATATACCGTCAGGTATTTGGTATTCCTATGGGTACGAATTGTGCACCACTTGTCGCAGATTTGTTTCTGTACTGCTATGAGAGAGATTTCATGTTGCGTTTGTATCACAAGAAGATGTTATAAAAGCCTTCAATGAAACTTGTCAATATTTGGATGATATTTTTCACTTAGATAACCCTTTCTTTCATGCTCTGATTCCTACAATTTATCCTAAAGAACTGAAATTGAATAAAGCTAACTTGTCCGACAAGTATGCAGCGTTTCTTGATCTAGACCTTAAAATTGATAATGGAATGATTTCGTCAAAAATATATGACAAAAGAGATGATTTTGATTTTAATATTGTAAATTTTCATCTTGACGGGGGTGTTCCCCGTGCTCCATCTTTCGGGATTTATATATCTCAACTTATTCGTTTTGCTAGAGCTTGTTCATCTATTGACGATTTTAACAGTCGAAATCTCATTTTAACTGAAAAACTGCTCAAGCAAGGATATAGATACCATAAACTAAGAAAAACTTTCTCTAAATTTTACTATCGAAATCTCTCGCTTATTGGCAAGTACCAATGTCAGCTCAAGGCGCTTCTGCGACACAGTATTTCACATCCTGAATTTTATGGTGATGTGATTTACAAACTTCGTAAAATTATTGGACATACCCATTTTCTCACTTTGTTCATCAAATATGTTAAAAAATTCATTAAAAAGGGATATGATCCTGTAGTACTACAACATACAGCATGTTTGGTTGTCAACCCTTTTACAGTTGGCAATCACGCTGGCCTCTTTGCATGTACGCCGACAAGAAAGGTTTAGTATTCTATGAAGGCGACCTCTTAAATCAAGAAACGGAAGGAGAACGTCGGATATCTGTACTATTTCGTTTTTGTCGTACCCTTTATTACTTTTCTACATGTTTGCAGCTCAGTCATTGAGTACACTAGCGATAGGTGGATACAGTTTGTTCACTTAAATGTTTTCGTTATACATGCACTTTGTCACTGTATTTGCCATCGCGGTTGTTGTAGATTAGTCGGAGAGGGGATACGTTTATTTACACTGTTTGTCTTTTAGGGTGGGGATGGAATAAGTGTGAGGTTGGGCGCACATAAGGCGGTACTTCCATTTTCCCTCTATTGTATGTTTGTTTGTGCGTTTCTTGGTGTTTTATAGTTATGTACATTTGCTGTTTCCTTGTGTTGCTGTTCGGGCGACTGTTTGTTCTGTATGTGGTGTTTCCTGCATGACTCATGTTTTTACTTTTAGTATAATGAGTCCTCCTGTACAGAAACCAATATAAAAGGATTGCCGACAGTGTAGAGTCCTTTTACTCACCCTTTTCTTCATATAAACCTAGTTTCACGTATTTGCAAACAGAGCAGACCCAGAACAGACGGTTCCAAGAGGAGCGTCTGATTAGAGTCTTTTCTGTTTGCTTATGGAATTATTTAAATTTGATTCTACACTCTATGTCACTGTCAAACATTTCTTTCTTACTAATGCTTTAGAATAATTTGACTCATTAATATTCATTATCTCTTTCATGAATGTTAAACAGGGAAAGAGTTAACACGCAGCGTGTGATCAGACTATACTTTTTGTCACATAAGTAAGCAAAACAAACCAGACACTGATGTGCAACACACAATTTTAAAACTGACAAGACGTGACCTTTAAAATCGTTGTCGCCTGTAAAAATGTCGTCTGTTGCAGTTTTACGTCTAATTAGGACCGAATCAATTTGACCCATTGGCTGTACAGTAAAACCCTTTAAACATGATTTTAAAAAAATACAATTCATGTCATTTAGGCAAGTGGCAGCTTAATGCAGGTTGAAAGTCATGCAGAAAGTTAAAAAAAGAGCTTTCTTCAAGCCTTTCAACCTGCATTAAGCTGGCACCCGTCTAAAACAATCGACAATGATACAAATTTTAACGTCCGGTTTAACTTCAAGGTATTTAGACGATATTTTGAATTTAGATAATCCTTATTTTGATACTATGGTTTCTTCAATCTACCCAAAAGAACTGTCTTTAAACAAAGCTAATCAATCTGACATTAATGCTTCATTTTTAGATTTGAATCTTTCAATTACAAATGATAAAGTTTCGTCCAAAGTATACGATAAAAGAGAAGATTTTAATTTTAAAATTGTTAATTATCCTTTTCTAGATGGGGATGTGCCACGTTCTACATCTTATGGGGTTTATATTTCTCAACTTATTAGGTTTGCCCGAGCCTGTTCTTTGCTTGAAGATTTTAACAGACGTAACTTAGTTATAACTGATAAACTTCTTAAGCAAGGTTACAGATATCACAAACTTCGGAAAACTTTTTCTAAATTTTATTATCGAAATTTACCTCTCATTAGTAAATATAATTGCAATCTACGGACGTTACTGCGACAAGGCATTTCTCAACCAGAATTTTATGGGGATGTTATCTACAAACTTAGGAAAATTCGGGGTCATATCCATTTTCATGATTTGTTTATAAAACGCATTAAAACATTTAAAAAGAAAGGTTATGATCCTATTATATTGCAACACACTGCATGTTTGGTTATCGACCCTTTTACAGTCGGTAGCTACGCTTCCCTCTTTGCTTGCGCGATGACAGGCCGTGGGTAGTACTCTATGATGGTATACTCTTAAACTTGGATACAGGAGGAGCTTACCAGACTCATGTATTACTTTTTCCCTGTCGTGCCCTTAACGGCTTACCTGCAGGTGCTCTGACTTCAGCAAAGTCATTGAGTACATATTTGACGGATTGTCACAGTTATTATGCTATGTTTTACATGTTGTCCTGTGTTCACCGTCGTCTATGTTGTGGGTAAGTCCAGCGGGGATACCTTTATTTACAATATTTGTAAAGCTAGGGTGACTTTGAGAGAAGTGTGAGGTTAGGACGTCCGTAAACCGGTTTAAACCCCCAGTGGTGATTTTGCTGCTGCCCGTGCCAAGGCGGTACTCTCTTTGTCACCCTTCCTTTTGTTTGCCTTGCGTCTTTGTGCTTGTGGTTTGTTCATGTTGTGGAACGTTTGTCCCTGTTTCTTGTGTGTCTTTTTGTGTTTTCTGTGTTCATTTCGTGTGTGTGTGTGTGTGTGTGTGTGTGTGTGTGTGTGTGTGTGTGTGTGTGTGTGTGTGTGTGTGTGTGTGTGTGTGTGTGTGTGTGTGTGTGTGTGTGTGTGTGTGTGTGTGTGTGTGTGTGTGTGTGTGTGTGTGTGTGTGTGTGTGTGTGTGTGTGTGTGTGTGTGTGTGTGTGTGTGTGTGTGTGTGTGTGTGTGTGTGTGTGTGTGTGTGTGTGTGTGTGTGTGTGTGTGCGTTTGGGTGTGTGGTTGTGTGTGTGTGTTACATGCTGTCTATCGGTGTTTTGGTGGTGGTTGCGTCTTGCATGTGGCTTTGCCTGCTTGACTTTACTACTTTTCCAATTAGAATGGTTTAACTGTATTCCCATTATACAAGATAGAGAAAAAATGGCTAGCGGCTAATTAAATAAAAAAATTCTCAACACGTTGGGAGTATATAAGACCTTTGCAAACGATGTAGACCAAGATCAAGGCGTTCCAAATTGAATATTTTGTCCAGAGTCTGCACTGTTTGTCATAAAACTCATTTGACAAATCCGATACAATATTTTGTTTAATTAATATTCAGAAAAGCCGGATCCAATTTTATTCATTCAACAGGTTAGGGGTTCTCGGGTTGGTGGCGGAAGTTCCCCCGTTGTCCTAAATGTTTCTAACCTTTCTTGTAATTCCTTAAGATCCGCTTTAGATCGCGGATAAGGGGGTCGCTCACCGGTTTCTCTTTTAAACTGGTCCCTCAATGCTCTCGCTAAATCCCCATAAGTGGGGGTTCGGGTTATTTGAGGAAGTTCCCCCGTTGTTTTATATTTTTCTAATTTTTTACAGCTCCTGAACAGCCGCTTTAGATCGCGGATATGGAGGCTTTACGCCGGTTTCTTTATAATATTCGTCTCTCAAAGATTTCGCTCTCTCTGAAAATGTTTTTACCATTCTTTATTAGTATATATATAATACCTTTCTTCAAATAGAAATATCTATTTACATAGGACGTTTAACCTCTTTTTGAAAGGCTCTATCCCCCGTCGTCTTTCTCTACATTGTATTTTATTATAACCACACCTATAACATACGCAATATTTATTTCTAACTCCTCTCCCGCAGATATTACAGGGCTTTGTCCCCGCGCTCACCCGTAAACGAGCAAGATGAACCTTACAGTAGTCCTTCATACAGCTTTTATTGCATAACTCCGTCTTTCCGATGCTCAACCATTTGCATGCATTCCTTATTCTTATAGAGTAGCTTACTCCTATCGTGGGGCAATATAAAACGATATAGTCATCATCAAACTCATACTCGTGATAGACGCACTCAAACGAATTGATATATAATGTGCAAATGGGGCATTTTATAAATTAGTCCCCCCGCTTAGCCATAAAAATAATGGAAAAGCCTTACAACATCTTCTTTGGACCACATATGCTTCCGGAGTTCACAATAATAATTTTTTTAGTATTTCTTTATGCGTTTCCTTTAGAAATTTTAAGATTTCTTTACGCGTATCTTTTTGAATTTTTTCTTTTTCTTTTTCTACATTTTCTAGGCAAGCTATTTTATTTTCTATTTGATAATTTTCTCTAAAAGCTTTCATCACTCTCTGTGAAAAGTCTGTAATAGTATATATAAAAATAATTTGTTTAATTAACGTTCTTTTCGATGTAATAACCAGCAAGCCCGGCATCACCAAGTGCTAAAATAATGAAACCTATTTCCCTAGCTTGCTGGTCACCGGATGGAGTATAACAGTCAGATAATTAAGGTTGGGGGGGGAGTGGTGTTAACATTTTACTTTCCTTAGGCATGAATAGAGCATACTCCTGCATAGCCATATCTACGTCTTTAAATGTTTGGATGGGGTGACCTTGCCGGCGAAGCTCATCCAGGATATAATCCAACCGTTGGGTCGTTTTTTTTGCCCAGGCCGCCTGTGCTGCCTGAAGTTTTTCTATAGCGACATCGTGCCGTCGACGCTCTTCTTCAACGCCAGAACTCTTGAACATACTGAATAAATAGTTACTCCCAGTGAACGCCTCTGCAATAGCGACTGCACCACCTAACATCATTGCTATACTTGCCAGTCGTATTTACTCTGAAATCATTACTTCAGAATATCGGCTGGGATGATGCCCTGCTTTATTAGGAGGTCTCTAGTGGCAAGGGCAGATGTGACGTCTGCTATAATCATACCAACATCTCGAGGGTTGAAATCTAGTTTAAGGCACACGCCCCCTAGAACGGCCTTACTAATCCGGGCATACCAACTGCAAGCCCTGTTAATACAGCTCCATGATAAATAGCGTTAACAATTTCTTTTCCATCTGGGCTTGACATTATCTCATATAATGTGGATCTCTTTTATTCAAAATAGGTGTAGGTTCTCGAGTATGTTGTATATTTGGTGTTTTTGGTCGTGTTTTTGGCCACTCCCAAATTACAAAACCTGAGACTACTGAAATTCCCCCACTTAACACCCACATAAGAGTAGAGTTTTGTTCAGCAGGTGTTGAACGTTCTTCAGCAGGTGTTGAACACTGGAAAGTGTTATATAATCAAAGTAAATATAAATCCCGTAAGTATTTCTGTGAGAGATGCCTCCATGGTTATACCCAAGAAGACCTACTCGAAGCCCATAAACCAGACTGTCGCGGGAATGGTCAAACTGCAGTGCGAGTTGATATGCCAAAGGAAGGAAAAAATAAACTCACATTTATTAATCACCAAAAACAACTTCCAGTTCCCTTTATCATTTATGCAGACTTTAAATATCTTACCAGAAAAATAGAAGGAGCCGAATTAGACTCCTCAAAAATTAATACTAGGAACACCCAATACCACGAAGCCAGTAGTTATTGTTACATAGTAGTCCGGTATGAATGGAAAACAGAGACCCCAGTTGAGTATAGAGGACAAAACGCGGCTGAACATTTCCATCATTCATTAAAAAAAGAAGAACAGAAAATGAAAACCATATTCGCTGAACCTAAAAAAAGATAAGGAAAACTATAGAAAGTCCACAATCTGCCACGTATGTCAGAAACCTCTCGAGGGTGACTCTGTCCGCGACCACTGCCACATCACTTGAAAATATCGAGGAGCGGCTCATAATACCTGTAACCTAAAATTGAAAATTGAACCCTAAAAAACTGCCATTCCGGTAGTCTTCCATAATCTTAGGGGATATGACTCTCATTTACTTATGCAGGCAATTTCAAAAGTGAAAGGACAAATAACGCGCATTCCAAATAATACGGAAACATATATACCCTTCAGCCTCAGTCAACTACGTTTTATAGATAGTGCCCAATTCCTTCTTTCCAGCCTTGATAGACTGGTGCCAGCCAATCCTCCGGAGGCCTTTAAAATTACTACCCAATTTGAACCCGACGTGGTAAGGCGTTCACTACTAATGAGGAAGGGAGTCTACCCGTAAGAGTATATGGACGATTGGAATCGCTTTAATGAGAGAAAATAACCACCAATGGAATCCTTCTACAGTTCATTAACGTTGTCAGGAATCAGCGAAGAAGATTATAAACATGCACAATAAGTAAGGGATAAATTTAGTTGTAAGACGTTAGGCGACTACCATGATCTATATAATCGAACCGATGTCTTACTTCTGGCCGATGTCTTTGAGGAATTTCGGAAAACATGAAAATATGGCCTCGATCCAGCACATTAGTTTACAAGCCCAGGTTTATCATGGGACGCCCTACTTAAGAAAACGGAAATCGAACTTAATTACTTACCGATTATGACCAGCATCTCTTCATTGAAAAAGGCATACGAGGTGGAATCTCCATGTCATCCACGAGGTACGCAAAAGCAAACCACCCTCTTGTTAAAGGTCATGACGCTAATAACCCCAATACATATGTAATGTACCTTGATGCGAATAACTTATATGGATGGGCGATGAGTCAATCGTTACCAGTGGGTGGCTTCCGATGGGTTGATGATTGTAAGACCATGGATGTAACAACAATGGAAGCCGACACAGATGAGGGTATGATTCTGGAAGTTGATCTGGAGCACCCCAAAGTGTTACATAACGAGCATAATGCGTACCCACTAGCTCCAGAGTGGATGAAGATCGAGAAAAAGTGGATGTCTGAGTTCCAGAATCAACTTCTAGGTGTTTAGAGGTTGCAAAACTGGTACCTAATCTCCGAAATAAAGAAAAGTATGTACTACATTATCAAAACCTACAGCTTTACCTTTCGCTTGGAATGAAATTAAAAAAAATCTATAGGGCCCTACGTTTCAAACAGAGTCCCTATATGGAGCCATACATTCGTATGAATACAGAACTGAGAAAAAAAGCCACTAGCGATTTTGAAAAATACCTATACAAGTTAATGAACAACAGTGTGTTTGGGAAAACAATGGAAAATCTAAGACGCCAACTGAATGTAAAACTGGTGAGGGGTTCAGAGGAAAATAAACATCGGAAACTAACAGCTAGCCCATCATTTGCGAGGGCCACTATATTCGATGATGATCTTGCAACTATTCAGATCCATAAGAGCAGCCTGATTCTAAACCGCCCAGTATATGTAGGCATGAGCATTCTCGATTTATCAAAAACCCTAATGTACGACTTTTATTATAACCAGCTGAAAAATAAGGGAGGTGCTGTCAGTTACTATTCACAGATAGCCTTCTCCCTAAAAATAGAAACGGATGATGTGTACAGAGATATCGCTCAGAATGCTGACTTATACGATACATCAGATTATCCATCTAACCACTCACTTTATAGCACAATAAATAAAAAAGTTCTTGGTAAGATGAAATATGAGTGTGCAGGGCGTCCTATCGAAGAATACATTGGCCTGAGACCTAAGGTGTATTAGGCTGGGTCCTAGTAGTGGTTACCGTAGCATCCCCCCCTAGACTTTTTTTCATAGGTACCAAATGTTCGTTTGGGTCCTCACAACACATTTTGAGCATGCCCCCAAAAATAAGTTTGTCCCAGCTATGTTTTATTTAACGGTTTCCATGGTAACACGAGGTAATTTTCGAAACTACCTTGGTTCAGAAAATGCGTCATAACTTTGCTTTTAGAAGCAATAGAAGGACAAAACAAGTACCAAAGTAAAGCAGATACATATAGCTTGAATATGATATATGATTTAATTAATATTGATAAATGCATTCTTATGAATATTCATGATAAAGTAAAAACAAATGCGTTTTTTAGAAAAAAGGAGTTTGTTGCTTAGTCTGATAGGCTCATTAATGCACAACAATTATTGAATTCAGGCTTAAATTGTTTGTTGGGGTCATCAAAACACATTTTGAGTATTCCCCCAAAGTAATTTTGTCCCATCTATGTTTTATTGAACGGTTTCCATGGTAACCCGACGAGGTTAATTTCGAAACATCATTGATTCAGAAAATGCATAATAACTTTGCTTTTAGAAGCAATAGAAGGACAAAACAAAAAACAAAGTAAAGCAGAGACATATAACTTTATTATGTTAAATAATTTTAATAATATTCATATATGATTGCTTATGAATACTAATGAGGAAGTATAAAATCAGCTTTTTTTAGAAAAAGGAGTTTTTTGTTTAGTCTAAGAGGCCTATTATTGCACAAAAAGTATTGAATTCAGATTTAAATTGTTCGTTGGGGCCCGCAGAACACTTTTTGAGCATCCCCCCAAAATATTTGTGTCCCAGCTGTTTTTAACGGTTTCCATGGTAACCCGAGGTAAATTTCTAAACATCCGTGGTTAAACTAATGCATCATAACTTTGCTTTTAGAGGCAAAAGAAGGATTTAACAAGAACCTAAATAAAGCAAAAACATATAATTTGAATATGACATGTGATTTAACTAATTTTCATAAATGTATTTTTATGAATATTAATGAGAAAGTAAAACAATCCGATTTTTGTTTACAAAAAAGGAGTTTATTATTTAGTCTGAGATGCCTATTAATAAACAAGAGTTATTGAATTCATGTTTGAATGTTTTCATGTGATCATACAAGGAAGATAATCCATCTTTGTTTCAGGTAATATTTCTATAAAGCATGCATATTTCAGCTAATTTGCATATAATGTGCGTATAGGAATAAGCAATTTTCTATCAGCATTGTATTTAGTATTATTTTGAATATACTATCTTTTCTGTGATTTATTTTACGTAAAATACCAGATATTGCACCAACACAGACGGGAGCAGAGGATCATACTTTGTGTATATAATTGATTTGTTAATGTCTTTTGAATATAAATGCCATATTATAAATATTAATGAGAACAAAAATAAACACACTTAAATGAGCTGTTCTTATCTGTTATTTGATTAAAATCTAAAAATTTAAAGTTATTTAGTAGAATCCCCTCTCTCTGGAGAGAGAAGGCTGTCGACCCAGAGGGACGCGATAGCCCTTCTCTACAATAGAGAGGGTCAAAGGGTCCTGAGTGATAGTGCACCACATTGATGAAGGATCGGATCGGAAGGGGCAGAAAGTGCTTGTCCCTAGGGCTGGGGTCTAGAAGGCCTAGAACCCCTAGGGCGGGAAGGGAAGGAACCCTGAGATGCCAGTCCTGAGTTAGGGGGAAAAGAAAAAGGGTCCTAACCGGCTCTTGGCCGGCCCCGCTGAGAGGCAGAAAAGGGTCTGGTTGTCTTACCTTTCTTGGGAGGTCCCGTAAGAGCCTTACATTCAACCTTAGGGGTTTGGGTCCAAGGCCAGTTGGGTCGAACAGCCCATATGGTATGAAAGGCACTTAGTAACTTCGGATTCAAGCGCCACAGAGAAGGCCGCAGATAGAAGATCAATGTTTGAAGCGAACCCCATCTGTTGGATGCAACTGCCGGCACTAAAGAAGTGAATGAGAGAGAGAGCGAGAGAGAGAGAGAGAGAGGGAGGCCTAATGCCCGCCCTGGGGCTGTCGGAATCTGATAAAACATCCCAGGTCGATTTTTAATTGAAACCGGAGGCCTATGAGATACCCAGGGAGCCCTTGTCCGTAAGAGTTTAGCGGACATGATCCACCCAGTTGCCGGGCTGGCACAGAATTCTTCGTCCAGGTCAGGCAAACGGGAAAGAAGTCCCATGGAAGGAGAAAGAGACTCCCTAGACTTAATTAGGTTAGGGAGGTCCACTTTTTTGACTAACACTAGCACGGAAGAGGATAGATGACCCCTGTGAATAGGATCCGGGGGTCTCTGCGCCTGCGATGAGAGCGGCGCGAGTGCCGAGGTTTTTACGCCTCCTACGGGGTGGGTGGGATGGGGGATGGGGAGTCCGAAGTTTACTCAGAAGATGAAGAGTAATTGCAGGGTCTAGACGACCAAGAACGTCTAGACTTAGCCAGAGCAGCTTCCTGTTGACTTTCACCACTGTAATGCGGTGTAGAGACAGAGTGCCCTGTAGAAAAGATTGGACTGGTAGATTTACCGGTCCACTTCGGCATCCCGGTCCAAAGGACCAGACCGGGCCACCGGAGGACCGTTGGAGAGCACATTTAGGACACCGGGCCAAAGAATACACAGTTCCATCTTTGGGCCGGGGCTCGGTAGACCGGTCTGCCGGTGACGTCATGAAACGGGAGCACTAACACCAGGACACCGGGGACCGGTGACGGATAACCGGGCCTAGATTCAGCGGGACCATGCAAAACTCTCCACACAACAAGCGAACCGGGAGACCTGACAACAATAGTACCTGGGACCAGAACAAAGGGCACCATTCAAGTGGTAAACGGGGAACCCGCGCCCGGGCCAGCAGTTGGGTGCGGCTCTGCTACTAACAACTGCGCCACATGGACTGTTGACGAAAGAGATTTTAAAGAAGAAGCAGGCTTCTTCTGAGCTTTAGAGGACAGTGATTTGTCTGTTGCGAGGGAGTCGCTGACCAAAGAGAAGAATACCTCTTCCATCGGGCAGCAAGCTCCCACGTCTCCCCTGTCCAGAGGGATGAAACTGGACAGGGAGCTGAAGCGGAGCATCCGCAGCAGGCCAGACACACTTAATGAGTTGTCCAGCCTGTTCCGAAATGCCCGCAAGAAGCCTTACGTTGCTCTGGCATGCTGTGGTAAAATATCAAGCAAATGCATAAGACATCGCGAGTAAGTCCGAAGTCACGCAAGGCTAATATGGATAAACATAAGCTGATGATTGCAGCGGAGATGCTATATATTTTCTATTGTATTGCAGAACACCAATTACAGTAAAATTCTTCATAAAACATGCATGAGGCTCAATTCCTCCGCAGTATTTTCTTACAAGAAATGTGTTGTTCACATACATGTATATTGCAATATAATAGAAAAACTTACTTTCCTACAACAGTTTACATTTTCATTAATATTCATGATTTTGAAAATAATATTCATTATCTACATATTTATATACATGAATATCAATATCGCTGTTTCAGTCAGTATCAAGCTCTGTACTGGTTAACTAAAATAATCTCAGATAAAAAAGAACAGCTCATTCAAGTGTGTTTATTCTACATCTCATTAATATATTCATAAATATACATTAATATTCAAGAACCCAAAGTAATGACCCTCTGCTCTTGTCAATTTTTGCTCAATATCTGGTATTTTACGTAAAATAAATAAAAGAAAAGATAGTACACTCGAAACAATGCTAAATATTGGGCTTATGTTAAATTGCTTATTCATTTGCGCACGTTATATGCAAATTAGCTTAAATATATGTTTCTAGAAATATTACATGAACCAAAGATGTCTTCCTTTCTTTGTATGATGATATTAAAACATTTAAACCTGAATTCAATAACTCTTTGTATATTATTAGGCCTCTCAGACTAGAAACAAACTCGTCAAACTAAAAACGCATTTTTTACTTCCTCATTAATATTCATAAGAATGCATTATAAGAATGCATTATGAATATTAATATAATTACATGTCATATTCAAGCTATATGTCTCTGCTTTACGTTGGTTCTTGTTTTGTCCTATTGTCTCTAAAAGCAAAGTTATGGCGCATTTTATTAATCAAGATAGTTTCGAAATTTACCTCGGGTTACCATGGAAACCGTTTAATAAAACATAGCTGGGACACACTTATTTTGGGGGAATGCTCAAAAAGTGTTCTGAGGACCCCAACGAACAATTTAAACCTGAATTCAATAATTTTTGTGCATCAATAGGCCTCTAAGACTAAACAACAAGCTCCTTTTTCTAAAAAAGCGGAATTTTTTACTTCCTCATTAATATTCATAATTAAAAAATTATGAATATTAACAAAATTATATATCATATTCATGAAATATGTCTCTGCTTTACTTTGGTACTTGTTTTACCCTTCTATTGCCTCTAAAAGCAAATTATTACGCATTTTCTGAACCAATGATGTTTTGAAATTTACCTCATGTTACTATGGAAACCGTTTAATAAAACATAGATGGGACACAATTATTTGGGGAAATACACAAAATGTGTTCTGAGGACCACAACAAACAACTTAAACCTAAAGTCAATAATTGTTGTGCATTAATAAGACTCTCAGACTAAACAACAAACTCCTTTTTTCTAAAAAAACGCATTTTTTACTTCCTCATTAATATTCATAAGAATACATTTATGAATATTAATAAAATCATATATCATATTCAAGCTATATGTCTCTGCTTTACTTTGGTACTTGTTTCGTCCTTCTATTGCTTCTAAAAACAAAGTTATGGCGCATTTTCTGAACCAAGGTAGTTTCGACAATTACCTCGGGTTACCATGGAAACCGTTAAATAAAACATAGCTGGGACAAACTTATTTTGGGGGGCATGCTCAAAATGTGTTGTGAGGACCCAAACGAACAATTTGGTACCTATGAAAAAAAGTCTAGGGGGATGCTACGGTAACCACTACTAGGACCCAGCCTATATAGTATTCTCGAAATCTCTGGCATAAACATAAAAAATCTAAAGGAGTTAGTAAAGTAGTTGTAAAACATTATCGGACACGAACAATATAAAGAATCTGTGAGCAGTGATTTGTCTGTTGCGAGGGAGTCGCTGACCAAAGAGAAGAATACTTCTTCCATCGGGCAGCAAGCTCCCACGTCTCCCCTGTCCAGAGGGATGAAACTGGACAGGGAGCTGAAGCGGAGCATCCGCAGCAGGCCAGACACACTTAATGAGTTGTCCAGCCTGTTCCGAAATGCCCGCAAGAAGCCTTACGTTGCTCTGGCATGCTGTGGTAAAATATCAAGCAAATGCATAAGACATCGCGAGTAAGTCCGAAGTCACGCAAGGCTAATATGGATAAACATAAGCTGATGATTGCAGCGGAGATGCTATATATTTTCTATTGTATTGCAGAACACCAATTACAGTAAAATTCTTCATAAAACATGCATGAGGCTCAATTCCTCCGCAGTATTTTCTTACAAGAAATGTGTTGTTCACATACATGTATATTGCAATATAATAGAAAAACTTACTTTCCTACAACAGTTTACATTTTCATTAATATTCATGATTTTGAAAATAATATTCATTATCTACATATTTATATACATGAATATCAATATCGCTGTTTCAGTCAGTATCAAGCTCTGTACTGGTTAACTAAAATAATCTCAGATAAAAAAGAACAGCTCATTCAAGTGTGTTTATTCTACATCTCATTAATATATTCATAAATATACATTAATATTCAAGAACCCAAAGTAATGACCCTCTGCTCTTGTCAATTTTTGCTCAATATCTGGTATTTTACGTAAAATAAATAAAAGAAAAGATAGTACACTCGAAACAATGCTAAATATTGGGCTTATGTTAAATTGCTTATTCATTTGCGCACGTTATATGCAAATTAGCTTAAATATATGTTTCTAGAAATATTACATGAACCAAAGATGTCTTCCTTTCTTTGTATGATGATATTAAAACATTTAAACCTGAATTCAATAACTCTTTGTATATTATTAGGCCTCTCAGACTAGAAACAAACTCGTCAAACTAAAAACGCATTTTTTACTTCCTCATTAATATTCATAAGAATGCATTATAAGAATGCATTATGAATATTAATATAATTACATGTCATATTCAAGCTATATGTCTCTGCTTTACGTTGGTTCTTGTTTTGTCCTATTGTCTCTAAAAGCAAAGTTATGGCGCATTTTATTAATCAAGATAGTTTCGAAATTTACCTCGGGTTACCATGGAAACCGTTTAATAAAACATAGCTGGGACACACTTATTTTGGGGGAATGCTCAAAAAGTGTTCTGAGGACCCCAACGAACAATTTAAACCTGAATTCAATAATTTTTGTGCATCAATAGGCCTCTAAGACTAAACAACAAGCTCCTTTTTCTAAAAAAGCGGAATTTTTTACTTCCTCATTAATATTCATAATTAAAAAATTATGAATATTAACAAAATTATATATCATATTCATGAAATATGTCTCTGCTTTACTTTGGTACTTGTTTTACCCTTCTATTGCCTCTAAAAGCAAATTATTACGCATTTTCTGAACCAATGATGTTTTGAAATTTACCTCATGTTACTATGGAAACCGTTTAATAAAACATAGATGGGACACAATTATTTGGGGAAATACACAAAATGTGTTCTGAGGACCACAACGAACAACTTAAACCTAAAGTCAATAATTGTTGTGCATTAATAAGACTCTCAGACTAAACAACAAACTCCTTTTTTCTAAAAAAACGCATTTTTTACTTCCTCATTAATATTCATAAGAATACATTTATGAATATTAATAAAATCATATATCATATTCAAGCTATATGTCTCTGCTTTACTTTGGTACTTGTTTCGTCCTTCTATTGCTTCTAAAAACAAAGTTATGGCGCATTTTCTGAACCAAGGTAGTTTCGACAATTACCTCGGGTTACCATGGAAACCGTTAAATAAAACATAGCTGGGACAAACTTATTTTGGGGGGCATGCTCAAAATGTGTTCTGAGGACCCAAACGAACAATTTGGTACCTATGAAAAAAAGTCTAGGGGGATGCTACGGTAACCACTACTAGGACCCAGCCTATATAGTATTCTCGAAATCTCTGGCATAAACATAAAAAATCTAAAGGAGTTAGTAAAGTAGTTGTAAAACATTATCGGACACGAACAATATAAAGAATCTGTGAGCAGTGTTGCACTTTCAATTTCTGCTCATGAACAGAATCAATAAAACCGAGTCTGCAATTTTCTCTTTTTGTGTTGCAATTTTTGCTTTCGGGGGTTCACAACCCTTCAGAATTTATCCGAAAAGAGAATCTTCCGTCATGGTATGAATTTACTGAGGTCGGATAAACATCGTATATATGGGCAATATAAAAATAAGATATCCATGTCCCCATTTGACTCGAAACGTTGGATCGCGAATGCTTGTATTAATACGATAGCCTACGACCACCATCAGATACCCTAACGTCTCAGTAGGGATCCCCCATCTGGTGGCTGTGGTGTGTCAAGTGGTACTATAAGAAGTTCTTCACGGACAAAACCTCGCTCGGGCCCACTCTGGAGATAGTAAAATATTGGTTCGTCGGGTTTTATGACTGATCGTGATATCTTGTAAATGTTTATAGACCATATAGGATCAGTTGCCCGTCTACGCCCGCCCTCCAACTCTCCAGGTTGGTAGAGGTATCGAATCCCAATATCTGAAGAGATTTTCTTCTCCTCAATACCAACTTTACGTCCTGGAATATAAGCTGAGGGACTTGATTTAATAAATTATGTTTGATCGCTTCTGATGGACGTTTACCGGTAAGCCTGGTTTTTTCATTGTTTAAAGCAGAAACGACGGCGTGCAATCTTTCAACCCACTCAGATGACCTTGCACCTGTGGAGTAGTAGCCAATGACGGTCCGTGGAGGCGGTTCCGGCGGTTCCACTCCAAAGATGACGGTCCGTGGAGGCGGTTCCGGCGGGAAAGTGACCGTTCCCACCAATGATAAGTCACACGCGCGCTCTAACAATAATGCTACTTAGGTCATCCTAGGGTCACTCAGAGATTAGGGCAACTTCAAAATCAATGTTTTGGGTAGAGGCTTGATATTTGTTTGCATTGCTAATCATTCGTTAATCTAGTAATTGTCGATGTTTTATCAGCCGTCTGCTCATACGATCAGCAGAGAGTTAGATACATGTTAACCTTTTGCCAGCACTCAATTTGGATCTAGGTGATCAGAATTTAAGTTTTTCTCAAAAGGTTGAAGGAATCGTAAATCATTAAATCATTCAGCAGATCAGGATTTTAGCAAACTTTATATTTTCAGCATATGAAGGGGTATTAAAAAACTTACAAGACAACATATTCTCACCGTTATCTTGTTTATTGACCAGATGTTTTTGTCTACAATAGTAAATACAACCTGGAGAACACTAATAGAGGGGATACGTAGCAAAGAACAATGTAAAGGGCATATGAAGGGAGTGAAAAGTATATAGTGTAAGCGGAAATAGAAATAGAGAGACAGACAGACAGACAGAAAGAGAGACAGACAGACAAACAAACAGAAAGACAGAGACAGATAGACAAAAAGACAAGCAGACAGACAAACAGAAATAGAGAGACAGACAGAAAGAGACAGACAGACAAAAACAATAGAAAGGGAATAGGAAGAGAGTGAGAATGATATAGTGTAAGCGAAAAGAAATATATAGAAATAGAGAGAGGGGGATAGAAAGACAGAATGCAGACAGAAAAAGAGACAGACAGACAGACGAACAGACAGGCAGACAGAAATAAAGAGACAGACAGAAAGAGACAGACAAAAAAACAATAGAAAGGAACTATGAAGATAGTGATAATAATATAGTATAAGCGGAAAGAAATATATAGAAATACAATGTAGAGAGATAGAGATAAATAGACAGACAGAGAGAGACAACCAAAAAGAGACAGACAGAAAGAAATATACAAACAGAAAGAGACAGACAGACAGACATAAATAGAGATATAGAGAGAAAGAGAGAGACAAACAAACAGAGAGACAGAGACAGATAAACAGAGAGAGAAAGAGATAGACAGACAGAGACTGCGATAGGCAAACAGAGACAAACAGGTAGAGTTTCTGTCATATTTTAAGTAGTAGGGGTAGTGGTATATTAATAATTAGAACACAGATATTATGATTCCCTCGTTTTATTATGATACTGGAGAAACTTTATACGTAATCATATACATGTACAAAATATACTCCTAATATATACAACATTACTTACAGAATATAGAACAAAAACATATTTTAGCATGCCAAAAGTCTTTCCTTCAATTGTTAAGAGAGCAAAAATACAGTCAAAGTTCACTCATTTGTAAGTTCTGGGGGACTGTAGTCATCAAAAACTGCTTCAAAAAGAAATTTCCTTTTATTAACGGCATACTTCCACGCCTCTTCTCTGTCAAAGTTCTCTGATTCCATAACACGCTCAACTGTTTTCTTAACTGACTGGAGGTGGGGTGTCTTTAAGCGAAATAATCCATAAAACACTCTCAGTAAATTCCTTTGTAAGGGCTTTCCGGTAGGTGTTTCTCATTGTTTTATAAGTTCTGTCTCATGCTTCATTTTCTGAGATGTTTTCTCTGTTCATTAAAGCTGTTACTTCGTCGTCGTATATTGTTTGATAATGCTTGAATACTTCTTCCACAAGACGATCCATTGAATCTTCAATTTCTTCCGTATCTGTCATATTACTGTTTTCGTCCATCATTTCAAAATTATCTTGTTAATGTTTGGCTTGTTTATGTCTCACCATATTGTATTTTCTATCGAAAGTTTTATCGCAGCTGTCACAAGGAAACATTTTTCCAGTTTTCACACGTATTAGAAAGACCCCTTATATTATATTTCTTCAAACTCCCGGGTACCTCTTGATAATGGTGGTTTTCTCTTAGCAGATTTATACGAAACTGGTTTTTCTGAAACTTGTCCCTTTTCGTTTTTCCTTCGTATACTCTGGGCTTTATGAGTCTGTTTACGAATCTTTTTCTTGCAGAGAAGTTTTATTTTCACCTTTCTCTCCTGACTATCGATTGAGGTTATGACTGGTGACTCCGTTTTCTGCATATTTATACGATCTAACTCTGATTTCGCCCTGTCCACTACACTTTGAATAGGTGATGTTAATGTGATGTTAATTGTATGTTGGAGATATCTTTTTTAAAAGAAATATCAGATGGTTTTGATATAAAAAATTGACCATTTTCGAGGATCTGGTACATACAATGATGAGTTCATGGTTCTCTAATAAACTGTAATGTCAGCAGCACGGGTTGTTGTAAGAATAAGGCACCACGGCCTTTTAGATCGTTTATATAAATCTCAAATTCTAACAACTCCTTTTCTTTCATGGGTAAATAAATAGGCGAATCAAAACGCTCAAACCAGCGATTACTCCGACTACATACAACACGTCTTAAAACTGGAGATAGTTCTCCATTTACAATGTTTCACCACAAATATTTGTAAAGATAAACAAAGTTTGGTTTACACTATAAAGCGATCTTGATTTAGAAGTCATTGCTTGAAATTCTAGCAATACTACTTTCCATTTTCCATCAAAAGTTAGTGGAGTCTTTAAATATATTTTAAAGTGCCACGGTTGATTATTTGGAAAATAATCTTTACTTTCATCACTTTTTAAGTACAGAATCGTGTTTGTTTAACCTCGTCGCTTGAAATCTAAGAGTTGAATGATTTAAAGAAACCTTCTCAAGACACAAAAGACTCTAGTTTTCCGTTTCTTTTTCTGTATCTTTAAAATATTGTTAATAACCCATAAACTGTTTTCATCTTTTTATGCCCCAAAGCTAGGCTTTGGCGGCATATAGTGATCGCACCGTGCGTGGGTGTGGGTGTGGGTGTGGGTGTGTGTGTTTGTGTGTGTGTGGTGGGTGTGTGGGTGGGTGTGTGGGTGTGTATACCTTTTGTCCGGAGTATATTTCCTTTGTCACATCAGCCACGGATACCAAATTTGGTGTGTGAGATCACCTTGAGATGGCGGAGTGTCGCGTACCATTTTCATGTCACTGTGACATTGACCTTGACCTTTGACCTTGATTTTAGAAACAGCTTTTCAGGAGCATATCTCCTATACCTTACCAGCTACGGATTCCAAATTTCGTGTGCGAGTTTATCTTGGAATGGCGTACCATTTCCAGATCACTGTGACCTTGACCTTTGACCTCGATTTTGAAACAAGCTTATACCTTACGAGCTATTAAAAGCTTGTCCGGAGTATATCTCCTATACCTTACCAGGTAAGGATTCCAAATTTGGTGTGTGAGTTCATCTTGGGATGGAGGAGTGTCGCTTACCATTTTCAGTTCACTGCGACCTTGACCTTTGACCGATTTTACAAAAAGCTTGTCCAGAGCATATCTCCTATACCTTACCGTATACCAATTCCAAATTTTGTGTGTGAGATCACCTTGAGATGGCGGAGTGTCGCGTACCTTTTTCAGATCACTGTGACCTTGACCTTTGACCTCGATTTTACAAAAAGCTTGTCTGGAGCATATCTCCTACGACCTTGACCTTTGACCGGTTTAACAAAAGGGTTGGCCGGAGCATATCTCCTATACATTACCAGCTACGGATTTCAAATGTGGTGTGTGAGATGGAATAAGTGTGAGGTTGGGCGCCCATAAACCGGTTTAACCCCCCAGTGACTTTTGTCGCTGACCGTTCCAAGGCGGTGCTTCGATCTTCCCCCTATTGTGTGTTTGTTTTGTCTTTGTGCGTCTCATGTTGTTATAGTGATGTACATTTGCTGTTTCCTTGTGTTGCTGTTCGGGCGACTGTTTGTTCTGTATGTGGTGTTTCCTGCATGACTCATTGTTGTACTTTTTGAGATCGCGGAGTGTCGCGTACCATTTTCAGATCACCTTGACCTTGACCTTTGACCTCGATTTACAAAAAAAAAGTCCGGAGCATATCTCCTTACCAGCTACGGATTCCAAATTTGGTGTGTGAGTTCATCTTGTGATGGAGGAGTGTCGCGTACCACTTTCAGTTCACTGTGACCATGACCTTGACCTTTGACCTCGATTTTACAAAACGGTTGTCCAGAGAATATATCCTATACCTTACCAGCTACGGATTCCAAATTTGGTTTGTGAGTTCATCTTGGGATGGCGGAGAGTCGTGTACCATTTTCAGATCACTGACCTTGAGCTTTACCTTTGACCTCAATTTTACAGTCCGGATCATATTTCCTATACATTACCAGATACAAAAAGCTTGTCCAGAGCATATCTCCTATACATTACCAGCTACGGATTCCAAATTTGGTGTGAGTTCATTTTGGGATGGCGGAGTGTGGCGTACAATTTTCAGGTCGATGTGCCATTGACCTTTGACCTTGATTTTACTAAAAGCTTGTTCGGAGCATATTTCCTATACCTTATCAGTTACAGATTCCAAATTTGTAATTTGTAAGTATTGGACAGGTATGATTAGGCAAACAGTGTAGACCCCCAAATCAAACTACAGGTTCTACACTGTTTGCTACAACATTAGCATGAATCAGTCATTATAAAGAGCTCTAAATACATTTGTACATGGGTAGGCCATGCTGTTTAAATACTTGCAGTGTCAGAACTTTCAGATGAATTACAGCATTATAACAATATAGACCCATATCAGACAGCTCCTGTAGGAGCTACTGGTTCTTCATTGCTTGCTTACAACATTACCTAAATCATATGCTATACATGCTTATGCAAAGAATGTAGATCCATATTAGGTAACTTCTGTTGCAGCTGTCTAAGAGCCAGTGTTACATGAAACTTTGACCATGCGTTTAGAATTGACTGAGGGTATGTTTTTAACGTTAAGGATCGACATAGGGTCTTTCTTAAACGTCAAGAATCAACTTAACAGTAACAATCAACACAGCATGTTTTATTAACATTGAAATTTGACCCTGTGTCTTTTTTTTTAAAACGTTAAGAATTTACCCAGGATCTGTTTTTAACGTTGACAATCAACCCAGGGTCCTTTTTAACGCTGAGAATGACCTAGGGTCCTTTTTAACTAAGTTTAGACCCTTGGCTCTTTTC
Source organism: Azorinus chamasolen (assembly GCA_963576725.1). Classification (NCBI taxonomy): domain Eukaryota; kingdom Metazoa; phylum Mollusca; class Bivalvia; order Cardiida; family Solecurtidae; genus Azorinus; species Azorinus chamasolen. The sequence goes on from OY755243.1 coordinate 78,802,714, forward strand.
TTAGCTATCATAATCGCCAAATGTTCTGTTTCTAATGTTAAGAACTGACTCCTGTGTCATTTTTAACAGCATCAAAATTTCATGTTACACCTGCATTACATTGTATTGTTTTTCCGCCAAAATGCATTTCTATGTCAAACACTTTGGGGGCATTTGTCACCCGTGACGACTCTCTTGTTCACCTTTTTGTTGTTCTGAAGAATAAACAGTCCTGAGATAGACTCGTTATTAAAGTCCCTGAGAGAGTACTTTGGCATCCCATCTTTATATAGACGAGATTTTATTTTAAACACTTCACTGGTAAATTGTTGCTGATAAGGATATTTCAGATAGGGAATGCGCACAAGGTCACCTTTTCTGTATTTAAAGACGATTTGCTTTTTAATTTTCTTTTTTTTCAGGTACATGTATGCAAAAATATCAAATTCGTTCTGTTTATCAACATAATTTGCTTTAGGTGTATTGTTTGTAGTAAAGTAATACACCCTGTTTTCATTCAAATATATATGATTGAATTCAGACCCTTTATCTGTTCTGAGTTTTAAAGTGTTTTTCTGTAAACACAGCTTGGATTGATTGTAAGATAAATTTTGCAGTTTTGTCATAAGAGGCTTTTGTTATCAACATGATATTCGCGTAGAATTTATTCTTTCTGTTGTTTATCCATTTTGAGACAGACTTACCAGCTGCTTGAGGTCAAGTTGTTTAACCGCAACTATTTGACCTGTCTGTGTTTAATTTCCACCATGAATGAAATAGACGAGAACAGAAAACCCGCTCACTAGAGGGTATACTAACAAAGTAAATACACCCAGTTTGCAAAAATAGTGGACTTTAACTCTCCAGACCGCGCAAACCTTAAGTCTACTTTAATCCATATTGTATCGCCGCACAGGGGACCTCGATGACATAGGGTTGATTTATATTGCATGAGGAAATTGCGCAAGATCTGCTGTTTGATACTAATATTGACCGCTTCAGCGCTCAGTTGCGTCAAATATTTTAAAATGACCGCGAAACCTATCATTAGTGGGGTCTTAGTAGATAAGCAGTTGCAGAGAATTTGGAGGGAAATCACATGGATGATAATACTGACCGCTTTTCCGCTCAATTGAGCCGGATATTTTTAAAATGACCGCGAAACTTATCATTAGAGGAGTCTTAGTAGATAAGCTGTTGCATGGCGGTAGAATTTTGGAGGGAACTCACCTGGATGATAGTACTAACCGCTTCTCCGCTCAATTGCGCCAAATATTTTTAAAATGACCGCGTGACCTATCATTAGAGGAGTCTTAGTAGATAAGACGTTGCAGAGAATTTGGAGGGAACTCACCTGGATGATAGTACTGATTGCTTTTCCGCTCAATTGCGCCGGATATTTTAAAATGACCGCGATACCCACGCGGGAACAATGATGAACTAATCTCATCACTGAGCCCACCTGGGAAGCGCACAAAGGTTACAGGCGCGCGCGAGAAAATAGTATTTCTCGCGCGATATTACCTCAGTGACCTTGATTAGGAACTGGAACCGCCATAACCCCCTCCACGGACCGTCATCTGTGGAGTGGAACCGCCGGAACCGCATCCACGGACCGTCATCTGTGGAGTGGAACCGCCGGAACCGCCTCCTAGGACCGTCATTGGCTACTACTCTGTGGGTAGTCGCATTTCTTGAGCATATTGGTAGCCAAACAAACGCTCTGCTAAAGTTCTATTAAAACGCTCAACAATCCCCTGGTCACGATGGATATCCACACTGCCTCGCCTCATTTTAACTTTATGCTCTACAAGCACTTGACTGATCGCACCCATACACTCTCTCCCGGGATCTACTTGAAGAAGTTTGGGCCAACGGAGAGGCCCGCGCTTGTAAATAAGTTTGAGGGCTGCGGCCACCTCTGTAGCTTCTTTTGTCGTTAGGGCCTCCGCAGCTTTATAGCGACTTGCCACGTCAACCATAGTAAGGGCGTATTTATAAGTTTGTCTACGGACTTTATCATGAGGCAAAAATAATTCGATCTTCTTGATGGATATCATTCGGAACTGAAACGTCAAATTTTGGTCGTGGGATTTGTTTAGGAGCAGGAAGAGTTATCTGTCATATTGCCTGCTTCGTTAACCATGATCGGGCCTCATTTTCTGAGACCTTCGCGGCTTTAGCCAGAGGTTTTATAGCCGCCACCCCCTCCAATAACCTCTCGGACTGTAGTAGATTCTTGTGAATTTTTTCTCTATTTTATAATAATATCATTCCAAATGTTTAGTTGTGTTTATAAAACCGACTATAGAACAGTGTATTTATGTTAATGGCATCCACACATTGACTTATGGGCATTACTTACTATAATACAAGTGTATTTATGTTAATGGCATCCACACTTTGACTTATGGGCATTACTTACTATAATACAAGTATAAGACCTCCTTAATTTCTCTTAATATCTTATTTTTAGGGTGGTACCTGATCAATCTATTCAGTAGCCTAATATTATCCACACAAAATTTATTGAAGAATTTTGGATCCTTATCTGTTGCTGTTATTAATTCTTCCATTTCCTCTTTCTCAAATGCATGGTGGATACCATATTTATCAGAAAGATTTTTAAACTTCTGGATACAACACCACATTTTAAATCCTTTTTGTGTATGAATTTCACACACCATTATATTAGAGAAAAAATCAACGACGATGGGAATTGAACCCGCACCGACTTTTTTTGCAAAATCCTCTCTGTGTACACTAGGCCCTGAGGTCTTAGATAGAGAGGATATTTTATACACAGTTAGTTGCCCCAGGGCCCACTCAATCCATTGGTATTAACTTACGAGCTTTAAAGCCGCGCCATAGGTTACCAATCATTCACTCAAGCAATTCATTGGTATTAACGTACGAGCTTTTAAGCCGCGACATAGGTTACCAATCGTCAGTTCAGTCAGTCAATGTGTACACATTAATATATGGTTAACCGTTTGTATATATACAATGTAGTACCGTTGTGACTCAAAAACATTTAACGAGTATTGATTACGTACATTTTAATTATAACTATACTAGACCTTTTTTTTATAAATATTGATTATATACATATTGATTTATACCAATTCATTAAGTTGAAGTATTATTTTTCTAATTTTATAACGATTTATAACAATAACCTAACAAGCAAATATTTTTCCATATCTAAAAAGAATCATTTTAATTTTTCAAATTATATTCATAAACATTTGGTGTGGGTATTTTACACTGTCTAATTCTTAGATATTTAACTGTCCTATTCCTTAAAACTGATCTACAATAAGTTAAAGTACAAAAATGAGTCATGCAGTAAACTTTCTTTGAACCAAATAGACGATATATACATATCAATTTTAGTTATCCAAGCAGACGATATCTTTTATAACCTTGTAAATAGTTGAGATCCAGATTGGGTGTGGTTCACTCCACAGCTTATAAAATTTAGATTATTTATCAATCTAAACACCTATTAGAAAGAAATAGAAATAAATATATACTTCAAGAGTTTAAGCAGACGATTTAAATAGATAAATAAATTACTTACTGTTTAAAATATGTTACAGGGTTAATTTATTACTTAAAAATGTAATCTGCTGTTAGTGAACGATCAGCCCCACACAGTGGGGGTGTGGGACTGATTATGAAGTGGCGATAAAGTTTTATTATTCTGTGTAACCCTTAAAAAGTTTTAAACGGGTTAATAGATATGCGTCGGATGTGATTGTGCTTAAAAGTAAACAAATTTATATAGCGAGTTATAATTCTAATAGACCCATAAAACAAGAAATCCCATAGACCCTTAACTAGCCAGTTTTATATTGTTATAGCGGTTAGTTTGAAGTATAGAGGTTTATAAGAGGTGGCCCAGAACCCCTAGTTGGTATACTACTTTATAAGCATGGATACAAATCAGAGTCTGCTGTTTGCTCATGAAATTATAATATATTTGACTCTACAGTTTCTACCAATATCAAACATTCCTATAATGTACATTTGCGATTATAAAATGCAGCTAATAAATATTCACGATGTCATTATCTCTTACATGAATATTCAACAGGGAAAGGGTTAAATAAAATATTGGACCTACCGTTAGATAAAACATAAGCGGCGATCGCAAATATACCAAAAAGCGACAATGTCCAGAATACTCTTTTCGCCGTCATTGTGACAACTGCCGCCTTTAAACATGGTTGTCACAACTTATAACATGTCAACAGATATTATCGACGAAAGCAATGCAATATAAATTGTACAGGTAAATCCAATCGATCACTGTAGAAATAAGACGAGAGCGACTGAAAACGCCACAGCACACTTGGAATCTGATATACAATATCTATTTAGAGTAATATTTTATTACTTGAAAGTTCCCAAAATCCAGAAAAGGACCTTCAGTTACAGAATTAAGCGTCCTTATGAAACAACTCATATTTCCCAGTCGTTTTTAAACTCGATCTGAACGTGTTAATACTACGAAGACACCGTCAATGGAACTCGGTTTGTAAAATAACTTCACCACATCCTTAAACACGTGTAACTAAACAGGAGCAATAGCATAGGTTTGTCGAGTGTATACTTTATATGCCAAAATTGACAGGTAAATGTTACCATGACGCCATGACACATTAGCGACATTCATGCCTTTAGCGACATGTACGAGCTAGCTCACGGCAGTCACAAGCACATCTCCCGGTCTCTCTCTTGTTTTTCTCTCGATGCTTTTTCTGTCTCTCTGTCTGTCTCTGTGTCTATGTCTGTGTTTGTATATGCATCTGATTCTCTCTCTCTGTCTCTGTCTCAGTCCCTGTCTCAATCTGACTACGTGAATGTATGTCTATTTGTCAGTGTCTATGTGTGTCTGCATGTCTGTGTCTCTGTCTGTCTGTTTACCTGTCGGAGTCTGTATTTCTGTCTGTCTGTTGTCCGCCTGCCTGTCTGCCTGTCTGTGTTTGTTTATCTATCTATCTATCTATCTATCTATCTATCTATCTATCTATCTATCTATCTATCTATCTATCTATCTATCTATCTATCTATCTATCTATCTATCCATCTATCTATCTATCTATCTATCTATCCATCCATCCATCCATTCATTCATCCATCCATCATTCATTAATTCATTCATTCATCCACCCACCCACCAATCCATCCATCCACCAACCCATCCATCCATCTATCTATCTATATGTATATCACAATCTCATTTTAAAGAATTTGGATTGCGTCTATCAGTTAACAAATGCAAAGAGCCCCGCTGTGGACTTTGTAGCTGCATAGTGGTAGGTTCTTCCTTATGTTTAAATAACAAAGTATTCCATGTAAAGGAAAATATGAACTGCACTGTTAGAAATGTAATGTACGTTCTCATTTGTAATGGATGCAGAGAATTTTATATTGGTCAGACTGGAGACAAATTACGCAACAGAAGGACAGTGCATGACCAACAAATCAGAGATCCATCAACAATACAAATACCGTTAAGTTCTCATTTAGACCAGTGTTGCAATATCAATCCTAAATTTTCAATATTTCCATTTTACAAGTTTCACACCGATGATGTTTCAGCTAGGTTACTTATGGAAAAACATGTCATACGGGTATTTAACCCAAACTTAAACAGAATTTGATAACGTCATTTGACGCCGTTTTTATGACGTCATGACGTCGTTACTGCGGCGTTACCAAGTAACGTCATTGCTATGTATTTGTTATTCCCCTGATGAGCAGTAGTGAAATCGGTAGGGAATAAAAATGTAAATCTTCACAAGTGGTGTCAGTTTATCTTTTCAATATATATATATAAAGATGAACAGGTGCGCCCTGTATCTGCAGGATAAAAAGGAGAAAAAAGGTATGAAGTTAGCATCACACACATATTGATAACCAGTAACTTCAGACTGGTCAATGTACTCATGACAACTAGTAAAACATAAGTATGTACTGGATTATTTAGCGATTCAATCTATTTGATATAAGTTGGCACATGTCTACAGTGTCTGCAGACAGCTACCCCCCTGGCATATATTAAAGCTGCTCAAACTGTTTCCTGACGGCACTGGGTAAGTTACTGGCGTACAAAAAACTCATCTGGAAGTAAAAATGTTGGATCTACTGCCAGGGTTAGAGCAAAATCTGTAAAAGAGCAACAAAAGGTTTTTCTTTCCCAATACCCTGTTTTTGTTCAATGGAGCATTTTTTTTAATTTTGCGCCATTAATAGCTTGATTCATTATGAAGACGGATATGTTAAAAGACCACGTAGTGGCAGTTCTACTTTTGTTAGTTCTACTTTTAATAAAAACGATGCCCACATGTGGAAAAAAGTTTAGAATTTTAATGGACAGTAGCACCTGTCATAAGCAGCGTTTCATATATGGAAATACATGAGTCTTAAAGCAGGTAGTTGCTTAATGCAGCTGAAATAATGTAAAGCAGAACATTCCTATATGAGCATTCTGCATTACGTTTGACCTGCATTAAAGTACCATTTGCCATACAGACCCAGAATTAGACCTCTATTTAATGGCTTTACTGTAATATATTTGCAGATATCAACTATTTGTTTTAGGTCGTGTACACAAGGACAAACATTCTGACAAGAATGTTATTGAACCCAAACTGTTGAGAAGGCCTAACCCTAAAATATTGCGACAGGATGCACTGACAATAAATGTGTATCTGCTATTTCAACAATGTGCGTGCGTGCGTGCGTGTGTGTGTGTGTTTGCATAGCCTGGAAAGTCACTACGCCCATGTTATCGCACACCAAACAAGTCACTACGTTTTGGCAAGTCACTACGTAGTGACTTTCCAAACTGACCAAGACTACTTATTTTGCCGTTTTATGTCAGAAAATCGAAAAAACTCGGATGGTGTGAGTTTCACGGAAACACTCTCATTTTAAACACAGTCGCCGTTGTGCGAAATGTTGGAACCGCACACATCGACGCCATTCCCTGCGCAGCGCAGCGCATGCGCACTACGTACAATAATCCAATATCGGTAGATCCAATATGGCCACTAAATAATACGAGACACGGCATTACAGTTATTTGATATTTACCTAATATCTAGTTCTACTGCATAATGACTTCAAAATATCTACATTATTGATATGTTTCTGCGCACAAGAAGTGTAACATATGTTCAAACCTTAAGGTAGTTCGCGCGGTTGCTCGGCAAAAATCGAAGTTTATCCAATTACCATCATATTTGGTTCAGGTATACAGACAGTTACCGCCGACACGACTACGACGTTCATTTTAAATTTGACGTCGGTTGCTTAGCAATATATGACGTCAAAAGCGCCCTCTGGTGTAATCTAAGCAATTCACGTGTACTTGCGAATTTCTTTATTTATTTACAAATGCCGTTGCGTATTTCAATGATTCGAAAACTGTTTTGAAGAAGAAGAATAGTTCTTCAATATGATATGCGATATATGTTTTACAAGCGTAACACTTTTGTTCCGTCAAGAGTTGAAATTTGGAAAACCTATTTTACCGCTTTCTGGTATTGGATTATTTTCGCCATTTTCGTGGAATTCCAAAAAAACTAGACGGTGAAAGTTTACAAAAAAATTATATGTCATACTCCGTTCACTTCTTAACAGAAACAAGTAAAAAACAATACTTATTCGAGTTCATTTTTTCGCTACGAGTGATTTTGCTAGGTCATCTCATCATCATATTCGACGTCAACGCGACGTTAATGCGATGTGATCGTCAATAAAAGAATTAATGTCCCTATCTGTCGCTTGACTTTTACAGATAACAATGCAAAATTTTATTATTCAGAATATTTGTTGATTTTATCTTATCGAAGACATGCATTGAAATATATTTTTATACAATTTCAATTAAATATACAATTTATGAATTTATGTATAGTGCAGAAACTAAGTTTTGGGTAAAACCTTTTACAGTACATGTATATAAATTCCTTTAACGCATTAGAGTTCCATTGAAAATCATATACAACTGATTCTCTGTTTTATTAATGTATCAACACTCTCTTTACTTCCCAAAGATACCGAGTAGCAAACATCATATTACCTACATTCAGCCTACGAGTTCCTCGCAAACCGTTTCACTGGCATGCTGTTTGTCTTGACCAACGTAAAGGTGTATGCTGTAATGGGTTAAACCGTTTCATAAACTTACATTTGCACTTAATATGCATTTAACAAGCAACAACATTTTGAGAACATTTACTAATATTATAATTAGCATATACTTTGAAAATGCATAAACGATGTATCTAGCGTCAGAAAACAAAAAAAGTTTTGTTTGAACTACATTTAATTGATTCTGTACTGCTATTTACGTACATCTACTAATTTATTATCTTTTGCGTCTGCCCACCCCTCCCCCTTGCCACGGCCCATGTGCCCAAATGGATTTACTCTTCTTCCGGTGTACTTTGATATTTGCTCTTCGAGGCAATGACATTTTCGAACTTTGTACCGTTCCCCCTCCTTATCCCTTCCTCGGCGCCAGTGCTGAAATAGTTTTTGCATGTATTATAGTTGTATATCAGTTTTCTCTTCGAAAGTAACGAACATTAAGTTGTATTGTATGAATCAGGCCCACCTCAAAGTTTATTACATTTTGCGTCGTTATTACATTTTTCGTTGGTTAAAAATAAACATATCAACGCAAAATGTAATAACGCAAAATGTAATATTTCCGTCATGATATCGAACATCATTAGAATAAGTAAAACATATTGACTCTAGCAGCACCTACTCCTAATCCAGTGCATTTTGATAAGTTCCATGTCGATAAAATGAAAGTTTCGACTTTTGACCCGTCAATCTCTACTACTCTCCGCTTTCCCAGTCCCTTGTTGCCAGAAGAGGTATATATTACTTGTACATGTATATGCATTTCTCTTCGTAAGTCGCGAATATAGTCGTGTATGGAATGATTCAGACCCGTTTCAAACAAAGTTTATTACATTTTGCATCGTTATGAAATTTTGTGTTAACAGTTTTTTTTCCAGGATAATGTAATAAATCTACGCATTTTGTAATTATTACATGTATTATAGTTTGCGCTGCAATGTAAATATTTGGCAGTAAAACATTTGATACCGTATCAATTGATTGTATTTATTTTCTTATGTATTTTCAAAGCAGATTTTTTTGTTTATTGTTTTAGATCCATTTCTTATTCTTTTAAATCCAGTCATATCTTCTCACGGAAGAATGCATGAATGAATGAATGAATGAATGAATAAATGAAATATTTTTTTAATGAGTGTACTGTAGCTCAATTAGTCATTATGACTAATCTACCTTGAGGCCCTGAAACAAAAGCATTTAATACAAAATACAAAACAGTAAAACATATATATAATATATATATGCACAAGAAATCAATGTTCAGAAATAAACTCATTGCTCGCTAAGTAATGTGTCTGTATAATTAAAAAATGTTGTCTGCTTCAATTTGTAGATCTATTCTTCAAGGACACGCATTTGGATCCTTAAAAAACGTCGAGTAACTTGGCGTATTATCTGGATCCAATCTGTTATCATAGTTTTGATTTGCCACTAGCATCCAAATAATTAATATAAAGATGAATCTAGCTTAACTGTTGCATAAATGAAGTGCATTTATAAATGCCTTTTACCCCGATTCAAGTGGATGAATGCACGCGCTATTAACCCTTCGCTTGCTATTCACGTCAATATACGTACCTGTAAATAGTGAAGACCCAGATGAGACAGTTCCTGCAGGAGCTGTCTCATCAGGGTCTGTATTATTTACAAATTGATTGTGCAACCAGTGCAGTCCACAGCAGGCCAGGTGCACAGTAAATGTGCCAATTAAGTTAGCATCTGGGTCAAAAATACAGTTTCTTGTATTTGTTCATTATATCAATTTTTATATGACTTAATGTATATAAAGCGATGTCCAGTTGTTAAAAAGATAACTTTTTGCCCATAGTTTTATATTTTCACATGTGTCTGTCACTAGGTATACAAGGGTACGGACATTACAACTTAATGCATTACAGGGTTATATCTTAAATTCACTGACCAACTGGTGTGTTTAACAGCTTTTATTTTTCACTGACATACATACACATCTGTCTACTTTCGAACAAAAATAACTTCATGTGAAATAGTAGTGAAAAATATGTCTTTTGTGAAGGATCTAATTAACACTCAAAGTGCAAACTGAATTAAATTATTTTCATTCTGTGTATTAATAATATGTTTCCTAAATTTAAGTTGTCAGGGACCTTAAAACGGGTATAATAACACGAACTCATGTAGATGAAATGAAAATATCTTACATTTTAAACATAAATACAGATTAATGTATTCTATCAACCTTTTTGCATGGGGGGACGGACATTACACTTTTCAGGACCGGACACTGCAATTCTCCTGGCATAATGTAAAAAATGATTTTGAAGGTACATAAGTATTGTGTATGCCCACATGGTTTTAATTCTTATTCATTTTATTCATTTGAGAGTCAATAATTACATTAATTATTATAGGTAAAAGGTTGATCAATTTGTTCGAATATAACCCAGTGGTATATGAAATAATTATAATTTAACAAAGATAGGATGAATAAACTTGAATGAAGACATTTTGAAACTCTTTGAAAAATAATGGTTGTAACATTTTTTTTTTCATTTCAAACAGTTTGAATCCAGATCAGATTAAAAAAATGGTTGATTAAAACTCATGCTGTTTGTCCATACTTTGTGATTCATTGTACAATCAAATTATACTTTCCAATTTATATCAATTTAAACTTACTTCAGATATCAAATCTGAAAAGTTAAAATTAAACTATTTAACCCTTACAATGTAGGAAGCCAGTTTATGAGACATTGTGTAGACCTTGATCAGTGGGCTCATGGAGGGGCCCCTTACCAGGGTCTGCACTGTTTTATTTTGCAGACATAATTTTGGTGCAATCACCAATCTAGACTAAAATGCAGGTCTTTCAGTCAGACAATAGACATTGCACTTTACAATTTCAGTGACTTTATTAAGGTAATGACCCAGATCAGACATTTAATATTAATAACGGAACAGATGGTTAAAATACAATCTTTCTTACTGGTGCCAATATTTATGAACAGTTTCTGATCACTATCCGAGCTGTATCAAATTTATATTTAAATTATCTTTGTGGATATTGAAAGTCTAAATTTAATTGCAGAGGAAAGAAATTCGATTAAAGCTGAAGCTTTTTTCTTGAACTTGTCACTAATGTGATATATCTGATGTCGGTACCCCTATTTCCTCCCCGGTTGAGCGCATTTCCTGCCTGCCTTAGGCCCCTTACCCCTCTTTGATATGCAGTAGGTGTTGAATAAACAAGTCCTTACTAATTAAATTTGGAGGTCATGACACAAAAACAAAACAGCAGGGTGTCAAGTTCTCAACTACTTTGAGATTAATGGTAACTTATCTATGATAGTGCTGGACTGTTATACAGACACTACTGTAATGGGCCAACTGTAATGTCCGTCCCCCGACTTGTAATGTCCGTCCCCAATACAAAATATTGTGTAATTTTTTTATTTGATGATTTGTTTTTTAAATAAAGACTTTTTAACATTAAAGTAGTAGTCTGAATGTGGTTATTGTACACAGCCATGTACATGTATTTATTTTAGGTTTAGAGTTAAAATGAAAATTTATTAGTATTTCACATGGCAATATCTTTAAAAGTATGTAATTTTGGAAAAAAAAACACTTTCTCTATGTGCATACTATATTTTTACAAACAGTAGACTTATTTATACTAAAATAATTTTCAAATTTAGCTATATTATGTAATTAATATGGCTAATAAGTCCTCTAATGAAACATATTGGAGAGGGGACGGACATTACAGGGGACGGACATTACAGATAACTTTTATACTTTGCTGGAAAAACATCATTTAATATGCAGTCATAAGGAAAATTGATGGTGAATTGATGAAAGGCATCTACTAGGCTTATGTTAAAATGGTTGACACTACATAGATATGGTTAAGTAAGAGTGGTGGGGGGCGGACATTACATGATTTTTGACGCAAACCTAAATGAGATACTAAAACTGACAAAAATCAAAAACGTACACTTTATGGAGAAAAATCGTATACTTGGATGATGTTATCAGTTTTATGATCAGTAATACATTAATTTCATTATACTATTTTTGTTGAAATTATGTCAATAATAGGATGAAAGGGTTTGTCCGATTTAGCAACCATTACATCGACACGCTTTTTGCTATTTTGCATGTAACTTCATATTCATGAAAGCAAGATCCTTACATTAATATATTAAATTAAACAGAAACAAATTCTTCTGTTGATAACATTGTACTTCATAACCTGTTACTATTCAGATTCTAATAATAATGACTTGAAAATAGGCAAAAAAGTGATGCTAATTCATTACAGCCAAATTCGGCACTTTTTTGCGTTTAAAAGTTGCATAACTTCATAACGGATAAAGATATGTGCTTGAAATTTTCAGCACACCTGCAGAATTGCTTATAGATAGAAATAGTAAACTTGCTTCTCCCTTGTAAATTGAATCTTTGGAGAAAAGAACATGTACATTGTTTTTTAAAGAATTGGCACATTTACTGTGCACCTGGCCAGCAGTGATTGCACAGCGAAATACTTGTACACAGTGAAGATATATGTAATTATACAACAGGGCATGGGTAAAGAAAGAGAAATGTAATTTAAAATTCAGCAAGAGAAGGGTTAAAACCACATATTTGTGACGTCATATACCCACGCTATCATACGAGAAAATATTTTTGCTCAGCAGTTTTAGTTAAAATAAAATGTTATCTGCTTCAAAATTAGAAAAATGCAGTTAGAGTGTAAACTAATTGAACCTGATGAGACGTCGAGTTATTCAACGTCTCATCTGGATCCAAAATGTATGCACAATGTTTATGACGGATTGAATGAATGAATGAAAGGCTAGAGAGTAACCCAATTAATCTAAATGAATGAATGAATGCTAAAATACTTTATTTAATGAGGGTAGCTCATTAGGTACTCCGAGGCCTTGTTTATCAGTACATTTCATACATTTATATGCAAAAAATAACAATCACAGATCATAATAAACAATGTGTCCAATGCAGATATTACGCTAAACCATTTCAATAACGCAAAATGAAATCAGCATAATTATATATACAAACTACATAAACAAAGTTTCAAATAGAACTGAACCAAGCAAGAAACTTCTGTGGGAAGTTTCCTTCATGGGTCTGTTCCATTTGCGCCCTGTGTCCGTGAATGAATGAAACACTTTATTTTACGAGGGTAGCTCGGTTAGTCAAAAGACTAATCTACCCTCGAGGCCCTCATGAAGTGTCTGATATGGGTTTGCTCTATTTGTTTTTAATAGAAGAAAAACGTTTTTTCTGATGAAAGACAATTAGTTTTCAGGAATATTAAGACTACAATTTCAAGTCATACTGATATTTCAATGAATAATTAGTGTAATAAGAAGAGTAATTAGCCCATATAATATAAAAAAGATCTGGAACAGTTGTATATATATATTTCAACGTCGCGTTGACGTCGAGTATGATGACGAGATGACCTAGCAAAATCACTCGTAGCGAAAAACTGAACTCGAATAGGTATTGCTTTTTTTACTTGTTCTTGTTAAGAAATCAACAGAGTATGACATATAATTTTGTTTATAAACTTTCACCGTCTAGTTTTTTTGGAATTCCACGAAAATGGCGAAAAACAATCAATATCAGAATGCGGTAAAATGGGTTTCCCAACTTTCAACTCCCGACTTAACAAATGTGTTACGCTTGTAAATCATATATCGCATATCATATTGAAGAACTGTTCTTCTTCTTCAAAACAGTTTTCGAATCATTGAAATGCGTAACGGCATTTGTAAATAAATAAAGAAATACGCAAGCACACGTGACTTGCTTAGATTACACCAGAGGGCGCTTTTGACGTCATATATTGCTAAGCAACCGACGTCAAATTTAAAATGAACGTCGTAATCGTGTCGGCGGTAACTTTCTGTATACCTGAACCAAATATGATGGTAATTGGATAAACTTCGATTTTTGCCGAGCAACCGCGCGAACTACCTTAAGGTTTGAACATATGTTACACTTCTTGTGCGCAGAAACATATCAATAATGTAATTATTATGTGCATATATTAATGCATCCAGGTAATTATTATGTGCATATATTGATGATAACAAAAATGGTCCTCATTGCTCTTTCATCATATGGTAATATATACCATGGCAGGGGCGTAGCTTGAACTTATTGAACGTGTAGGCACCCGAGTGCTCATAACACGTGGGGGGTCCGGGGGACCTCCCCCTGGAAAACTTTTAAACCTAGATCATAAATCCTGCACTCTGGGGTATTCTGGATGACAAATGACAGAATAAAATTAGACTATGTTTCTCCATGATCTGATTTTCTTTTGAAAGAATTACCGTCTTGGTCACTAGGCCGTCATCTCGTAATTATCATATGTCGACATTAAATTACAACTTTAAAACATACAAAACATACAACCAACAACCAAAATCGACATTGTTATTGCACGAGCCATTAATACTGTAATATAAGCCCAAGCTGGTTTAGAGAGCAAATATATTATGTTAGTATCCAAATATAAACCAGCTAATGGTGATTCTTATAATATTCTGTTGCTATATTGTGAAATATTAAGTGAAACTGCTACATTAGCTGACACTTATATACAAAACACAGAAAAAACTCCTATTTACTGTTTTGAACAGATGTTCAGTAAAACGGAGATACTAGATCCAAAGTGTTGATGCTTAACTCTCTCTATTTCACTTGTCTCTATTTCATTCAGAAACAAATCCGTTTTTCTACATCTGCGTAATGCAAATGTGTTAATGACTCGTTCAACATCAATGTCGATATGCTTATGAATATGCAGTATGGCCAAGCCAGAGTCTATCCATTCCAATTGTGGTATGTAGATGGTTTTTATACGCCCGCTGGGCAAAACGGGATGTTAATTATGGAATGGCACTGTCCGTCTGTATGTCCGTCTGTAACATCTCTAACTCAAGTTCTGCTTTTTGGATCCTTCTCAAATTACACTACAATGTTTATCTGGACATGCTACAGTAGCATGGATGTGTCCTGGTATGTATATCATACGGCCAATGTCGCACAATTGGACTTAGAATTTGCGTTTAGCAAATATGTTAACCTCAGTTTATGTTAAACAAAGCCTCGACGGGGGTATATTGTGCCCAATGGCACTCTTGTTTATCCTCTTCATGCCACTAAAGGACCGCTCGCCATAATAATGCAGTCGCATTTCGTACCAAGATTTACGGTGTTTGAATGATTATGTGACAGAGCTCCGATATTAACCGGTTAATCGCGGTTACTACTCCCGATTAATTCAGCACTATAATGAACTTCAATATTATAATGAAAAAGTAGTAAAGTCAAGCAGGCAAAGCCACATACAAGACGCAACCACCACCAAAACACTGATAGACAGCATGACACAAGTTAAAATATGAGTAAAATATGCTGCCAAAACATTACTGTTTGATGACGTTTGCAAGATGATGACGTAAATTTACAGGATGATGAGACTGTCCGCGTGACAATTATTGATTTATGCATAAATATGACTATTAAAGCTTTTTCTATTATGACGCACCATGAACATTAAACTTTGGTTTTCCAGATAGATGGCCTAGATTCTGTTAAACTTATAATTTTAATTTTATTACTTGAATTTCAAAATAAATACAATGTAAGCAAAATTGGCTCTTTGAAAAGTTTGGCTTTCAAATATGTTTATACGCACGTGCGTATTGTGCGTAATGGGCGCTACGCCCTTGCTATTTTGTTCATGAATATTCAGCAGGTATTGAAATTTGAAATAAACTGTAAAACATAGAACAGGGAAAGGGTTATTAAGGATTTACGACAAACTCATTGATTCAAATTAATACACATCATTTGAACGCTTACTCCCAAACCTCTGACGGGGTCATCTTCAACATTGCAGGCTAAAAAAAGAACATAGTAATGTAAGAAGAACAGTGGAGGTCAAGGTTATTCAGGGTCTCCGCCCAAGGCGCCAATGGCAAAAGTATTCTGATTCATAATCTGGCTTTAAAACATCAAGACTGGCGAATTTTGTGACGAAAGGAACATTTTTGGAATTTATTTCTATTTAGAATACTTTTGATTCTCAGTGTAGAGAAGCAAGTATATCTGATTAGAATGACATATTGCTCCCAGAGTGGGATCAGTACAATTTAACGGAAGACGAAGAATGTGCAGCATGCTTGATGGGTAACAAAAAAACTTACTCTGACACAAATCAATGAAGTGATTGACATTTTTGCACAAAATAAAATCAAGTAACCTTCACTTTATAAATAGAATAAATATGGTGAGAAATTGTGGCATTTATATAAATGTTTTGAAGAGTTAAAAATTGTTTGTGTTGATATACATGTAATTATGTTATGAAGATTCTTAAAGTTAAACAACATCCTGAACATTGTGGAACAACATTAACCCATTCCCTGCTCTATGCTTATTTCAAATTTCAATATCTAGTTAATATTCATGAACATGTAACATGATGAAAAAGTTGTGATACGACTGGAATCAACTCGAACCCAGGGCCTTTGATTTACCACCCCAATACTACATTTTATATATATACACACATGAATTCTTACTCAAAGAACAATCTGTGAGTTTCTTATTAAATTACATTTTTTTACATATAAATCACCCTGTGGAACCGTTATTTACGTTGGGCGTCAAATGTAGATAACCTGCAGGGTGATTTATTATATATATTTTCCGGAAATTCAGCTTTTCCGGAGTTTTTTTTTCTAAACCCTTGCATAATTATATTCAATATATTGATGTGATATTTGGTATGTAGCTTTAAAAAATGAGTTACATATCAAGTTTGAATTTTGTTACACTACATTGATTTTTAACGGAATTACAGCAATTTGACTTTAGGAAATTTCAGGTTTTCCGCAGTTTTTTCTTAACTGTAGCAGATATTGTAGTGATTTATTTCTATAACCCCCATCTCTGTGTCAAATGTGCTAGTGGGGGTATTCATCACATTTAGTGGTAGTTCTAGTTTTTGTGCCACCTGCCTAAAGGTTGTGTGTCACTTAGGGATCACTTTTCCGTCGTCTGTCCGTCTGTCTGTCCGTCCGTCTGTCTGTCCGTCACACTTTCTATTTTTTGGCTGTCATTTCTAAACTAATCATTATAGAGCTTTCAAATTTCACACAAAAAACAAGCATGATTAGAGGAAGTGTCATGCACAAGGGCCACAACAAATATTTTTTGAGTTATTCCCCTTTTTCATATTAACAATTAGTTTTTGTGTCAGCTGCGAGCACGTGACACATGTGTTCTCCGAACACTCTTGACTATAGAAACATATAGTAAAACTTTGAAATTTTCTTCTCTGAAACTAGAAGGTTCTTAGCTTTCATATTTGGCACATGTTATATCATCATGTTCAGGTCCTCTACAAAAAGTTATATAAATTATGCCTCTGGGGTCAAAATTGACCCCGCCGCAGGGCCGGCTAGTTATCTATAGAAACATATGAAAATATTCTCTGATTGTCTGGTGAGCGATATCAGGGCTTTTCAGGCCCTCTTGTTGGAGTTATTCCCCTTTTTTGTCCGGACAATAACTCTTTATCTACTGGTTCAGTTGATTTGATACTTTATACATGGAACAAGCATGATGACAGAAAGTATCATGCACACGTGCCATAACTGTAGCATCAATATTTTTGGAGTTATTCCCCTTTTTCATATTTTCTTGTCATGACAATAACACTTTATCTAATGTTTCAATTGATTTGAAATTTAACATATGGAACATGCATGATGAGAGAAAGTTTCATGCACAAGGGCCATAACTCTAGCATCAATATTTTGGAGTTATTCCCCATTTTCATATTGTTTTTCTTATGATTTTTACAAATACCATTCAGGTTGGTCATGTATATACCATGGTCAAGTACACCATGGGTGGGTGGATGTTTCAAAGGAGGTTTTTTTATAATCCGGTGGGGACTCGTGTATTGCATAGCAATACAACATTAACTTGTTCTACTTGTAAGAATTAAATGACATGGATGTGTTTCAAATCAAATTATATATATTTTGCATATGATTCTTACATATTTGTTGATTCTCCCATGTTGTTTAGAAATCGGGTATTTAGACACAAACATCCATTAAAATGACCATTAGTGGCCATGTTCAAAGGATCATATATTGGGGGAAAAGCATGGTGATCCTTAGTTTAGTGGCATTTCAATGAGTAAACCATAAACTTCATATGTGCAAAGTTTAAAACAAATCGGTCTGTTAGAAAAAAAATTGTGATATACGCCCATAAATCACATTTATATATCACTTAAATTAGAAATACAAAGAAGAATGTGGGTTTTTTTAACTTTAAGCCAGAAAATAGAATATATAATTGTGTTTTCAAATGATGTTGATGATGAGATCCAGAATCAGATCTATATTATATCATAAGCAAACAGGATAGCAATCAGGCAGCTCCTACATACAGAAGCTGTCAGATCTGGGTCTAATGTGTTTGCACAGGAATTGAAAGGAGTATTTACGAAGTAACAGGTTAATCCTTTACTCCGACATTACTCGGGGTTAAACCTTTATAAGATAAATATGCCGTTCTACACCTTTGCAGACAGAGAAGACCCAGATCAGACAGCTCATGTGGGGTCTGCTCTGCTTGTTTTAAAAATATAGATATGATTCTGCAGTTTCTTTGCTGGCCAACCTGAGGACTGGGGCACTTTCCCTGTTAAATATTGATTATTCATGTACGAAATAATGACAGCATTTATATTTATTAACTTAATTTTAAATAATGGCAGTTGTACACATGGATATTGATGCACATTAAAAGTAATTAAAGTCATACCTGTGCTTTAAATTAAATTTCATGTGAGGGAAATCCTGAGGAAGAAGGAGAGGGACAAGGTAAATATTGTTTTAGTTTTTTGAGTTATTTTGTCAGCTGGGTTCCATAATTTGAATGTTTACATAATTGACAAGTCGGTTACCTAAATCAATTCGAATAGACGCTTGCTGGGCAAAATGGTGTAGTCTGTTAGCGTTGAAGTGTTGGAAAAGATATAATCGGATCTGTGGCAGTAGAATGCATTGTCACCGGTATGCGAAATTCTTTTTTAACATGTTTCATAATTTCTCATCAGGATCTACCAAAGAAAAGAGCGTCAGATTCGCTCCCGAATAAGGATTTTAGTGAAATCGAACACTTGTTCGCCAACTATATCGTTTTGACTGGATTCGGTCCCGTTTCGGTTTTGTGGTCAATTTGATTAAGTAATAAAATATGCCTACATCAGCACACCGTCAGTGTTTGTATTAAACGAACTCATATAAAGTCACCAAATTAATCTTCAAAAGAGGAGCAGTGTGATCCCTTATCCAGCTATGAAAGTCTGCGTATGGGGAAACTCTCGTATGCTTCATTTTAAAGCTCCACAAAATGACTTTTTGCAGAACTAACAAAAGACAGATTGCGTGTCAGACAGCTTTGAGCCGGGCGAGACGCCGAGTTACTCAGTGTCTCATCAGGATCCAAGCTGTTTGCATATGTCATATTGGCAGGGTAAGGGTTAATATCCGATCGCTACGCAGTACCCCCCCCCCCCGTATTTCTGTGTTGCAATGTTTGCTCTCGGGGGATCACCTCCCTTCAGAATTTATTATATTTACATGTACTTGATTTCTGGAATCTTCCCATCTCTTGTCTTGTTCTTGCAATAAATATACTTTTCAGGTTTGTTTGAATTTGATTTATTCTACAATATTATTTTTTTTTATCTCGACCAATAGAAGAATAAAGAAGATTATTCTACCTAACTGGGCATCGGTATAACCTTTTAGATTAAGTTTTCATGAAGAGCCTTTTCTCATGCACTACAAAAAGGTTTGGTTTGAAGCTTTACACCCTTTCCTTAACATTTGGTTGAATTTTGACAATAAGAGTTTTAGTCCAGGTTTGGGTTCAGTTGTTTTGGTTATTGTTTTCATGAACTGTCATACCTTTTCTTAATTTAAGCGTGAATTGTTCACTTCAAGAATATTCCTTAACTTAATGATTAGAATGTAAGCTTTTCAAATTGTTTTTGCTTTGACGAAATTGTAAATTGGATCTATAAAATTCTATCAGTGAACAGCGGACCCTGATCAAACTGACCCTACATGAGTCGTCTGATCTGGTTCTACTCAGTATGCAAAGGTGCGAAAAAGCGTTTATATTAGGGAACATTATTTT
Organism: Azorinus chamasolen; assembly: GCA_963576725.1. Classification (NCBI taxonomy): domain Eukaryota; kingdom Metazoa; phylum Mollusca; class Bivalvia; order Cardiida; family Solecurtidae; genus Azorinus; species Azorinus chamasolen. The sequence continues at coordinate 78,823,120 of OY755243.1, forward strand.
ATAAATTAAAGGAGGTATTACTGGTTAACTACAAATCATCGGATGACCCTTAAGGACAAAGTCCACCATTCTGGACTGCATTCTGACTATGCCCGTTTTGATTAAAGTGTTACGGTTATATAGTTTTTCATGAAGTGACATAATCAGTTTCCACAGTTGAACCCTTTCCCTCATATAAACTCATGTTCACGATTTGGCAAATAGAGTAGACCCAGATCAGACTGATCCTATAGGAGTCTGCGCTGTTTGCTTATGACACGATATAGAAATGACTATAAGGCGGTACTCTCTTTGTCACCCTTCCTTTTGTTTGCATTGCGTCTTTGTGCTTGTGGTTTGTTCATGTTGTGGAACGTTTGTCCCTGGTTCTTGTGTGTCTTTTGGTGTTTTCTGTGTTCATTTCGTGTGTGTGCGTGTGCGTTTGGGTGTGTGGTTGTGTGTGTGTGTGTCATGCTGTCTATCGGTGTTTTGGTGGTGGTTGCGTCTTGCATGTGGCTTTGCCTGCTTGACTTTACTACTTTTCCATCTATAGTCTTTGTCAGAGCAAAACATTCCCCTGACAGTATTACATTGTGAAAAGTGAGCTAATAAATATTCACGATATCATTTTGTCTTATATAAATATTGAATAGGTAAAGGGTTAATTTCTTCCTGCCACTGGCAGATTACGGAGGGTCTGATAGCTAGATCTACAATCATGATCGCTCTAGTTTCATGTTATGCTTATTCAAATGTTACAGTACCCAAATGTTTAGTCATTGTGTTTACATATTTGAAACCAGGTCCATGAATATTTCATCAGTTCACGATAATACTTCGACATATTTCACCACGTTTAGTGTCGTTTACTCATCAGGTAACATGTCAATTGGTGAGTATGCTATTAACAGAAAACCTTTTACGCCTTCGCAAACAGAGTAGAACTAGAACAGACGGCTCCTGTAGAAGCCGTCTGATCAAGGTCTGCTCTGTGTGCTTAAGAAACAATATACATTTGATTCTACAGTTTCGTCTGTGGTTAAATGCCCTGTGTTCATATGCCATTATAATAATTCGACAAATTAATACTTAACCATTTCACCAATGCACCACAACAAATAGTGCAGTCCAAGATCAGACGCCACCTTTACAAGGCGGCGTCTGATCAGGGGCTTCACTATTTGTCTCAATCTCTATTTCTATATATGTGCTTTATTCCTTTGAAGTTTGCATTTATTTATCTCATTTCCTTATTTTACTGAATGATTTAAAAACTTGGATTGCAGACGACAATTAGAAGTTTGGCACCGAAAGGGTTAAGATACCATAATTCAGAATCACAGATACAGGTGCATACTCAAATAAACAATTATGCATGACTTGATCTCTTCATTAATATTCATTAACTGTAAAAACATTCAGGCCAAATTTTGCTTTGACCAAAGCTGTAGGATCAGAGTTTTAGGAGCAAACCCTGTAGAAGCCGTCTGATCTGGATCTACTCTGTTTGCAAAGGCGTTAAAAGGGTTTATATGAGTGAAATGGAAGAGTATTGTTTCATTCAGATTTTTGACACCAACTTTTATTGGGCTGCGAAAGCAGCCCAATTTCATACGACTTTGAATTTTGACCATGCGTTTCTGCGTTCCTGTATCTATTAAAGCCAATCTTTTTAATAACTATGGTTTACTGTGAGACAAGTTTTGATTGATATATATTCATTATTATATTCATATATTTTTCCCAGCGGGGGCACATATTATTTTTGTCGGGGTTATTCCTTTCTTTTCTGCCATTACCAAGTTTCAGTGAAAATGCTAGTGAATTCGGTATAACTGATTAAAATCACCTTCTCAGTGATAGCAGTCAGCGTGGTGTAAGGGTTATAACGATGGACTAGGAAATGTGGAGTCGTGGGTTCGATCCTCGGTGGAAGCAAACTATTTTTCTCTCATTCTTTCTTAGCACCCTTAGTTTACGTGCTTTTGGTTTAAAACTATTTTGTACATAAAAATATGTCCTGTGTTAAATTTATTTAGCTGAGACTATTACTCGTGGTTTTGTTGACCGTTTTACATATTTTACCATTGTGCATGAATTTTCTTCCATTTAAATGTATATCTTATACTAACCTGTTCTTAATTTGGGGACAATTTAAGTGAAAAAGTTAATGAGCACTGAGTCGACCTATTCGAATAATTTCATGTAGACTGTAAGTATGGGATTTTGTATGCCTTGTGAACATCACTTAATGTGATAATGGTTTCTACGTCAGTGTGTTTCAGCAAATGAATAACATTAATCTGTGACTTAATTCTGTGTTCTTCTCGTGTGTTAGCGTGTGTTTGGTTGTGTGTGTGTGTGTGTGACATGCTGTCTATTGATGTATTGGTGGTGATTGCGTCTTGTATGTGACTTTCTACTGTATGCGTGTGTATGAGTATAAATTGCTATGCTTTCTGTAGGTGTTTTGGTGATGGTGGCGTTTTGTGTGTGGCTTTTCCTGCTTGACTTTATTACTTTTTCATTAATGTGTATTATTGGTGTCATACACAGGTATTATGAATCATGGCTCATTAAAACATTCCCCCGTTTCTGCTATCAATTTATACATTACAGTCATGTTTTCCCAATGTACATTGTATCTGTTAACTAAAAGTACTAAACAATATTGCTCCCTCTTTTTCTTCTATCCTGCTTAAAGACATGTTACGCAGCCATTTTACGCTTGCGTAAAACCTTGATTGTCTCCTACTTATCTACTTTCAGAATTTGTGTACGTCACAAAAAACGTGTGTCATATGAATGTGTGGGGCCGTAAAAAGTCGCACCGTACTTCATTCTCATTGTTGTTATATATTCTTGTCCTTTAGGATCATTAGTGTCGATGTTATTAGTTTTGAAAAATGAAAACGGCTTAAGCCGGTGCTAGGTGCGCGCGAGTAATGTTGCACTTTTAAAAACTTCTCATGAGCAGACTCAATAAAAACTAAAACCAAGTCTGCAATTTTCTCTTTGCACATTACTGCTTTTGCTTAGGAATGATCATCTACTTTCAGAACTTATATACGTAATGTAGAGCAGATTTCCAAAAGAACGGGAGCCCGTCAACAGCAACTGTCACACGGAGCTGCGACAATAGGAACTGCTATGTTTGAAAGTGGTGTTTATCTGTTGGGTTCATGTTTCCCATGAATTTCATGGGAAAATACACAACTATCGAAGTAAAACCGTATGAACTATCTTACGATTGTTTCAAGACAAACAAAAAGTGTAATGACAACCGTACTATGCTCGTTTGTCGTAAGAAAAGTGTACGATTGCTACACGACTACATGTATTGTACGCTACTTCTACGACATGTCTAATATTATATATGCTATGATCTACTACTGTTGTATGCTGTTTCTACGACTGTTTCATACTCTTTATACGACATATCTACGAATGCTGTATGTTTTTCCTACGACAGGTCTAAGACTTATATGATGTTCCTACTACAGCTATATGACTGCCGTACGTTATTTTTACGACAGGTCTACGAGTGCCGTATATTTTTCTACTATATGTCTACGTCTGTCGTATGCTATTTCTACTATATGTATACGACTGTCGTATTCTATTTCTACTATATATCTACGAGTGTTGTATGGTCTTTTTCTGCGATATGTCTACGCCTGTAGCATCTCTGTTGTACAATGATGAATTGCTTTAACGCTTAAATCCATAAACACGTAGTTTAACGCTTTTACAAGAAGAATAGACCCAGATCAGACAGCTGATAAAGAGCCGTCAACCATGAAACTATATAGATTCTGATTCAACATGTTTTACAGTAAAACCCCTCTAATGCGACCACTTAATAAATACACATGGTTGTCTTTTAATCAAATTACCATCTTTTACCACCTCGACCTAGAGTTACATTTCGCTACTTGAAGAAAAACATTTCTAATTTTCATTCAGATTATGTTCTTGTTCCTGCTGACAAGGCATCAAACAATGTAATCATTATTTGAAGATTGTATTATGTTGATGTTTTAAAGAAGGAGCTAACTGATTCAAAAACTTATATAACAGTTCAAACACCTGAAAAAGATATAGTCTCGGAACATGTAAAAATGTGCAATAATTTTAAGTCTGGTCCTAACATAAAACAACATAAACTTTCTACTTTGTACTGGATTCCGAAACTACATAAAAACCCTTATAAGGCGCGTTTTATTGCCAACTCTAGCTGTTGTACCACTACTAAATTATATATACTTTTGACGTCCTGTCTTACTACGATCAAAGAACATGTAAAACGCTATTGTGATAAAATATATGAAAATTCTGGTATTAATGTTTTTTGGTCCATAAAAAATTCAAATGATGTTTTAACAAAACTTGAAAATGAACAGTATAACATTTCTTTACTGAGCTCTTATGATTTCTCTACACTCTATACTACTCTACCTCACCATCTTATAAAGGATAAACTTATTAAATTAATAGAAAAAACCTTTGCCAGAGAAAACAAAATGTTCATTGCTTGTAATGTTCAACGTTCATTCTTTTCGAATTCAGAAGTTGAACATTACACAATGTGGACTTGCCTTGATGTTTGTAGATCTCTTACCTTTCTTTTAGATAATATATTTGTGCGTTATGGGGATACCATATATCGTCAAGTTGTTGGTATACCCATGGGTACAAATTGTGCCCCTCTTGTTGCAGATTTGTTTTTGTATTGCTACGAGAGGGATTTTATGCTTAGCTTAAAACCTGATACACAGACAGATATTGTTAATGCTTTTAATAAAATTTCAAGGTATTTAGACGATATTTTGAATTTAGATAATCCTTATTTTGAAACTATGATTTCTTCAATTTACCCAAAAGAACTATCTTTAAACAAAGCTAATCAATCTGACATTAATGCTTCATTTTTAGATTTGAATCTTTCAATTACAAATGATAAAGTTTCGTCCAAAGTATACGATAAAAGAGAAGATTTTAATTTTAAAATTGTTAATTATCCTTTTCTAGATGGAGATGTGCCACGTTCTACATCTTATGGGGTTTATATTTCTCAACTTATTAGGTTTGCCCGAGCCTGTTCTTTGCTTGAAGATTTTAACAGACGTAATTTAGTTATAACTGATAAACTTCTTAAGCAAGGTTACAGATATCACAAACTTCGGAAAACTTTTTCTAAATTTTATTATCGAAATTTACCTCTCATTAGTAAATATAATTGCAATCTACGGACGTTACTGCGACAAGGCATTTCTCAACCAGAATTTTATGGGGATGTTATCTACAAACTTAGGAAAATTCGGGGTCATATCCATTTTCATGATTTGTTTATAAAACGCATTAAAACATTTAAAAAGAAAGGTTATGATCCTATTATATTGCAACGCACTGCATGTTTGGTTATCGACCCTTTTACAGTCGGTAGCTACGCTTAACTCTTTGCTTGCGCGATGACAGGCCGAGGGTAGTACTCTATGATGGTATACTCTTAAACTTGGATACAGGATGAGCTTACCAGACTCATGTATTACTTTTTCCCTGTCGTGCCCTTAACGGCTTACCTGCAGGTGCTCTGACTTCAGCAAAGTCATTGAGTACATATTTGACGGATTGTCACAATTATTATGCTATGTTTTACATGTTGTCCTGTGTTCACCGTCGTCTATGTTGTGGGATACCTTTATTTACAATATTTGTAAAGCTAGGGTGACTTTGAGAGAAGTGTGAGGTTAGGACGTCCGTAAACCGGTTTAAACCCCCAGTGGTGTTTTTGCTACTGACCGTGCCAAGGCGGTACTCTCTTTGTCACCCTTCGTTTTGTTTGCCTTGCGTCTTTGTGCTTGTGATTTTGTTCATGTGTGGAACGTTTGTCTCTGGTTCTTGTGTGTCTTTTGGTGTTTTCTGTGTTCATTTCGTGTGTGTGTGTGTGTGTGTGTGTGTGTGTGTGCATTTGGGTGTGTGGTTGTGTGTGTGTGTGTCATGCTGTCTATCGGTGTTTTGGTGGTGGTTGCGTCTTGTATTTGACTTTGCCTGCTTGACTTTACTACTTTTCCATTTATAAGCAGGTGGTTGCTTAATGCAGCGCAAAAGTAATACAAAAGGCTCCTCTAGGAGCTTTAAGTATTACTTTTGTCCTGCATTAAGCTACCACCTGCATCTAGCACCCAGAATTATACCTCTTTTAGGTGGTCGCATTAATGGGATTTTACTGTTCTAGAGCCAAACTGTTCTTGTTTTTATGTCATTATGATTATTAAGCTTAGCCTAGTTATTATTCATCCGTACATTGTTACTTACATGAATATTCATGAAGTAATCATTAACTTGTTCAAAACTCTACTACAAGGGTGTGTGAGAACATTTTCACTAATACCTCATAATTGTGAACCCTTCTTACGTATAAACGCATTTTCATGCATTTGCAAATAGAGTAGACCAATATCAGACGGCTCCCATAGAATAATACAAACATGATTCTACAATTTCAGTCAGAGTAAAATTTTCTCTTCTTAATTATGCAAGTACAGTCGTTAATTCTAACATGAATATTGAACAGAGAAAGGGTTATTACACCCTAGCTATTTAAAACACGTGTACCAGGGTCTTTAAGAAAGGCTGCACGACCAAAGTACGTATATGTCCAATGTTACAAGAAAAACCGATATGGTTGAAATATTTAAACAGCCGCAAAGATAAAATGCAATGAAACATTAGTAGCGGTTTCCATGGTGACAACATCAGTAATATTATTGAAACTATCAGACAACACGTGGTCGTGTATTAGTCACGTTACTATTGACGACAGTCCAATGAAGCCAATTAAATAAAATATTAGGTAATACACATAGACGTATTTAAACCATTTAAGAGTTTCGTAGTTTTATTTTCAACGCATAAGTTCATGTGCTCATCAGAGTATGAACTTTGAAAAGTAAACGATTACACACGGAATCAGGTCAGTCTATATAGAACAGGAAATGTAAAATTATACAAGAAAAATACATAAATGGTAACCATTCTATTCAGTTTGTTCAATATAGTCCATGTAAAGCGAGTTATGTTGAAAAAACTAGTCGTTTTGTCATTTAACCCTTTCCTTCATAAAAACGCCTTTTCATGCATTTGTAAACAGCCTAGACTCAGATCAGACAACTCTTACAGGAACCGTCTGACCAGGGTCTGCTCTGTTTGCTGGTGGAATTTGATAGATCTGTTACTTTACTTTCTAAAATGGCTAAAATGTTCTACATTCAATATTTCATTATATTTGTTTTGTCCATGAATATTCAGCAGGTATTGAACATTGGAATAAATATAGAACTACTCCGATACGCATTTTGACGTCTTTTCAAACAGAGCATACCCAGGTCAGATAACTCCTGTTGGAGCCGTCTGATCAAGGTCTGCTCTGTTTGCTTGTGATTAATACGCTGATTATGTAGTTTATGCGGTGGTCAAAATGATTTGGAAAGTAATGCCATTCTAAAATATCAGCTAATTCATATTCATGATGTTATTATTTCTTACATGAATATTCATTAGTAAAGCGTTGATATGTAGTGTTTGTCATCATTCTATATCAATTAGCGATTTAACCCTTTCCCTGTTCTATGTTTATTTCAAATTTCAATACCTAATGAATGTTCATTAACTAAATAGTTATAAACAAATATGCAAGGTGGAACATTGTAGACAATTTAGAAAGCAAATAAACAGATATGTCAAATTCTATTAGGAAACACAGTAGATCCTGATCGGACGGCTCCTCAAGGATCCGTCTGATCAGGGTATACTCTGTTTGCAAATTCGTGAAAAACACGTTTATATTAGGGAAAGGGTTAAATAGTGATAGCAGCAAAAATAGCATCAAAGATAACATGGGGACAACTGACAGAGGCCCAGATAAGATGCGAAAATTAAAACATTTTCAAGAATAACTTCTTGATTTCTCCACTAAAGCTCATGCCGTGACCAGGTTCGAGACGATTCCGAAGAGTGGTCGCAACATAGGGGTTGATGGAGAAATGACGATCTTAGTATTTGAGAACTCTGAACAACAACAATAAACATCATTAGATTTTATACATGTACTGTACGCTATTCATGTGAGACATTAGCTGATTTTTTTATAATGGCATATGTACACAGATGATTTTTAAATCAGACATTAACTGCAGAAATAGATCTACAGTTGAACTTCGATATCTCGAACTAAGATAACTCGAAATTCGGGATAACTCGAACAAAAAGTTCAGTCCTTCCAAAACTTACAATACAGAATTGCTCTAAAATCTATCGCTACAGATATCTAGAAACACAAGTGACAGCTTAATACAAGTCTAAAGTAATGTTGAAAGTTCCTATAGGAGCTTTTAGCATTACTTTAGACCTGTATTAAGCTGTGGCCTTGAGAAATTGTTCAGATTAGAAATCAGATGACCCGAACTTCTGTTATCTCGAACTAGTTTGTATGGTCCCTTGACGTTCGAGTTATCGAAGTTCAACTGTATATTATACCATAATCAAACAGAGAAGAGCTTGATGAGACGGTCCACACATGAGTCTGATCTGGGTCTGCACTGTTTGCAAGGGTGCAAAAATGGGGGAAAGTGTTAATTTAAGAACTTATTCCACACTTACAATAGGATATATAGAACAAATACTATACCAAAGGATCAGAAACTTTTTTGGAACGGAATTCTCAGACCAGTTCCGTATACTCTGGAAAAGGTTCCTCGATGATCGTTTTATACCATGGAGTAAATCAAAAGAAGACCTTAATACACTTCACAATATTCTAAACAACTTACACGAGTGTATAAAATTTACAATGGACTTCAGTGAAAACCAACTACCATTTCTGGACTGCATGGCTATAAAAAATATAAACTTTATTGAAAGTGATATACATGTATATTGCAAACCTACTGATAGCAAAAGCTACATCATGCCACCCGAGACACACCAAAGTTAGCATTCCATTGTCTTTCACAAGACGGTTGATAACTATCACTTCAAATGAGGACACCTTCTACAAACGTGCTATCGAATATTTGATTAAGCAAAAATATCCTAAACAACTGATTCAGGCCGGTGTAATGAGGAAAAGTGCTATAACCAGGGGAGTCGTAGTACTATGACCCCCATATATATAAAATTCTGACCCCTCATATAACAAAGTGACCCCCGTAGTAGATCGACCGGGGGTCGATTTACTATATAGTACTTTGACCTCACATACGAGATAACAAACTGACACTAACAAGCGTGCATAAAAATGAAGTAAATTCCTACTTAGTTATCATTATAAATGTCTCCACCAAATGTATATGGGGCATATTGTGTTTGCCAGAGTTGTCCTTCCGTCGGTCTGTCTGTCACAGATGTTGCGGTAAGCGTAACTCAAAATTGTTAAGGTTAGACTCTTGAAATTTCACAGGAATATTGCCCAGTATGAGTTGTTGTGTACCTCCATATTTTCAGTTCTCTCCTGGTAATTTTGAGTTATTGTCCCTGAATAGTTTGAATATGCGATAATAAATGACAAATTTTGCGGCATCCATAACTCAGAAATCGTTTAGACTATATTCATTAAACTTTACAAGAATGTTGCCCAGTATGAGTTGCTGTGCACCTCCATATTTTCAATTCCTTCTTTCTATAGTTTTGGACTTATTGGCCCTGCCAAGTTGGACTTAGTCATAGTTTTTTACGAACTTTGAGCAACACATATCTCCGAATTTAATATGGCCAGAGTCTAAAAACTTCACAGGATTATTGCATAGCAAGAGCTGTTGTGCACCTTTATATTTTCAGTTTCTTCCTCGGATAACTTTGGGGTTATTGTCCCTGAATACATTAATTATAAACTTTGCAGCACTCATAACTTTGAAAGTAATGTGGATAGAGTCTTGAAATTTCACAGGCACGTTGCCGAGTGTGAGTTATTTTGCATCTTTATAATTTCTGTTCCCTGTCCCTGGTTTTAATTTGGAGTTGTTGCCCCTGACAAGTTGGAATGAGTTGTAGTTCATAACGAAATCTGAGCCACACATAACTCTAATAGGGCTAGTCTTGAAACTTCACAGAACTGTTTCCCAGCATGAATTGTTGTGAACCTTTGTGATTTACCCCTCTCTTGTTATTTTGAAGGTATTGCCCTTGATTAGTTAAAATATGCGTTAAAATAGTTAAAAGTCTGATGATTTGTACCTTGTTCAATTGTGTCAGTTCAATATTTTGTTTGTGTCAGTAGTTACATAAATGAAAAACTTCCTTTGAAAATGTCAAGGAACATATTTATAGATTGATAGATAATTTATTACATTAAAAAATATTAGAGTTGGTTCTCTTAAGACTGAAATCGTAGCAAATATATACCATTATGTATCTTCTTCACAGCTCAAACAGCAGTCATCTATTTTAAGTGATTGTTTCATACCATGTCAAGCTAACATAATAATAATTTGAATCGTGTGCCATGTGTCCTTTGAATTCCTAAAATGTTATTGCCCCTGATAAGTTATATATTTGTTTAACTGGCTCAAAATGTGTTATATACCTCAAAATTAACATATAACGACTCCCTTGCCAAAATACACCCACGAGGTGGGGAGAGGGGGTCGATATATTATATACGTGTAGTACTATGACCCCTGTGCCATTTTACTATAAAATATAGTGACTCACTTGCAAAAATACATCCACTACTGGGGCGATAAGTCATATAGTACTATGGCCCCATGCCATTTTGATATAAAATATAGTGACTACCTTGCCAAAATACATCCACCAGGGTGGAGTTCGATATATGATATAGTACTATGACCCCCATGCCATTTTACTATAACAATAGTGATTCCCTTGCCAAAATACACCCACCAGGGGGGTCGATATATGATATAGTACTATGGCCCCAGGCCATTTTAGTATAAAATATAGCGACCCTCTTGCCAAAATACCTCCACCAAGTGGGGGGGGGTCGATATATTATATAGTACTATGACCCTCATGTCATTTTACTATAAAATATAGTGACTCCCTTGCAAAACTATATCCACAATGGGGTCGATATATTATATAGTACTATGATCCCAATGCCATTTTACTATAAAATATAGTGACTCCTTTGCAAGAATACATCCACCAAGGGGTCGATAAATCATATAATACTATAATAATAATAATAATAATAATAATAATAATTAATAATAATAATATTCATGACAAAATAGTAATAATAATAATGATAATAATGATAATAATAATAATAATAATAATAACAATAATAATAATAATAATTATAATTATAATAAAGACTTTATTTAAAGAGGGAACGCATTTGGTAAAAATCCAATCTTCCATGCGGCCCTCATAACAAAAGTCTACAAAAGTCAAATTAGCAACAATCAATCAAACGGACATTATTTCAAGTAACACAGTAAAACCTCGACAATTCTAACAACCCGTTGAAGAGTCTTGATATACTAGTAGTTAAAGGCAGGTGATTGCCCAAAGCAGGACGGAAGCAAAGCAGGAAGCTACTGTAGAAGCTCCCGCCTTACCCAAGGCCAACACCTGGCGTGAACATTGTCAATGGGCTTACTTCGAGTTATCGAAATGTTCGAATATCACTGTATATACAAAACGTTTACAGTAGTTAACCTAAATACTCACGCCACAGTACTAAAGCAGGCAGTGAACTTAAATTAAACTGATATTGCAGATGTACTATTTCATCTGAAATTGTCAATATTCGATTACCTAGAAAGTCAAAATACGATACTACAACAAGAAATAGCGATTGTGTTCAATACTCGTTCAATCCTTGGAAATGTTTCAATTGCTTGTGTTTTGATGTTGGTTATCAATTACATGATCTGTTTCTATACCATTACTTGTATAGTACTATGACCCATGCCATTTTACTATAAAATATACATTGTAGTGACTCTCTTGCCAAAATACATCCACCAGGGGGGTTCGAAATATTAAATAGTACTATGTATATCGAACCCCCATCGTGGATGTATTTTGGCAAGGGAGTCGGTATATTTTCTTGTAAAATGGCATGGGGGTCATAGTACTATATAATATATCCAGCCCCAATCGTGGATATATTTGGCAAGGGAGTCGCTATATTTTATAGTAAAATGACCGAAGGGTCAAAGTACTATATGATATATCCACCAACGTGGTGGATGTATTTTTGTAAGGTAGTCATTGTAAGGTAGTCAAATTGTGCCCCTCTTGTTGCAGATTTGTTTTTGTATTGCTACGAGAGGGATTTTATGCTTAGCTTAAAACCTGATACACAGACTGATATTGTTAATGCTTTTAATAAAATTTCAAGGTATTTAGACGATATTTTGAATTTAGATAATCCTTATTTTGATACTATGATTTCTTCAATTTACCCAAAAGAACTGTCTTTAAACAAAGCTAATCAATCTGACATTAATGCTTCATTTTTAGATTTGAATCTTTCAATTACAAATGATAAAGTTTCGTCCAAAGTATACGATAAAAGAGAAGATTTTGATTTTAAAATTGTTAATTGTCCTTTTCTAGATGGAGATGTGCCACGTTCTACATCTTACGGGGTTTATATTTCTCAACTTATTAGGTTTGCCCGAGCCTGTTCTTTGCTTGAAGATTTTAACAGACATAATTTAGTTATAACTGATAAACTTCTTAAGCAAGGTTACAGATATCACAAACTTCGAAAAAAAATTCTAAATTTTATTATCGAAATTTACCTCTCATTAGTAAATATAATTGCAATCTACGGACGTTACTGCGACAAGGCATTTCTCAACCAGAATTTTATGGGGATGTTATCTACAAACTTAGGAAAATTCGGGGTCATATCCATTTTCATGATTTGTTTATAAAACGCATTAAAACATTTAAAAAGAAAGGTTATGATCCTATTATATTGCAACGCACTGCATGTTTGGTTATCGACCCTTTTACAGTCGGTAGCTACGCTTTCCTCTTTGCTTGCGCGATGACAGGCCGAGGGTAGTACTCTATGATGGTATACTCTTAAACTTGGATACAGGATGAGCTTACCAGACTCATGTATTATTTTTTCCCTGTCGTGCCCTTAACGGCTTACCTGCAGGTGCTCTGACTTCAGCAAAATCATTGAGTACATATTTGACGGATTGTCACAGTTATTATGCTATGTTTTACATGTTGTCCTGTGTTCACCGTCGTCTATGTTGTGGGTAAGTCCAGCGGGGATACCTTTATTTACAATATTTGTAAAGCTAGGGTGACTTTGAGAGAAGTGTGAGGTTAGGACGTCCGTAAACCGGTTTAAACCCCCAGTGGTGTTTTTGCTACTGACCGTGCCAAGGTGGTACTCTCTTTGTCACCCTTCCTTTTGTTTGCCTTGTGTCTTTGTGCTTGTGATTTGTTCATGTGTAGAACGTTTGTCTCTGGTTCTTGTGTGTCTTTAAATGTTTTCTGTGTTCATTTCGTGTGTGTGTGGTTGTGTGCGCGTTTGGGTGTGTGGTTGTGTGTGTGTGTGTGTGTGTGTGTGTGTGTGTGCGTGCGTGCGTGCGTGCGTGCGTGCGTGCGTGCGTGCGTGCGTGTGTGTGTCATGCTGTCTATCGGTGTTTTGGTGGTGGTTGCGTCTTGCATGTGGCTTTGCCTGCTTGACTTTACTACTTTTCCATATAGATAGTAAAATGACATGGGGTCATAGTACTATATAATCTATCGACACGCCTGGTTGATGTATTTTGGCAAGGGAGTCACTATATTTTATATTAAATGACATGGGGTTATAGTACTATATAATATATCGACAAGCTTGGTTGATGTATTTTGGCAAGGGATATAGTAAAATGACATGGTTTTATAGTATTATATAAAAATACCGAACCCACCATCGTGGATGTATTTAAGCAAGGGAGTCGGTATATTTTTCAGTAAAATGGCATGGGGGTCATAATATTATAAAATATATCGACCCCCATCGTGGATGTTTTTGTCAAGGGAGTCACTATATTTTATAGTAAAATGGCATGGGGTCATAGTACTTTATTATTATTATTATTATTATTATTAATATTATTATTATTATTATTATACCACATTTATATAGCGCTCTTTTCACACAGGATATGTGCGTTCAAAAGCGCTGCACATGGATGAAATCAATAATCGGAATGAACCGCATGATTATCTATCCAGACAATGAAATATTTACAATAGATATACAATAAAAATAAAAATCACTAGCCGGACGGAAACGCATGAATGTCCATCCGGTCAGTGAAGGATATACAAAAGATATACAATAGATATGACATCATAAACCGGAAGGAACGGCATGATCGTCCATCCAGTCAATGAAATGTATGCAATAGATATACAATAAATATAGGAACCACATGATTATGTACCCGGTCAATGAAAGATATGCAATAAATATACAATAAGTATAAAATCACTAACTGGTAGGAACCACATGATTAATTACCAAGTCGGTGAATTATAAGCAATAGATATACAATAAATATGATATACAATAAATATGAAATCACTAACCGGTAGGAACCACATGGTTATCTACCCGGTCAATGAGAGATTGATTCCTACATCATATCCCAAGGGCTGCAATGGCAAAGGAGTCGTAAGGTATGAGAATTGATGATTATAAGCTACTTTTCCTAAACTGTCCTAGTAGTATATGCTGAAGAAATGTGTTTTCAAGGGACCATACAAAGTTCGAGATAACAGAAGTTCGGGTCATCTGATGTCTAAGCTGAACAATTTCTCAAGGCCACAGCTTAATACAGGTCTAAAGTAATGCTGAAAGCTCCTATAGGAGCTGTATTAAGCTGTCACTTGTGTTTCTAGTTATCTGAAGCGATATATTTTAGAGCAATTCTGTATTGTAAGTTTTGGAAGGACTGAACTTTTTGTTCGAGTTATCCCGACTTTCGAGTTATCTGAGTTCGAGATATCGAAGTTCAACTGTAGATCTATTTCTGCAGTTATTGTCTGATTTAAAAATCATATGTGGACATATGCCATTATAAAAAATCAACTAATGTCTCACATGAATAGCGTACAGTACATGTATAAAATCGAATGATGTTTATTGTTGTTGCTCAGAGCAACATGTAAACGTGCGTACTCAAATACTAAGATCGTCATTTCTCCATCAACCCCTATGTTGCGACCACTCTTCGGAATCGTCTCGAACCTGGTCACGGCATGAGCTTTAGTGGAGAAATCAAGAAGTTATTCTTGAAAATGTTTTAATTTTCGCATCTTATCTGGGCCTCTGTCAGTTGTCGACATGTTATTGTTGATGCTATCTTTGCTGCTATCACTATTTAACCCTTTCTCTCAGATAAAAGTGTTTCCACGCATTTGCAAACAGAGTATACCCTGATCAGACGGATCCTAGAGGAGCCGTCTGCTCAAGGTCTACTCTGTTTCCTAATAGAATTTGATATATCTGTTTATTTGCTTTCTAAAATGTCTACAATGTTCCACCTTGCATATTTGTTTATAACTATTCTGTTAATGAACATTCATTAGGTATTGAAATTTGAAATAAACATAGTACAGGGAAAGATTTAAATCGCTAATTGATATAGAATGATGACAAACACTACATATCAACGCTTTACTAATGAATATTCAAGTAAGAAATAATAACATCATGAATATAAATTAGCTGATATTTTAGAATGGCATTACTTTCCAAATCATTTTGACCACCGCATAAACTGCATAATCAGCATATTAATCACAAGCAAACAGAGCAGACCTTGATCAGACGGCTCCAACAGGAGTTATCTGACCTGGGTATGCTCTGTTTGAAAAGACGTCAAAATCCGTATCGGTGTAGTTCTATATTTATTCCAATGTTCAATACCTGCTGAATATTCATGGACAAAACAAATATAATGAAATATTGAATGTAGAACATTTTTGCCATTTTAGAAAGTAAAGTAACAGATCTATCAAATTCCACCAACAAACAGAGCAGACCCTGGTCAGACGGTTCCTGTAAGGGTTGTCTGATCTGGGTCTACGCTGTTTACAAATGCATGAAAAGGCGTTTATATGAAGGAAAGGGTTAAATGACAAAACGACTAGTTTTTTCAACATAACACGCTTTACATGGACTATATTGAACAAACTGAATAGAATGGTTACCATTTATGTATTTTTCTTGTATAATTTTACATTTTCTGTTCTATATAGATTGACCTTATGATTCCGTGTGTAATATTTTACTTTTCAAAGTTCATACTCTGATGAGCACATGAACTTATGCGTTGAAAATAAAACTACGAAACTCTTAAATGGTTTAAATACGTCTATGTATATTACCTAATATTTTATTCAATTGGCTCAAATGGACTGTCGCCAATAGTAACGTGACTAATACACGACTAAATGTTGTCTGATAGTTTCAATAATATTACTGATGTTGTCACCATGGAAACCGCTACTAATGTTTCATTGCATTTTATCTTTGCGGCTGTTTAAATATTTCAACCATATCGGTTTTTCTTGTAACATTGGACATATACGTACTTTGGTCGTGCAGCCTTTCTTAAAGACCCTTTTACACGTGTTTTAAATAGCTAGGGTGTAATAACCCTTTCTCTGTTCAATATTCATGTTAGAATTAACGATTGTACTTGCATAATTAAGAAGAGAAAATTTTACTCTGACTGAAATTGTAGAATCATGTTTGTATTATTCTAAAGGAGCCGTCTGATATTGGTCTACTCTATTTGCAAATGCATGAAAATGCGTTTATACGTAAGAAGGGTTCGCAATTATGAGGTATTATTGTAAATGTTCTCACACACCCATGTAGTAGAGTTTTGAACAAGTTAATGATTACTTCATGAATATTCATGTCAGTAACAATGTATGGATGAATAATAACTAGGCTAAGCTTAATAATCATAATGACATAAAAACAAGAAAAGTTTGGCTCTAGAACAGTAAAATCCCACTAATGCGACCACCTAAAAGAGGTATAATTATGGGTGCTAGATGCAGGTGGTAGCTTAATGCAGGACAAAAGTAATACATAAAACTCCTAGAGGAGCCTTCTGTTTTACTTTTGCGCTGCATTAAGCAACCACCTGCTTATAAAGACAACCATGTGTATTTATTAAGTGGTCGCATTAGAGGGGTTTTACTGTAAAACATGTTGAATCAGAATCTATATAGTTTCATGGTTGACGGCTCTTTATCAGCTGTCTGATCTGGGTCTATTCTTCTTGTAAAAGCGTTAAACTACGTGTTTATGGATTTAAGCGTTAAAGCAATTCATCATTGTACAACAGAGATGCCACAGGCGTAAACATATCGCAGGAAAAAAAACATACAACACTCGTAGATATATAGTAGAAATAGAATACGACAGTCGTATACATATAGTAGAAAAAGCATACGACAGACGTAGACATATAGTAGAAAAACATACGGCACTCGTAGACCTGTCGTAAAAATAACGTACGGCAGTCATATAGCTGTAGTATGAACATCATATAAGTCTTAGACCTGTCGTAGGAAAAACATACAGCAGTCGTAGATATGTCGTATAAAGAGTATGAAACAGTCGTAGAAACAGCATACAACAATAGTAGATCACAGCATATATAATATTAGACATGTCGTAGAAGTAGCGTACAATAGTCGTGTAGCAATTGTACACTTTTCTTACGACAAACGAGCATATTACGGTTGTCATTACACTTTTTGTTTGTCTTGAAACAATCGTAAGATAGTTCATACGATTTTACTTCGATAGTTGTGTATTTTCCCATGACATTCATGGGAAACATGAACCCAACAGATAAACACCTCTTTCAAACATAGCAGTTCCTATTGTCGCAGCTCCGTGTGACAGGTGCTGTTGACGGGCTCCTGTTCTTTTGGAAATCTGCTCTACATTACGTATATAAGTTCTGAAAGTAGATGATCATTCCAAAGCAAAAGCAGTAATGTGCAAAGAGAAAATTGCAGACTTGGTTTTATTGAGTCTGCTCATGAGAAGTTATTAAAAGTGCAACATTACTCGCGCGCCCCTAGCACCGGCTTAATCCGTTTTCATTTTTCAAAACTAATAACATCGACACAAATGATCCCGAAGGACAAGAAAATATAACAACAATGAGAATGAAGTACGGGGCGACTTTTTACGGCACCACACATTATTATACTGCAAAGAAAAATCCTAGATTTTGATTGGTCAATTAGCCATGTATAAAAGCCTTGTATCCCTCTAAATTCTGATGTATATACGGAGTCATGAGCAACAATGGAATTTCCCCTGTCGAGGGCCTCGAATCATTGCTACAACAAACTAAAAATGGCCGACTAGCTTCACTTCGTCGATTCGATCCAAACAACCGCTCTCAAACGAAATAACAAGAGTTTGGGGTGGAACAAAGATATCCATTGAGAAACATATGTGTTATAGTTGTTGTATAACAATGTAAAAGAACCCGATACGTGTCGAAGGTCTATTCTGCTCTGATGCTGCAAATGTTGTCAAAATGCTTGTGCACGTACCGATTAGCCCCCCAAACCCCGCTTTTACAAAAATAAACCACACCCAATTCGATTCTGATTTTATTCATGCACATGTACAGTACACGTACCTGTAAATTGCAGTATAACCGCTCCTTCCAACGCCCATTTGTTTGAATATTATAAAACCGTCATTTTGACGTCATCCAAATGACGTCGGACTTGCGCCAAATATGTTTAGCCGTTCGTGCTAAAAAATAGTGTCTGCTTAAACGCTAAAAGTTTTACTAACGTCTGATTCTTTCAATCCTTTGAGAAACTAATGCTCTTGGAAGATCCCTTTATATCCACAATTGTAATGAGCTGGTTATTATACAGATATTACAAGCCCTTACCTTACAGTATGAGGCCCCTGAGGGGAAGCAAAACGACGCCCACATTAAAAACGCTAATTAACTGCTACAAATATTAAACTTTGCAGTATTAATAAAATCGTTATACAGATCATTGGCGGGATATCTGACTTTTTATTCCCTGCTGAGGAAAATACATGTAGCCCTCGCCTAACGGCTCGGGCAACATGAATTCCCTCAGCAGGAAACAAAAAGCCAGATACCCCGCCAATGATCTGTATAACTAATATTCATTTGACACACGTTTTTTGTGACGTACACAAATTCTGAAAGTAGATAAGTAGGAGACAATCAAGGTTTTACGCAAGCGTAAAATGGCTGCGTAACATGTATTTAAGCAGGATAGAAGAAAAAGAGGGAGCAATATTGTTTAGTACTTTTAATTAACAGATACATTGGGAAAACATGACTGTAATGTATAAATTGATAGCAGAAACGGGGGAATGTTTTAATGAGCCATGATGCATAATACCTGTGTATGACACCAATAATACACATTAATGAAAAAGTAGTAAAGTCAAGCAGGAAAAGCCACACACAAAACGCCACCATCACCAAAACACCTACAGAAAGCATAGCAATTTATACTCATAAACACACATACAGTAGAAAGTCACATACAAGACGCAATCACCACCAATACATCAATAGACAGCATGCCACACACACACACAACCAAGCACACGCAAACACACGAGAAGAACACAGAATTAAGTCACAGATTAATGTTATTCATTTGCTGAAACACACTGACGTAGAAACCATTATCACATTAAGTGATGTTCACAAGGCATACTGTCACATTACAGTACTTTTTTATCTTTAGTTATACCTGTTTTTAACCCAGTGCAGTTGTAAAGTGACCTGATAATGTAAATTCATGCATAGGGTAAAGTGATCTTGTGTTACGCTTTGCTGACCACTGGCTAGGCATGTATTCTCTGTGTGTGTGACCACCGGTCAGTTGGCAGTGTACAGCAGACGTTTACACTAGCTAGGTGCATGTACATAGTAGGAAAGCACATGGCACATGTTTAAATAATTTGCCTCATTTCTGGGCTCAAGTCTTTATATATTAGCTTCATATTTAACAGCTGTATATAATCTGTGGTACCCTGGACAAGGACCCTTGGGGTGAGTACTCTTTTATTTTCCGGGTCTGTGCGTTTAATGTCACTATTAGGGTCTTTACTGCAAAGGGGGTGGGGTTGTGTATTTTAATTGTAATTGCATTACTGGTTTTAGTTTTTGCTCTAGTGTATAAAATTAAGTATTCATTACAGCTTTATTAGCGGAGTAGTAGGTTTATGTAGGTTTAGCATTTCAGTATGGTTTTTGTTAGCTGAGTGTTGTTTGCACGTTTAAGGTGCCGACGGAGTTAAATGTACGAGTTAGATTTGCTGTGGCAAATTTGGTGTTTATATAAGTATATTGACAATTTAATGTCGGAGAGGTTATTAAACTTAATTGCATATTGTTCACTATTGCTAGAAGAGTGAACGGTGTTATGGCTTATTAATTTATAGGCATAGGTCCACGTGGCTATGGTGAAGGGGCTGTGGTGGAGTAAGCTGTGGTGAAATGGGCCATGGTACAGTGTAGAGTAGAGTAGCTTTGGTGGAGTAGCTATGGCGTGGTGTGTGTCACGGAGTGTGTTGTGACGGAGGAGTCCAAGGACGGAGTGGGGACGGAGACCATTGTTTGTAATGGCGTATAGATATGGGAACGCCATCAGTCGGCAGAGTAATATAGACGTACTAGTGCAAGTGAAGTGACAGTGTAGACTTTAAATTGAATAGCGCTAGCCTTAAGAACATTAATAGACTCAGATATTGCATAGATAGTTTCTTATTCTGATCGATCAGAGTTTTGCTTTGTTTAATGTAACGTAATAAAATTGTAAAAGTGACACCATAGTTGAGTTCAGCTTACCCCATTCGCCATCCTTGTGACAATTGGTGTCAGAAGTGGGATGAGCTCTCTATGGTTTTACTTAATGGTGTGCATTATTTGTATTTCCTTTTGTTTGTAGTTTTATTGGACCAGGTGTGGTCGGGTTATGTGCAGCAGTTTACTCTGTCGAGACGCCCCAAGGATCTTTGAGTCTAGGGTACGGATGAATATACACTGAGTTCACCTAGGTAAGATTAAGGTTGAGCTTAAGTTCTAGGAGTGGTCGTCTTGTGTCTTTCATACAGTTATTGTGGTCATACGCATATAGAATAAGTGGCCAAGCTGTTGGTTTCAAATTATTGTTGTAAAGCGTGTAGACCTTTAAATTATGTCGTCTTTGAATGATTTAATTGAGCAGGGCAGAGCTTTGGGTTTTGAGGGCCAAGAGTTAAGGGAGTTTCTAAAAGAGCAGCAAGATAGGTTGAGAGATGAGAGGCAAGTTTTGCGTGAGCAAGAAAGAGCAGAGCGAGAGATGGCTTTAGCAACAGAAAAGGCAAAGTATGAGTTGGAGGTTGCTAGAGAAAAGACTAAGTTAAAACAACTTGAGCATATGCAACAGGTTGAGTTGTTGGCAAAACAGGCTGAGTACAAAGAAAAGTTAGGTTATTCAGTATCTAAAGATACTCCTTATCAATCTCCAAAGTCTCCGAAGATACCTGCATTTGACGAGAAGTCGGATGAGATGGATAGCTATTTGGGAAGGTTTGAGCGCTATGCAACAGCTCAGAACTGGAAGGTGGACTTATGGGCAACTAACCTGAGTGCACTCTTGAAAGGTAAGGCGTTGGATGTGTATGCTTTAATGCCGATCGACCAGGCTTTGGATTATGAGTCCCTTAAATCTGCATTGCTAAAACGTTTTGATAAGACTGAGGAGGGATTTAAGAGTAGGTTCAGGTCATGCAGGCCTGAGTTAGGGGAAAACTTTGTTCAATGCTCTGTACGGCTTAGCAGCTATTTTAAGAGATGGGTTGAAATGTCAAAGATTGATAATTCATATGACGCCCTGTTTGATTTCATGGTGAGAGATCAATTTCTGTTTATGTGTAACCGGGATCTCACAATGTTTTTGTTGGAAAGAAAGCCTAAGTCGATGAATGAGATGGCTGCACTTGCAGACCAATATCGTGAAGCTAGGTTTACTAGTGCTCAGAGTTTATGTGGTAAGACAAAACAGAGTACTGGGGTTCATTCAGAAAGTAAGAGTGTGCATTTTGAGCCTGCTAAGAAACAGTCTAATGCAACAAATGTTCAGAAGAGATGTTACAGGTGTGGGAAAATGGGTCACATTGCCTCTGAATGTGTACCTAGGGGCAGAGGTGGTGGTAGAGAGGTAGGTGCTGTCCATGGTAGAGGCAGAGGCAGAGGCAATAGTAGAGATAGTCCTGGAAGGGAACAGACACAGGTATGCGGAGCATGTACTCTATATACCCAGACTGGGTCGCAAACAAGAGTGTCGAGCAGTAATTCTACCACACCCACTACGTCATTTGCTTATAAGCAGAGAGAAGCTATAAGTATGCCTTTAGTTTCAGGTTTTGTAGAAAGTCAGCCTGTCATTGCCCTGAGGGATACAGGATGCAGTGGCATTGTAGTGAAGCAGGCAAAGGTTCCTGTTGAAAAGCTCACAGGTGAGTTACAAACTATTGTTTTAGCGGATGGCTCCAAAATTGAGTCTCCGGTTGCAGTCATTGACATTGACACACCATATTTAGTTGGTACCTTTAATGCATGGTGCTTGGAGGAACCTACGTATGAGCTGATTATAGGTAATGTACCTGGAGCAAGAAGTCCCAGTGAACCTGATCAAGGTTGGAATGGTATCCATGCAGTGGAAACTAGACAGCAAGCTAGAGGAAAGGGTAAGCCATACACTAGGTTGAAAGTACCTGAGATCATTAGAGAATGTGTCACACCAGATGATATTAAGAAAGCCCAACAAGATGATCAAACCCTGAGCAGAATTTGTCAGTTGGTTAAGGATGTCAAAGAGACAACAAGTGGTAAGGCAAGATTTTTCCTTAAGGGAGGTCTTATTTTTAGAGAATTTAAGTCTGACACTGTGGAAGATGGGAATGTGTATACCCAGCTGGTTGTTCCAAAACCATATAGAATTATGGTAATGAAACTTGCCCATGATTCCTTAATGGCAGGCCACCTCGGCACACGGAAGACCGTTCTAAGGGTCTTGTCTGAGTTTTATTGGCCAGGTGTTCAGGCTGATACTAAAAGGTATTGCCAGTCTTGTGACATATGCCAGAGGACCGTAGCAAAAGGTAAGGTTACCAAAGTTCCTCTAGACAAGATGCCTCTTATTGATGAACCTTTCAAACGCGTAGCAGTGGACATCATCGGTCCAGTTCAGCCAATTACTGACAGAGGTAACAGGTATATCTTTACGTTAGTGGATTACGCCACTAGATATCCTGAGGCTGTTGCCTTGCCTAGTATCGAAACTGAGAGGGTAGCTGAGGCCTTAGTAGACATATTCAGTAGGGTGGGGGTAGCCAAGGAGATGCTGTCCGATATGGGTTCACAGTTCACGTCATCACTTATGGCTGAGGTAAGTAGGCTTCTTTCTATGAGGCAAATGACAACTACTCCCTACCACCCAATGTGCAACGGTCTCGTTGAAAGGTTTAATGGTACCCTCAAGCAAATGATCAAGAGAATGTGTACTGAACGCCCAAAAGATTGGGATAAGTATCTGAATGCTGCACTGTTTGCTTTCCGGGAAGTACCGCAAGCTAGTTTAGGGTTTTCACCGTTTGAGTTGGTTTATGGCTGGCCTGTGAGAGGACCAATGTCCATTCTGAAAGAGCTTTGGTCTAATGAGGTAAACGACCCTCAGGTGAAAAGTACATATCAGTTTGTCATAGATCTCAGAGAGAAGTTAGAAAAGACATGCGAGCTAGCTAGAGATAGCCTTGAGAAGTCATCAGGCAGGTACAAAAGATACTATGATAGAAAGTCTAGGGTCAGAAATATGAAAGTTGGAGACAAGGTGTTAGTCTTACTACCCACAAACATGAATAAACTACTCATGCATTGGAAAGGTCCATATACGATAGTTGAGAAGCTCGGCAGAGTTGACTACCGTATTAATATGGATGGTAAAATCAAATCCTTTCATGCCAATCTTTTGAAGCAGTATGTTGAGAGAGAAAGTGAGCAGGTAAAGTGTGTAAGTGTTGCTGTAATAGATCTTGCAGATGAAGAAGAAGAAGATACTGAAGCGAGCCTAGAGACACCGTCTGTGGTGCGGACTGAATGGCCTAGCAGGGTCTCGTTGTGTGAAGAACTGTCTGAGGAAGACAAGTTAGAGGTAAGGAATTTATTGGAAGAATTCTCAGATGTTTTGTCCGATGTTCCTGGGCTCACTGATGTGTTAGAACATAAAATTAACACTGTGACAGACAAGCCTGTTAGGGTGAAACAGTACCCACTTCCGTATGCAATGGCAAATGTTGTAAGTGAAGAGGTTTCGAAGATGCTTGACCAAGGTTTTATAGAACCTTCAGAGAGTGCATATTGTTCCCCGTCAGTAATTGTCAAAAAGAAAGATGGAAGCAATAGGTTTTGTATTGACATGAGAGCTGTCAACCGAGTAACTGTCTTTGATGCAGAGCCAATGCCTAACGCTGAGGATATGTTTGCGCAATTTGCAGGTTATAGGTATTTTTCTAAGTTGGACCTTTCTAAGGGATATTGGCAAATTCCACTTGAAGAATCATCTAAATGTAAAACAGCTTTTCAGACACCGAAGGGTGGCCTCTTTCAGTTCAAGGTCATGGCTTTCGGGTTGGTCACAGCCGCTGCGACATTCACTCGCATGATGCGAAAGGTACTGAAGGGCATTACTAATGTTGACAATTTCATCGATGACATTATCATCTTTACCATGACGTTCGTGCAACATCTAGTGATTTTGAGAGCTGTACTAACTGCACTAAGACAGGCAAAGCTTACAGCAAAACCAAGTAAGTGTTCAATAGGATATAGGAATATTGAATGTTTAGGACATTTCATTGGAGACGAGAGGCTCAAGCCGCATCCAGAGAAGGTAAAGGCAATAGAAGCAGCGGAGAGGCCTCGCACAAAGAAACAAGTGCGATCTTTTCTTGGGTTGATAGGTTTCTATCGTAAGTTCGTCCCGAACTTTTCTAGCATTGCACTTCCATTGACAGATTCAACAAAGAAGGGGCAACCTAATCAGGTAAGTTGGACACCGGCTCATGAGACAGCCTTTGTCACTCTCAAGAAAGCGTTAATGACTAGTCCAATTCTTAAGTTGCCAGATTTTTCAGAACGTTTCATACTTCAGACGGACGCTTCGGAGAAGGGAATAGGTTCTGTGTTGTTTCAGTATGAATCTGATAACAGGATGCCCGTTGCTTACGCCAGTCGGAAACTCAAGGCAAGTGAGATTAACTATTCGACCATTGAGAAGGAATGTCTCGCTATTGTGTGGGCAGTGCAAAAGTTTGCAAAGTATCTGTATGGTCGTGAGTTTGTTCTGGAAACAGATCACCAGCCTCTGGCTTACTTAAACACAGCAAAGGTTGCAAACGCACGGTTGATGCGGTGGGCGTTGATTCTGCAGCCGTATAGATTCACATTGGTGGCAATAAAGGGGAGCGAGAATGTGGGAGCTGATTATTTGAGTCGTATATGAGTTGTAATGTGAGGTCCGAAGTACTTCGTACTTTCTTTTGTGGGGAGGTATTGTCACATTACAGTACTTTTTTATCTTTAGTTATACCTGTTTTTAACCCAGTGCAGTTGTAAAGTGACCTGATAATGTAAATTCATGCATAGGGTAAAGTGATCTTGTGTTACGCTTTGCTGACCACTGGCTAGGCATGTATTCTCTGTGTGTGTGACCACCGGTCAGTTGGCAGTGTACAGCAGACGTTTACACTAGCTAGGTGCATGTACATAGTAGGAAAGCACATGGCACATGTTTAAATAATTTGCCTCATTTCTGGGCTCAAGTCTTTATATATTAGCTTCATATTTAACAGCTGTATATAATCTGTGGTACCCTGGACAAGGACCCTTGGGGTGAGTACTCTTTTATTTTCCGGGTCTGTGCGTTTAATGTCACTATTAGGGTCTTTACTGCAAAGGGGGTGGGGTTGTGTATTTTAATTGTAATTGCATTACTGGTTTTAGTTTTTGCTCTAGTGTATAAAATTAAGTATTCATTACAGCTTTATTAGCGGAGTAGTAGGTTTATGTAGGTTTAGCATTTCAGTATGGTTTTTGTTAGCTGAGTGTTGTTTGCACGTTTAAGGTGCCGACGGAGTTAAATGTACGAGTTAGATTTGCTGTGGCAAATTTGGTGTTTATATAAGTATATTGACAATTTAATGTCGGAGAGGTTATTAAACTTAATTGCATATTGTTCACTATTGCTAGAAGAGTGAACGGTGTTATGGCTTATTAATTTATAGGCATAGGTCCACGTGGCTATGGTGAAGGGGCTGTGGTGGAGTAAGCTGTGGTGAAATGGGCCATGGTACAGTGTAGAGTAGAGTAGCTTTGGTGGAGTAGCTATGGCGTGGTGTGTGTCACGGAGTGTGTTGTGACGGAGGAGTCCAAGGACGGAGTGGGGACGGAGACCATTGTTTGTAATGGCGTATAGATATGGGAACGCCATCAGTCGGCAGAGTAATATAGACGTACTAGTGCAAGTGAAGTGACAGTGTAGACTTTAAATTGAATAGCGCTAGCCTTAAGAACATTAATAGACTCAGATATTGCATAGATAGTTTCTTATTCTGATCGATCAGAGTTTTGCTTTGTTTAATGTAACGTAATAAAATTGTAAAAGTGACACCATAGTTGAGTTCAGCTTACCCCATTCGCCATCCTTGTGACACATACAAACTCCAATACTTACAGTCTACGTGAAATTATTCGAATAGGTCGACTCAGTGCCCATTAACGTTTTCACTTATACTGTCCCCAAATTAAGAACAGGTTAGTATAAGATATACATGTAAATGGAAGAAAATTCATGCACAATGGTGAAATATGCAAATCGGTCAACAAAACCACGAGTAATAGTCTCAGCTAAATAAATTTAACACAGGACTTATTTTTTTATGTACAAAATGGTTTTAAACCAAAAGCACGTAAACTAAGGGTGCTAAGAAAAAATGAGAGAAAAAATAGTTTGCTTCCACCGAGGATCGAACCCACGACTCCACATTTCCTAGGCATTTCCACATTTCGTTGTAACCCTTACACCACGCTGACTGCTATCACTGAGAAGGTGATTTTAATCAGTTATACCCAATTCACTAGCATTTTCACTGAAACTTGGTCATGGCAGAAAAGAAAGGAATAACCCCGACAAAAACAATATGTACCCCCGCTGAGAAAAATATATGAATAAAAAATGAATATATATAAATTAAAACTTGTCTCACAGTAAACCATAGTTATTAAAAAGATTGGCTTTTATAGATACAGGAACGCAGAAACGCATGGTCAAAATTCAAAGTCGTATGAAATTGGGCTGCTTTCGCAGCCCAATAAAAGTTGGTGTCATTGAATGAATGAAACAATACTCTACCATTTCACTCATATAAATGGAAAAGTAGTAAAGTCAAGCAGGCAAAGCCACATGCAAGACGCAACCACCACCAAAACACCGATAGACAGTATGACACACACACACACAACCACACACCCAAACGCGCACACACACACACGAAATGAACACAAAAGAGACACAAGAACCAGGGACAAACGTTCCACAACATAACAAACCACAAGCACAAAGACGCAAGGCAAACAAAAGGAAGGGTGACAAAGAGAGTACCGCCTTGGCACGGTCAGCAGCAAAAACACCACTGGGGGTTTAAACCGGTTTACGGACGTCCTAACATCGCACTTCTCTCAAAGTCACCCTAGCTTTACAAATATTGTAAATAAAGGTATCCCCGCTGGACTTACCCACAACATAGACGACGGTGAACACAGGACAACATGTAAAACATAGCATAATAACTGTGACAATCCGTCAAATATGTACTCAATGACTTTGCTGAAGTCAGAGCACCTGCAGGTAAGCCGTTAAGGGCACGACAGGGAAAAAATAATACATGAGTCTGGTAAGCTCATCCTGTATCCAAGTTTAAGAGTATACCATCATAGAGTACTACCCTCGGCCTGTCATCGCGCAAGCAAAGAGGGAAGCGTAGCTACCGACTGTAAAAGGGTCGATAACCAAACATGCAGTGTGTTGCAATATAATAGGATCATAACCTTTCTTTTTAAATGTTTTAATGCGTTTTATAAACAAATCATGAAAATGGATATGACCCCGAATTTTCCTAAGTTTGTAGATAACATCCCCATAAAATTCTGGTTGAGAAATGCCTTGTCGCAGTAACGTCCGTAGATTGCAATTATATTTACTAAATTTCGATAATAAAATTTAGAAAAGGTTTTCCGAAGTTTGTGATATCTGTAACCTTGCTTAAGAAGTTTATCAGTTATAACTAAATTACGTCTGTTAAAATCTTCAAGCAAAGAACAGGCTCGGGCAAACCTAATAAGTTGAGAAATATAAACACCATAAGATGTAGAACGTGGCACATCCCCATCTAGAAAAGGATAATTAACAATTTTAAAATTAAAATCTTCTCTTTTATCGTATACTTTGGACGAAACTTTATCATTTGTAATTGAAAGATTCAAATCTAAAAATGAAGCATTAATGTCAGATTGATTAGCTTTGTTTAAAGACAGTTCTTTTGGGTAGATTGAAGAAACCATAGTATCAAAATAAGGATTATCTAAATTCAAAATATCGTCTAAATACCTTGAAGTTTTATTAAAAGCATTAACAATATCGGTCTGTGAATCAGGTTTTAAGCTAAGCATAAAATCCCTCTCGTAGCAATACAAAAACAAATCTGCAACAAGAGGGGCACAATTTGTACCCATGGGTATACCAACAACTTGACGATATATGGTATCTCCATAACGCACAAATATATTATCTAAAAGAAAGGTAAGAGATCTACAAACATCAAGGCAAGTCCACATTGTGTAATG
This sequence comes from Azorinus chamasolen, assembly GCA_963576725.1. NCBI lineage: Eukaryota > Metazoa > Mollusca > Bivalvia > Cardiida > Solecurtidae > Azorinus > Azorinus chamasolen. Next base: position 78,852,087 of record OY755243.1, read on the forward strand.
TTCAACTTCTGAATTCGAAAAGAATGAACGTTGAACATTACAAGCAATGAACATTTTGTTTTCTCTGGCAAAGGTTTTTTTCTATTAATTTAATAAGTCTATCCTTTATAAGATGGTGAGGTAGAGTAGTATATAGTGTAGAGAAATCATAGGAGCTCAGTAAAGAAATGTTATACTGTTCATTTTCAAGTTTTGTTAAAACATCATTTGAATTTTTTATGGACCAAAAAACATTAATACCAGAATTTTCATATATTTTATCACAGTAGCGTTTAACATGTTCTTTGATCGTAGTAAGACAGGACGTCAAAAGTATAGATAATTTAGTAGTGGTACAACAGCTAGAGTTGGCAATAAAACGCGACTTATAAGGGTTTTTATGTAGTTTCGGAATCCAGTACAAAGTAGAAAGTTTATGTTGTTTTATGTTAGGACCAGACTTAAAATCATTGCACATTTTTACATGTTCCGAGACTATATCTTTTTCAGATGTTTGAACTGTTATATAAGTTTTTGAATCAGTTAGCTCCTTCTTTAAAACATCAACATAATACAATCTTCAAATAATGATTACATTGTTTGATGCCTTGTCAGCAGGAACAAGAACATAATCTGAATGAAAATTAGAAATGTTTTTCTTCAAGTAGCGAAATGTAACTCTAGGTCGAGGTGGTAAAAGATGGTTATTTGATTTGTAAAAAGTTATTCGTGTATCAATAATATCGAAAATACATTTCTTCCAATCCGAAAGGGCATTAACATCAGCATGTTCTCGTCGACACCATTTGATGCAGAATACCCTTTTAACGCCTTTGCAAACAGAGTAGATCAAGATCAGCCGGCTTCTACAGGGTTTGCTCCTACAACCCTGATCCTACAGTTTTGGTCAAAGCAAAATTTGGCTTGAATGTTTTTACAGTTAATGAATATTAATGAAGAGATCAAGTCATGCATAATTGTTTATTTGAGTATGCACCTGTATCTGTGATTCTGAATTATGGTATCTTAACCATTTCGGTGCCAAACTTCTAATTATGTCTCCCCCCATATTTATATGGGGGAGACATATTGTTTTCGTGAGAGTTGTCTGTCTGTCTGTCCGTCTGTCCGTCTGTCCGTCCGTCCGTCTGTCCGTCTGTCCGTCACACTTTTTGTCCGGACGATAACTTCAATGTGCCTGATGCCAGTTGATTGAAACGTCATACATGGAAAGAGCATAATGAGAGGAAGTGTCATGCACAAGGTCCATAACTCTGGCTTCACTAATATTGGAGTTATTGCCCTTTGTAAAAAAAATCACACTTTTTTGTCCGGACGATAACTCCCATATGGCTCATGCCATTGGATTGGATGTGTCCAAGTGTCATGCACAAGGTCCATAACTCTGGCTTCACTAATATTGGAGTTATTGCCCTTTGTAAAAAATATCATAATTTTTTGTCCGGATAATAACTTCAATATGCCTGATGCCAGTTGATTGAAACTTCATATATGGAAAGAGCATAATAAGAGGAAGTGTCATGTAGAAGGTACATAAATCTGGCTTCACTAATATAGGAGTTATTGCCCTTTGTAAAAAATCACACTTTTTTGTCCGGACGATAACTTCTATATGGCTCATGCCATTGTATTGAAACTTCATATATGGAAACATCATAACGAGAGGAAGTGTCATGCACAAGGTCCATAACTCTGGTTTCACTAATATAGGAGTTATTGCCCTTTGTAAAAAAAATCACAATTGTTTGTCCGGATGATTACTCCTATGTGACACATGCCATTGGAGTGAAACTTCATACATGGAACGATCAGGATAAGAGAAAGTGTCATGCATAATATCCTTAACTCGAGTTTCAATAAATTTAGAGTTATTGCCCCTTGTACATTTGTTTAATTCTTTCTTGTCTGGACGATAACTCCTACATGGCTCTTGCCATCGTATTGAAACTTTATACATGGAAAGAGCATGATGAGAGAAAGTGTCATGAACAAGGGCCATAATTCTGGCTTCAGTACTTTTTGAGTTATTGCCCTTTGTTACATTTTTTGGCCGATCAATAACTCCTGTTCGACTGATGCTATTGGAATAACATTTTATTTTTCGAAAGAGCATGATGAAAGTAAGTGTCATGCACAAGGGCCAAAAATCTGGTATCAGTATTTTTGGAGTTATCAGCCGTTATCATATTCTTCTTGAAAAATGTAGTGTGGAAAACGCCTCCGGCCCAAAATACAAACTACATGCTTTAACAATATGTGTAGTGTCAATAGTTTTTCTTTTAATGTATAACTATAAATCAATATTAATCAATATGCACTTGTTACGACTAAAGTGGTATATCAATATCATGCATTGAGAACATACGATGTAAAATGTGTGTTTACTTATCGGCACACTATCTTAAAAACATCAGTAAAGCATCTTTAAAAAGGCTCATTCTGCGCAAAAGATCCAGTATCCATGCGAGGAAAGGGTCTTTCAAAGCAACTGTACTCAAATGAATCAAGAGTTTCTTGGCGCAGTTTAAATCCTTTATTTACATATTTTGCAAGTGCAAAAATGATATCTTGTCTTTCATCAGACATGATTCTGATAAGTGTCTCTCACTCGGTGGTGCATTGGACCATTCTATTTTGAAATAAGTTTCACGTAGCTCGGAGTATAAAGGGCATGTCGGAATGAAATGCATTTCTGTCTCTATTTCATAAACATTTCTCTTTAGGCAGTACATACGAAATCTATAGTCTCTCTCTATATTAAGGTGTCTACCTTTTTCAATTATTAAGCCATGACTCGAACAACGAAAATTGGATAAACATCTTTTCAAGTTATAGCTTAATGGCATTGACAAATAGTTTTCAGGAACTAGCGCACTTTTAAACAGTTTATAAGATAAGGCTTTTGGCGACGATGTTACATCCTCAAGAACACCCTTTTTTGCACAGTCACTTACTCTTTGCTTAAACATACGCAGGAAAGTGAGTTTATATCCGATCTCGTCCGCTATCCAAGCATAACCAAATCCATATTGGAATAAGACATGCTTGAGGTACGTTGCCCATGTAGTTCGTCCACTTTCATCTATGTTTCTCAACATTTTATAACATTGTCTTGGATATCTCGTATTTGGCATTGAAATTAACTTAATCCAAAACTTAACACAGCGTTCTATATAAGATACATATAACGGATGCCTTCCACACTCACTGAGTGCGAAGACATTTGCAACATTCTGGTTTAATCCACAAAGACGTTTACAGAAGTTTACATGCACACGCTCGATTTCCTTTGCATATCCATATCCCCAAATATCACTAGAGTATAGTAGAATTGGTTTTACAATTGCGTCAAACAGTTTAAAAGCTTCAGCATGATGAAAATAGCCAAATTGTCGCTGATATTTAAGAATCGTACCAATAGCTTTAATTGCTTGCATGCATAATGTCTCCTTTGTTTTGGTCCACACTAACTTAGGTGTAAATATTGACCCTAAATACTTGTATTGGGAAACAACTTCAATCATTCTTCCACGATAATACCACCGCTCATAGTGTCTCAACTTCCCACCGTTTCTGAACACCATAACTTTGCTCTTATCTAGATTCAGATCCATACCAGTCGCTCGACAAAATTCACTTATGCGATTAATATGGTCCTGAAGGTTGAAAATAGTGTCTCCTATAGCGGCTACATCATCGGCAAACATAAAGGCGTGTATTGGGTCTACCCCTTCAGATACAAATATACCATTTCTACAACTAGTTTGCATATGTTTAACAAGGTCATTTATAAACAATGAAAATATAATCGTGGAACTTACACAACCTTGTTTGGTACCTTTTCCACATGCAATGTATTCTGTTAAACCTTGTTTCAATTTAACACAGGATTTAAGCTGGTTGTACATTGATTTAAAAACGTTCAAAAGTTTACTATTTCTATCTATACCTTTTCGCACTAGACTATTCCATAACTCTTGGTGTCCTAAACTGTCAAATGCCTTAAAAAGGTCGATGAAGAATACATTACACCGACCCTTTTGCCGCGAAACATATTTTTGTATAATTGCAGTTAGATTAAAAATGTTATCTACAGTTGCATACCCTGCTCTGAAACCCGCCTGAGACTCATCAATTACTGAATGTGTTTTAGCCCAGTTTGTCAGCCGGTTGCTAAGAACTTTTATGAATATCTTGCTAAGACTATTCCCTACAGATATCGCTCTAAAATTATTTGGATTGTCACATGGGCCTTTTTTGTGGAGTGGCGTAATCAAACTCTCGCACCATTCCCGTGGAAAGGGACCTGTTGATGATATGGAATTGAAAAGCTTTTTCAAGTATTCTAACGTTAGATCTAGAGTATCTTTATACAGTTCAATACAGGTCCCGTCGGGGCCTGTGCCACATGCTGACTTTAAAGACTTAACACTATTTATAATTTCTTCATCTTCAATAGCACGATCAAGCATATCATTGTCAATGTCTTCCACAATTTCACCATACAAGTAATCAGCATCTGCATTCGACGTTGCAGGTTCTTGTTTAAAAAGATCAGCAAAGTATGTAACCCATTTGTGCGCAGGGATATTATCAGCGTCATTTCGCGTATTTCCATTGATTGCCTTTATACACTTCCAGAAGTCAGACGGTTTCCCTCTCAGATCTATGAGCTTTTTGCGGCGCTTCTGTTCCAAGTTTAAGCGTTTTGCGCGGCACATGTTTTTGAAAACATTTCTATTTCGTATATATTCATTCAAATCTGAACGTGAATTTGAACGTCGAAAACCTCTCAATGATGCATATTTATCGTATTTTGCGGATGTGCATTTGCGGTCCCACCAGTCGGGCTGTTCGGTGTTCAATTTGCAAACTTTATTTTTGCGCTTTGTCTTTACTTCCATGCGTTCTCCAGCAGTTTGAAATAGTTTCACGAATTCTTTATGACTATCAACAACATCGCCAGTAGCAGTGTTCACTTTGTCTTCGAACTCGGAAAATACCTGCGTAAACTTATCTCGAAAAACGACCCTTTCGCTTTCATCCCATCTAATTTTTTGATATGGATTTAACACTTCATCTGAAACGCAAGCATTATAGTTCTCTGTCAATGGAAATTTAATAGCACAAGATAGTGGGGAATGATCTGATACATCAAGGTCACCAACATAAAAATCGTTTACCAGCGGGAATAGTTCAGTCGATGCCACAATGTAGTCTACTATGCTAGCGCCGTTGTTTGCAGTACATGTTACAGCACCTGTGACGTCACTAAAACGCCCGTTTAACATATGAATTCCCTTCGTACAACACAGTTCAAGTAGGGACAATCCAAACTTGTTGACTTCCGTATCAGTAGTCTTACGTGGCTCACAGAAAGTATCGTTTGGATATTGTACTTCATCTCCGTAAACATAATGTATATCATCGTCGTATATAAAGTCCGCCACGTCGCTAACGCGTGCATTTAGATCGCCTGCGATGATGAAGGCGACATCTCCGAGATCAGACTCTATCGAAGTAAGTTTAACACTCAACAACTCGATTCCATTGCTGTTTTCACTTGTATATACCGTCGAATATTCTGGAGGCATATATGTGAAGCACAGTACTATGCGCTTGGTCAAGTTACAGACGTCTTTGTCAATAAATAGAAATACACACTCATCAAATTGGCTATAGATGCGTTTAATGACACCTTTCTCCACTAACCAGTTCCTGACAAATACAGATACACCGCCTGAGCCACGATGACCTCTGCTCGAAGTCCTAGGACTGTCAAAGTTCTGGAATTCGGGTATGAAGCCATTGAACCTAAAATATCTAGACTGCCATGTTTCGCAAAATCCTATGATATCATACTCTGTACAGAACGAGGACAATATGCTGCAATCTTTAAATTTTGCTAGACCCCGTATATTCAATGAACATAGTTTAATATGACTTTTTAAATGTAGTGTATTTAGGCGTTGGCCGGGTTCCTATCTATCGGCTACTACAGCGGTTTTACTCACAGGATCGTACACATACTTCTCGTCGTCCACTATGAGAAAGTCATGCTTAAAGTACACACTTTTGCCTTCGTCTAGGTATTGCTTAATGAAAGGATATAATTTTGAACGCGCTTTTGAAATATATTCTGGTAAATCTTCACCCACGCGAAACGTCATTTGTACACCGTTTTTTCGTTTATTTCTAAAAGCGTTCAGAATTCTTTCCTTAGCTTTAACCCCTGCACAACGCACAAATATTGGGCGCGGTATAGCTTTGCTTGGTAGTCTATACATAGTATCGAACGAAGCTATGTCTTCTTCAAGATCCAGACTATTGTTAATGGAGTCAGTAACTTTACTCTCTAAGTCTGCACTACTTTCTTCAGCAGGTTCCTCGACACCAACTATTTTGAGATTTTGCTTTTTGCTATTTGCTTCAATCATGTTCTGTTTTCGAACAGATGCGGCTAGATTCTGCTCGACAGACGACATTTTTTCAGTTAAATCAGACACTTCTTCCTTTAAATCATTATTCTGCTGCTTACGTTCATTATAACCTTCATTCAATGAATTCACAGATTTTTCGAGATTATCAAATTTCCTATTGGTTTCTTTAAGTTCTCTGTTATTTTGCTTTACATCTCTGCGAATTTCTAATTAGTGTAGCAAACAGGACTTGGTATCTTGCATATTTAGGGGGGTCAACCGGTCTATGAAATATAACAAGATGTGTCATATATCAAAATGTTTGTCCGGGACTGTATAATTTGAAAACGATGTTCGTTAGTGCCAAAGTGGTTGGAGTCGACAGAAATCAAAGATGGCCGCCAAGATGGCCGCCAAAATTGAGAAAACAACCAAGTTTACCCAATAACTGCATTACTCCGGTATATTTGCATATGTTTAATCCTAAACTGTTTTGTTTTAGGCGTAAACAAATCTTCTTCAAACTATTTACTTTCAATCGTTTAATAATGTAAAGATTAAGGTCAATTTCAAGGTCAAGTTCAAGGTCAATGGTCAATTTATGTAAAAAATGGCCATTTAAAAAGTTTTTTTAATGTGAAACAATCCTAACAAAAACAAAATACCATTTATTGTATTTTAACACGTATGTATAGCACTTTTCCTTTAAGATGTCTGGTTGCCGTTGTTATATCAAAGATTGTGGATCACATGTCTGTGATGTTCATTTGCCATTTTTTCACAATAAGTGGAACTGATGATGCCTGCTAAATGGATATCGACTGAATTTATCGTAAAACTTTCGAATGGAAACCAATTAAACCAATAATAGTTGTTATCATATTTTCGTAGGAAATGCAAAGAAATCCCCACCCCAACCCACCCCATTGTATATGATTTAGCCACTATTTATGTAGTCTGCTTCAATGTAATCTGGTGAATAAATCGCAAGTAAGAACAAGAAAACGACGGATTCTTCAGAAAAAATACCAACAAGCGTGTATGAAAAGTTTCTTTTTCTTTTTCAAAGAAGTTAGATTAATGCTATTATGCTTTCCTTTTAACAGTTAAATGGAAAAGTGAGTGAGTGAGTGAGTTGGGTTTAACGTCCGACCAACAGTAATTCAGTTATATGCAGACGGCACCCGCATGAGACAAGTTATAGTGCTGCCTCACTGAAATACCCCTGCCGCGGGCACATGGCAAGGGCATCCCACCCAGTCACATTATCCTGACACCGGGCCGACCAGTCCTAGAACTACACCTTTTAATGTCGAGCACAGACAAGTAAAAGGAAAAGTAGTAAAGTCAAGCAGACAAAGCCCCATACAAGACGCAATCACCACCAAAACACCGATAGATAGCATGACACATACACGCACACAACTACACACCCAAATGCACACTGCCACACACACACCCGAGATGTGCACAGAAAACACCAACAAATACACAAAAACTAGAGACAATCATTCCACACATGAACAAATCTACAAGCACAAATACTCAAGACAAACAAAAACAAGGGTGACAAAGAGAGTACCGCCTTGGCACGGCCAGTAGCAAAAACACCACTGGGTTTTAAACCAGTTTTAGGACGTCCTAACCTCACACTTCTCTCAAAGTCACCCTACCTTTACAAGTAATGTAAATAAAGGTATCCCCGCCGGACTTACCCACAACATAGAAGACGGTAAACACATGACAATATGTAAAACATAGCCTAATAACTATGAAAATCCGTCAAATATGTACTCAATGACTTTGCTGAAGTCAGAGCACCTGCAGGGAAGCCGTTCAGGGCACGACAGGGAAAAAGTAATACATGAGTCTGGTAATCTCATCCCGTATCTTATACAGCTAGTAGATATATTCCTATAGACGTTAACCAGCACTATTATTCGAGCTACACTGTCTACTGATTTATAGTCAATGAGATTATTTTACATTTTTGTGATAGTGTCGCTCTAAGTTCATACTGCGCGGACATGCAGGCTGATCTGGAGCTACATTTTTCGCATATGACAAACGACAAATGCTGTCTGTGGCAGGATACGGGTTTATCATCATCATTATTGTATCTAAATTGTGTTACCGTAAATAAATACCAATTTGCCATCTCTAGCCTTGTACAGAACTGAATGATAGCACAATTACTAAATTATACGAGATTCATACTGCCAAAAATTATTTTTTGGAATATGTATTATTTATTTTGAATATGTAATTATATAACTTAATATTTATATGTTAAAGTCATTTCATTGTTTGCTGCTTTGAATGATTTGCTGATGTTATTAATCACTATCAATGGAATGCCCTGAACAATTGTGATTTAATACTTTTGTCACCACAGGCGACATTTGTCACATGACATATTTGAAGAGTGTAGCTCCAGATCAGCCTGTGCATCTGGGCATTCTGACACGAGAGCTACACTGCCCGCTGGTAAGTCAAAGAAACCCTATTCTACATATTAGCAGACAGTGTCTCTAAGATCAGACTGCGTGAATGCGCAGGGTAAAATTGAGTTACACTGTGGATGTTGCTGACGATTGGGACCACAATGAAAGGGCTGTCGTTGGCAATGACAGGCATTCTGGTAAGCCGCAAATCTGAAGACCATATGCTTGCTCAGCATCTTCCAAGTACATATTTTCGAATATTTAATAGCAAGGCCATGACCGGTGGAAATTTATAGCATCATACCATACCGGAAATCAACAAACATACCATGTCCGGTCTTTGGTCCACCTGTTAATCTAGACGAAATACAGCCACCAAATCCTGACGATGTAAACCAAGCTCAGCTGAAAGAACTATAATCTATTGTACGCATTTTGACGTTGTTCAGTTTTTTTGTGATGACATATCCAATGATGTCAAAGTCATTCCTCCCTGGAGCATATTTTATGCAAGTACTTGCACGCAGGAAGATTCCATAAATACTTTAAGTATAGCATACAAACCCATCATTATTGCCACTATCACAGACTACAGCACTGTGCACACCACATTCCTCTGAGTGAAGGACGTTCTTAATTGTCTGGGGCAGTCATATATACCGATTGTGTTCGACATGAGCCTTCTAACCAATGCATATATGGAAAGAGCAGAGTGAGAGGAAGTATCATGTGTTATTGCCCCTTGTATACTTTACCACCCTTGTTTGTCCGGACAATAACTCCTATACGGCTCATGCCATTGGATTGAAACTTCATACATGCAAAGAGCATGATTAGAGAAAGTGTCATGTATTAGAGCCACAACTATGGCTTCAATGCATTTGGAGTTATTGCCTTTTGTTACATTTTTGTGTCCGATAAATAACTCCTGTGCTACTGATTGCTATTGGAATGACATTTCATACATGGAAAGAGCATGATCAAAGGAAGTGTCATGCACAAGAGCTATAACTCTGGTATCAATATTAAGTTATTAGCAGTTACAATTTTTGTTGTTGAAAAATGTGGTGTGGAAAGCGCATAATGAGTGCAAGTATCATTCATCAAGTCCATTACTATGGTAGCAACATTTTGAGTTACTTCCCTTTACACATTGTTTTTGTTAGAGTTGTTTGTCTGTCTGCACAGTCTGACCTGATAACTATACTTTTTAAGTAAATGTGGCCATATTGTACAGAAAAATGGACACTCTAGCTCTATGGTCAGACTCTTCACATGCGCCGACTGATCTGGAGCGCCATTGTACATATATGCAATAAGACCCAATGCCGTGACACGTCGCATATTGAAAGATAATCGTATGAAGAATAAGAAACTGTGTCAATATATTATATGTATATTCTAGATCTACATTTACTGAGAAGTGATATTAAAAATTTTGATGTACCAATTTGTTTCCAAATATATCATACTTGGATTAATTGGAAACAAGAACATTTGTCAGATGCCATATTTAGACACATTTTGACCTTTGACCTTGAACTACACTTTGATTTCTACAAATTAAATGTAATTCAAGTCAATGATATTCAATGATTAGATAAAGCAAAACAGATTCGGTGCCAGTAGGTACAGCAATAATACATTTATTAAGCAAATAATGATATTTTGTCTTTTTTCTTAATTTTGGCAGCCATCTTTAATATCTCCATGGCAACAACAAATATTGTATAACTAATTCAACAATTCTGGAAGTTAACAAAGCATATATAATTTCATATATTATGCACACTGTTTGTTAAAATATTTCATACTTAGAATGTAGGGAACAAAAATATTTGTCAGAGGTCAAATTTGTATGAATTTTGACCTTTGACCTTAGATTTAGGCTTAACCTCTATGAACTTCACAACAAATTTGTTATTTTAAAGATATTTCTTTATCATTAGTCAAAATAAATAAGATTTGGATTCAGTAGGTACAATAATAGATAAAAATTAAGACAAAATATTATATGTTTGTTTTTTCTCAATTTTGGCGGCCATCTTGGCGGCCATCTTGGATTTCTGCCAACTCCAACCACTTCAGTCAAAATGAATTTCAATTTCATATAATATAGACCCTGGCAAACATTTTGATATATAGCATTGCTTGTTATATTTCATAGACCGTTTGGGTGCTATTTGCTACACTAAATAATAATTTTGTCATGTCGAGTGATTCTGGCTCTTCGTCACACGGTTCGGAAAAACCGGATACTAGGTCACCAGCCCCATTAGTAGATGCCGATATAGTGTTCCGGAAGTACGAATTTATTGGTGTATGGTTGCTTAACTCCGATCGTCGAGAGCGAAGTTCGCGCGTTGATTGTGTCTGTTCCATGTTCAATGGCGAGCTGTTCAGAGCCCGCCCGTCACCAACAACATTGCCGCGAACCCCTCCACGACCACCGCCTCCCGCACCACGACCACCGCCTCCACCACGACCACCTCCGCGACCACCTCCAGCATCGCCCGCACCACCTGCACCGCCGCCACGCTGCCCACCACGGATGTTGTCTCCAGGTGTTGGCCCCGGGTTCCGCTCCACACATTGAGCGACCAGCAAGGAGAATAAAACGATCTGTATTGTCAGTGACAATAGGGTGGAATTAATTATTATCCCTTTAGCTTCACTCGTTTTACTCTTAATTGGCTGCACAAAACCGCCGATGCGAGCCCTCCATGTTTCTAATAAATCACCCATGCTTTGAATGTCTGGTTTACGTTATCGTAGACGGCTGGTATTTAATGCAAGTTAATAGTTTTGCAAAAGATCTATGCAACATTTGGCATTACTGGAGTTCCGTAGATTTTTTTTACCGTTGGACGTTAACTGTCACTAATGCCCCTTGATGCAGTCTGAAGCAGTCTTGATTGTTAATATGTCACTACAGAGCTTCCATAGTTTTTTTACTGGACAGCGTGGGGAATGAGGGGAAGTATCATTCATCAAGACCATACCATTTTTAGTGATTTCCCTTTACATATTTTTTTTATTAGAGGGGAGACATCCGTTTTTGTAACAAAAACCTCTAGTTGTCGTCTGCAATCCAAGTTTTTTAAATCATTCAGTAAAATAAGGAAATGAGATAAATAAATGAAAACTTCAAAGGAATAAAGCACATATATAGAAATAGAGATTGAGACAAATAGTGAAGCCCCTGATCAGACGCCGCCTTGAAAAGGCGGCGTCTGATCTAGAACGGCACTATTTGTTGTGGTGCATTGGTGAAATTGTTAAGTATTAATTTGTCGAATTATTATAATAGCATATGAACACAGGGCATTTAACCACAGACGAAACTGTAGAATCAAATTTATGTTGTTTCTTAAGCTCACAGAGCAGACCTTGATCAGACGGATTCTACAGTTCTACTCTGTTTGCAAAGGCGTAAAAAGGTTAACTGTTAATAGCATACTCAACCAATTGACAGGTTACCTGATGAGTAAACGACACTAAACGTGGTAAAATATGTCGAAGTATTATCGTGAACTGATGAAATATTCATGGACCTGGTTTCAAATATGTAAACACATTGACTAAACGTTTGGGTACTGTAACATTTGAATAAGCATAACATGAAACTAGAGCGATCATGATTGTAGATCTAGCTATCAGACCCTCCGTAATCTGCCAGTGGCAGGAAGAAATTAACCCTTTACCTATTCAATATTTATATAAGACATAATGACATCATGAATATTTATTAGCTCACTTTTCACAATGTAATACTGTCAGGGGAATGTATTGCTCTGACAAAGACTAAAGAGTCATTTCTATATCGTGTCATAAGCAAACAGCGCAGACTCCTATAGGATCAGTCTGATCTGGGTCTACTCTATTTGCCAATGCGTGAACATGAGTTTATATGAGGGAAAGGGTTCAACTGTGGAAACTGATTATGTCACTTCATGAAAAACTATATAACCTTAACACTTGAATCAAAACGGTCATAGTCAGAATGCAATCCAGAATGGTGGACTTTGTCCTTAAGGGTCATCCGATGATGTGTAGTTAACCAGTAATACCTCCTTTAATTTATAAAGTGATGTTCCCTAATATAAACGCTTTTTCGCACCTTTGCATACTAAGTAGAACCAGATCAGACGACTCATGTAGGGTTAGTTTGATCAGGGTCCGCTGTTCACTGATAGAATTTTATAGATCCAATTTACAATTTGTTCAAAGCAAAAACAATTTGAAAAGCTTACATTCTAATCATTAAGTTAAGGAATATTCTTGAAGTAAACACTTCACGCTTAAATTAATAAAAGGCATAAGACAGTTCATGAAAACAATAACCAAAACAACTGAACCCAAACCTGGGCTAAATCTCTTATTGTCAAAATTCAACCAAATGTTAAGGAAAGGGTGTAAAGCTTCAAACCAAACCTTTTTGTAGTTCATGAGAAAAGGCTCTTCATGAAAACTTAATCTAAAAGGTTATACCGATACCCAGTTAGGTAGAATAATCTTCTTTATTCTTCTATTGGTCGAGATAAAAAAAATAATATTGTAGAATAAATAAAATGTCTATCCCATTCCCTCGTCTTTAAACGCTTTTGTAAAAGTTACTTTTTGAAACCATTGTGATAAATAGAGCATTTGCTCCGTTTCAATACTATACAATTCTAAAAAAAATCCTTTTCTCTAGTAAATTCTCCTTTTCGGTAGTTTTATTCAAATAGGTTGGATCTGAACATAGCCTATGAGGTAATGGGTTAACATGCAAAGCCAATCAACTAAACAGGTATAAATTGGTAATTTAAACGGATGTAACGGACAAATGGGTAGATAAATGTTACTGGGTAGAAGGGTAACTGAGAGGATGGGTGCAGATTGGTAAATGGGTAACTAGGAAGATATGTAACTGGATAGACGGGTAGGTAGGTAGGCGGGTATACGAGTGTAACTGGGTTGATTGGTTAGTGGATAAACGGCTAACTGGGTAAAATGATGTAGATGGGTAAACGGCTAACTGGGTGGATGAAAACTGGGTAGATGGGAATTTAGTAAGACAGCTGTAATTTGGGAAGACGAATGTAATGGGATAGACAGGTAAATGGATATATGGGTAACCGGGTAGACGGGTAGATGTGTAAGTGGGTAGACAGATAAATGGGTTGACGGGTAACTAGATAGATAGATAATGTTGGGTATACGGATGTAACTTGATAGACTTTCTTGAACACAAACTCGTTCATATTTTAAGCAAAACCTAAAATCTGGTGCAACTGAAAAGAGATTGGGGATCACCAACTTAGTTATTGACAGACAACAGTAAAACATTCCGTAAAGCAGATGATACTGTTTATTATTTTCTGGATTGTTTTCAGCATTATGGTTATTAGGTAGGAGTCCGTCCATCCATGCTTCCGTACAACAGAACTGTAGATAACATGCTTACAGATTTATCGAAATCTCTTATTTCTAAACCAAACCCTATCTTGCTTGAACTCTTACAATCGCCTTGTAAAGACGGTTCTAATGAATTGTAGAAAATAGATTAGGCAAAGAAATATGAAACATTTTTAATTTGATTTTCTTATTACAAAAAAAACCTGTCTTATGTCATTGACCATATGAGTCTTAAAAAGCAGGTGTTGCTTAATGCAGGGCAAAGGTTTTGCAGAACACTCCTATAGGAACTTTCTGTATTACTTTTGACCTGTATTACGCTACCACCTGCCTAGCATACCCATAATAAAACCTCTTTTTAACCCTTTTACCGCCGTAGTCGCACAACTGCACCACGACAAATAGTGCAGTCCCAGATCAGACGCGTCAAGGCGGCGTCTGACCAGGGACTTCACTATTTGTCTTAATCTCTATTTATAAATTAGTGCTTTATTCCTTTAAAATTTGCATTTATTTATCCCATTTCCTTATTTTACTGAAAGATTTAACAAACTTGGATTGCAGACGACAATTAGAAATTTGGCGCCAAAAGGGTTAATGACCACTCTTCTTTACGCGTCTTACATTATATACAGTCGTGAATTACTTGTTTATTTATATGCCCTTCATATATAGAAACTCATTGGCGTCAACGGCACTCCTGTCGAATAGTAGTTGTGGACGATCGTCATATCCAAAAAGCTCGCAATCTGTCAGAACAAACTTCCGCAGCCGCTCCATTGTGTCTAGCGAAATAGTGCGATATGCCTGAGCGAGCGCCTCAGAGCGTTGAAGACGCACTTCCGTTCTGTTAACTGGAATGTCAAGCGCTTTTCGCAATTCTTGGACTACATCAGACATTGTGGTATTTAAAGTTTCGGACGGCGTGAATGGAAATGGAATGCCTTTTGAGAGAATACCTCGAATCTGTAGATCACTCCATGTCCGAAGTAGTAGGTTATACAAAGGGTACCCCGTTTCATTTCTGATTGAATCCCAGACTCGGAAAGTCATCTGAATAAGATCTGTCCCAGTGTCCATGGCAGTTTCTTTGTCGAAATCATCAAAATTTATTTCAAAATTAGGAAACCTTGTCTGCCAAATGTTGATAAGATAATTAGTGTCTTCGTGGAAAGTCTCAAGCTTTCCCAGGAAGTTAATTGGCATAATACACGGGTCACATGTGACATGCATAGGAGCAAAGTGAAAGTTTATGTCTTTGTCCGTTTCCCATAATAATAGAATATATTTGACAAACTCAGAAAAGGTGACGTCATGGCCGTACTTCAGACTTTCTGGCGATGGATTTTTTCTCACAAGTTTGACAACGTTTCTACCAGTTGATCGCCAATAGTTCATGTTTGCGTGATATATCTTATTTTCATACCCTGAGTACAGTCTTGCGTAAGGATCTCTTACAAACATGAACGAGAATGCTTGTTTTAAAAACACTACCATTTGCTTCTGTGACAACGTGTCCTTTAACGTTCCAAATGACATTAATTCGGCCTGTGATAGAGACAACTGAAACGGTGATGAGTATTTCTTGTTCGACTTCATTACAGTCAGTACCCGTGTCCAAAAGGTTGAGGCTACCTTTGGTATTTTGCAGAAAAGAATTGCATGACTTTGCTCAACACGCAGTCTGTCGTCTATCTCATCGGGATCAAATTCCTGAATCTGCGGTGTGCTCCTGTTGTAACAGATTTCCTCTAGCGCCTTCAGACGGTGTTTATATTCCTTTGGCGACAGTCGCACATACTGCGGCAGTGTTACACCAACCTGTCGAAAAAAAACACATTTACGTACATTGATGTGAGAGTAATAACTCATCCTTTGCCTGTTGAATATTCATGAAAGAATGTGTTGCATCATGTTTATTTATTTGCTGAATCTTATAATAGCATATGCACACGTGAGTGTTACTTTGGTACTCGTAAAAATTGTAGAACCAGATATATCATAAGCAAACAGAACAGACCCCGATCAGACGGTTCCTACAGGAGCCGTCTGATCTGGGTCCGCTCTGTTTGCAAAGGCATGAACACGCGTTTATATGATATAATATCATAATTGTATGGAATGACATACACCATATAGTCCATATAGAACGACATACACCATCAAATAGTCCATATGGAACAATCTGCACCATCAAATAGTCCATTTAGAACGACATACACCATCAAATAGTCCACATGGAATACCATATGTATACCATCAAATAGTCCATATAGAACGGTATGTGCCATAAAATAGTCCATATGGAACACTATACCTCCTAAAATAGTTCATATGGAATGATGTACACCATCAATAGTGTTATACAGACACTTCGTCCCCAGGATATTTTGTCCCACTCTCAAGTTTGGCCGGGTGGACATTTCGTCCCACATGTTTTTGCAAGGGTGGACATTTCGTCCTTTTTTTTTTTTTAGGGATGGACATTTCGTCCCGCATGTTTTTGCAATGGTGGACATTTTGTCCCTCATCATTTTTACAAGGGAGACATTTTGTCTAACGGACAAAATGTCCCTCACTTAATTTTGCTAGGTTGACAAATTAGTTCAAACAAACAAATGCAGGTTAATTGCTAATAACAAGTAAAAATTTAAAATGACGATTGACTTGTATTAATTAGTGCAAACCAAATGACCTTAGTGATCATACGTAGAGATTGTGATGGTTTCTCTGATACATGTGTTTGTATTATTGTGTTTGTGCTTGTATTATTGCAAGGTTTGATCTTGTGCTTAGTATGTGTTTATTGTTTGTTTCTATCGTTATTATCACCATTCATGTCTGTAGACAGGTACAGTCATGTGCTTTTATTAATGTGCTTGCAATGTTTGGACATGTCATCTTTTAGCGCCAAACCAGTTGTCCTTAACCCTGTACCCCATAAATTAGTCTTTTTACGCCTTTGAAAACAGAGTAGACCCAGATCAGACTCTAGGAGCCGTCTTATCAGGGTTTGCTTTGTTTGCTTGTGAAATAATATTGATATTAGTCTATAGTTTCTGTCAAAATATGTAAATATCCCCTTCTTGTTTTTGCCATTATAAAACTTCATCTAGCTAATATCCATGATGTCATTATTTCTTGCATGAATATTCATGGAGTAAAGGTTTAATAACAATCGGCTTGAGCACTTTGTCAGTTATTGCCAAACTTTGACTGCAAACTTATTTATATGATAAATGTTAAATTAAGTGAGGGATATTTTGTCCGTGGGACATTTTGGATGAAATGTCCACCCTTGCAAAAGCATGTGGGACGAAATGTCCACCCTTGAAAAAAATATGTAGGACGAAATGTCCACTCGGGCAAAATTGAGCATGGGACGAAATGTCCATGGCTCGAAGTGTCATACACTCTCAAACAGTCCATATGGAACAACAAACACCATCAAATAGTCCATATGGAATTACATACACAACCATATAATTAATATGTGTATCATATAGTATCTGGAAAACAACATATTTCGGCAAATGCATTGAAATCTGAGATATAAACAAGTTATCCATAAGATGCCAAATGTTTTGATCAATTTAACGACAAAGGCACGCGCTGTTGCCAGAAACTATCGTGTTTATACACGCTGAATTAAGATATGCGTATATTTCCATCCATGTCTACCATTTCTTCTGTTTTGGGATTAAGCTGTCAGAGATACCTGAAGGAGACCCCGTCTAGAGCGTCCTTAAAAAGAGGTCTAATTATGATCATAATGTCCAAATAAATGAAAAGCAGCTTAAGACAGGTTCTACAGTACGGTGATAATTGAAGACAGTACGCTTAACCCATGTATACTAAGCATACTAAACTTGACTCGCATTTTCAAACAGCTTGGATCTTGAATTAAACGTTACTCGACCATAGCGACTTAGCCGCTATTTTCCAACAGTTTGGATCCAGATGAGACGCCGGGTTACGCGGCATCTCATTAGGATCCAAGTTGATTGACACTCAGTCAATAGTTTCTTTCGAAAAGTTCTAACGAATCGAATGTTAGTAAAAACTCTAGCAGAGTAGAGTTTGACAGGCGGACATTAGACGGGACATTTGAGCGGGCAGTATATTTCGAGCAGGCTAAGAGTTTGACGGGACATTTGAGCGGACAGTATATCTCGAGCAGGCTAACAGTTTGATGGGACATTTGAGCGGACAGTATATCTCGAGCAGGATAAGAGTTTGACGGGACATTTGAGCGGACAGTATATTTCGAGCAGGCTAAGAGTTTGACGGGACATTTGAGCGGACAGTATATTTCGGGCAGGCTAAATGTTAAGATAGTTATCTCAGGCTACTTTAGCACTGTACTGTTTTGTTGTATACCTTAGAGTCTGTCCTAAGCTGACGTTCAATTATTGAACAAAGGGATGTTAAAAGGCAGGTTTCTGCATTCCTTTTGATCTGCATTAAGCTACCACCTGCCTTACAGACGGATAAGTACACCTCTTATTGATGGGTGCTTAAGACAGGTTCTTCTGTACTGCTTACATGCTCTTGCTGTGTATTGAAATCTTTCTTCAAAATGATATTTACCACCCCTTTACCTCATGAATATTTATATAAGAAATAATGAGAAAATGAGTATTAATAAGATGCATTAACATAATGGCACATGGACATAAGATTGTTTAACCATGATAGGAACTGTAGAATCAGATTTATATCAGTTCATTAGCTAACAGGACAGGCCCTAATCAAATGGTTCCTACAGGAGCCGTTAATTGATCTGGGTCTACTCTATTTGCAAATGTGTGTCTATGGAGTGAAGAGTTACGTGTATATATAAACACTCAGCTTTAATTTTAATGGTGGAACGTCAAAGTGTACGTGTTTTCGTCCGGTGGCGTATTTATAATTCAAACAATCGTGAATGCTCACCTTTTTCCTCGACACACCTGTTCCATGTGCTTGGTTGATATCGTTTACCATTGGACTTTGGAAAGGCGATGGTGATAACCAATTCCCGCGCTGCCCTGAGAAAATAAAACAAAATCAACTATTATATGTTTAGCATTCATGAAAAGGTTCGTGTTAACTCATTCTCTCCAGGGCTATTTTTAGACCCTACCTTTTTTAATTAATCTAACGACAAGGAGCATTAACTAGAGAAAAGGAAAATCTTAGAATTTTGTAGTTTTAAACCATTGTGATAAAAAGAGCATTTGCTCCTGTAGGAGCAAATGTTCTATTTATCACAATGGTTTCACAATGTGATTTTATAGAGGCGCAAAAATGCGTCAAAAGGGGATAACGGGTTAATAGCTCACGTTTCATATAAGTAACTTTTATTATTCACGAAAGGTTTCGTGTTTTCTCATAGTTACCTAACATGTGAAATCCCAAATTTTTTCTTGACAGTTACATATATTTCAGTGCTGAAAACGAGGCATTACTATCCTTTTCGAACAGCGTAGACCCAGATCCGAGGGATTATACAGGATCCCTCTGATCTGGGTCTACACTGTTTGTTATGCAGAGTCCACATTTAATACTTTTTTACTGAATAAACTCTATCGTTAAGCAGTGATAGGGATATTCCACTCTGATAATTCAGCGTCGAGAGGATTAAAGTGAATTATATCAAGTTAGTGCATTAAATCTTGTCTAAACATGTGTATGCATGTCTTAAGCGGTCGTCAAAAAGAGGTCTAATTATGGGAATGTGAGGAAGGTTGTAGCTTAATGCAGGTCAAAGGTAATACAGAAAGCTCCTGCATGAGCTTTCTGCATTATTTGTGACATACATTAGGCAACCAGCTAAATTTAATACGCATTTAATGAACATAGGAGTCTTATTTCATCTCTCTTTCATTGACATTTCTATCATATCTTGAACATCGCTCTCTGTAACATAAGATAAATAAATACAATAAATAAATACAATAAATGGATATACAACAAGTATCAGGAGCATTGAAAGCTATGCCATGCTCTCCTACCGGCTGAATTCTAAGTCCAACTGTTGTAATTCCGTGACAAATCAAACTTGATCATAAAGCTACATGTACGAACTCTTCTGTGATAATGTCATAATGACGTTACATTAAGCAGCCGACAAATTGTCGCGCTAAATTTTAATGTAGCTGCAAAAATATATTTTTATTGAACGCGCAGTTTCCGGTTTCCGATGCATTTTCTGGGCTGCGCCGGATATACTTACCATGGCTCTATTAATCACGCATGGTTATCATATTATGTATTGTATTTTATTATTCATGCAACTATTTTATTCAAATAGAATGGCTAAAGGTATTTCCAGAACATTATGATGATTAAACGTCAGACAAAAAAACAAATCAGCAAAGTCCACGATTTACTGGGACAACCCTCGTACATACCAACTATCACTTCAACATCTGCAAGGTTTAGAAAAACATGCGGGAAAACTTAAACTTTTCCTGAAATTTTCTACGTCCAACTGCTGTAATTCCGTGAAAATCAATGTAGTTTAACAAACTTCAAACTTGATCTGTAACTCATTACAATAACGCTAAATACCAAATACCAATTCATTACCGGAAAACCGAAGTGTGACTGAAAGACGGACAGAGGGAGGAACGAACGGGCATTCTTTCGGAATGAGTGCATGTGGCTATTCTTTTGTTAAAAAAGCCATATAAAATGAAAATGGTCCACTTAAAACGAAAAAGACAATCTATTTTTGTTCTCATAGTCACATAAACAGGAATTGTTAGCGCGGACGGACGGACGGACGGACGGAGCGCAAACCTATAGTCCCCTTCGGCATTGCCGGAATGGGGACAAATAAATAAACACACTAAACCACTTCTAAAGTGACTACAAAAAAAGAAGTATACCCGTATGTTTGGGCGGGGTAACTATTTTCCTATTTTGAATTTTCATGTAAGAAATAATGACACCATGAAACATTATCAGCTGAAGTTTTAGTATGGCAAATGTATACAGGATATTTTCTATTGGTAGAAACTGTAGAGCCAGGTCTATGTCAAATTCATTAGCAAACAGAGCCGTCTTACCAGGGTCTGCTCTGTTTGCTTATGAAATAATATAGACTGATTCTGCAGTTTCTACTATGGCCAAATTTCCCGTGTACAATAGTCATTAAATAAATAATCTGATTAATATTCATGATGTCTTTATTTCTTATATGAATATTCATGGCATAAATGGTTAATGATTGGTAGTGAATGTTTTGTACAATACTGTCAAGAGTGTCCATCAGAATACAGATAAACTGAAGAGTGGTTTTAAAATCTAGAGTGTTGTAACACTTTTTCTAAACTTCGATTAGGCCAAACTTGTTTTTAAAGAAAGAGAAACATGACAAAGAGTACAAACCCTATACTTTGACCACTCTTTAGAATCGTCTCTTCCAGACGATTCTAGAGAGTGGTCACAGTATAGGATTTGGTGGAGAAATAAAGGAGTTATTCTTGAACATGTTTAAATTTACTCATCGTATCTGGAGCTCTGCTTTAGTTACTCCTGATTCTTTAAAAATGTCAAGGAGCGAATTTCCGAGTCACAAACAGCTTGGATCCTGATCAGACGCCGAGTAACTCGGCATCTAATCTGGATTCAAGCTGTTTGCAAATGTGAACCAAGTCGTGTGTGACTGGATAAATAGTTAACTTGACCCTGTTAACTCCTGGATCAAGTTAAGATTCGGGGCTAAATCTGTTTCTGTGTAATTCTGGATTAATATCATTGTTCCATGCAAATTATTGCTTTGCTATGACATTCTTAATCTGAAGGTAAACAATCTAGAGCAGTAACTAGATTACTGTCGAGGAAGGGCCCCGCCCGCGTAGGAGTATTACATACGCCTGCATATTGTAGGCCTGCTTTTCCTAAAGCAGAACTGCAGCAGCATAATTAAATATGCATGTAATTTGCTTAACTGGGTACTCTTGTTAGGTACATGTAATTGAATAATAAGCATATAGTGAGCAAGTTTGATAGAAATCGGACCAATCTTTCAGAAGATATGTCACAATAACAATCAGCCAATTAGATTGTATCATCGTCAATAAATATGTTCAGAATATGCCAATCACAGAACTCGAGATTGGTTATCAAGTACACTGGGCAAGTTTGGTAAAAACTGGACCATTCCTTCAGGAAATATTGCAGGGAAACCAATCGGCTAATTAGATTGCAGCACCTTAAGTGAAAATGCGCGGAAATTGCCGAACACAGCACTCATGCGGGGTACTTGGATATCAAGTACACCAAGCAAGGTTGATAGAATTCGGACCAATCTTTCAGAAGATATGTCTGTGAAACAATCAGCCAATCAGATTGTACCATCATCAATAAATATGTTCATAATATGCCAATCACAGAACTCGTGATTGGAAATGAAGTACACTGAGCAAGTTTGGTGAAGATTGGACCATTCCTTCAGGAGATATTGCACGGAAACCAATCAGCTAATCAGATTGCAGCAGACTAAGTGAAAATGCCTGTATTTTTTTCGAAACAAATGCCGAACACAGTATCCATGCGAGTTATTGCATATCAAGTACACCGAGCAAGTTTGGTGAAAATTGGACTATTACTTCAGAAGATACCTGGAATTGCCCGGAAACCAGTGAGACAATCAGAGTGCGGAAGCCTCAGTGAAAATGCTCGTAATTTTCCGAGAATTGCGCGGAAATTGCCAAACAACGAACCGATGCGAGGTACTTGGATATCAAGTACACTGAGCAAGTTTGGTAAAACTTGAAGCATTCCTTCAGGAGCTATTGCACGGAAACCAATCAGCTAATCAGATTGCAGAAGCCTAAGTGAAAATGTCCATAATTTTCAGAAAAATGTGCGGAAATTGCCGAACACAGAACCCAGGCGAGGTACTTGGATATCAAGTACACTGAGCAAGTTTGGTAAAAATTGGACCATTCCTTGAGGAGATATTGTGCGGAAACCAAAAACAGATAGACAGACGGACGGACACACGGACACACGGACAAGCTGATTACTATAGGACACCCGCATCGCCATGCGGGCCCTAATGAACGTATGTGACAGAAGTTCGAAAATACAAATTTAGCTCATCTTTATCTGGATTAAGTGATGCATTTTGAACACGGGGTGGGTACCTACAAGCAACTTATCATGATCAAAAGCGACTGATGTTTTAAAAACAATCGGAGCATATGCCATATTGTCCTTATATCCAATCAAAATCGCAAATAATCTGAGACATAAAGACTAATTAACCATTGCCCCGTATGCTCAGATTTGGATCTGCTTCAATGTTGTTCTTCCGATTCGATCAAACTATTGAGAAGTTATTGATCGAGCGTCAAACAGCATGGATCCTGATGCGACGCCGAGTTACTCGG
This sequence comes from Azorinus chamasolen, assembly GCA_963576725.1. NCBI lineage: Eukaryota > Metazoa > Mollusca > Bivalvia > Cardiida > Solecurtidae > Azorinus > Azorinus chamasolen. Next base: position 78,875,736 of record OY755243.1, read on the forward strand.
CGTCTCATATGGATCCAAGCTGTTTGAGAATTCGAGTCAGGTCGCGGTTAGCGGATGAGTCGCTGTTGATAATGATTACCTTGACATTATTATAATTATTATTAGCATTATTATTATACCACATTTATATAGCGCTCTTTTCATACAGGATATGTGCGTTCAAAAGCGCTTCACATAGATACATTTTATATACAAAACAGGGTATATTCAATGTGTTATTATAGAACATTTAAAATAAATATATTTAATACTTATATATAGATAAGAATAAGAATAAAAAAGAATTTATTTAGAACATAGGTAAACCAATTTCATCCTTTCCGTAAGTTTATCTGTCTGTGTCATAGTATCAACGCACTCACATAATAAAAAAACAAAATTTGAATGTAACATTCTATGCGCAGTGCCAGTACGTCACACAGTTTTGACCCAGATCCAACATAAATGGATACATGTTTTGGCATACAACACTACACATAAAATGTTGCTGGAAAATTGGGTAACAGAACAGATCAATTTGAAGTTCATGCATATACACTATACAATACAAATAAACAACTGTTATATACGCGCAATATGCACCCCTAGTCAAACACTATTCGACCTGCTATGGCAATGAGGGAGCACACAAAGGATAATCTGTAAAATGTCCTATTATGGGAACCCGAAAAGCCCAGTCAAAGTAAAACTAAAGAGGGAATCCCGTATACTGTCCCTACAACATATCCCACCGGCTGCAATGGAAAGGAATCATATCGGACAAATCGAGACTGACTGAGACACGCGATGCTGCATCGGACCGTGCATGCTTAACCTACCCACTGCCCATATATTAAACGACCCAGTTCACTGGTAAGCAAAAATAAGTAAACTGGGTTAGCATAACATGACTCCCTGGTACTCGTTGAGGGCGAGGTAGCAAGTCATGCCAGCAAGACTCCCAATGTTCCAGTGGGGTATAGGGATGCCCTGTTCCACTACGGTGCTCCCTCTGGCATTGGAACTGGAGTTACCAGAGGTACCAAGCATATAGGGATGCCCCGTTTGACAACAACACTCCCTCGGAATCCAACTCCTGGACAGCGGAATCCGGCTGACACAACACCCGCACGTACAAGAGCAAGGGGATTCCCTAGAAGTCCATAAGAATTATGAATGAGACCTTTTTGTTCGATTATCTAATTATTTCTTCTACATTTGAGGAGCATTATGTTTGAAAAAGGGGTTTAAAAAGGTCCCACAGTCATAAGCGAGTGGCAGGGTCAACACGCTGTGGCTAATGCAGCAGTTATGATAACCGGCGATTAGTAGCGACGTTTTCTAAACTGCCCTAATAATATATGTTGAAGAAATGCGTTTTCAGAGATCTTTTGAAACATGCCAGTGAGCTTGCATCTCTAATGCCTGATGGTAGAGCATTCCAGAGTTTCGGAGCTGCATGCATGAAACCTCTCTCACTTTTTGGTACAACTAACGTCAAAGAACTACTTGCTGATCTTAAATCTCGGGACCTGTACACGTCAAGCATGTCGACAATGTACTTGTGCATGGCTTTACACGTAAGTGTCAGAATTTTGAATTCAATCCGATGTTGAACCGGAAACCAATGAAAGTACAAAAATGAGGAAACAGGAAACACCACATACAGAACAAACACTCGCCCGAACAGCAACACAAGGAAGCAGCAAATGTACATAAGTAGAAAAAAACAACAAGAGACGCACAAAGACAAAACAAACATACAATAGGAGGACGATGGAAGTACCGCCTTGGAACGGTCAGTGACAAAAGTCACTGGGGGTTAAACCGGTTTATTCAAAACCGGCGTGATATGATCATATCGAGAAGTCCTGGTTATGATGCGGGCTGCTGTGTTTTGCACTCTTTGAAGTTTCCGCAGTGTTTGTTTGAAATTCCATGCAGCAATGAGTTGCAGTAGTCTATTTTTGATGTAACCAGAGAGTTCACCAAAGTCTTGGTAGCAGCAGGTTAGAGGTACTTTCTTATGTGGCCTATTCGTCGAAGCTGTGCATAACTAGGCCTACACACGGCATTGATGTGTGATGTCATATCCATTTGTGAATCGAGGGTCCTACTTGCACATGAATCCCTTCAGGTACTTCTGTGTTTTTGTATGAAACAGGGTGACCTCAGTTTTGTCAGTACTGAGCTTCAGCATGTTCTAATGCATCCAAGAGACTAGTTCTTTGAGACAGTTCTCAACTTGTGATAAAGCTTCTTGTTGACAGGAAATGTCCTTGGGCTTAAAGGATAGGTATAACTGTGAGTCATCAGCATAAAAATGGTGGTGAAGCTCCTATAGCAGATTGAGCCGACAGTTTTTGTGTACATTATGTAATGTTTTGGTCCTAGAACCGATCCCTGTGACACGCTATATCTCATGTTAACTGGAGTGGACAATCCCCCATCTACTGACACTATTTGATAGCGGTCATTTAGATAGGAGGTCATCCACTCAAGAGGTTTTCCAATGATTCTGAAGTCTTTTTCTAGGCGTTTCAGCAACGTTTCGTGATCGATAGTATCAAATGCAGTCGATAAGTCAAGCATCACCAGAATTGTAATTTCGTTTTCATCTAGGGATTAAATGATATCGTTTTGAACTTTCAGAAGAGCAGTCTCTGTTGAATGGTGCTTTCGGTATGCTGACTGATGCTGCTCATGTAGATTGTTTGAGGTCAGGTGGGACTCAATGCGTTTGTCAACTACTTTTTCTAACACTTTGGAGACATATGACAGATTTGATTCAGGCCTATATTTTTTAAGTTCATTTGAATCGAGATCAGGTTTCTTTAAAAGGGGTCTGACATGTGACCTCTTGAAACTTTTTGGAACGCAGGCAGTGTCTAAAGAGGAGTTAACAATGTTTGTCAAAATCGGTAGGAGTTCATCAAGGCATGCCTTTAGCAGCCATGTAGGTATTGGATCCAGTTCGCAAGACTTACAGGGAGGTGCCTTAATGATCTGTTCTACTTCTTCCAATGTAGCTGCACCAAACTTTTCTAAAAGAATTGTTGAATGCTGCATTTCAGTGGTAATCGGCACACTGGAGACAGTTTCTGATGCAATATCTACCCGTATTATGTCCACCTTTTCAACGAAAAAGTCACTGAAGTAGGCTAATATAAGTTTTGTTCGATGACATACGCATATAAAATGAAATGATATACACGTGTTTGTATCTGTCAATTTACAGCTGATTAAAGCCGTATTTAATTTCGTTTGATATGACTATTTCCATAGTAACAGTAGAGTGTGAAGTCAAGCAGGTGATTGATATTCAATGAAATTGATTGTTGAAATAGAAAGAATTGCTTCACCGATAGCATTTGTAGTTTTATACAGTACAAACAGACAAACATTCATTTATTGAAAATAGTCTTACAATCAGGTGGCTGCTTAATGAAGGACAAAAGTAATACAGGAAGCTCCTATAGCAGCTTTCTTTATTACTTTTGACCTGCAATAGGCTAGAGTAGTAGTGGTAGTAGTAGTAATAGTTGTAAGAAATAGTAGTATGAAAGCTCTGAAAGTAAGAGATCCTTCGAAAGCAAAAGCAGCAACGTAAAAAGAGAAAATTGTAGACTCGGTTTTATTGAGTCTTTTCATGAGAAGTTATTAATAGTGCAAAACCATTCGTGTCCCCTAGCACCTAGCGGTATTCAATTTTCAAAATGAATAACATTGAAACTAATTATCCCAAAGGACCAACACTGAGAAGGAAGTACGAGCGACTTTTTACGGCCCCCACACATACCACATTTATATATAACGTTCTATTTACACAGGGTATATGCGTTCAATAAGTGTTTATGGACTAGTAGAGATTATGCTATGGCGAAATTGATGCCTTCATACGTTATAATACACATTAGCCACAGTCACTATAATCGTAAGTACTCGACCAGCTCTTAAATGTTGACAATAAATTGTGAAACAATGTGAAAAACTCTGCAAAATTATTTCTCTAATTTCTCTAAATCAACACTTTCTAATTCTGTGACTGCATGTGAGAAACCTGCCTTCGTACCATCGTTGAGGATGTCGTTTACTAAGAAATCCCAGAGGTGCTCCGATTGTAGTCACTGTATAGTCGACACTCGGAACACCTCAGCTATTTTCTACGAATCCTGGCGGAATAAGACGAGTATTTACGAATGCGTAACTGGTAGAGTCATCTCGCGAATATGGAACGCCATTCTGCCATGCTATTTGCTAAATGCTAAATGCGAAATGTTAAATGTAAAATGCGAAATGCTTTTTTGCCAATTATGGAAATTCCTAGAGAAAGAACAGGAATGTTCCAAATGATAGATGTAAATGACAAATGCAAAATGCTTATTGCTAAATGCATGTTTATACTACTAGCATTGAACATCGCCATTTTTATTTAGTAGTGCAATAACCAACAAGCTTTAATGTAAACAAACATGCATTTAGCAAATGTACAGTCACTTTAAATTGGCGCTGTTCAATGCCAGTAGTGCAAACATGCATTTAGCAATAAGCATTTCGCACTTCGCATTTGTCATTTACATCCATCATTTGGAACATGCCCTAGCAATTTACACAATTGGCAAAAAGGCATTTCACATTATGTATTCAGCAATTAGCATGACAGAATGGCGTTCCATACGCGAGCTTCTTCGTAAAACCACTTCGGAAAATATATGAACAGAAAAGAAAACACCATTATTTGAACTTGTACAAGAGTGCACCTCGTTAAAATGATGTTTAAATTGATTTCCTAAGTTAAAGTATCGGATTACGGAAAATGTAGAGGCGTACTTATTAAACCATTACCTTCTGTATACATACAAGAATATGAGTTATATTACGATGTAACCATTTCTCTGTTCTGTGTTCTGTTCTATTACAAATTTCAATAATTTCTGAATATTCATGCACAAAGTAGTTATGATGAATTATGTAAGGTGGAACATTGTAGCCATTTTAGAAATAGATCTATCTCATTCCATTAGCAAACAGCAGACCCTGATCAGACGGCTCCTATAGGAGCCGTCTGATCTTGGTCTACTCTGTTTACAAATGCGTGAAAATGTGTTAAGGTGAATGGAAGGGTTTACTATTAAACCAGCTAAATTAACCCATTGGTGCTTATTGAACTTACTGTCCCTTAAAAGGGACATAGGCAAACAGTGTAGACCCAGATCAGAGGGCACCTGAAGGGTCTGCACAGTTTGCTGAAGTCATCAATGCTAATGGCTTATACCAGAAACTATTTTGTTTGCTTTGTCCCCTCAACATGAAATATAGATAGGGTCCGAGGTAACATATGCAGTGGTTTAGCTTACATAATATGGGAATTTATGGGTAAAATTACTACAGAATGTGAATACATGTAATTGATTTAGATATGAACTTATTCAGGCGTTTCTAGCCAATTAGTTTCTCCTCAAATGAGCAAACATTAACGTTACTCTATGTAATAGTTAGTGTTTATAAACCTATTCCCTCATATTGACGACTTTTGACGACTCTCTAAAAGTCACTTTTTGAAACCATTGTGATGATAGGAGCAAATGCTCTTTTTATCACAATGGTTTCAAACTGCAAAGTTCTAAACTTCCCCTTTCTTTAGTTAATGCTCCTTTTCGGTAGATTTATTCAACGAGGTTGTATCCAGAAATAGCCTACGAGGCAATGGGTTAAGAGAGAATTTATTAATAAGAGAGTGTCGGCTTCTTAACCGTTTAATACTCTCTTAATGTCGCCAAACTCTAAACTACAATAGAGCAAGGGTTTGTCTTTTGACTTAACTCGTAAAACATCTGAATTAATAGACTGTTTTGTAGTACGGATAATTTTGTCATACAATACATGGTACATTGTAGTATGAGTTGACCTTTTCAACGTAGAAATAGACCAGAGACATATACATACATGTCTCTGTATGTATATGTCTCTGAAAAGACCATCCGTGTTTAGCTACATACATGTAGTCCACTTAGTATGAACCAGTGCAGACCGTGATCAAATGGCTTCACTGGGATTTTGTTCAAACAAGCATAAATTCATCAATTTGAATTCCAATATGGTTCGGGTCTTGTTATAACAAGCATAAGAACATGAGTCTGAATTCACCTGTGGTATGAACCTTGTTATAACAAGATGAGGTCGTCAAGTTAAATTCCACAATAGTCTGTATAATAATAAGAGGTATAACATAACTGTTCTGGGTATCCCTGTTTAACTCCTTCAATACAAGGCTCACAACTTATCAATCTGTCTACGTTACAAGCATACTATCGCCAATTTGAATCCTAGTAATGTTTGTGTTTTGTAGGCATACCTTTGTGTATTTTCTATTAAAAGGCGAAATTAACACCCCGCCCCTTGCATGAGTCCAACGTTATTTTCGAAAAAAAAAATCAGGATCCATGCTTATAAAACTTTTAGTTGAGTCTGAGTTCATTGAAGCAAAGTCAGTATCGTTTATACCACAATTTCTATTTATACTATCGAGTGCTTTCTTTAGATCAGTGCATTTTGCGTGAATGCCACGGGGTGTAGTTTATCTGTATCAAGACTTCTACAGCCTTGTTTTGCGGTTGAGTGCTTAGGAATCTCGAGGTCTCCAGCTCGATCCACACATTCGACGGGTATATGTACTCGCAAAGAAACCCCTGTTACATATATTAACACATTATCCCCTAGTGACGCATTTTTGCGCCCCTATAAAATTCACATTGTGAAACCATTGTGATAAACAGAGCATTTGCGCTTATATGAGAAAATGCTCTATTTATCACAATGGTTTCAATAGTGAATAGTCATCGAGTACATGTCTACGATGTCAAGTTTATTCTTTTTCAAACATAAAAGTTGTGCATGCTTAATATCCACTAGTAATTGTATCTTCTTGCGATTTATCTTTTATTAAATGACGGTGTAGAAGTGTTTCATATAGTTTTCCCGTACTTTTGAATTATGACGTCATTTAAATGATGACGTCGCTTGTTTACCTCTAACGTTTATTTTCAAATCATTTTCATTTTGGCAGACATCGTTATGCATGTTGTGGAGTTGTCTGGAGGGGGGATTTTATTTTGACTTTGGTGAAAGTGGGATAAGGACGAGGTTGGGTACCCGTAAACCAGGTTTAAGTCCCCCAGTAGCTTATTTTGGTTGCTGGCCGTTCCAAGGCGGCACTCCTGCTTTCAGTCTTTCAGCCTACGGTCAATTTTGTTGTTTAATATGCTTAATGTTTAATGTGTTTCGTCTTGATATGCGTCCTGTTATGTTTTGTCTTGTGGCTTTACCGTTTCTTGTTAGATGGTGTTTGGTGCGGTGTCATTTCGTGTGTGGCTCTCCCTATTTGACTATTTCTCCATATTTTCAAACTACACAATTCTAAAATTTTCCTTTTCTCTAGTTAATGCTCCTTTTCGGTAGATACATTAAAAAAAGGTTGGGTCTAAAAATGGCCTAGGACAGAATGAGTTAAAAAGCTTTTGTAAACAATAAATGACCTTGTAGTTTAGAGGGTTTTACTCGACTGCTTTTAGGGTAGTTGTAAGAGGTTCTACCGTGCTCGCTATCTAGTGTCAATTGAATGTTGAAATACTCACTTTAATGTATAAACGTTTAAGATAAAGCCGTTCATTTAAAAGGCTAGAAAGAGACTAATTAACACCCTTCGCCTGCTGAGAGCCATCTGGTTGTTATTTCCAAACAGTTTTGAGCCTGCAGAACGATCAATCATATCTATATTATTTCATAAGCAAACAACAGATCCTGGTCAGACGACCCCTATAGTGACCGTCTGATTTGGGTCCACTCTGTTTGCAAATGTGTAGAAAGACGTTTATATGAGGGAAATTATTTATATCTTCTACGGTATGGGTGAATATATAAGGTAAATTCAAGTGAAAGAGTCACATAGTAGCCCGACATCTGTGCAAGATGTAATTTGTGTGACAAAAATGAAGTGTTAAGCCCACTGTCTGTGAAAGCAATATTTTGCGTATTTAAAGTTGAAATTCTGAAAATAATTCATTGCTTTTCGATTTTAACCCTTGTCATATCAAGCGTAATTGCACACGCAATTAGTTCCGTGTATCAGATTTCAACTGATGCAAAATATTTTACCTTTTTCAGACAATAGATCTATATCGTGCTATATTTGCTATAAATTTACTTATATCTGTATATGTGCATTTTAACAACTTGGCAAACAGAACAGATCTAGATTTGACACCCCTGTAGGATAATTCTGATCAGGGTCTACACTGTTTGCTTTAGAAATAAAAAATATCAGATATATTTTTATCATGTCGCTATATAGCTCAATCATTGCTATTTGTTCATTATCTTTTTGCTCTGTATATTTCTTGCTTGATAAGTATGTTTGCGCATTCATATTTGTTCGGTATACTTACTGTTTGATGAACTTGTGTTTTCTTATGTTTATAATCACAAGGTTTTTTTTTAAATGTCATGCCTTGACTTTATAATTTCTCCAACTTTGTAATTCAAATTAAACAGGACACTTACTGACACCATTCCCCGTGCTCGGCTATCATAATACGGCATATACTGGTGTTGAAAGCTTATTTATCATCTAATCAAAAACATACATTGATTCGATTTAATTCTGCGTATATTGGTACGTTCCGTTCAATCATATCACAATTGCCATTTATATACATTTGAATGCAAATCGGTTGGACTAAATTTTGCGTAAAATGGCTATATATTATAATGAGCCGAAACGACCTAGCCCGAAACGGATTTGGACCGAATCGTTCATAACAAATAAGATCTTCCAGGCAGACGGTAAAAATGTTAGCCAAGTGCCATAAAAAGTAGGTAATGCGAGATCATCACATACTCTGTGCTGCGGGATACCCGCTGCACAAAACAAAATAGGGTAAAACACATTTATTTTGAAACTCTATTTTGACACAAGAAGCAACTATTTTTTTCGTTGTACTGGCAAAAGTTGAACGAACACGTTAAAGCTTCTCGTGTTTGCAAACAGCGTAGATCCAGATGAGACCCGAATAACGGGATACCTCATCAGTATCCATGCTGGTTTACATTCTTTCTAAAACCGATCGAATTGGAAGTAGTCAAACTTGATCCAGATTATTTTGATTGTTTAACGTGGCTTCAACAGTACATGTACATCAGTCATATCGTGACGTCCATCTAATTACAGATGGAGGATAACCCCGTGAGTTTTTGTGCATGTAGCACATTGCATTGTTCCGTGTATAGAAGAACACCCGGCTAGAACCAGCGACCTACTGCAAGCCAACTGGCCGGCTGATCCAGATTTGAACTGTCATAATTTTTTCACAGCATGGTATGTGTTAAAAGGCCAAACTAGTTTGGGGAATCAGAGTTGACTTACAAGCGACACAGCGTGTATCCGATTATCCAAAAGTGCTTTGCTAAGAGGTGCATATGTTGTAGTAACATTTCTTGTAATTCCACTAATATAAAATCTACAGTTAATGGTAGAACATTCAATGTCAAGATAAACTCAGACGTTGATTGTATTTATGTTTTAACTTGAAACGCGCCTAGTTGCGGTGTACAGTACATAGGACAAACATGACGTGCTTTGAAGACTCGATTTCGTGAGCATGCATATCAGTGTCGAAATCGTAAACTAAAAATGTTCTTATACCAACACTTTCGGAAATCTGGCCATTCTTATAAAGATGTTTTAGTACAAATTGTTGAGCATATAACATATGATAAGGATGCTACTAGTAGCTTTAAATCGAAAGCTAGATTTATATCTGAATTAAATTGGATAAAAAATAGCAAACACCTTTTCCTTTAGGATTGAATGATAATATGTACCAGACTGGAAATATTTCAAAAGAACCTGATAAAGATATTTTTCAATTTTTTCTATAAGAAAACGCAAATCTCGATCACATGGCATTTGCAAAAATGGTAATATTAAACGAAAATCTCGTTTCAAAATGACTATTCTTGATCTACATACTTTACGTCTAACTTCTGGTAAACATGCCATGCTTTCTAGACTTTCCTCCTTAAAAAGAAATTGACGAGCAAGCCGATAAAATTATTTTTAGATCAAATTCTCTCATAGGAACGGCCAGTTTGATATAAAGTTTTACTCTACATGTTATCAGACCGCACATTGCCAAATTATCTGAACACCAAAGATTCTTCTTGAAAATTCCTTTTATTAATAAAGGTATTGAATTTATTGACCTCCAAAGTATTTTTAGAGACAAAAATGTAATTGACACTATTCCTAAATACTTTAAAAATACAGAACCACCTATCATCTGCTACAAATATAACAAACCAATCAGAAAACAATTTTCAACTATAACTAGAGGTTTGTTTTTGTCACAAAAACAGATGTCTCCCCCTCCCATCCTCTTTCCAATACACAAGTGTAATGTCTGTAACTCCAAACTCATCAGGGTCTAATGTTTAAGTCATCAGGGGCAATAACTCCAACATTGTAAGGGGGAGACAATTTAAAAGCCTCAGGTACACAAAAACACATGCTAGTCAACATTCTTGTGAAGTTTGGTGACTCTAGTACTAGTGGTTTCAGAGATACATGTGACATAAAGTAAAGTTTCTCTTATTTAAGTCATAAGGGGCAGTAACTCCAAAGTTAGCAGGGGGGACAATTAAAAAACCCAGATGCACAACAACTCATGCTGGTGAACATTCCTGTGAAGTTTGGTGACTCTAGCCCTACTGGTTTCAGAGATATGTGCAGCACAAAGTTTCTCTAATTTTAAGTTAACATATCAGGGGCAGTAACTCAAGAATTATCAGGGGGAGACAATTAAAAAAAACAACAGGTGCACAACAACTCATGCTGGTGAACATTCCTGTGAAGTTTGGTGACTCTAGCCCTAGTGGTTTTAAAGATATGCATGACACAAGGTTTCTCTAATTTTAAGTAATCATATCAGGGGCAATAACTCCAAAGTTATCAAGGGAAGACAATTCAAAAATCCCAGTTGTACAACAACTCATGCTGGTCGACATTCCTTTGAAGTTTGGTGACTCTAGCCCTAGTGGTTTCAGACATATGCACAACACTAAGTAAAGTGTGTCTAATTTTAAGTCATCAGGGGCGGTAACTCCAAAGTTAACAGGGGGAGACAATTAAAAAAACAAGAGCAAAACAACTCATGCTTGTGAACAATCCTGTGAAGTTTGGTGACTCTAACCCTACTGGTTTCAGAGACTCTAACCCTACTGGTTTCAGAGATACGCGCAATACAAAGTTTGTATAAATTTAAGTATTCATATCAGGGGCAATAACTCAAGAATTATCAGGGGGAGACAATTCAAAAACCATAGGTGCACAACAACTCATGCTGGTGAACATTCCTGTGAAGTTTGGTGACTCTAGTACTAGCGGTTTCAGAGATACGCGCGACACAAAGTTTTTCTAATTTTAAGTCATCAGGGGCAATAACTCCAAAATTATCAGGGGGAGATAACTCAAAAACCCCAGGTGCACAACAACTCATGCTGGTGAACATTCCTGTGAAGTTTTGTGACTCTAGCCCAACTGGTTTCAGAGATACGCGCGACACAAGTTTGTGACGGACAGACGGACAGACGGACGGACAGACGGACGGACGGACGGACAGACAGACAACTCTGGCAAAAACAATATATCTCCCCATAAATGGGGGAGACATAATAAAAGTGTGCCCGACTTAAATATTAATGATAATATTCCTGATAATTGAGATTGCGCCACTTCAAAATTTTGCTATTCTCCGGCTGGTCATGGGATTACTGGTAATTTTGAGATAATTAAAGATAAACGTCTACGATCTCTTTTGAATAAAGGTCCCAAATATAGAATACCATCCTTGATAGATTTTAACTCTTGTCTAGTTCACATTGCGGAGGCTTTACAAAAGTTTAGTATTAAATGGTGTCGAAGAGAACATATTGAGTCTAATGCTCTTTCTAGTTGGAAAAAACTAAATTTTAATATAATTGACAAACGCATGTCCTTTTATAGCTCTAATAAACACCGTCTTCCACCTAAACCTAGAATTTCTTTTAGACATCTTAAAAAGGGTTTACAGGATTTCCATTCAAAATACGTTTTTGTTCCTGCTGATAAGGCATCGAATAATGTGATTATTATTTGACGATTACATTATATCGATGTCTTGAAGCAGGACATTATTAATACCAAGTCATATATTTCAGTTACTACTGACGAAAAGACCATCGTTTCAGACCATGTCAAAAAGTATGAACAACTTGAAACCAATATTAAAATTACACAACATAAACTGCCTACAATGTATTGGTTACCAAAACTACATAAAAATCATATAAAGCGCGTTTCATTGCAAATTCCAGTTCAAGTACAACTACTAAATTGTCTATACTTTTGACTTCTTGTTTAACGAAGGTAAAGGAACATGTAAAATTCTACTGTGATAAGAACTCTTCAGAAGTCTTAAACAAACTTAAGAACAAAAGGTATCTTGCATCCACTGTAAGCACGTACGATTTTTCTACTCTGTACACAACTCTTCCTCATATTTTAATTAAGGATAAGCTTACTAACTTAATCCAGAAAGTGTTTGCCCGGGAAAAACATCATTCCTGGCATGTAATGCTGAAAAAGCTTTCTTTACTGACGAGCAAATGAAATATTACACCAATTGGACTTGCTCAGAAGTTTGCGAATCACTAACCTTTCTTTTGGATAACATATTTGTACGTTATGGGAATGCTATATACCGTCAGGTATTTGGTATTCCTATGGGTACGAATTGTGCACCACTTGTCGCAGATTTGTTTCTGTACTGCTATGAGAGAGATTTCATGTTGCGTTTGTATCACAAGAAGATGTTATAAAAGCCTTCAATGAAACTTGTCAATATTTGGATGATATTTTTCACTTAGATAACCCTTTCTTTCATGCTCTGATTCCTACAATTTATTCTAAAGAACTGAAATTGAATAAAGCTAACTTGTCCGACAAGTATGCAGCGTTTCTTGATCTAGACCTTAAAATTGATAATGGAATGATTTCGTCAAAAATATATGACAAAAGAGATGATTTTGATTTTAATATTGTAAATTTTCATCTTGACGGGGGTGTTCCCCGTGCTCAATCTTTCGGGATTTATATATCTCAACTTATTCGTTTTGCTAGAGCTTGTTCATCTATTGACGATTTTAACAGTCGAAATCTCATTTTAACTGAAAAACTGCTCAAGCAAGGATATAGATACCATAAACTAAGAAAAACTTTCTCTAAATTTTACTATCGAAATCTCTCGCTTATTGGCAAGTACCAATGTCAGCTCAAGGCGCTTCTGCGACACAGTATTTCACATCCTGAATTTTATGATGATGTGATTTACAAACTTCGTAAAATTATTGGACATACCCATTTTCTCACTTTGTTCATCAAATATGTTAAAAAATTCATTAAAAAAGGGATATGATCCTGTAGTACTACAACATACAGCATGTTTGGTTGTCAACCCTTTTACAGTTGGCAATCATGCTGGCCTCTTTGCATGTACGCCGACAAGAAAGGTTTAGTATTCTATGAAGGCGACCTCTTAAATCAAGAAACGGAAGGAGAACGTCGGATATCTGTACTAATTCGTTTTTGTCGTACCCTTTATTACTTTTCTACATGTTTGCAGCTCAGTCATTGAGTACACTAGCGATAGGTGGATACAGTTTGTTCACTTAAATGTTTTCGTTATACATGCACTTTGTCACTGTATTTGCCATCGCGGTTGTTGTAGTTTAGTCGGAGAGGGGATACGTTTATTTACACTGTTTGTCTTTTAGGGTGGGGATGGAATAAGTGTGAGGTTGGGCGCACATAAGGCGGTACTTCCATTTTCCCTCTATTGTATGTTTGTTTGTGCGCTTCTTGGTGTTTTATAGTTATGTACATTTGCTGTTTCCTTTTGTTGCTGTTCGGGCGACTGTTTGTTCTGTATGTGGTGTTTCCTGCATGACTCATTTTTTTACTTTTAGTATAATGAGTCCCCCTGTACAGAAACCAATATAAAAGGATTGCCGACAGTGTAGAGTCCTTTTACTCACCCTTTTCTTCATATAAACCTAGTTTCACGTATTTGCAAATAGAGCAGACCCAGAACAGACGGTTCCAAGAGGAGCGTCTGATTAGAGTCTTTTCTGTTTGCTTATGGAACTATTTAAATTTGATTCTACACTCTATGTCACTGTCAAACATTTCTTTCTTACTAATGCTTTAGAATAATTTGACTCATTAATATTCATTATCTCTTTCATGAATGTTAAACAGGGAAAGAGTTAACACGCAGCGTGTGATCAGACTATACTTTTTGTCACATAAGTAAGCAAAACAAACCAGACACTGATGTGCAACACACAATGTTAAAACTGACAAGACGTGACCTTTTAAATGGTTGTCGCCTGTAAAAATGTCGTCTGTTGCAGGTTTACGTCTAATTAGGACCGAATCAATTTGACCCATTGGCTGTACAGTAAAACCCTTTAAACATGATTTTAAAACAATACAATTCATGTCATTTAGGCAAGTGGCAGCTTAATGCAGGTTGAAAGTCATGTAGAAAGTTCAAAAAAGAGCTTTCTTCAAGCCTTTCAACCTGCATTAAGCTGGCACCCGTCTAAAACAATCGACAATGATACAAATTTTAACGTCCGGTTTAACTTCAAGGTATTTAGACGATATTTTGAATTTAGATAATCCTTATTTTGATACTATGGTTTCTTCAATCTACCCAAAAGAACTGTCTTTAAACAAAGCTAATCAATCTGACATTAATGCTTCATTTTTAGATTTGAATCTTTCAATTACAAATGATAAAGTTTCGTCCAAAGTATACGATAAAAGAGAAGATTTTAATTTTAAAATTGTTAACTATCCTTTTCTAGATGGGGATGTGCCACGTTCTACATCTTATGGGGTTTATATTTTTCAACTTATTAGGTTTGCCCGAGCCTGTTCTTTGCTTGAAGATTTTAACAGACGTAACTTAGTTATAACTGATAAACTTCTTAAGCAAGGTTACAGATATCACAAACTTCGGAAAACCTTTTCTAAATTTTATTATCGAAATTTACCTCTCATTAGTAAATATAATTGCAATCTACGGACGTTACTGCGACAAGGCATTTCTCAACCAGAATTTTATGGGGATGTTATCTACAAACTTAGGAAAATTCGGGGTCATATCCATTTTCATGATTTGTTTATAAAACGCATTAAAACATTTAAAAAGAAAGGTTATGATCCTATTATATTGCAACACACTGCATGTTTGGTTATCGACCCTTTTACAGTCGGTAGCTACGCTTCCCTCTTTGCTTGCGCGATGACAGGCCGTGGGTAGTACTCTATAATGGTATACTCTTAAACTTGGATACAGGAGGAGCTTACCAGACTCATGTATTACTTTTTCCCTGTCGTGCCCTTAACGGCTTACCTGCAGGTGCTCTGACTTCAGCAAAGTCATTGAGTACATATTTGACGGATTGTCACAGTTATTATGCTATGTTTTACATGTTGTCCTGTGTTCACCGTCGTCTATGTTGTGGGTAAGTCCAGCGGGGATACCTTTATTTACAATATTTGTAAAGCTAGGGTGACTTTGAGAGAAGTGTGAGGTTAGGACGTCCGTAAACCGGTTTAAACCCCCAGTGGTGATTTTGCTGCTGACCGTGCCAAGGCGGTACTCTCTTTGTCACCCTTCCTTTTGTTTGCCTTGCGTCTTTATGCTTGTGGTTTGTTCATGTTGTGGAACGTTTGTCCCTGTTTCTTGTGTGTCTTTTTGTGTTTTCTGTGTTCATTTCGTGTGTGTGTGTGTGTGTGTGTGTGTGTGTGTGTGTGTGTGTGTGTGTGTGTGTGTGTGTGTGTGTGTGTGTGTGTGTGTGTGTGTGTGTGTGTGTGTGTGTGTGTGTGTGTGTGTGTGTGTGTGTGTGTGTGTGTGTGTGTGTGTGTGTGTGTGTGTGTGTGTGTGTGTGTGTGTGTGTGTGTGTGTGTGTGTGTGTGTGTGTGTGTGTGTGTGTGTGTGTGTGTGTGTGTGTGTGTGTGTGTGTGTGTGTGTGTGTGTGTGTGTGTGTGTGTGTGTGTGTGTGTGTGTGTGTGTGTGTGTGTGTGTGTGTGTGTGTGTGTGTGTGTGTGTGTGTGTGTGTGTGTGTGTGTGTGTGTGTGTGTGTGTGTGTGTGTGTGTGTGTGTGTGTGTGTGTGTGTGTGTGTGTGTGTGTGTGTGTGTGTGTGTGTGTGTGTGTGTGTGTGTGTGTGTGTGTGTGTGTGTGTGTGTGTGTGTGTGTGTGTGTGTGTGTGTGTGTGTGTGTGTGTGTGTGTGTGTGTGTGTGTGTGTGTGTGTGTGTGTGTGTGTGTGTGTGTGTGTGTGTGTGTGTGTGTGTGTGTGTGTGTGTGTGTGTGTGTTTGTATCTTTGCGTCATTGTGGACACAGGCAGTTGTATTGTTGCAGTCTTTGTGGACACATCTTGAATTGTGGACACCAAATTTTGGTGTCCACAGTGTTAAGGTCATATATACATATATTTTTATGTGTTTTATCGATTGCGTAAGGAAGTGCAAACCGTCCTTGTGAACCACTTTTACACACACATAATGAATGTGACAAAAACGGCTAAAATCGGTGTGTGTCTGGGGTAACCTCCCGACACGCACACACTCTGTAACTTGATACTTTCTCTCTTCTCTGAGGTGAAGATAGCGCGGCTGGCTTATCAGTTGCCTTGTAATCGGGGCACATAATTTACACTTAACTTACGCCTTATTAAATGAAGACAATCTTTAACCAAAAAAGCGTTTGAAAGGGTTTTCATCTAGACGAAAGAATAAGAAAGAGGAATAAGTCACTTCTGCGGTGCGATTTAACGATCATGTTACGGGCCATTTTATTGTTTGGATTGAAACTGGGCGGACTTATCAAAACTGGAAAGCGGGATAACGGTAAGTGATTACGTATTTTATAGTTAACGTATGGTGGTAATTGAGCACAAATGAATTAGTGAAACAGTTCTATTAAGACCAGTAAAAGAAGGCTAATTGATCGTAGGAAATACAGACTGCAGCTTAAAGAAATGTGTAAGTAAAAAAGAAAGCCCCTGAATGGGTTTTCTGATTTACTCTTACCTTGATTTAAGTAGCCATCTGTCTTAAACACACAATGAATAATGTAATTTAGTGGTCGTAATAGAGAGGTTTTACTGTATTAAGGATTGCGCGGGCGGTACATCTTATGTTCTTCAAGAAAGTGAAAGTGTCAATATGTTTTGCTTTTTGTTTTAGCCTGGTAAGAATGATATCGTATATTTTATAACCCTTTATCAAATTATTATTTATAAATTGTATGACCTTTGGAAATATATTGAAAACAACTGCCGCATATGACATTAGCTTGCAGTTAAAATGAAACATGATCATCAAGATTACATGTAAAAGGACACACAGATCAGCCACAGATTAAAATGGCATATTCCCGTTTCGTTCCGGTTCGGTTCGATTGAAAACTTGATCGTATTTCCACCATGTTGAGCATCATGATCGAAGTGGCAAATAGTTTGGATCCTGGTGTGACGCCAAATTTAGTAAACTCTTTCAGCGCCTATTTTATCGTGAGGATTTTACTGTTGTATGTATGTATGTGGGTGCGACCAGATACTGTGACAGAATGCTGACTGACCATATGTTTGGATGTCAATATGAATGATGTAGTGCAGACAGAGTAGACCAGTTCAAAGAACAAGCCATATTTGATTTAATCATAGTCATTGACAGAAGGTGTGGGTGCTAAGCTAGAATGTCTGTGAGACCCGGATATTGTGGTTTAACCCCGACCCTTACTTGTTATTACAAAGGTGTTCCTGACAGGTCCCCATTAATTTGATTCCTTTGAACTGGGAAACTCTGGAGACTGGGAGTGTATGTGAGAGTTATGCAGAGAGTTGGACTATTCCATTGTATGGTCAGTTCTTATAAGATCGCTGAACTGTTAACATCGAAATATCTTCAGCTCTTAATAAAAGTTTATTGTTATAATAAATAAAATAGAATTACACAGAAGTGACTATATTTTTCATTTACTCTCAAGCCAAGCGAGCAACATTATTACATGGTGGAGAATCCAAATTTGATATTACAGAACAATTTTTTTAATGGATACTTTATTTAATTCTATGTCAAAGGGACTTAACATTTCTGGCTACTTTGCGGAACCTGAATCACCAGAAATAAGTGCAGACTATCGTTTAGTGAATCCAGTAACTTTAACACCGGTGAAGGATCAGTGTAGTTTGCCATCACATCAACCAGTACAGATAATTCCTGACACCATGTCTAGAATTTCTTTGCCAAAATTCAATGGCATCTCTTCCAGTGATGCCCACAAATTTCTGGATGCATTTGCAGCATACTGCGTTTTCAATAATTTAGAGGGAGGCAGAAGACAAGTTGCAGCATTCCAGCTGCATTTGGAGGGGCCTGCCCTTGTATGGTTCATGTCTCTGTCAGCAGAAGAGACCCAAACATGGGACAGTGTTTCTGAAAAGTTTAGGGAAAAATATATAGACTTGGAAAATCAATCCATTCTACTGACAGAAACGGCAAAATTTGCAACACTTCTCCTCCCGCCATCACAATCGTTGGAAGATTTTTACAGCCAGATCCTGGAAACTGGCAGAAGAATTGGGAAAAGTGACCAGGAACTTCTCATTAAATTGATAAGTGGATTGCCTCAGCAGTTAGCTTTTTTCGTTAGAGCGGGGAACCCACAGACTCTCAACACAGCTCTAGAGTCTGCCAAGTTAGGGGAAGCCTATGGCTATAGGCTTCAAGGATCTACTTTACAGATGCCACTTGCTTCAACCAATGCCGTCACAAAACCTATTTATGACGATAAATACGAACAGTTGACCAGGAAAGTGGACCGTCTCTGTGAACGCCTTGACGGTCTAACAACCATCCCAAAAGACAATTCTTCACATAATAGATCGTGTTTTGCATGTGGTGGCACTGGACACAATAAGATAAGAGAATGTGTAATTGGGTTCGTGGTGCCAAAACTCCGGACATGCAGTGCCAACTTTGTTCTCAAATGGGACACACAGCAGTGAACTGCAGACGGTTCTCGCCAGTGTCGGGAAACGGGAGACCACCAAGGGACAACGGGCGCGGCCCCTTGGGCAACTATCAGTGAAATTAACAGAGCGCACCAGAAGTCGTCCTCCTGTGAGGTCGCAGACTATTGACATGAAAAGTTATACGAACTGTAGTGAATGCCACACAGAACAGGCAGCTGTAAGTACCGATTTTCTTCACATTAATGCACAATTTTCCAACTGTACTATTTCAGCCCTTTTAGATTCGGGTAGCTCTATCAATCTCTTATCTAGTCAGATTTATGAAACTTTACCTACTGCTGATAAAACAAAATTGTCCCCGTTAAATAATGACAAATTAGTATTGGCTAATAACCAGGAAATTTTCATCAAAGGTTTTTCCTCTGTATCCTGTGTCATTCAAGGTCGCAAACACAATCTGGATGTTTATGTTTTGGATGCTACATCCCATCCTTTCATTATAGGCACAGGATACATGAGGTCACATGGTATCAAACTTGATTTTGGCAATTTTTCAGTTGCATCAGCAAAGCACAAGATTTGTACCAGTAAACGCTGTACTCTAGCTCCTAATCAGAAACAGTTTTATGGGGTAGGGTTCCGAATCATATCAGCATAGGTAGTCAGGGAATATGTTGTGGCAGTATACACTTAAACAAAAAAGCTTTAATTACAGCAAGGTCTCTGGCTGTCGTTTCTGCAAAGTCAACGGTACCTATTAATATCCTTAACCCTACATCTAAGCCTATTGTAATTCATAGGAACAAACCTCTCGGGGAATTCACTACTCTTGATGATTCTTACAAGATATTACAGATTAATAAAGAAAATGGCCATTGCAGCAAAAATGCAAGAATGAGTTGTAATGTCCAGTTTAAACAGAACAAACACAACAATGAAACATTCCTTTCTAACTTTGATCTTAATACAAATGATTGGTCAACACAAGAGAAGCATCAAATGGAAAATCTCTTAGTTACAAATAGTGATTTATTTGTTACACAAGATAATCCAGATCTAGGCCATACTTCTGTCGTTGAACACCAAATTCATCTAAAACCCGGTGCATTACCAAAACATCAGCGTCCTTACAAACTTCCTCCGGACAAACGAGAGGTATTACGTCATCAATTAGATGAATTGCTCAAACAAGGTATTATCACTCCTGTCAATGAAAAAGAAGATATACCCATCTCTAGCCCCATAGTTCTTGTATCAAAGCGCAATAAACCCAAACCGGGAGTCAAACCAGGGTCTCGTGAAGCCAGTCTATCTATGTATAGGTTCTGTGTAGATTACAGATTTTTAAATTCTCAAACTCAGGAATTTTGTTATGCCATACCAGATGTACAGGAATTAACAGAGTCATTTACACAAAGAATTCCAAATTACATATCATCAGTTGATCTCAGTTCTGGTTTCTTCCAGATGCAAATATCTCCAGAGTCAACCAAATACACAGCATTTAACACTTGTTTTGGTACTTACAAATTCAACCGTTTGCCAATGGGATTAAAAACAGCTCCAAACAGTTTTCAACTTTTAATGGATAAAGTATTGAAAGGACTGTCTTTTCAATCTGTCCTGTGCTATCTTGATGATGCAGTCATCATATCAGAAACATTTGAGCAGCATATGTCTGATTTGCAGGAAGCTTTTGATAGATTTCGAAGTGCAGGTTTGAAACTTTCCCCAAACAAATGTAAGTTTGCACAGAGGAAATGTGTGTTTTTAGGTCACGAAATTTCAAAGGAAGGCATTCGACCCCCAACAGACAGACTTAAAGCTGTAGAAAACTATCCAGTCCCCCAAAATACCAAAGCTTTGAAAAGGTACTTAGGAATGATGAATTGGTTTAAGAAATTTATTCCAAACTACAGTGCAACAGCGAATTGCCTGTACAAGTTACTGCGAAAGAATGTCAAATTTTGCTGGGAAAAAGAACACCAAATTGCATTTGAAAAATTAAGAGATGCATTACTAAATTCAGAAGCACTTGCTTTTCCTAGATATGATTTGCCGTTTGTCTTATCTGTTGATACCTGTAGTAAGGGTATTGGTTACATGCTACAACAGAGACATGTTGGAAAAGAAGGTCAGGGTCATTTTCGTGTTGTGCGTTTCGGCTCAAAATCCCTTTCTAGATGGCAGCAGTCATATGGACCAACCAAATTAGAACTTCTTGGTATGGTTACAAGCATTCTTGACTGTGCATCCTATCTCAGAGGCCGTCAATTTGTTGTTGAGTGTGACCATCAGGCTTTGAAACCGCTATTTCAGAAAAATCTTAAAGGTGCAATTTATGAACGCTGGTTAGCCATTTTACAAGAATTTGATCAAATACAAACCAGCAGATCAAATGGTTGTCGCTGATGCACTTTCACGCTGTAAAGATCATTCGCTGAATGAACCCGAATACTCAAGCCCAGACGAAACAGATCCATTTTTCCCATACGTCTCAGACAAGGTTACAGGGGACATACACTTTCCTAATGGTCAAACACTCAAAGATGTTTTATCTCCTCAAAATCAATCAGATAACATCAAACCAGTTAATCATGTCACTAGGCCATATAGCAAAGGACATATAGTGCAACCTGATCCCAGTTCAGAATATGATGCTGACACAGAGTTAGATCAGCTCATGCCAATCAGAAAGCCCAATTTACCTCAGACGCGAGGTCAGCCCGTTCAGTTCAGTCAAAACAAAATAGTAGAGACTAGCCACAGTGATACTGCAAAAAGTGATACTGATGCCTCTACTCAGTCGTCTTTCACTGAGGATGTAGGAAAGAAAATAGAATTGTTTGTGAAATATGATTTCAGCCCAGAGAAAACAAAAGAATTGCAACAGAATGATCCAGAGCTGATTGCTCTCATTCAATATCTGAACAGTAACAGTTTACCTAAAGGTCAAAAGAAAGCTAGGCGAGTCTTGCTAGAATCAAGTGACTATGCTTTGATAGACGGGTTACTATTTCATTCAAGAGTACCCAAATCAAGGCGAACGAAGCAGCTTTGTCACTATCAGTTTGTCTTACCAGACACAATGATCAAACCTGTCATACAGTTATACCATGACTCCCCAATGGCAGGACACTCTGGTATTACAGACACGCTTGATAAGGTGAAGGAACATTACTTCTTTCCTCGTATGAGTACAATAGTTACAGATTATGTACGGTCATGTCCTAAATGTCAGATGCGTAAAACTACCAAACACCATACAAAATCAGGTATCACTGCCTACAGAACACCATCTGCACCTTTCCAAGTTTGGCAAGTGGACCTATATGGTCCTCTGCCTGTCAGTAACCAAGGGTTTTCATATGTTCTTACGGCAGTTGACATGTTTAGCAAATATCTTGTCACCATTCCTTTAGCTAACAAAGACACCCTGTCTGTTGCTTCAGGTCTTACTAAAATGTTCACCACTTATGGAGTTTGTCAAACAATAATTTCTGATTTGGGCACAGAATTCGCTTCAACGTGTATGAAGGAAATATGCCGTCTGCTCTGTATTCAACAAGAATTTACCCCTAGCTTTGCACATCATTGCTTAGGTGCATGTGAAAGAACCCACAGAACATTAGCTGAAAGACTTTCCCCTTATATGAATGACAAATGTCAAAATTGGGTAGATATGTTACCAAGCATAACATTTTCGGTTAATCAGACAGTCCATTCCTCTACTGGGTTTTCGCCGCATGAGATTATATTTGGTCAACGTCCGGCATTCCCTTTAGTCGCTCAAAAACCAACTGATTTTGAGACAATCCCAACTGATGTGCGAACTTATGTGCGCAAGCATGCAGATAAGTTACATGTCATTCGCACTGAAATGAAAAACAATGTCATCAAATCTCAAGACAGGATGCTTGACCGTGCAAATTCAAACATTAACCCTTTGCAGGTAGATGTAGGGGATTAAGTCTTTTTGCAAACAGAAATCACTGGGGCGGGTCAGAAGTTGAGGAACAAGTACACAGGGCCGTTTGTCATTGACAAAATTAACAGCCCTCACCTGGTTACTCTAAGAAATCCCGAAACAGGGACATTTCTTAAAAATCCAGTGCATCTTGATCGCCTCAAAATGGCATATGTACGAGAGCCACAGCCCATACCTTATTTCCTGAGTAAGGTAGTTACGGGTGAAAACGATCAACAGATCCGAAATAATGATGGTTTTCGTCATGTGCTAGGTTCAGATCCTGATCCATCAAAGTCAGATCAAGATACCATTATATATGATGTAAACTTGCATACACAGCAACGTCCAAAGAGAAATTGCAAGGCCCCTGATCGTTTTGGTATAAATGTAAACCTGGACACTGTAATGTCCTCGGATGGGGAGTTCATGGATCTTAGTGGGTACCATAAGCTGAAGCGTATTTTAGGCCAGAGACCAGCTCAGGGTAACACTGAATATTTAGTACAGATAAAGGGTGAGCCAGCTGACAATGCTATTTGGGTGCCAAAGTCAAGTTTGAATCAAAAAGCTAAATTGTCAGTGGATAATCGACCGCCCCCTGTAATTCTTGACATGGAGTAAGTCTATGTATAGACAGTATTTGTAATTGACTCATGTAGGGATTGTTTTACTCAGGTCACGGTTACTACGAATTCCTCTGTAGTATTTTAGGGCCCTCAATAAATTCCCATTCACGCCAATGCTAATTAGGCTGAGTCCCAGATGGTTTAAATTGGAGTAGCCCATATCTACAGTTGGAAAGTTATGCAGGAAAGTGGGGAAATTGGTGGTACAGCTATAATCCATAATTTACAGTGATTAGTTCATATTATTTTAACAATAATTAATTCACAAAAATTAATGAGGATTTAGTTTGTATCACAACCACTATAATCTGCAAGTTTATTTGTGTTTGTTTATTGCATGCAATTGCATACTATACATATATGTTGTGCATGTTTCATAATAACTTACATATAGGTGCAATTTGATGTTTTGCATTATAATTATGTTCATTGTCATATAGTATTATTCTAGTCATGCTTGTTTCATATATGAAATGGACGAATTTCATAACTTAATAATTATGCAGAATGACAGGGTGTTTATGTATGTGAACGGATGTTGAGGGATGAAACAAATGGTCAGTTTGAGAGGATTGTATGGGTGTTTTCTTTTTTTCTGTGGGGGGATGTTGTATGTATGTATGTGGGTGCGACCAGATACTGTGACAGAATGCTGACTGACCATATGTTTGGATGTCAATATGAATGATGTAGTGCAGACAGAGTAGACCAGTTCAAAGAACAAGCCATATTTGATTTAATTATAGTCATTGACAGAAGGTGTGGGTGCTAAGCTAGAATGTCTGTGAGACCCGGATATTGTGGTTTAACCCCGACCCTTACTTGTTATTACAAAGGTGTTCCTGACAGGTCCCCATTAATTTGATTCCTTTGAACTGGGAAACTCTGGAGACTGGGAGTGTATGTGAGAGTTATGCAGAGAGTTGGACTATTCCATTGTATGGTCAGTTCTTATAAGATCGCTGAACTGTTAACATCGAAATATCTTCAGCTCTTAATAAAAGTTTATTGTTATAATAAATAAAATAGAATTACACAGAAGTGACTATATTTTTCATTTACTCTCAAGCCAAGCGAGCAACATTATTACATTACCCCTTCACTGCCATATTGTCGTCTGCATAAATAATAGTATTGTTGTCTGTAAGATCGTTTCAAGATTAGACTAAAATCAATGTGACTGAGGAAAGTTTAATACGAGTGTCAAACAGTTTGGATCCTGATCAAACGTCGCGTTTACATGGTGTCTGATCTGTATCCAAACTGTTTGCAAAGTCAGGTTAATACTATTTATTCCAACCGAACTGTACCATACTCAGTGCAAGCCGTTGTCACGTAGTAAAGGGATACGCTCTAATGTACTGTCACATATATACATGTATGCAATTTGCAGGGATGAGCCGTGCTCCAGGAAAAGGAAGGGGTTTATTGCAATGCAAACAGTGTAAACCTAGATCAACAGAGACGCGGCGTCTGACGAGTGTAACAGGTTTTTGCATAGGGTAGAAAAATAAGTTTTACTTATTTACTGATGTTCGCATGTGTATAGTTAATTCTGATAATTCAAACGGTGTAAACCCTGGTCAGACTTCGAGTCAGACACGTGATGTTTGATCTGGGTCCACATTGTTTGTAGTGCAATATTGGGAATCTCATCCGAATAAAAATTGTTTGAATACCAAGCCAATTTTATTTTAAGAATCAGACAGTTATTTTGTCATTTTCTCAGTATGATAAAGGTCATATTAGGCTAAACATTACAGTTCGCCTTGAATCCTTTTCACGCAGGCAAAAATGATCGTATTCATTTTCAAAGTTCTTCCAAATCGCCACGTTTTTGGAATATTTGCCCATGTGTCAAACAATTTAAAGTTATTCGGTGTCTGATCCGGAACATAGCTGCTTGCAAGTTTGTTACACCGCGCTTAGCCGGATTAAAGAACACTGATAAGTGAACGGCGAAAATGTACATACGTTTAGATTGCTATTTATACAACGTGAGAGATTTGCTCTTTATTTGAATTCCATCATAATAAAAGTACAGTTTCTGTATCTGAATAGATTAACCCTGCAATTCATAATTGAGTTATAAGAGACTTGAGGCATATTATCACGAACCCGTGCATATTACAGATATTGCATGTGTATTATACGTATGAAGTTAATACATACGACATATTAATTTTACAAAAGAAAACTCATTTAATAAACCCATTTGTGCTGCTTGTCCCTTAATTGGGACTACCGATGTCAATGGTTTATTCAAAAAAGTATTTTAGTACCAGTACCCTCTCAAAATGAAAATTTGAGGCTTTCCAGAATGAAATATGGACGAGTTTTCTTCAATGTGGGAATAAATGGGTTAGTAAAGTTAATATACAGTATATCTTTGGTTTTTTAGAAGTCTACTATAACCGGAGTTACATTCAATTTGATTTTAGAAAAACGACCATACAGGTCGCACTGCAAAAATTGTCTCAAAAACAATTAGTGCTTTAAATCAGATTTGAGATAGATTAATAAACAGATGTTATATAATTATATAGTATAATGTTATGCAGTATCAAAATAAAATGGAGGCGACAACATTTTATTACGAATTTCAATCCGTATATAATATTATTTTTTTGCAAAGCAAATATGTACGTCTTTGTCGTATAAGAAAGCCGGATTTAGCACATTTCTACATATTTGTAAAATAAATCGCTATATTTATCACAGTCTGACAAGTTCATTAATCTGACATAAAATTAGCGCTACTGTCAAAATCAAATTAGCTACGAAAACCCAGCAGACCAAACTCACTCAATTTATCGCTTACCTATTATCTCACCATTGACTGCACTGTTTGATGTGCTTAAACACTTAATTATCTTGATTAGTATAAATATTAAACAGTAACCATGAAATCCGCTCGAGTCGGTTCATGACTGGGTTTTGTGGTCGGTATGATAGCCAAACGACCAAAACAGGCACTAGTATTATAGTAAATTCTATTTACAGGATATAATCTGCTTGATTGAATAAATGAAAACTTAATAACTATTTACAGCACAACAGAAACTAAACCAAACAAAGTCTGATGCTTACAAACTTCAACTCTGACTCTGATATATATGAAATTACTACATTACGCTAGACCCAATGTTTTGTAGAAATACTGATTGAGTGTTAAAGCTGATTGCATATGACTTTTTTGCCGCGAACGACAGAATAAGGGTTAAATTGCGAAAAATGTATTGGCAAAACGCCGCACTTGCAGGTATTCAGAAAGTTTAACCGTTGTGTCAAGACTTTAATGAGTAATTATGTGTTGTTTAGCAATTAAAATATTAGCCTGCATTGAAACATTGCACATGTGCAGTATCTCGTCTGCGTCACTTATAAAACTTTACCGATTCGCACAATGCTTTGTGAAAGTTTTGGACAAGTTTCATAGAGCCCAGAACGGCGTGAGACACCGAGTTGTTTAGCATCTTATTTGGATCTAAACTGTTTGCATATTTAGCACAGTCGCAACAAGCAGACTAACGGTAAACTGATGGGCAGGCCATTTAATCTGACGCGGTAATGTACATTTGGGAGACGCAACAAAGCGATATAATCAAATGGTCTTTACGATGTGAATCTGCTCGCGCATCTCATTAGCCTGTGTGTTACGTAGTTTAGGTTAAACATGATTTAGTTCAAGAAAGATTGAAAGGGGTTGGGCCACAGGTTCTACGAAGTTCTAATGCCCTCCCCTTTCAATTTTAATGTTGCAAATGAATGTTTGACAATATGGCAATATATACACAAAACTGTCGGGAGGAAGAAATAGGAGAAGAGGAGGAAGAAGACTATTAAAAGCAGAAAAAAATATTACTAAATTTTGACGAACATATCAAGAACAAAAGAAGATGAAGAATATTTATGGATGTTTGAGAGTACTAGATATTGTAATTTTAAGTTTGGCAATTTAATGGTCAGGCTAAAGTGATTGCTGCTAAAAAGTGAAGATTTCCCTGTGACGCTTTAGAGCAAGTAATTACGTTTAACTCTAGCAGAGCATTGACAAGAGATGCCTTGAAATTAAGAATCCTTAAATATTTTAAGAAAATGGCTGTAAGAAAGACATGGCATGAGCTGCCATATTGAACAGTTGGTAGTCACGCGTATTAAAACCCCGATATCTCTCGTTATTTATTGGCCATTCCTTTTGAAGGCGCGAGTTATATGCTAGGGACTAACAGCTCACTAATATACCGTGACTGTAAAGTGGTCAGCAAATCACCGGTCCTGTTGAGCATGGAAATTGCATCGGTTACATCTCATTTAAATACTCGTTAGCTTAACCACTCACTATACTTATTCCAAACGGACTCAAACTTACTTTAACATTAATAGACAAATAGCAATATTTATGATATTCCTGTTTTGTCGAAATTAGACTTGTAAACATTTAATTAATAGATTATATCTTCAAAATGATCTCACCTGCATTGTTATTTTTTATTTTAAACTGATAGGATAACAGGATAATCAGTCGTGTCCTTCATTGAAACCGTCTGCGTACACATTATTTCTCTTTGGGTACAGGGCATTTGGTATTGCTGTACATAATATTTACATTTCCGAGGTTCGTGTATTGAAAAGCAGAGCAAATAAAGAAACTATGGTATTAGAATATAGAACAATATATGTACTGAATGTAAGGCGGAATGGGTCTAAAAACTTTCTGGTATTTAGTATGCTTTAAATCAAAGACGCAGAGCTACACATGTGACGTTATATAGCGTTAATTTTGACGTCGAAATTCTCAAAAATTTCGATTTCATTGGCGATTTATATACATTCCTTCTATACAAAATGTCATTTTTAATTTGTTCTGCGAAAATTTATTTCCAATTAAAATATGATACAACGGTTAGGGCTTTACCGGATGATTTGTTGCACTCATTAATTTGCTAAGTCCATCCGAAAAAAACCCTAGTGTGCTATTAGTGGCCTGTGCTTCCATTGTAGGGAGTTTCCACATAAATACTTACACGGATCGATACTAGCGTTTTATTAGATATCAGGCATTTTTGGATATGGTTTAAAACAGAATGCCGGAACCTAAGATTTCAATTTCTAAGCGTCTGATATTATTAACCCTTCGCTTGCTATTCTCGTCAATATACCCGCAACCTGTAAATAGTGAAGACCCAGATGAGACAGCTCCTGCAGGAGCTGTCTCATCAGGGTCTGCACTATTTACCAGTTGATTGTGCAACCAGTGCACTCCACAGCAGTGATTGAACAGCGAAATACTTGTACACAGTGAATAAATTATATATAAATATCACATCCTATGGAGAGAGACAGCACGTACTGTCAACCCGAGGTTGGTTATTATACCGAACAGCACAATCGATTTCGTCAGCAAAAATATTTATTCAATGATAACAATAAACAGTCTTAAACAAAAGTTATAGAACTACTCGGTGCTTAAAAATCGCGGAACAGCTTCACATTTCTATTCATGACACGTTATAAGTACTGGCGGATCCCTTTTCACTGTCCAATCTTGACAGAGTCTCCTCCGAAATAGCCGGAAAACGCGACATTTCTCAGATATATAAACAAAAACAAATCAGTTGCCCTAATGACGTTTGTTGCAAGCGTTAAATGACGCTAATACATGACGTAATCGGATGACGTCACGTACACAATTTAAGCGCTCACTGGTCTAAATGTTCCGTTCCTATGGTAGCGGGAGACAGTATTTTTCCGACAGTAATTGTTTCCCGCTGGGCCTGACAGTATTTGTTTGTCACGGTGGCCTATGAGAAATTAACATTGTAAATAAAATTGAGGTATAATAAATGTAATTATACAACAGGGCATGGGTAAGGAAGGAGAAATGTATTTTAAAATTCAGCAAGCGAAGGGTTAACTATGTCGTGACGTATGCAAGATTCATGCTTTTAACGTTAATGTTGAAATAACACCAGTTTCCAGATGAAAAAGTATGTAAAAATCAGAGGTACAAATAAAATATTTCGGCACACGCAGTAACAAAGTGTTTTTTTAAAAGGATTACCTGTTATTTTATACTGTATTGTTCACTACACAATACCGCCCGTCTGTCTTTATGAACATTCGCTCGCCCACACACCCGTCCCTCTGTCTATCCGTACGCCTATCTATCTGCCTGTCTGTCGCTTCGTCAAATTGTTTT
This sequence comes from Azorinus chamasolen, assembly GCA_963576725.1. Taxonomy (NCBI): domain Eukaryota; kingdom Metazoa; phylum Mollusca; class Bivalvia; order Cardiida; family Solecurtidae; genus Azorinus; species Azorinus chamasolen. The sequence continues at coordinate 78,905,656 of OY755243.1, forward strand.
TATTATTCACAGAATCGCCCAAAGTAAAATAAAGTATCTCTCTCAAAATTGTATGTAAGTTGTAATTAATTCTATGTACCAACAGAGTGAACGAAACCGTCCAATTACCCCGATAAAAATGACAAAATCTGATTTATCGAATTTAAAAGCACTTGTGACTTTCCAAGTATTTTAAACAACACTATAGAATTTACAAATAGACCACACTCTCATGTTTTACATATAATTCTTTAAATACGCAGTACTAACATATAACGGTATTGTGGATACAACGTGTGAGCTAAACGATAAATACCATTTAACGCTTCGAAAGTATTGTCAACAAGTCCTCATTGAATAAGAATGATTCCTGGAGAATACGACACTTAATTTGCCAACGCCTAAATAAATTCTAAATAATTCGATTAGTTTAAAATATGTAAGGAGTGTAATTTTATATTTTACTTTTATTTAAACGTATACAAAAGTTCATACTATCAACGCAATTATAAGCTTTGCGGACTGATTTGTTTGTACTGATCAGAAGTTATGATAACCAGTATGTGAAACAAAATATTATATAACCAGCACATTCATCATCTCGCCTATCCATTTCCTTATACGCTACACAATGAATCATTGCACTGCCCTTGTGATTACATTTCTCTCACTTTGAAGTAAAAAACGCTTTCTAAAACGCTTGCATTATAATAGTTAACATACAAATGGAATATTATTTTGCCAAGTGCACATTCACTGCTTGAATAATAAATGTTATTATACATTGTACATACACAAATAACACATTGTCCTTTTCTGTCCTTGTGGAATTTTTTTAGTTGAGTTTGACCATCTGTAAATGGTTTGAGAATACGCCGTTTGTCTACTTTTCAGCCGATGGAATGCCTTGTATTAATTGATTCCTTTACAAACAAAGTACAGATTTATTAAAAACTGTATGAGACAATCCTTAGTACGGTTATTTGTAATAGGATTCCCATCAAATTGATAGTTATTTTTCCTACCGTTTTACAATAATGAAGCAACAAGCCAGAAAAGAAACAATATGAAGGTTATGATATTCTATACGTTTTTACACAAAATATTATTAAACAACTCACATAAGCGAAATTATCAATTCAACCGCGTCTTTATTGTACACAACAACTACAACATTAATATAACATCATCAAACAGACCGATTTCTTAATTTCCATTCCTAAATACGTATACCTATACACACTGTATAACGTCTTTGTGGACACAATCTGTGGATAGTGAATAAAACGGGACCAATGAGCCATGGATTTAGAAAACGAATTAAAAAGCACTTGTGACTTTCCAAATATTTTAAACAACACTATAGAATTTACAAATAGACCACACTTATGTTTTACATATAATTCATTAAATACGCAGTACTAACAAATAACGGTATTGTAGACACAGCGTGTGAGCTAAACGATAAATACCATTTAACGCTTCGAAAGTATTGTCAACAAGTCCTCATTGAATAAGAATGATTCCTGGAGAATACGACACTTAATTTGCCAACGCCTAAATAAATTCTAAATAATTCGATTAGTTTAAAATATGTAAGGAGTGTAATTTTATATTTTACTTTTATTTAAACTTATACAAAAGTTCATACTATCAACGCAATTATAAGCTTTGCGGACTGATTTGTTTGTACTGATCAGAAGTTATGATAACCAGTATGTGAAACAAAATATTATATAACCAGCACATTCATCATCTCGCCTATCCATTTCCTTATACGCTACACAATGAATCATTGCACTGCCCTTGTGATTACATTTCTCTCACTTTGAAGTAAAAAACGCTTTCTAAAACGCTTGCATTATAATAGTTAACATACAAATGGAATATTATTTTGCCAAGTGCACATTCACTGCTTGAATAATAAATGTTATTATACATTGTACATACACAAATAACACATTGTCCTTTTCTGTCCTTGTGGAATTTTTTTAGTTGAGTTTGACCATCTGTAAATGGTTTGAGAATACGCCGTTTGTCTACTTTTCAGCCGATGGAATGCCTTGTATTAATTGATTCCTTTACAAACAAAGTACAGATTTATTAAAAACTGTATGAGACAATCCTTAGTACGGTTATTTGTAATAGGATTCCCATCAAATTGATAGTTATTTTTCCTACCGTTTTACAATAATGAAGCAACAAGCCAGAAAAGAAACAATATGAAGGTTATGATATTCTATACGTTTTTACACAAAATATTATTAAACAACTCACATAAGCGAAATTATCAATTCAACCGCGTCTTTATTGTACACAACAACTACAACATTAATATAACATCATCAAACAGACCGATTTCTTAATTTCCATTCCTAAATACGTATACCTATACACACTGTATAACGTCTTTGTGGACACAATCTGTGGATAGTGAATAAAACGGGACCAATGAGCCATGGATTTAGAAAACGAATTAAAAAGCACTTGTGACTTTCCAAATATTTTAAACAACACTATAGAATTTACAAATAGACCACACTTATGTTTTACATATGATTCATTAAATACGCAGTACTAACAAATCACGGTATTGTAGACACAGCGTGTGAGCTAAACGATAAATATCATTTAACGTTTCGACAGTATTGTCAACAAGTCCTAATTGCATAAGAATTATTCCTGGAGAATCCGACAGTTAATTTGCAAACGCCTAACAAATAATTGGATTCATTTAAAATATGTGAGGAGTGTAATTTTTATATTTTACTTTTATTCACATTTATACAAAAGTTCATACTATCAACGCAATTATAAACTTTGCGGACTGATTTGTTTATACTGATCAGAATTTATGATAACAAGTATGTGAAACAAAATAGTTTATAAATTCTGAAGGGAAGTGATCCCCCGAGAGCAAAAATTGCAACACAAAAAGAGAAAATTGCAGACTCGGTTTTATTGAGTCTGTTCATGAACAGTAATTGAAAGTGCAACACTGCTTACGCCCCCTAGCACCGGCTTAAGCGGTATTTAAATTTCAGATCAAATAATACTGAAATTCATGATCTCACTTTGAAGTAAAAAACGCTTTCTAAAACGCTTGCATTATAATAGTTAACATACAAATGGATTATTATTTTGCCAAGTGCACATTCACTGCTTGAATAATATATGTTATTGTACATTGTACATACACAAATAACACAGTGTCCTTTTCCGTCCTTGTGGACACTTTTTAGCAGAGTTTGACCATCTGTAAATGGTATAAGAGTACGCCGTTTGTCTACTTTTCAGCCGATGGAATGCCTTGTATTAATTGATTCCTTTACAAACAAAGTACAGATTTATTAAAAACTGTATGAGACAATCCTTAGTACGGTTATTTTTAATAGGATTCCCATCAAATTGATAGTTATTTTTCCTACCGTTTAACAATAATGAAGCAACAAGCCAGAAAAGAAACAATATGAAGGTTATGATATTCTATACGTTTTTACACAAAATATTATTAAACAACTCACATAAGCGAAATTATCAATTCAACCGCGTCTTTATTGTACACAACAACTACAACATTAATATAACATCATCAAACAGACCGATTTCTTAATTTCCATTCCTAAATACGTATACCTATACACACTGTATAACGTCTTTGTGGACACAATCTGTGGATAGTGAATAAAACGGGACCAATGAGCCATGGATTTAGAAAACGAATTAAAAAGCACTTGTGACTTTCCAAATATTTTAAACAACACTATAGAATTTACAAATAGACCACACTTATGTTTTACATATAATTCATTAAATACGCAGTACTAACAAATAACGGTATTGTAGAAACAGCGTGTGAGCTAAACGATAAATACCATTTAACGTTTCGACAGTATTGTCAACAAGTCCTAATTGCATAAGAATTATTCCTGGAGAATCCGACAGTTAATTTGCAAACGCCTAACAAATAATTCGATTCATTTAAAATATGTGAGGAGTGTAAGTTTTATATTTTACTTTTATTCACATTTATACAAAAGTTCATACTATCAACGCAATTATAAACTTTGCGGACTGATTTGTTTATACTGATCAGAATTTATGATAACAAGTATGTGAAACAAAATAGTTTATAAATTCTGAAGGGAAGTGATCCCCCGAGAGCAAAATTTGCAACACAAAAAGAGAAAATTGCAGACTCGGTTTTATTGAGTCTGTTCATGAACAGTAATTGAAAGTGCAACACTGCTCACGCCCCCTAGCACCGGCTTAAACGGTATTCAAATTTCAGATCAAATAATACTGAAATTCAGGATCTCACTTTGAAGTAAAAAACGCTTTCTAAAACGCTTGCATTATAATAGTTAACATACAAATGGATTATTATTTTGCCAAGTGCACATTCACTGCTTGAATAATATATGTTATTGTACATTGTACATACACAAATAACACAGTGTCCTTTTCCGTCCTTGTGGACACTTTTTAGCTGAGTTTGACCATCTGTAAATGGTATAAGAGTACGCCGTTTGTCTACTTTTCAGCCGATGGAATGCCTTGTATTAATTGATTCCTTTACAAACAAAGTACAGGTTTATTAAAAACTGTATGATACAATCCTTAGTACGGTTATTTTTAATAGGATTCCCATCAAATTGATAGTTATTTTTCCTACCGTTTAACAATAATGAAGCAACAAGCCAGAAAAGAAACAATATGAAGGTTATGATATTCTATACGTTTTTACACAAAATATTATTAAACAACTCACATAAGCGAAATTATCAATTCAACCGCGTCTTTATTGTACACAACAACTACAACATTAATATAACATCATCAAACAGACCGATTTCTTAATTTCCATTCCTAAATACGTATACCTATACACACTGTATAACGTCTTTGTGGACACAATCTGTGGATAGTGAATAAAACGGGACCAATGAGCCATGGATTTAGAAAACGAATTAAAAAGCACTTGTGACTTTCCAAATATTTTAAACAACACTATAGAATTTACAAATAGACCACACTTATGTTTTACATATAATTCATTAAATACGCAGTACTAACAAATAACGGTATTGTAGACACAGCGTGTGAGCTAAACGATAAATACCATTTAACGTTTCGACAGTATTGTCAACAAGTCCTAATTGCATAAGAATTATTCCTGGAGAATCCGACAGTTAATTTGCAAATGCCTAACAAATAATTCGATTTATTTAAAATATGTGAGGAGTGTAATTTTTATATTTTACTTTTATTCACATTTATACAAAAGTTCATACTATCAACGCAATTATAAACTTTGCGGACTGATTTGTTTATACTGATCAGAATTTATGATAACAAGTATGTGAAACAAAATAGTTTATAAATTCTGAAGGGAAGTGATCCCCCGAGAGCAAAAATTGCAACACAAAAAGAGAAAATTGCAGACTCGATTTATTGAATCTGTCCATGAACAGTAATTGAAAGTGCAACACTGCTTACTCCCCCCTAGCTCCGGCTTAAGCGGTATTCAAATTTCAGATCAAATAATACTGAAATTCAGGATCTCACTTTGAAGTAAAAAACGCTTTCTAAAACGCTTGCATTATAATAGTTAACATACAAATGGATTATTATTTTGCCAAGTGCACATTCACTGCTTGAAAAATAATTGTTATTGTACATTGTACATACACAAATAACACAGTGTCCTTTTCCGTCCTTGTGGACACTTTTTAGCTGCACGTGACAATCTGTAAATGGTTTGATAGAGGGCCGTTTGTCTACTTTTCAGTCAATGGAATACCTTGTATTATTTCATTTCTTTACAAAGTACAGATTCATTAAAACTGTATGAGACAATCCTTCATACAGTAATTTTATTAGGATTCCCATCAAATGGGTAATGATAATTCCTGCCATTTTAACAATTATGAAGCAACAAGCCAGAAAAGAAACAATATGAAGGTTATGATATTCTATACGTTTTTACACAAAATATTATTAAACAACTCACATAAGTGAAATTATCAATTCAACCGCGTCTTTATTGTACACAACAACTAAACAATTAATATAACGTCATCAAACAGACCGAATTCTTAATTTCCATTACTATATACGTAGACCTATATACAGTGTATAACGTCTTTGTGGACACAATCTGTGAATAGTGAATAAAACGGGACCAATGAGTCATGAAGTCAGAAAACGAATTTAAAAGCAGTTGTGACTTTCCAAGTATTTTAAACAACACTATAGAATTTACAAATAGACCACACTCTCATGTTTTACATATAATTCTTTAAATACGCAGTGCTACCATTTAACGGTATTGTACACACCACGTGAGAGCTAAACGATAAATACCATTTAACGTTTTGACAGTATTGTCAACAAGTCATCATTGCATAAGAATGATGCCTGGATTCAACTAGGCTGTCCATTTCATTATACGCTACACAATGAATAATTACACTGCCATTGTGATTACATTTCTCTCACTTTGAAGTAAAAAACGCTTTCTAAAAACGCCTGTATTATAATAGAATACAAATGGAATATTATTTTTCCAAGTGCACAATCACTACTTGAGTAATAAATTCCATTGTACGTACACAAATAACACACACAGTGTCCTTTTCCGTCCTTGTGGACACGTTTTAGCTGAGTTTGACCATCGGTAAATGATTTGAGAGTGCGCCGTTTGTCTACTTTTCAGCAGATGGAATGCCTTGTATTAATTGATTCCTTTTTAAACAAAATACAGATTTATTAAAAAACTGTATGAGACAATCCTTAGTACGGGTATTTTTAATAGGATTCCCATCAAATTGATAGTTATTATTCCTACCGTTTTACAATAATGAAGCAACAAGCCAGAAAATAAAAAAAATATAAAGGTTGTGATATTCTATATGTTTTCAAACAATATTATTAGAACAACTCACATAAGCGAAATTATCAATTCAACCGCGTCTTTATTGTACACAGCAACTACAAAATAAATATAGCATTATCAAACAGACCGAATTCTTAATTTCCATTCCTAAATACGTAGAACAATATACAATGTATAACGTCTTTGTGGACACAATATATGGATAGTGAATAAAATGGTATCAACGAGTCATGAATTCAGAAAACGAATTATAAAGCAGTTGTGATATTAAAATATTTTAAACTGCAATATAACGTCTAGAAATAGACCACTCTCTCATGTTTTACATATAATTCTTTAAATACGCAGTACTAACATATAACGGCATTGTCGACACAACGTGTGAGTTAAACGATAAATAGCATTTGATTTGTCGAAAGCATTTGTCAACCTGTCTTCGTTGCGTAAGAATGATTCAGTTAAGACAGTTAATTTGCAAACGCCTGACAAAACATTAATGCGATTAGTTTAAAATATGTGAGTAGTGTAGTCTTTACATTTTACTTTCATTCACAATTATACGAAATTAACGCAATAATAAGGTTTGCAGACTGATTTGTTTATACTGATCAGAATTTATGATAACCAGTATGTGTTTTCAGAAACAAATTATTATTATATAACCAGCACATTCATTTCTCTCACATTGAAGTAAAAAACGCTCCAAGAAAACGCTTGTATTATAATAGTTAACATACAAATGGAATTCGCCAAGTGCACATATACTGCTTGAATAATAAATGTTAAGTACTGTATATACACATGTAACACAGTGTCCTTTTCCAGTCCTTGTAGACACTTTTAGCTGCATGTGTCAATGGTTTGATAGCTTGCCGTTTGTCTAATGTTCTGTCGACGGAATACCTTGTATTAATTTATTCCTTTACAAACAAAGTACCGATTCTTTAAAAACTGTATGAGACAATCCTTAATACTGTAATTTTTGTAGGATTCCCATCAAATGGATAGTTATTATTCCTACCGGTTTTAAAATTATGAAGCAACAAGCCAGAAAAGAAACAATATGAAGGTCGTGATGTTCTATACGTTTTTTAATATAACATTATCAAACAGAATGCAATCATCCTAATTTTCATTCCTAAACACGTAGACATATATACACCGAATAACGTCTTTGTGGACACAATCTGTGGATAGTGAATCCACAAACTAATCGCACTAATAATTTGTCAGGCGTTAGCAAATTAACTGCCGGATTCTCAAGGACTGGTTTACAATACTTTCGAAAAGACTTCTGATCCTTCGAGATCATGAATTTCAGTACTTCTTGTTCTGAAAATTGAATACCGCTTAAGTCGGTGCTATGGGGCGTGAGCAGTGTTGCACTTTCAATTACTGTTCATGAACAGACTCAATAAAACCGAGTCTGCAATTTTCTCTTTTTGTGTTGCAATTTTGCTCTCGGGGGATCACCTCCCTTCAGAATTTATAAATGGTATTTATCGTTTATATAACATTATCAAACAGAATGCAATCCTAATTTCTATTCCTAAATACGTACACATATAAACACTGTATAACGTCTTTGTGGATACAATCTGTGGATAGTGAATCAGCAAACTAATCGCTCTAATAATTTGTCAGGCGTTAGCAAATTAACTGTCGGATTCTCAAGGACTGGTTTACAATACTTTCGAAAAGACTTCTGATCCTTCGAGATCATGAATTTCAGTACTTTTTGTTCTGAAAATTGAATACCGCTTGAGTCGGTGCTAGGGGGCGTGATCAGTGTTGCACTTTCAATTACTGTTTATGAACAGACTCAATAAAACCGAGTCTGCAATTTTCTCTCTTTGCGTTGCAATTTTTGCTCTCGGGGGGACCACCTCCCTTCAGAATTTATAAATGGTATTTATCGTTTAGCCGACACGTTGTCCACACTGCCGTTATATGCTAGTACTGCGTATTTCAGGAATTATATGTAAAAGTAGTAAAGTCAAGCAGGCAAAGCCACATGCAAGACGCAACCACCACCAAAACACCGATAGACAGCATGACACACACACACACACAACCACACACCCAAACGCACACGCACACACACATACGAAATGAACACAGAAAACACCAAAGGACACACAAGAAACAGGGACAAACGTTCCACAACATGAACAAACCACAAGCACAAAGACGCAAGGCAAACAAAAGGAAGGGTGACAAAGAGAGTACCGCCTTGGCACGGTCAGCAGCAAAAACACCACTGGGGGTTTAAACCGGTTTACGGACGTCCTAACCTCACACTTCTCTCAAAGTCACTCTAGCTTTACAAATATTGTAAATAAAGGTATCCCCGCTGGACTTACCCACAACATAGACAACGGTGAACACAGGACAACATGTAAAACATAGCATAATAACTGTGACAATCCGTCAAATATGTACTCAATGGCTTTGCTGAAGTCAGAGCACCTGCAGGTAAGCCGTTAAGGGCACGACAGGGAAAAAATAATACATGAGTCTGGTAAGCTCCTCCTGTATCCAAGTTTAAGAGTATACCATCATAGAGTACTACCCTCGGCCTGTCATCGCGCAAGCAAAGAGGGAAGCGTAGCTACCGACTGTAAAAGGATCGATAACCAAACATGCAGTGTGTTGCAATATAATTGTGTGGTCTATTTGTACATGCTATAGTGTTGATAAAAATTCTTTGGAATGTCACAACAACTTTTTAATTCGTTTCTGAATTCCTGAATCGTTGATCCCGATTTATTCACTATCCACAGATTGTGTTCACAAAGACGTTATACATTGTATATAGTTAATTAAGGTCTGTTTGATAATGTTATATTAATGTGTAGTTGTTGTGTACAATAAAGACGCGGTTGAATTGACAATTTCGCTTATGTGAGTTGCTCTAATAATATTTTATTTAAAAGACATTTAGAATATCACAACCTTCATATTGTTTCTTTTCTGGCTTGCTTCTTCATAATTTTTAAACCGGTGGAAATTATCATTATACTGATGGGAATCCTAATAAAATAACGATATTAAGGATTGTCTCGTACAGTTTTTAATTAACCTGTACTTTGTTTGCAAAGGTATAAATTAATTCAATATATTCGATCGACTGCAAATTAGACGAACGACGCTCTCTCAAACCATTTACAGATGGTCAAATAGAGCTAAAACGTGTCAACAAGGACGGGAAAAGGACACCGTGATATTTGTGTATATACAAAAAATTGTATTATTCAAGCAGTAAATGTTCACTTGGCAAAATAATATTCCATTTGTATGTTAACTATTATAATACAGACGTTTTTGGAAATCGTTCTGTTACTTCCAATTGAGAGAAATGTAATCACAAGGACAGTGTAATTATTCATTGTGCAGCGTTTAAGAAAATGGACAGTGGATTTGATGAATGTGCTGGTTATATAATAGTTTGTTTCATATACTAGTTATCAACAATTCTGACCAGTATAAACAAATCAGTCCGCAAAGCTCATAATTGCGTTGATAGTATGATCTTATGGATAAATGCGAATAAAAGTAAAATATAAAAATTACACTTCTCACATTTTAAACTAATCGCATTATTTGTCGGGCGTTTGCAAATTAACTCTCGGAAAACATGAGAGTGTAGTATATTTGTAGATGTTACAGTGTTGCGTAACATATTTGTAATGTCACAGCTGCTTTATAATATGTTTTGAAAATTCATGACTCGTTGATCCCGTTTTATTCACTATCAGCAGATTGTGTCCACAAAGACGTTATACATTGTATATAGGTCTACGTATTTTATAAATGGAAATGAAGAATTCAGTCTGTTTGATGATGTTATTTCAATGTTGTAATTGTTGTGTACAATAAAGACGCGGTTGAGTTGATCATTTCGCTTTGTGAGTTGTTCTAAAAATATTTTGTTTGACAAAGTATAGAATATTACAACCTTCATATTGTTCGTTTTCTGTTTTGTTGCTTAATACTCTTTAAAGACGTAAAAATAATCACTACCCATTTGATGGGAATCCTATTCAAATACCCGTATTAAAGATTATCTCATACAGTTTTTTAATGAATCTGTACTTTTCAAAGGTATGAATTAATACAAGGTATTCCATCGACTGAGAACTAGACAAACGGCTAGCTCTCAAACCGTTAACAGATGTTCAAATGCAGCTACAAAGTGTCCACAAGGACGGGAAAAGGACAATGTGTTATGTGTGTATGTAGAATGTACAATACAATTTATTCTTCAAGCAGTAAATGTACACTAAGTCTTGGCAAAATAAAATTCCATTTGTATGTTAACTATTATATTAACTATTAAGCGTTTTTAGAAAGCGTTTCGTTACTTCCAAGTGCGCGAAATGTAATTACAAGGACAGTGCAATTATTTATTGTGTAGAGTTTTAAGAAAATAGGCGATTTGATGAATTTGCCGATTATATAATATTTTGTTTCACATACTGGTTATCATAAATTCTGATCAGTATAAACAAATCAGTCCGCAAAGCTTATAATTGCGTTGATAGTATAAACTTTGGTATAAATGTGAATAAAAGTAAAATATAAAAATTACACTTCTAACATTGTAAACTAATCGCATTATTTGTCGGGCGTTTGCAAATTAACCCTCGGAAAACATGAGAGTGTAGTCTACTGCTTGAATAATAATTTTTATTGTACATTCTACATGTATTTATAAATAAAACAGTGTCTTTTGTCCGTCCTTGTGGATACTGTTTTGCTGCATTTGACCATCTGTCAATGGTTTGAGAGCGCGCCTTTTGTCTACTTTTCAGTGGATGGAATACCTTTTATGACTTCATACTTTTGCAAACAAAATTAAGATGCATTAAAACTGTATGAGACATCCTTTAATACGGTTTTAATAGGATTCCAATCCAATGGATGGTGATTATTCCTACCGACCTTCTGCGCACATTTTGTTAGTATACTGGCACATGTTTGTTAAACAACGTCTGCATGTAGATTATCACACTGTTGTCGGATCATGGCAATTAACTCTTAAAGCCATAGCAATTTTTTGTTTGTTATCAATTATATTTTATCATTCGGTAAATCTCCTAACAAATCCTTCATTTAAAAGTAACATGATGCAATACAAGTTATTTTATCTGATATATATATGTCACAGTAGAAATTGCGATCCGGGACCATCGTCGATTGTCCTAGGACAGATTGCGAACGTAATCCCTCCTTACTCTGATCTAAATGCATCCTACGGACAATCGATGATTCTACTATTGCAGATTCCGATCACAGTCTGTCCAAGGATAAACTGTAATTATAGTTCTACTGGAATAATGTTTTATTAGTTTTAGATATGACACTTTGATTCTTCTAGGAAAATGTACAATTCTTCTAGAATAATTTATTATTAGTGTTATATATATGACGCTTTAACTCTACAAAGAAAATCTACAATTCTACTTGAAGAATAAATTATTTTAAGACCACAAGTCTATTTTCAAAACATGACAAACAAATAGTTTTGAATGATTTAAAAAGAGGATCGGAGTTTGTCCTAAGAGAGATTGAGATCGCAATCTATTCTGAATCGCAATTTCTACTTCAACATATATAACAGTTCTGTTTAAGGTTCTACAGTAGTCAAGTATCGTAAGAAAGAAAGTTTGAGCTTTAGTAAGGCTTTAGAGACTTCACCTCCCTTCAGAATTTGATATAGAAATGTATAGCCCGAAGGTTGGCTAAATAACAAAAATGTATATTTTAGTATACCTTATTCATATATGAAATGGAGTAAAAATTGTACCAGTATATGAATTGATCGTTGATTCGTCTATGATATGATCGTCAGCTCCATCGTTCTGTAAATGCAATGTTAACACAATTTCACACACTTTTCAGAGACAACGTTACCCTATTTTACTTCGTCGTAATTAACATTTACTGTTTTACCTTTATTGTTGTAGTACCCCTTCCGAAACCCACTTGTGCAAGATCAATGTTAAGCGGTGGACTGAGGAGGAAACGGCCGAATTGAAACGGCAATCCGTCGTTTCACACTTAAACCTCCAAATCAAGCAGACTGTTTGAAAGCAATCACAAATGAACCAGCGCTTGTCACCCGAACATGGAAACAAATTAAATTCCGCGTGTGGCATGAAATACGAAGCCAAATTCCCGCTCAACTCAGTAAATTTATTTAGACCTATTTACCTACACGAAAAGGTTCATGCTGATATGCCAATTAACTGCATAGTTAGCGTTCACGAGCAGGTTCGCCTAAGCGGTTCACACGTTCATCCGATAATTAAACTGTTGATATTTTCTGAAAACTGACAGCGTCAATATGACCTCTGTCCTATTAGTAGCTGAAACAGTCGTCATTTAAAATACATTTTACTGGAAACTTATTATTAAACGTTTCCGACTATTACGGTTCGATACTGTATAAAAACGGCTTAGCTGTATGTTTCTATCCTTATCGACTATACAGACGATGTATATTACGAGCATGCACGCACTCCATTTGTTCCAAGATATATACCAGTTTTAAACCCTTAACTGACGTGTATTTTCTCATCTGTTCCATTAGCTAACTTTCTGGTTTTAGTATTCTTTGCGTAAGTAAATGAATACAAAATTATAGGTGTATTCTCGCGTCGGCCACATACAACTGTCGCCGACCTGACAATCGCCATTCCGAATGGCAGTCATTCAAGTAATTGATAAATTCAAAAGGCATTTATAAACATGACACCCGGAAGCGATTGACAAAGACATTGTTTTTAAGGGTCAATAGCCGTTATGTCAATGTATGGTTTTGTCTACGACCTGGACCCAGTTGTTCAAATACTTGTTAAATCTAATCAGTTGTTAAAATAACTGGTGATTAAATTCCTGAACAGTTGGTAAGTTAACTGTCTGTTAATTTCATGTTGCCCAAAACAATTTTAATCTCTTGTTAACTAACTTGTCTAGATATAAGAAACATACTTGATATGTGACTAATAAGTAATCATAATTTTATCACATGTGTGTGATAAAGGCATATCATAGGGATTTCCATTCACATGGAATTGCAAACAATGTACATTGTATATATAATTCAACTAACAGATTGAAAATGCAATATCTGGTCAGTCTACACTTGTTGACACTACAGATTTCACTTTGGTTTGGTAGCATGACTGACAAACAATGTAGACCCTGATCACATGCCATGTATTGAACACAGCAGCAGATCTGCATCTGCACTTTTTGATTATTATGCTCTTTCTAACCTCTTGTAAAAACACTGACATATATTGTATTGTTGATAAAAAAAACCACATTGAGAATATGAAAAAAACAAAACAATTTGACGGTTAATTTTCTCTTATTCACACAATCATTAAAACCTAGGTACACCATAAATCTTTGGTTTAGACATATCTTATTTGTAATTATTTGCATGAATATTGTACAAACACAAAGGAAAAGGGACACGACGGCAAAATTGATTATTTGGTTCCTCTCCCAACACCGTATCATGATCATCTACACTCGCTTTATACAGAACTGAATGCAAGGTATTAAACTAGAATAATTGCAATGAAATAACCAAAACAGTTATTTCAGCAGAATATGCCACGTAAATCTTTGTACTAAAATGCGACTGCATATATCAACATATGATGAAAGAGCAATGAGAATGACCATTGTTATTATGATAATATGGATAAAATTTATGCTCATACTTATCACTTGGGTGGTAATATTGATGCTTTTCTGCGCACAGAAAATGTCACAGATGTTCAAACGTCAAACACATGTATTTCTGCATTGTTTACAACTATCAGCTGAGTGTACAGTGCAGTTACTTGCCCTGGCTGCAGATACCGTCTCAAAATACTACGTATACATGTATTGCGGGAAGCGCTCAGGCTTGTGTTATGCATAAAACGAGCGTGACCCCAAACTTCAGAAAATAACTTGAATTTTGATGACATATTTTATCATTATAACGTCTTATCATAATCAAGTTAAACTGATCTTTTCATTACAAATCTTTCGAAATCTTTCAGACCAACCACTTTTAAAAATTACTACAGATGAAAAAGAATAAAATTGATCGGTTGTATGTACTAAATAGAACAACCTACAAATAAAATAGTTTTGAAACAAATACATATACTTCAACCATTTTATTGAACATGAAAACAAATTTAAAAGTCTTTTTATGACTGTTGTAGCCTTTAGCACTCTTCTAGCAAACTAAGGAAAGTAACCAGTCCGGTTAACCGGTTACGGATTTTGTAACCGGTTAATCGTCATTTCGTAAACGGTTAACCGGGTAATAATTTCAGCACTTCTTGTCGCATAGAGATTTATAACCTCCTTGATATCTATGTCAATGTATTAATGTCAGTGCATTACATGTAAATTTATTTATTTTCATCGCGGATCTTGATTTGTTTTTTATATGTTTTAATGCAAAGTTAGCTCTCTCCGCAGAACTAAATGTAGATCTAACTGAAGTAAGTAACAGCATGTGCAAGATGGTGTATATGTTTGGATACATAACCGACAAACATTTACTACGTTTGAATCGCAAAATTCGATTTGAATAACGGGGTGAGAGTCTAAACTATATACCGATTGTGAATAGATATTAACGCAAATATGAGTGGGAAAATTATCCATACATGTGATGATGTGAATTGCACGTATGGCGCGCAGAAAAAAAGACTTTTACATTATTGTAGAAAGATACACAAATGAATTTCAAGAGGGCACAAACTACTTTACTTTGGCGAGTTTAGGGGGTCGTACCCCCCTCCCGGTATGAAACCGGTATGCGTGTATAAAATCTAGTAATGACGTTGCACATTCTAAGACATAATTACACTAAGCACTGTACAGTATACATGTACTTCTAGCAGAGGTCATACGTGAAGGGATGAATGGTTGGAGCTTAAGCGATTTTGATACGTTTTCGGAAAATTGCTTGCTTTTGTGTATTTGTAATTTCTGAAATTTTCACCGAGGCACTTTTTTCACCGAGACAAGTGCCTTGGTGTGCCTCAGGGTGGTTACGGGCATGGACTGTCATGGTATGAACCTGGCCAGCTGGCATTAACGCTAGTAAACTTGCCTGAAATTTCAAAAGCAAACGTCAATTAACCCTTTCCTCCATAAATATGCCTTTCTACGCCTTTGCAAACAGAGAAGACCCAGATCAGATGGCTCCTATAGAAGCCATATTATCAGGGTCTACTCTGTTTGCTAATTATATAATATAGATATGATTCTCTAGTTTCTGCTATGGCCAAATATTCCAGTGTCTACATTCTATTATAAAAATTAATCTAATAAATATAAATAATGTCATTATATAATTTTTACATGATATTTCATGGCTTAAAGGGTTAAACTGTTACAAAATAAAAGTAAAATGTGGAAGAAGTTTCTAAAATAAAGCATGTCACCACTGAGAAGATAACATTACTTTAACTCAAGCAATTATTGTGTTATTAACCCTTTACTCAATGAATATTTCAATACAAAATACTGACAGCTAAACTTTTATTATACATGTAATGACATATGAAAATAGGAATTTATAGCCAATTTTTTTAACGATATTGTAGAATCAGATATACATTGTTTTTCTTCAAATATTACAAAGCAGATCTTGATCAGAGGACACATATAGGAGCAATTTCGGCTGGGTCTACTCTGTTTACAAAGGTGTTAAAGGCGTATGTATAGAGTAAAGGGTTACGCTTATTTTACACAACCGCCAGCCGTACTGATAGCCGATATTGACGTAACCTAGTAATTATTAATAGACTGAGCGACCGGTGACATACATTTAGGAAAAAACAAGAAAGGAGAACCGCGTTCATTTGAATAAAAAACTTACCCTGGTCATCGCACACGGCTTGGACATTAATACTGTGGAATCCTTTTCTGTTTATAAAGGACGCCTCGTCAGTGGAAGGTGCTTGTATCCGTACATGTGTCCCATCTATAGATACATCCAATAACGTTTGGAAATCCACCAATCTTGTAGAAGTTTGACATGGTAGTTTGAACTTCAGTGTTGTCCGGCCATTGGATGAAGTCACGTAGGTGTTTCAATAGAGCCGTTGTCACTCTGTCTACTGTTCTACTAACCGTTCCTTTGTTATACCCCATGGTGTCCCCAATTACCTGGTACATGGCCCCAGAAGCGTAAAAACGCAACGCTATAAGTACCTGTTGCTTCGGGCTCAGCGCGTAACTCCTCTTTGTGGATCGGTACAAGTCATCCTCCATTTAATCAACTAGGTAGTCTACACCGTTGTTTGTGAACCTATATCTCTCATACATTTCGTCGTCATTCTATATTTGTACATGGCTAGTATGTCTGTATTCCCTTTGTTTTCTTGGAAAAGCAAACAACGCTGCAGCCATTTTGAAAGCCTCTGTTAACTTTAATCAAGGTCCAAACCTTAGTTAAATTTAACAGGCGATTCCCTTGTTAAAACTCATGTTAAACAGTCTGTTAAGTTTGAGCAACAGACTGTTGACCACTTGTTAACTTTAACAGCCGATTAGAAGATTTAACAGGCTGTTAAAGTTAACAAGCTTTTGAACAACTGGGTCCAGGTCTCTTAGAATCAACAAGCCTTGAAAAGTGTATCTGTATGTACATGAACCTAAATACCATGCATGGTTATATCATTATAACTTTAATTTGCTATATTAACTATATATTAAGCCATGTCTGCACTAAGGATAGTTTAAGAATTTCCGATGTAGTTATCTTAAAGAAGATAATATTCTGGGAATGTCATGTCACAACAACAGGGTATACTAGTAAATAGTTCATGGTTTGTATTTGTAAATTCTGAAACCTCATTCTACGTTGTTTGATTAAATATTATGATTATTGATCAATAATATTGATTGTTTCATACAAATACAGCATGTGTTTTAGTATGCCATAGGGGTGAATTATTGGCATCGTCTGTATTAGTATTTAACTGTAATGATTCCGTAATATTCTCTTTAGATTACCTAGGTCTTAATGCGATGAACCATTAATGCAGTTAAATATGTTTGTGCACTTCACATTGTTTTTTCATATAAATAATATATGCAACGTTTGGATATGAGTCTGATTGTCACATGATTCGTGGAAATACAGAGGCGGCGCAGTACGTAGCTGTAGTCTTAAACACATTTTTTGCAGTGTATTGATAGAGGTTTTCAATGAAATGGCTCATTTCGTTATGTAATTACAATTCACAGCTGTTCGTCATGTGTGATAAACAGTGCAACCTGCATAAACCAAACGTTTTACATTTTCGCTACCGAGCGTTGATTGGATGTTTTAGTCACCCCAAATTCAAATATTTAAAAACAAATATCGAAATGAGAACAAAACACTATATTTCGCCTACAGTTTTGTCCTTAAATCCGGTCATAATGAGTCATGTAGGAACAACACAACATTTCTTACAAAAAGGGAAGTCCTTGCTTGATCCGTCGCCACCTCAGAATGGCTTAAGATTACCCCCCCCCGTTACTGGTTCATGTTTGGACAGTCCTATTCTTATAAACCAACACCTATTAGTCAAATACATAAATAATGTATTGCCAGATAGGAGACAGTGCGCATCTGATCAGTTAGCTCCAACAACAGCTGGCTGATTTGGAGCTGCATTGGTTGCAAAACAATCCCAAACAGGTCCACAGTGTTAAAAGGGCTAATGTATCAACATAATTACAATAAGAGGAATTTCTGGTATTATGTTGTTCGCCTGACTGTCATCCGCCTTAAAACCGGCTTCCAGCCCTTTTAGATTTAGTAAGACACCCCCTGTGGTGGGTCTACATAGGAATCACCTTGTCCGTCCGGCCGTCACTCAGTCCGTCCGTCGCGTTTTTCCGGGACATTTGATTTGGCTCGTTTAGGAAATAGATATTTTATTCCTTAATGATTTTTGTAACTGTTGCGAAAACGAGTTTAAAGGTACCTATTTTTACATAGAAATATAGCTATAAAGTGTTTCGCTCGTTTTTTACCTACTTAATCGCTTAATTTCTCAGTCATTAAAGGGCTTTATAACCATAGGCCACACGGCCGGGTGCAAGGTCGGCCCGTTTGCTTGTGCACGGTTCGAACCCGAGTTAAAATCTAGCTGGGTCAAAATGGTCTATTTTTCTTATGAAAATATACAATGTAATATAAATGCCTAAAAATCGCTTATATACTCCTTATATCACATCTAGTAATGTTTAAAATAATAGAGGAACCTCGACATGGATGCTATGTAGGAGTACATACATAGAGACGGATTGATCGTCCGTCCGTGTGTCTGTAAGAGTCGATTTTTGGGTCAAAATAGCTATCTATTTGAGAGATGTTGTTTACCTGTTTCTGACCTTTATTTGTCAGTTTTTACAAGTCTGGTAGATATCATCTTTTGCATGCGTCTAGTACTGATGTAGGACTACACATCAATGTGCAACATTAACAGATCTAATGTTGTCTGACTGGTAGCCTGGTCGAACCTTGGTCAAAATGGTTATATTGGTTTATCGAAAAAAAACAACATTTTTTTTCTCTAAAACCAGTAAGACGTAAAAACTGAATTTGGGCATGCATGTTTGTGTAATACATATGAGATTGTAAATGTGAATTTGAGCAACATGAACAGTGTTGATTATTCTCACACCTGAAACGAATCGTTACGATAACAATGTAAAGGCATTTTAAAAAGTCATAATATATGGGTAATCTAGGGAGGTATAGCTCTCTAAACATTGCAGACACTCCATAATTTGTTAGCCACATGTATCCACAATAACTGTTAGTAATGCATAAGCACACACTCGGTGTCCACAGATATTATTAGTTATTGATATACACACTAGAAGTGTCCACAGCGAATATTGCTACTGAACAGTTACACACACGGTGTCCACAGTGTAAATATTGTGTCCAGAACGCCTGTTACGCTACTTTTACTATATATGCCCGTATTAAAACATTTGGTATTTCTATTTACATTTAGCACCAACTAATATCATATAATGTCATCGAAATCCGCTTAAGTCTATTATTTCACATAGTGTCCATAATGTAGGTTTTGAGAGGCAGTGTCCACAGTGCCCTAAAGATGCGTATGTGTGTGTGTGTGTGTGTGTGTGTGTGTGTGTGTGTGTGTGTGTGTGTGTGTGTGTGTGTGTGTGTGTGTGTGTGTGTGTGTGTGTGTGTGTGTGTGTGTGTGTGTGTGTGTGTGTGTGTGTGTGTGTGTGTGTGTGTGTGTGTGTGTGTGTGTGTGTGTGTGTGTGTGTGTGTGTGTGTGTGTGTGTGTGTGTGTGTGTGTGTGTGTGTGTGTGTGTGTGTGTGTGTGTGTGTGTGTGTGTGTGTGTGTGTGTGTGTGTGCGTTTGGGTGTGTGGTTGTGTGTGTGTGTTACATGCTGTCTATCGGTGTTTTGGTGGTGGTTGCGTCTTGCATGTGGCTTTGCCTGCTTGACTTTACTACTTTTCCAATTAGAATGGTTTAACTGTATTCCCATTATACAAGATAGAGAAAAAATGGCTAGCGGCTAATTAAATAAAAAAATTCTCAACACGTTGGGAGTATATAAGACCTTTGCAAACGATGTAGACCAAGATCAAGGCGTTCCAAATTGAATATATTGTCCAGAGTCTGCACTGTTTGTCATAAAACTCATTTGACAAATCCGATACAATATTTTGTTTAATTAATATTCAGAAAAGCCGGAGCCAATTTTATTCATTCAACAGGTTAGGGGTTCTCGGGTTGGTGGCGGAAGTTCCCCTGTTGTCCTAAATGTTTCTAACCTTTCTTGTAATTCCTTAAGATCCGCTTTAGATCGCGGATAAGGGGGTCGCTCACCGGTTTCTCTTTTAAACTGGTCCCTCAATGCTCTCGCTAAATCCCCATAAGTGGGGGTTCGGGTTATTTGAGGAAGTTCCCCCGTTGTTTTATATTTTTCTAATTTTTTACAGCTCCTGAACAGCCGCTTTAGATCGCGGATATGAAGGCTTTACGCCGGTTTCTTTATAATATTCGTCTCTCAAAGATTTCGCTCTCTCTGAAAATGTTTTTACCATTCTTTATTAGTATATATATAATACCTTTCTTCAAATAGAAATATCTATTTACATAGGATGTTTAACCTCTTTTTGAAAGGCTCTATCCCCCGTCGTCTTTCTCTACATTGTATTTTATTATAACCACACCTATAACATACGCAATATTTATTTCTAACTCCTCTCCCGCAGATATTACAGGGCTTTGTAAACGAGCAAGATGAACCTTACAGTAGTCCTTCATACAGCTTTTATTGCATAACTCCGTCTTTCCGATGCTCAACCATTTGCATGCATTCCTTATTCTTATAGAGTAGCTTACTCCTATCGTGGGGCAATATAAAACGATATAGTCATCATCAAACTCATACTCGTGATAGACGCACTCAAACGAATTGATATATAATGTGCAAATGGGGCATTTTATAAATTAGTCCCCCCGCTTAGCCATAAAAATAATGGAAAAGCCTTACAACATCTTCTTTGGACCACATATGCTTCCGGAGTTCACAATAATATTTTTTTTAGTATTTCTTTATGCATTTCTTTTAGAAATTTTAAGATTTCTTTACGCGTATCTTTTTGAAATTTTTCTTTTTCTTTTTCTACATTTTCTAGGCAAGCTATTTTATTTTCTATTTGATAATTTTCTCTAAAAGCATTCATCACTCTCTGTGAAAAGTCTGTAATAGTATATATAAAAATAATTTGTTTAATTAACGTTCTTTTCGATGTTATAACCAGCAAGCCCGGCATCACCAAGTGCTAAAATAATGAAACCTATTTCCCTAACTTGCTGGTCACCGGATGGAGTATAACAGTCAGATAATTAAGGTTGGGGGGAGTGGTGTTAACATTTTACTTTCCTTAGGCATGAATAGAGCATACTCCTGCATAGCCATATCTACGTCTTTAAATGTTTGGATGGGGTGACCTTGCCGGCGAAGCTCATCCAGGATATAATCCAACCGTTGGGTCGTTTTTTTTTGCCCAGGCCGCCTGTGCTGCCTGAAGTTTTTCTATAGCGACATCGTGCCGTCGACGCTCTTCTTCAACGCCAGAACTCTTGAACATACTGAATAAATAGTTACTCCCAGTGAACGCCTCTGCATTAGCGACTGCACCACCTAACATCATTGCTATACTTGCCAGTCGTATTTACTCTGAAATCATTACTTCAGAATATCGGCTGGGATGATGCCCTGCTTTATTAGGAGGTCTCTAGTGGCAAGGGCAGATGTGACGTCTGCTATAATCATACCAACATCTCGAGGGTTGAAATCTAGTTTAAGGCACACGCCCCCTAGAACGGCCTTACTAATCCGGGCATACCAACTGCAAGCCCTGTTAATACAGCTCCATGATAAATAGCGTTAACAATTTCTTTTCCATCTGGGTTTGACATTATCTCATATAATGTGGATCTCTTTTATTCAAAATAGGTGTAGGTTCTCGAGTATGTTGTATATTTGGTGTTTTTGGTCGTGTTTTTTACCACTCCCAAATTACAAAACCTGAGACTACTGAAATTCCCCCACTTAACACCCACATAAGAGTAGAGTTTTGTTCAGCAGGTGTTGAACGTTCTTCAGCAGGTGTTGAACACTGGAAAGTGTTATATAATCAAAGTAAATATAAATCCCGTAAGTATTTCTGTGAGAGATGCCTCCATGGTTATACCCAAGAAGACCTACTCGAAGCCCATAAACCAGACTGTCGCGGGAATGGTCAAACTGCAGTGTGAGTTGATATGCCAAAGGAAGGAAAAAATAAACTCACATTTATTAATCACCAAAAACAACTTCCAGTTCCCTTTATCATTTATGCAGACTTTAAATATCTTACCAGAAAAATAGAAGGAGCCGAATTAGACTCCTCAAAAATTAATACTAGGAACACCCAATACCACGAAGCCAGTAGTTATTGTTACATAGTAGTCAGGTATGAATGGAAAACAGAGACCCCAGTTGAGTATAGAGGACAAAACGCGGCTGAACATTTCCATCATTCATTAAAAAAAGAAGAACAGAAAATGAAAACCATATTCGCTGAACCTAAGAACATGTTGATTACTAAAAAAAGATAAGGAAAACTATAGAAAGTCCACAATCTGCCACGTATGTCAGAAACCTCTCGACGGTGACTCTGTCCGCGACCACTGCCACATCACTTGAAAATATCGAGGAGCGGCTCATAATACCTGTAACCTAAAATTGAAAATTGAACCCTAAAAAACTGCCATTCCGGTAGTCTTCCATAATCTTAGGGGATATGACTCTCATTTACTTATGCAGGCAATTTCAAAAGTGAAAGGACAAATAACGCGCATTCCAAATAATACGGAAACATATATACCCTTCAGCCTCAGTCAACTACGTTTTATAGATAGTGCCCAATTCCTTCTTTCCAGCCTTGATAGACTGGTGCCAGCCAATCCTCCGGAGGCCTTTAAAATTACTACCCAATTTGAACCCGACGTGGTAAGGCGTTCACTACTAATGAGGAAGGGAGTCTACCCGTATGAGTATATGGACGATTGGAATCGCTTTAATGAGAGAAAATAACCACCAGTGGAATCCTTCTACAGTTCATTAACGTTGTCAGGAATCAGCGAAGAAGATTATAAACATGCACAATAAGTAAGGGATAAATTTAGTTGTAAGACGTTAGGCGACTACCATGATCTATATAATCGAACCGATGTCTTACTTCTGGCCGATGTCTTTGAGGAATTTCGGAAAACATGAAAATATGGCCTCGATCCAGCACATTAGTTTACAAGCCCAGGTTTATCATGGGACGCCCTACTTAAGAAAACGGAAATCGAATTTAATTACTTACCGATTATGACCAGCATCTCTTCATTGAAAAAGGCATACGAGGTGGAATCTCCATGTCATCCACGAGGTACGCAAAAGCAAACCACCCTCTTGTTAAAGGTCATGACGCTAATAACCCCAAAACATATGTAATGTACCTTGATGCGAATAACTTATATGGATTGGCGATGAGTCAATCGTTACCAGTGGGTGGCTTCCGATGGGTTGATGATTGTAAGACCATGGATGTAACAACAATGGAAGCCGACACAGATGAGGGTATGATTCTGGAAGTTGATCTGGAGTACCCCAAAGTGTTACATAACGAGCATAATGCGTACCCACTAGCTCCAGAGTGGATGAAGATCGAGAAAAAGTGGATGTCTGAGTTCCAGAATCAACTTCTAGGTGTTTAGAGGTTGCAAAACTGGTACCTAATCTCCGAAATAAAGAAAAGTATGTACTACATTATCAAAACCTACAGCTTTACCTTTCGCTTGGAATGAAATTAAAAAAAATCTATAGGGCCCTACGTTTCAAACAGAGTCCCTATATGGAGCCATACATTCGTATGAATACAGAACTGAGAAAAAAAGCCACTAGCGATTTTGAAAAATACCTATACAAGTTAATGAACAACAGTGTGTTTGGGAAAACAATGGAAAATCTAAGACGCCAACTGAATGTAAAACTGGTGAGGGGTTCAGAGGAAAATAAACATCGAAAACTAACAGCTAGCCCATCATTTGCGAGGGCCACTATATTCGATGATGATCTTGCAACTATTCAGATCCATAAGAGCAGCCTGATTCTAAACCGCCCAGTATATGTAGGCATGAGCATTCTCGATTTATCAAAAACCCTAATGTACGACTTTTATTATAACCAGCTGAAAAATAAGGGAGGTGCTGTCAGTTACTATTCACAGATAGCCTTCTCCCTAAAATTAGAAACGGATGATGTGTACAGAGATATCGCTCAGAATGCTGACTTATACGATACATCAGATTATCCATCTAACCACTCACTTTATAGCACAATAAATAAAAAAGTTCTTGGTAAGATGAAATATGAGTGTGCAGGGTGTCCTATCGAAGAATACATTGGCCTGAGACCTAAGGTGTATTAGGCTGGGTCCTAGTAGTGGTTACCGTAGCATCCCCCCTAGACTTTTTTTCATAGGTACCAAATTGTTCGTTTGGGTCCTCAGAACACATTTTGAGCATGCCCCCAAAAATAAGTTTGTCCCAGCTATGTTTTATTTAACGGTTTCCATGGTAACACGAGGTAATTTTCGAAACTACCTTGGTTCAGAAAATGCGTCATAACTTTGCTTTTAGAAGCAATAGAAGGACAAAACAAGTACCAAAGTAAAGCAGATACATATAGCTTGAATATGATATATGATTTAATTAATATTGATAAATGCATTCTTATGAATATTCATGATAAAGTAAAAACAAATGCGTTTTTTAGAAAAAAGGAGTTTGTTGCTTAGTCTGATAGGCTCATTAATGCACAACAATTA
Source organism: Azorinus chamasolen (assembly GCA_963576725.1). Lineage (NCBI taxonomy): Eukaryota > Metazoa > Mollusca > Bivalvia > Cardiida > Solecurtidae > Azorinus > Azorinus chamasolen. The sequence goes on from OY755243.1 coordinate 78,930,978, forward strand.
TTGAATTCAGGCTTAAATTGTTTGTTGGGGTCATCAAAACACATTTTGAGTATTCCCCCAAAGTAATTTTGTCCCATCTATGTTTTATTGAACGGTTTCCATGGTAACCCGACGAGACGAAACATCATTGATTCAGAAAATGCATAATAACTTTGCTTTTAGAAGCAATAGAAGGACAAAACAAAAACCAAAGTAAAGCAGAGACATATAACTTTATTATGTTAAATAATTTTAATAATATTCATATATGATTGCTTATGAATACTAATGAGGAAGTATAAAATCAGCTTTTTTTAGAAAAATGAGTTTTTTGTTTAGTCTAAGAGGCCTATTATTGCACAAAAAGTATTGAATTCAGGTTTAAATTGTTCGTTGGGGCCCGCAGAACACTTTTTGAGCATCCCCCCAAAATATTTGTGTCCCAGCTATGTTTTTAACGGTTTCCATGGTAACCCGAGGTAAATTTCTAAACATCCGTGGTTAAACTAATGCATCATAACTTTGCTTTTAGAGGCAAAAGAAGGACAAAACAAGAACCTAAATAAAGCAAAAACATATAATTTGAATATGACATGTAATTTAACTAATTTTCATAAATGTATTTTTATGAATATTAATGAGAAAGTAAAACAATCCGATTTTTGTTTACAAAAAAGGAGTTTATTATTTAGTCTGAGATGCCTATTAATAAACAAGAGTTATTGAATTCATGTTTGAATGTTTTCATGTGATCATACAAGGAAGATAATCCATCTTTGTTTCAGGTAATATTTCTATAAAGCATGCATATTTCAGCTAATTTGCATATAATGTGCGTATAGGAATAAGCAATTTTCTATCAGCATTGTATTTAGTATTATTTTGAATATACTATCTTTTCTGTGATTTATTTTACGTAAAATACCAGATATTGCACCAACACAGACGGGAGCAGAGGATCATACTTTGTGTATATAATTGATTTGTTAATGTCTTTTGAATATAAATGCCATATTATAAATATTAATGAGAACAAAAATAAACACACTTAAATGAGCTGTTCTTATCTGTTATTTGATTAAAATCTAAAAATTTAAAGTTATTTAGTAGAATCCCCTCTCTCTGGAGAGAGGAGGCTGTCGACCCAGAGGGACGCGATAGCCCTTCTCTACAATAGAGAGGGTCAAAGGGTCCTGAGTGATAGTGCACCACATTGATGAAGGATCGGATCGGAAGGGGCAGAAAGTGCGTGTCCCTAGGGCTGGGGTCTAGAAGGCCTAGAACCCCTAGGGCGGGAAGGGAAGGAACCCTGAGATGCCAGTCCTGAGTTAGGGGGAAAAGGGAAGGGTCCTAACCGGCTCTTGGCCGGCCCCGCTGAGAGGCAGAAAAGGGTCTGGTTGTCTTACCTTTCTTGGGAGGTCCCGTAAGAGGCTTACATTCAACCTTAGGGGTTTGGGTCCAAGGCCAGTTGGGTCGAACAGCCCATATGGTATGAAAGGCACTTAGTAACTTCGGATTCAAGCGCCACAGAGAAGGCCGCAGATAGAAGATCAATGTTTGAAGCGAACCCCATCTGTTGGATGCAACTGCCGGCACTAAAGAAGTGAATGAGAGAGAGAGCGAGAGAGAGAGAGAGAGAGAGGGAGGCCTAATGCCCGCCCTGGGGCTGTCGGAATCTGATAAAACATCCCAGGTCGATTAAGGAGAAAGAGACTCCCTAGACTTAATTAGGTTAGGGAGGTCCACTTTTTTGACTAACACTAGCACGGAAGAGGATGGATGACCCCTGTGAATAGGATCCGGGGGTCTCTGCGCCTGCGATGAGAGCGGCGCGAATGCCGAGGTTTTTACGCCTCCTACGGGGTGGGTGGGATGGGGGATGGGGAGTCCGAAGTTTACTCAGAAGATGAAGAGTAATTGCAGGGTCTAGACGACCAAGAACGTCTAGACTTAGCCAGAGCAGCTTCCTGTTGACTTTCACCACTGTAATGCGGTGTAGAGACAGAGTGCCCTGTAGAAAAGATTGGACTGGTAGATTTACCGGTCCACTTCGGCATCCCGGTCCAAAGGACCAGACCGGGCCACCGGAGGACCGTTGGAGAGCACATTTAGGACACCGGGCCAAAGAATACACAGTTCCATCTTTGGGCCGGGGCTCGGTAGACCGGTCTGCCGGTGACGTCATGAAACGGGAGCACTAACACCAGGACATCGGGGACCGGTGACGGATAACCGGGCCTAGATTCAGCGGGACCATGCAAAACTCTCCACACAACAAGCGAACCGGGAGACCTGACAACAATAGTACCTGGGACCAGAACAAAGGGCACCATTCAAGTGGTAAACGGGGAACCCGCGCCCGGGCCAGCAGTTGGGTGCGGCTCTGCTACTAACAACTGGGGAATCGACTGCGCCACATGGACTGTTGACGAAAGAGATTTTAAAGAAGAAGCAGGCTTCTCCTGAGCTTTAGAGGACAGTGATTTGTCTGTTGCGAGGGAGTCGCTGACCAAAGAGAAGAATACTTCTTCGATCGGGCAGCAAGCTCCCACGTCTCCCCTGTCCAGAGGGATGAAACTGGACAGGGAGCTGAAGCGGAGCATCCGCAGCAGGCCAGACACACTTAATGAGTTGTCCAGCCTGTTCCGAAATGCCCGCAAGAAGCCTTACGTTGCTCTGGCATGCTGTGGTAAAATATCAAGCAAATGCATAAGACATCGCGAGTAAGTCCGAAGTCACGCAAGGCTAATATGGATAAACATAAGCTGATGATTGCAGCGGAGATGCTATATATTTTCTATTGTATTGCAGAACACCAATTACAGTAACATTCTTCATAAAACATGCATGAGGCTCAATTCCTCCGCAGTATTTTCTTACAAGAAATGTGTTGTTCACATACATGTATATTGCAATATAATAGAAAAACTTACTTTCCTACAACAGTTTACATTTTCATTAATATTCATGATTTTGAAAATAATATTCATTATCTACATATTTATATACATGAATATCAATATCGCTGTTTCAGTCAGTATCAAGCTCTGTACTGGTTAACTAAAATAATCTCAGATAAAAAAGAACAGCTCATTCAAATGTGTTTATTCTACATCTCATTAATATATTCATAAATATACATTAATATTCAAGAACCCAAAGTAATGACCCTCTGCTCTTGTCAATTTTTGTTCAATATCTGGTATTTTACGTAAAATAAATAAAAGAAAAGATAGTACACTCGAAACAATGCTAAATATTGGGCTTATGTTAAATTGCTTATTCATTTGCGCACGTTATATGCAAATTAGCTTAAATATATGTTTTTTAGAAATATTACATGAACCAAAGATGTCTTCCTTTCTTTGTATGATGATATTAAAACATTTAAACCTGAATTCAATAACTCTTAGTATATTATTAGGCCTCTCAGACTAGAAACAAACTCGTCAAACTAAAAGCGCATTTTTTACTTCCTCATTAATATTCATAAGAATGCATTATAAGAATGCATTATGAATATTAATATAATTACATGTCATATTCAAGCTATATGTCTCTGCTTTACGTTGGTTCTTGTTTTGTCCTATTGTCTCTAAAAGCACAGTTATGGCGCATTTTATTAATCAAGATAGTTTCGAAATTTACCTCGGGTTACCATGGAAACCGTTTAATAAAACATAGCTGGGACACACTTATTTTGGGGGAATGCTCAAAAAGTGTTCTGAGGACCCCAACGAACAATTTAAACCTGAATTCAATAATTTTTGTGCATCAATAGGCCTCTAAGACTAAACAACAAGCTCCTTTTTCTAAAAAAGCGGAATTTTTTACTTCCTCATTAATATTCATAAGTAAAAAATTATGAATATTAACAAAATTATATATCATATTCATGAAATATGTCTCTGCTTTACTTTGGTACTTGTTTTACCCTTCTATTGCCTCTAAAAGCAAATTATTACGCATTTTCTGAACCAATGATGTTTTGAAATTTACCTCATGTTACTATGGAAACCGTTTAATAAAACATAGATGGGACACAATTATTTGGGGAAATACACAAAATGTGTTCTGAGGACCACAACGAACAACTTAAACCTAAAGTCAATAATTGTTGTGCATTAATAAGCCTCTCAGACTAAACAACAAACTCCTTTTTTCTAAAAAAACGCATTTTTTACTTCCTCATTAATATTCATAAGAATACATTATGAATATTAATAAAATCATATATCATATTCAAGCTATATGTCTCTGTTTTACTTTAGTACTTGTTTCGTCCTTCTATTGCTTCTAAAAACAAAGTTATGGCGCATTTTCTGAACCAAGGTAGTTTCGACAATTACCTCGGGTTACCATGGAAACCGTTAAATAAAACATAGCTGGGACAAACTTATTTTGGGGGGCATGCTCAAAATGTGTTCTGAGGACCCAAACGAACAATTTGGTACCCATGAAAAAAAGTCTAGGGGGATGCTACGGTAACCACTACTAGGACCCAGCCTATATAGTATTCTCGAAATCTCTGGCATAAACATAAAAAATCTAAAGGAGTTAGTAAAGTAGTTGTAAAACATTATCGGACACGAACAATATAAAGAATCTGTGAGCAGTGTTGCACTTTCAATTTCTGCTCATGAACAGAATCAATAAAACCGAGTCTGCAATTTTCTCTTTTTGTGTTGCAATTTTTGCTTTCGGGGGTTCACAACCCTTCAGAATTTATCCGAAAAGAGAATCTTCCGTCATGGTATGAATTTACTGAGGTCGGATAAACATCGTATATATGGGCAATATAAAAATAAGATATCCATGTCCCCATTTGACTCGAAACGTTGGATCGCGAATGCTTGTATTAATACGATAGCCTACGACCACCATCAGATACCCTAACGTCTCAGTAGGGATCCCCCATCTGGTGGCTGTTGTGTGTCAAGTGGTACTATAAGAAGTTCTTCACGGACAAAACCTCGCTCGGGCCCACTCTGGAGATAGTAAAATATTGGTTCGTCGGGTTTTATGACTGATCGTGATATCTTGTAAACGTTTATAGACCATATAGGATCAGTTGCCCGTCTACGCCCGCCCTCCAACTCTCCAGGTTGGTAGAGGTATCGAATCCCAATATCTGAAGAGATTTTCTTCTCCTCAATACCAACTTTACGTCCTGGAATATAAGCTGAGGGACTTGATTTAATAAATTATGTTTGATCGCTTCTGATGGACGTTTACCGGTAAGCCTGGTTTTTTCATTGTTTAAAGCAGAAACGACGGCGTGCAATCTTTCAACCCACTCAGATGACCTTGCACCTGTGGAGTAGTAGCCAATGACGGTCCGTGGAGGCGGTTCCGGCGGTTCCACTCCACAGATGACGGTCCGTGGAGGCGGTTCCGGCGGGAAAGTGACCGTTCCCACCAATGATAAGTCACACGCGCGCTCTAACAATAATGCTACTTAGGTCATCCTAGGGTCACTCAGAGATTAGGGCAACTTCAAAATCAATGTTTTGGGTAGAGGCTTGATATTTGTTTGCATTGCTAATCATTCGTTAATCTAGTAATTGTCGATGTTTTATCAGCCGTCTGCTCATACGATCAGCAGAGAGTTAGATACATGTTAACCTTTTGCCAGCACTCAATTTGGATCTAGGTGATCAGAATTTAAGTTTTTCTCAAAAGGTTGAAGGAATCGTAAATCATTAAATCATTCAGCAGATCAGGATTTTAGCAAACTTTATATTTTCAGCATATGAAGGGGTATTAAAAAACTTACAAGACAACATATTCTCACCGTTATCTTGTTTATTGACCAGATGTTTTTGTCTACAATAGTAAAATACAACCTGGAGAACACTAATAGAGGGGATACGTAGCAAAGAACAATGTAAAGGGCATATGAAGGGAGTGAAAAGTATATAGTGTAAGCGGAAATAGAAATAGAGAGACAGAAAGACAGACAGAAAGAGAGACAGACAGACAAACAAACAGAAAGACAGACAGATAGACAAAAAGACAAGCAGACAGACAAACAGAAATAGAGAGACAGACAGAAAGAGACAGACAGACAAAAACAATAGAAAGGGAATAGGAAGAGAGTGAGAATGATATAGTGTAAGCGAAAAGAAATATATAGAAATAGAGAGAGGGGGATAGAAAGACAGAATGCAGACAGAAAAAGAGACAGACAGACAGACGAACAGACAGGCAGACAGAAATAAAGAGACAGACAGAAAGAGACAGACAAAAAAACAATAGAAAGGAACTATGAAGATAGTGATAATAATATAGTATAAGCGGAAAGAAATATATAGAAATACAATGTAGAGAGATAGAGATAAATAGACAGACAGAGAGAGACAACCAAAAAGAGACAGACAGAAAGAAACATACAAACAGAAAGAGACAGACAGACAGACATAAATAGAGATACAGAGAGAAAGAGAGAGACAAACAAACAGAAAGACAGAGACAGATAAACAGAGAGAGAAAGAGATAGACAGACAGAGACTGCGATAGGCAAACAGAGACAAACAGGTAGAGTTTCTGTCATATTTTAAGTAGTAGGGGTAGTGGTATATTAATAATTAGAACACAGATGGTATGATTCCCTCGTTTTATTATGATACTGGAGAAACTTTATACGTGATCATATACCTGTACAAAATATACTCCTAATATATACAACATTACTTACAGAATATAGAACAAAAACATATTTTAGCATGCCAAAAGTATTTCCTTCAATTGTTAAGAGAGCAAAAATACAGTCAAAGTTCACTCATTTGTAAGTTCTGGGGGACTGTAGTCATCAAAAACTGCTTCAAAAAGAAATTTCCTTTTATTAACGGCATACTTCCACGCCTCTTCTCTGTCAAAGTTCTCTGATTCCATAACACGCTCAACTGTTTTCTTGACTGACTGGAGGTGGTGTGTCTTTAAGCGAAATAATCCATAAAACACTCTCAGTAAATTCCTTTGTAAGGGCTTTCCGGTAGGTGTTTCTCATTGTTTTATAAGTTCTGTCTCATGCTTCATTTTCTGAGATGTTTTCTCTGTTCATTAAAGCTGTTACTTCGTCGTCGTATATTGTTTGATAATGCTTGAATACTTCTTCCACAAGACGATCCATTGAATCTTCAATTTCTTCCGTATCTGTCATATTACTGTTTTCGTCCATCATTTCAAAATTATCTTGTTAATGTTTGGCTTGTTTATGTCTCACCATATTGTATTTTCTATCGAAAGTTTTATCGCAGCTGTCACAAGGAAACATTTTTCCAGTTTTCACACGTATTAGAAAGACCCCTTATCTTATATTTCTTCAAACTCCCGGGTACCTTTTGATAATGGTGGCTTTCTCTTAGCAGATTTATACGAAACTGGTTTTTCTGAAACTTGTCCCTTTTCGTTTTTCCTTCGTATACTCTGGGCTTTATGAGTCTGTTTACGAATCTTTTTCTTGCAGAGAAGTTTTATTTTCACCTTTCTCTCCTGACTATCGCTTGAGGTTATGACTGGTGACTCCGTTTTCTGCATATTTATACGATCTAACTCTGATTTCGCCCTGTCCACTACACTTTGAATAGGTGATGTTAATGTGATGTTAATTGTATGTTGGAGATATCTTTTTTAAAAGAAATATCAGATGGTTTTGATATAAAAAAATTGACCATTTTCGAGGATCTGGTACATACAATGATGAGTTCATGGTTCTCTAATAAACTGTAATGTCAGCAGCACGGGTTGTTGTAAGAATAAGGCACCACGGCCTTTTAGATCGTTTATATAAATCTCAAATTCTAACAACTCCTTTTCTTTCATGGGTAAATAAATAGGCGAATCAAAACGCTCAAACCAGCGATTACTCCGACTACATACAACACGTCTTAAAACTGGAGATAGTTCTCCATTTACAATGTTTCACCACAAATATTTGTAAAGATAAACAAAGTTTGGTTTACACTATAAAGCGATCTTGATTTAGAAGTCATTGCTTGAAATTCTAGCAATACTACTTTCCATTTTCCATCAAAAGTTAGTGGAGTCTTTAAATATATTTTAAAGTGCCACGGTTGATTATTTGGAAAATAATCTTTACTTTCATCACTTTTTAAGTACAGAATCGTGTTTGTTTAACCTCGTCGCTTGAAATCTAAGAGTTGAATGATTTAAAGAAACCTTCTCAAGACACAAAAGACTCTAGTTTTCCGTTTCTTTTTCTGTATCTTTAAAATATTGTTAATAACCCATAAACTGTTTTCATCTTTTTATGCCCCAAAGCTAGGCTTTGGCGGCATATAGTGATCGCACCGTGCGTGGGTGTGTGTGTGTGTGGGTGTGTGTGTTTGTGTGTGTGTGGGTGGGTGTGTGGGTGGGTGTGTGGGTGTGTATACCTTTTGTCCGGAGTATATTTCCTTTGTCACATCAGCCACGGATACCAAATTTGGTGTGTGAGATCACCTTGAGATGGCGGAGTGTCGCGTACCATTTTCATGTCACTGTGACATTGACCTTCACCTTTGACCTTGATTTTAGAAACAGCTTTTCAGGAGCATATCTCCTATACCTTACCAGCTACGGATTCCAAATTTCCTGTGCGAGTTTATCTTGGAATGGCGTACCATTTCCAGATCACTGTGACCTTGACCTTTGACCTCGATTTTGAAACAAGCTTATACCTTACTAGCTATTAAAAGCTTGTCCGGAGTATATCTCCTATACCTTACCAGGTAAGGATTCCAAATTTGGTGTGTGAATTCATCTTGGGATGGAGGAGTGTCGCTTACCATTTTCAGTTCACTGCGACCTTGACCTTTGACCGATTTTACAAAAAGCTTGTCCAGAGCATATCTCCTATACCTTACCGTATACCGATTCCAAATTTTGTGTGTGAGATCACCTTGAGATGGCGGAGTGTCGCGTACCTTTTTCAGATCACTGTGACCTTGACCTTTGACCTCGATTTTACAAAAAGCTTGTCTGGAGCATATCTCCTACGACCTTGACCTTTGACCGGTTTAACAAAAGGGTTGGCCGGAGCATATCTCCTATACCTTACCAGGTACGGATTTCAAATGTGGTGTGTGAGATGGAATAAGTGTGAGGTTGGGCGCCCATAAACCGGTTTAACCCCCCAGTGACTTTTGTCGCTGACCGTTCCAAGGCGGTGCTTCGATCTTCCCCCTATTGTGTGTTTGTTTTGTCTTTGTGCGTCTCATGTTGTTATAGTGATGTACATTTGCTGTTTCCTTGTGTTGCTGTTCGGGCGACTGTTTGTTCTGTATGTGGTGTTTCCTGCATGACTCATTGTTGTACTTTTGAGATCGCGGAGTGTCGCGTACCATTTTCAGATCACCTTGACCTTGACCTTTAACCTCGATTTACAAAAAAAGTCCGGAGCATATCTCCTTACCAGCTACGGATTTCAAATTTGGTGTGTGAGTTCATCTTGTGATGGAGGAGTGTCGCGTACCACTTTCAGTTCACTGTGACCATGACCTTGACCTTTGACCTCGATTTTACAAAACGGTTGTCCAGAGAATATATCCTATACCTTACCAGCTACGGATTCCAAATTTGGTTTGTGAGTTCATCTTGGGATGGCGGAGAGTCGTGTACCATTTTCAGATCACTGACCTTGAGCTTTACCTTTGACCTCAATTTTACAGTCCGGATCATATCTTCTATACATTACCAGATACAAAAAGCTTGTCCAGAGCATATCTCCTATACATTACCAGCTACGGATTCCAAATTTGGTGTGAGTTCATTTTGGGATGGCGGAGTGTGGCGTACAATTTTCAGGTCGATGTGCCCTTGACCCTTGGCCTTGATTTTACTAAAAGCTTGTTCGGAGCATATTTCCTATACCTTATCAGTTACAGATTCCAAATTTGTAATTTGTAAGTATTGGACAGGTATGATTAGGCAAACAGTGTAGACCCCCAAATCAAACTACAGGTTCTACACTGTTTGCTACAACATTAGCATGAATCAGTCATTATAAAGAGCTCTAAATACATTTGTACATGGGTAGGCCATGCTGTTTAAATACTTGCAGTGTCAGAACTTTCAGATGAATTACAGCATTATAACAATATAGACCCATATCAGACAGCTCCTGTAGGAGCTACTGGGTCTTCATTGCTTGCTTACAACATTACCTACTTCATATGCTATACATGCTTATGCAAAGAATGTAGATCCATATTAGGTAACTTCTGTTGCAGCTGTCTAAGAGCCAGTGTTACATGAAACTTTGACCATGCGTTTAGAATTGACTGAGGGTATGTTTTTAACGTTGAGGATCGACATAGGGTCTTTCTTAAACGTCAAGAATCAACTTAACAGTAACAATCAACACAGCATGTTTTATTAACATTGAAATTTGACCCTGTGTCTTTTTTTTAAAACGTTAAGAATTTACCCAGGCTCTGTTTTTAACGTTGACAATCAACCCAGGGTCCTTTTTAACGCTGAGAATGACCTAGGGTCCTTTTTAACTAAGTTTAGACCCTTGGCTCTTTTCTTAGCTATCATAATCGCCAAATGTTCTGTTTCTAATGTTAAGAACTGACTCCTGTGTCATTTTTAACAGCATCAAAATTTCATGTTACACCTGCATTACATTGTATTGTTTTTCCGCCAAAATGCATTTCTATGTCAAACACTTTGGGGGCATTTGTCACCCGTGACGACTCTCTTGTTCACCTTTTTGTTGTTCTGAAGAATAAACAGTCCTGAGATAGACTCGTTATTAAAGTCCCTGAGAGAGTACTTTGGCATCCCATCTTTATATAGACGAGATTTTATTTTAAACACTTCACTGGTAAATTGTTGCCGATAAGGATATTTCAGATAGGGAATGCGCACAAGGTCACCTTTTCTGTATTTAAAGACGATTTGCTTTTTAATTTTCTTTTTTTTTCAGGTACATGTTTGCAAAAAATATCAAATTCGTTCTGTTTATCAACATAATTTGCTTTAGGTGTATTGTTTGTAGTAAAGTAATACACCCTGTTTTCATTCAAATATATATGATTGAATTCAGACCCTTTATCTGTTCTGAGTTTTAAAGTGTTTTTCTGTAAACACAGCTTGGATTGATTGTAAGATAAATTTTGCAGTTTTGTCATAAGAGGCTTTTGTTATCAACATGATATTCGCGTAGAATTTATTCTTTCTGTTGTTTATCCATTTTGAGACAGACTTACCAGCTGCTTGAGGTCAAGTTGTTTAACCGCAACTATTTGACCTGTCTGTGTTTAATTTCCACCATGAATGAAATAGACGAGAACAGAAAACCCGCTCACTAGAGGGTATACTAACAAAGTAAATACACCCAGTTTGCAAAAATAGTGGACTTTAACTCTCCAGACCGCGCAAACCTTAAGTCTACTTTAATCCATATTGTATCGCCGCACAGGGGACCTCGATGACATAGGGTTGATTTAAATTGCATGAGAAAATTGCGCAAGATCTGCTGTTTGATACTAATATTGACCGCTTCAGCGCTCAGTTGCGTCAAATATTTTAAAATGACCGCGAAACCTATCATTAGTGGGGTCTTAGTAGATAAGCAGTTGCAGAGAATTTGGAGGGAAATCACATGGATGATAATACTGACCGCTTTTCCGCTCAATTGCGCCGGATATTTTTAAAATGACCGCGAAACTTATCATTAGAGGAGTCTTAGTAGATAAGCTGTTGCATGGCGGTAGAATTTTGGAGGGAACTCACCTGGATGATAGTACTAACCGCTTCTCCGCTCAATTGCGCCAAATATTTTTAAAATGACCGCGTGACCTATCATTAGAGGAGTCTTAGTAGATAAGACGTTGCAGAGAATTTGGAGGGAACTCATCTGGATGATAGTACTGATTGCTTTTCCGCTCAATTGCGCCGGATATTTTAAAATGACCGCGATACCCACGCGGGAACAATGATAAAACTAATCTCATCACTGAGCCCACCTGGGAAGCGCACAAAGGTTACAGGCGCGCGCGAGAAAATAGTATTTCTCGCGCGAGATTACCTCAGTGACCTTGATTAGGAACTGGAACCGCCATAACCCCCTCCACGGACCGTCATCTGTGGAGTGGAACCGCCGGAACCGCATCCACGGACCGTCATCTGTGGAGTGGAACCGCCGGAACCGCCTCCTAGGACCGTCATTGGCTACTACTCTGTGGGTAGTCGCATTTCTTGAGCATATTGGTAGCCAAACAAACGCTCTGCTAAAGTTCTATTAAAACGCTCAACAATCCCCTGGTCACGGTGGATATCCACAGTGCCTCGCCTCATTTTGACTTTATGCTCTACAAGCACTTGACTGATCGCACCCATACACTCTCTCCCGGGATCTACTTGAAGAAGTTTGGGCCAACGGAGAGGCCCGCGCTTGTAAATAAGTTTGAGGGCTGCGGCCACCTCTGTAGCTTCTTTTGTCGTTAGGGCCTCCGCAGCTTTATAGCGACTTGCCACGTCAACCATAGTAAGGGCGTGTTTATAAGTTTGTCTACGGACTTATCATGAGGCAAAAATAATTCGATCTTCTTGATGGATATCATTCGGAACTGAAACGTCAAATTTTGGTCGTTGGATTTGTTTAGGAGCAGGAAGAGTTATCTGTCATATTGCCTGCTTCGTTAACCATGATCGGGCCTCATTTTCTGAGACCTTCGCGGCTTTAGCCAGAGGTTTTATAGCCGCCACCCCCTCCAATAACCTCTCGGACTGTAGTAGATTCTTGTGAATTTTTTCTCTCTATTTTATAATAATATCATTCCAAATGTTTAGTTGTGTTTATAAAACCGACTATAGAACAGTGTATTTATGTTAATGGCATCCACACATTGACTTATGGGCATTACTTGCTTGAAGATTTTAACAGACGTAATTTAGTTATAACTGATAAACTTCTTAAGCAAGGTTACAGATATCACAAACTTCGGAAAACCTTTTCTAAATTTTATTATCGAAATTTACCTCTCATTAGTAAATATAATTGCAATCTACGGACGTTACTGCGACAAGGCATTTCTCAACCAGAATTTTATGGGGATGTTATCTACAAACTTAGGAAAATTCGGGGTCATATCAATTTTCATGATTTGTTTATAAAACGCATTAAAAAATTTAAAAAGAAAGGTTATGATCCTATTATATTGCAACACACTGCATGTTTGGTTATCGACCCTTTTACAGTCGGTAGCTACGCTTCCCTCTTTGCTTGCGCGATGACAGGCCGAGGGTAGTACTCTATGATGGTATACTCTTAAACTTGGATACAGGAGGAGCTTACCAGACTCGTGTATTATTTTTTCCCTGTCGTGCCCTTAACGGCTTGCCTGCAGGTGCTCTGACTTCAGCAAAGTCATTGAGTACATATTTGACGGATTGTCACAGTTATTATGCTATGTTTTACATGTTGTCCTGTGTTCACCGTCGTCTATGTTGTGGGTAAGTCCAGCGGGGATACCTTTATTTACAATATTTGTAAAGCTAGGGTGACTTTGAGAGAAGTGTGAGGTTAGGACGTCCGTAAACCGGTTTAAACCCCCAGTGGTGTTTTTGCTGCTGACCGTGCCAAGGCGGTACTCTCTTTGTCACCCTTCCTTTTGTTTGCCTTGCGTCTTTGTGTTTGTGGTTTGTTCATGTTGTGGAACGTTTGTCCCTGTTTCTTGTGTGTCTTTTGGTGTTTTCTGTGTTCATTTCGTGTGTGTGTGTGTGCGTGTGCGTTTGGGTGTGTGGTTGTGTGTGTGTGTCATGCTGTCTATCGGTGTTTTGGTGGTGGTTGCGTCTTGCATGTGGCTTTGCCTGCTTGACTTTACTACTTTTCCATTTACTATAATACAAGTGTATTTATGTTAATGGCATCCACACTTTGACTTATGGGCATTACTTACTATAATACAAGTATAAGACCTCCTTAATTTCTCTTAATATCTAATTTTTAGGGTGGTACCTGATCAATCTATTCAGTAGCCTAATATTATCCACACAAAATGTATTGAAGAATTTTGGATCCTTATCTGTTGCTGTTATTAATTATTGCATTTCCTCTTTCTCAAATGCATGGTGGATACCATATTTATCAGAAAGATTTTTAAACTTCTGGATACAACACCACATTTTAAATCCTTTTTGTGTATGAATTTCACACACCATTATATTAGAGAAAAAATCAACGACGATGGGAATTGAACCCGCACCGAAATATTTTGCAAAATCCTCTCTGTGTACACTAGGCCCTGAGGTCTTAGATAGAGAGGATATTTTATACACAGTTAGTTGCCCCAGGGCCCACTCAATCCATTGGTATTAACTTACGAGCTTTAAAGCCGCGCCATAGGTTACCAATCATTCACTCAAGCAATCCATTGGTATTAACATACGAGCTTTTAAGCCGCGCCATAGGTTACCAATCGTCAGTTCAGTCAGTCAATGTGTACACATTAATATATGGTTAACCGTTTGTATATATAGTACCGTTGTGACTCAAAAACATTTAACGAGTATTGATTACGTACATTTTAATTATAACTATACTAGACCTTTTTTTATAAATATTAATTATATACATATTGATTTATACCAATTCATTAAGTTGAAGTATTATTTTTCTAATTTTATAACGATTTATAACAATAACCTAACAAGCAAATATTTTTCCATATCTAAAAAGAATCATTTTAATTTTTCAAATTATATTCATAAACATTTGGTGTGGGTATTTTACACTGTCTAATTCTTAGATATTTAACTGTCCTATTCCTTAAAACTGATCTACAATAAGTTAAAGTACAAAAATGAGTCATGCAGTAAACTTTCTTTGAACCAAATAGACGATATATACATATCAATTTTAGTTATCCAAGCAGACGATATCTTTTATAACCTTGTAAATAGTTGAGATCCAGATTGGGTGTGGTTCACTCCACAGCTTATAAAATTTAGATTATTTATCAATCTAAACACCTATTAGAAAGAAATAGAAATAAATATATACTTTAAGAGTTTAAGCAGACGATTTAAATAGATAAATAAATTACTTACTGTTTAAAATATGTTACAGGGTTAATTTATTACTTAAAAATGTAATCTGCTGTTAGTGAACGATCAGCCCCACACAGTGGGGGTGTGGGACTGATTATGAAGTGGCGATAAAGTTTTATTATATTCTGTGTAACCCTTAAAAAGTTTTAAACGGGTTAATAGATATGCGTCGGATGTGATTGTGCTTAAAAGTAAACAAATTTATATAGCGAGTTATAATTCTAATAGACCCATAAAATAAGAAATCCCATAGACCCTTAACTAGCCAGTTTTATATTGTTATAGCGGTTAGTTTGAAGTATAGAGGTTTATAAGAGGTGGTCCAGAACCCCTAGTTGGTATACTACTTTATAAGCATGGATACAAATCAGAGTCTGCTGTTTGCTCATGAAATTATAATATATTTGACTCTACAGTTTCTACCAATATCAAACATTCCTATGATGTACATTTGCGATTATAAAATGCAGCTAATAAATATTCACGATGTCATTATCTCTTACATGAATATTCAACAGGGAAAGGGTTAAATAAAATATTGGACCTACCGTTAGATAAAACATAAGCGGCGATCGCAAATATACCAAAAAGCGACAATGTCCAGAATACTCTTTTCGCCGTCATTGTGACAACTGCCGCCTTTGAACATGGTTGTCACAACTTATAACATGTCAACAGATATTATCGACGAAAGCAATGCAATATAAATTGTACAGGTTAATCCAATCGATCACTGTAGAAATAAGACGAGAGCGACTGAAAACGTCACAGCACACTTGGAATCTGATATACAATATCTATTTAGAGTAATATTTTATTACTTGAAAGTTCCCAAAATCCAGAAAAGGACCTTCAGTTACAGAATTAAGCGTCCTTATGAAACAACTCATATTTCCCAGTCGTTTTTAAACTCGATCTGAACGTGTTAATACTACGAAGACACCGTCAATGGAAATCGGTTTGTAAAATAACTTCACCACATCCTTAAACACGTGTAACTAAACAGGAACAATAGCATAGGTTTGTCGAGTGTATACTTTATATGCCAAAATTGACAGGTAAATGTTACCATGACGCCATGACACATTAGCGACATTCATGCCTTTAGCGACATGTACGAGCTAGCTCACGGCAGTCACAAGCACATCTCCCGGTCTCTCTCTTGTTTTTCTCTCGATGCTTTTTCTGTCTCTCTGTCTGTCTCTGTGTCTATGTCTGTGTTTGTATATGCATCTGATTCTCTCTCTCTGTCTCTGTCTCAGTCCCTGTCTCAATCTGACTACGTGAATGTATGTCTATGTGTCAGTGTCTATGTGTGTCTGCATGTCTGTGTCTCTGTCTGTCTGTTTACCTGTCGGAGTCTGTATTTCTGTCTGTCTGTTGTCCGCCTGCCTGTCTGCCTGTCTGTGTTTGTTTATCTATCTATCTATCTATCTATCTATCTATCTATCTATCCATCTATCTATCTATCTATCTATCTATCTATATATCCGTCCATCCATCCATTCATTCATCCATCAATCATTCATTCATTCATTCATTCATCCACCCACCCACCAATCCATCCATCCACCAACCCATCCATCCATCTATCTATCTATATGTATATCACGATCTCATTTTAAAGAATTTGGATTGCGTCCATCAGTTAACAATGCAAAGAGCCCCGCTGTGGACTTTGTAGCTGCATAGTGGTAGGTTCTTCCTTATGTTTAAATAACAAAGTATTCCATGTAAAAGAAAATATGAACTGCACTGTTAGAAATGTAATGTACGTTCTCATTTGTAATGGATGCAGAGAATTTTATATTGGTCAGACTGGAGACAAATTACGCAACAGAAGGACAGTGCATGACCAACAAATCAGAGATCCATCAACAATACAAATACCGTTAAGTTCTCATTTAGACCAGTGTTGCAATATCAATCCTAAATTTTCAATATTTCCATTTTACAAGTTTCACACCGATGATGTTTCAGCTAGGTTACTTATGGAAAAACATGTCATACGGGTATTTAACCCAAAATTAAACAGAATTTGATAACGTCATTTGACGCCGTTTTTATGACGTCATGACGTCGTTACTGCGGCGTTACCAAGTAACGTCATTGCTATGTATTTGTTATTCCCCTGATGAGCAGTAGTGAAATCGGTAGGGAATAAAAATGTAAATCTTCACAAGTGGTGTCAGTTTATCTTTTCAATATATATATATATATAAAGATGAACAGGTGTGCCCTGTATCTGCAGGATAAAAAGGAGAAAAAAGGTATGAAGTTAGCATCACACACATATTGATAACCAGTAACTTCAGACTGATCAATGTACTCATGACAACTAGTAAAACATAAGTATGTACTGGATTATTTAGCGATTCAATCTATTTGATATAAGTTGGCACATGTCTACAGTGTCTGCAGACAGCTACCCCCCTGGCATATATTAAAGCTGCTCAAACTGTTTCCTGACGGCACTGGGTAAGTTACTGGCGTACAAAAAACTCATCTGGAAGTAAAAATGTTGGATCTACTGCCAGGGTTAGAGCAAAATCTGTAAAAGAGCAACAAAAGGTTTTTCTTTCCCAATACCCTGTTTTTGTTCAATGGAGCATTTTTTTTTAATTTTGCGCCATTAATAGCTTGATTCATTATGAAGACGGATATGTTAAAAGACCACGTAGTGGCAGTTCTACTTTTGTTAGTTCTACTTTTAATAAAAACGATGCCCACATGTGGAAAAAAGTTTAGAATTTTAATGGACAGTAGCACCTGTCATAAGCAGCGTTTCATATATGGAAATACATGAGTCTTAAAGCAGGTAGTTGCTTAATGCAGCTGAAATAATGTAAAGCAGAACATTCCTATATGAGCATTCTGCATTACGTTTGACCTGCATTAACGTACCATTTGCCATACAGACCCAGAATTAGACCTCTATTTAATGGCTTTACTGTAATATATTTGCAGATATCAACTATTTGTTTTAGGTCGTGTACACAAGGACAAACATTCTGACAAGAATGTTATTGAACCCAAACTGTTGAGAAGGCCTAACCCTAAAATATTGCGACAGGATGCACTGACAATAAATGTGTATCTGCTATTTCAACAATGTGCGTGCGTGCGTGCGTGTGTGTGTGTGTTTGCATAGCCTGGAAAGTCACTACGCCCATGTTATCGCACACCAAACAAGTCACTACGTTTTGGCAAGTCACTACGTTTTTTGCTGTAGTGACTTTCCAAACTGACCAAGACTACTTATTTTGCCGTTTTATGTCAGAAAATCGAAAAAACTCGGATGGTGTGAGTTTCACGGAAACACTCTCATTTTAAACACAGTCGCCGTTGTGCGAAATGTTGGAACCGCACACATCGACGCCATTCCCTGCGCAGCGCAGCGCATGCGCACTACGTACAATAATCCAATATCGGTAGATCCAATATGGCCACTAAACAATACGAGACACGGCATTACAGTTATTTGATATTTACCTAATATCTAGTTCTACTGCATAATGACTTCAAAATATCATTGTTCTGTAGTGCTGAATAATACAAATGGCGAAGATAATACATAAAATAATAAATCTACATTGTAAATATCTCGGACATGGGCAAATCCTTCCTTTTTTGCTTTCGTTGTGGACTTTTTCCCTCGCTCACTTTTAAACATTAGTGGGGTTTTTATCTTAAATTGTCGTGTCCCCCACTAGGTCTTAAGCATGCGGTGGTTACTGAACATGAACTACAGCTACTTTAGCAAAAATAAGCTACATTCCGTCAATGAGGTCGAGTAAGGTGTATTTATTGTAGACAAAGCGCCCCAATGCCGAAACGTGTCACTTAAGGTAGTTCGCGCTGTTGCTCGGCAAAAATCGAAGTTTATCCAATTACCATCATATTTGGTTCAGGTATACAGACAGTTACCGCCGACACGACTACGACGTTCATTTTAAATTTGACGTCGGTTGCTTAGCAATATATGACGTCAAAAGCGCCCTCTGGTGTAATCTAAGCAATTCACGTGTACTTGCGAATTTCTTTATTTATTTACAAATGCCGTTGCGTATTTCAATGATTCGAAAACTGTTTTGAAGAAGAAGAATAGTTCTTCAATATGATATGCGATATATGTTTTACAAGCGTAACACTTTTGTTCCATCAAGAGTTGAAATTTGGAAAACCTATTTTACCGCTTTCTGGTATTGGATTATTTTCGCCATTTTCGTGGAATTCCAAAAAAACTAGACGGTGAAAGTTTACAAAAAAATTATATGTCATACTCCGTTCACTTCTTAACAGAAACAAGTAAAAAACAATACTTATTCGAGTTCATTTTTTCGCTACGAGTGATTTTGCTAGGTCATCTCATCATCATATTCGACGTCAACGCGACGTTAATGCGATGTGATCGTCAATAAAAGAATTAATGTCCCTATCTGTCGCTTGACTTTTACAGATAACAATGCAAAATTTTATTATTCAGAATATTTGTTGATTTTATCTTATCGAAGACATGCATTGAAATATATTTTTATACAATTTCAATTAAATATACAATTTATGAATTTATGTATAGTGCAGAAACTAAGTTTTGGGTAAAACCTTTTACAGTACATGTATATAAATTCCTTTAACGCATTAGAGTTCCATTGAAAATCATATACAACTGATTCTCTGTTTTATTAATGTATCAACACTCTCTTTACTTCCCAAAGATACCGAGTAGCAAACATCATATTACCTACATTCAGCCTACGAGTTCCTCGCAAACCGTTTCACTGGCATGCTGTTTGTCTTGACCAACGTAAAGGTGTATGCTGTAATGGGTTAAACCGTTTCATAAACTTACATTTGCACTTAATATGCATTTAACAAGCAACAACATTTTGAGAACATTTACTAATATTATAATTAGCATATACTTTGAAAATGCATAAACGATGTATCTAGCGTCAGAAAACAAAAAAAGTTTTGTTTGAACTACATTTAATTGATTCTGTACTGCTATTTACGTACATCTACTAATTTATTATCTTTTGCGTCTGCCCACCAAGGGGGAGGCCCTTGCCACGGCCCATGTGCCCAAATGGGTTTACTCTTCTTCCGGTGTACTTTGATATTTGCTCTTCGAGGCAATGACATTTTCGAACTTTGTACCATTCCCCCTCCTTATCCCTTCCTCGGCGCCAGTGCTGAAATAGTTTTTGCATGTATTATAGTTGTATATCAGTTTTCTCTTCGAAAGTAACGAACATTAAGTTGTATTGTATGAATCAGGCCCACCTCAAAGTTTATTACATTTTGCGTCGTTATTACATTTTTCGTTGGTTAAAAATAAACATATCAACGCAAAATGTAATAACGCAAAATGTAATATTTCCGTCATGATATCGAACATCATTAGAATAAGTAAAACATATTGACTCTAGCAGCACCTACTCCTAATCCAGTGCATTTTGATAAGTTCCATGTCGATAAAATGAAAGTTTCGACTTTTGACCCGTCAATCTCTACTACTCTCCGCTTTCCCAGTCCCTTGTTGCCAGAAGAGGTATATATTACTTGTACATGTATATGCATTTCTCTTCGTAAGTCGCGAATATAGTCGTGTATGGAATGACTCAGACCCGTTTCAAACAAAGTTTATTACATTTTGCATCGTTATGAAATTTTGTGTTAACAGTTTTTTTCCAGGATAATGTAATAAATCTACGCATTTTGTAATTATTACATGTATTATAGTTTGCGCTGCAATGTAAATATTTGGCAGTAAAACATTTGATACCGTATCAATTGATTGTATTTATATTCTTATGTATTTTCAAAGCAGATTTTTTTGTTTATTGTTTTAGATCCATTTCTTATTCTTTTAAATCCAGTCATATCTTCTCACGGAAGAATGCATGAATGAATGAATGAATGAATAAATGAAATATTTTTTTAATGAGTGTACTGTAGCTCAATTAGTCATTATGACTAATCTACCTTGAGGCCCTGAAACAAAGCATTTAATACAAAATACAAAACAGTAAAACATATATATAATATATATATGCACAAGAAATCAATGTTCAGAAATAAACTCATTGCTCGCTAAGTAATGTGTCTGTATAATTAAAAATTGTTGTCTGCTTCAATTTGTAGATCTATTCTTCAAGGACACGCATTTGGATCCTTAAAAAACGTCGAGTAACTTGGCGTATTATCTGGATCCAATCTGTTATCATAGTTTTGATTTGCCACTAGCATCCAAATAGTTTATATAAAGATGAATCTAGCTTAACTGTTGCATAAATGAAGTGCATTTATAAATGCCTTTTACCCCGATTCAAGTGGATGAATGCACGCGCTATTAACCCTTCGCTTGCTATTCACGTCAATATACGTACCTGTAAATAGTGAAGACCCAGATGAGACAGTTCCTGCAGGAGCTGTCTCATCAGGGTCTGTATTATTTACAAATTGATTGTGCAACCAGTGCAGTCCACAGCAGGCCAGGTGCACAGTAAATGTGCCAATTAAGTTAGCATCTGGGTCAAAAATACAGTTTCTTGTATTTGTTCATTATATCAATTTTTATATGACTTAATGTATATAAAGCGATGTCCAGTTGTTAAAAAGATAACTTTTTGCCCATAGTTTTATATTTTCACATGTGTCTGTCACTAGGTATACAAGGGTACGGACATTACAACTTAATGCATTACAGGGTTATATCTTAAATTCACTGACCAACTGGTGTGTTTAACAGCTTTTATTTTTCACTGACATACATACACATCTGTCTACTGTCGAACAAAAATAACTTCATGTGAAATAGTAGTGAAAAATATGTCTTTTGTGAAGGATCTAATTAACACTCAAAGTGCAAACTGAATTAAATTATTTTCATTCTGTGTATTTATAATATGTTTCCTATTTATAATATGTTTCCTAAGTTTAAGTTGTCAGGGACCTTAAAACGGGTATGATAACACGAACTCATGTAGATGAAATGAAAATATCTTACATTTTAAACATAAATACAGATTAATGTATACTATCAACCTTTTTGCATGGGGGGACGGACATTACACTTTTCAGGACCGGACACTGCAATTCTCCTGGCATAATGTAAAAAATGATTTTGAAGGTACATAAGTATTGTGTATGCCCACATGGTTTTAATTTTTATTCGATTTTATTCATTTGAGAGTCAATAATTACATTAATTATTATAGGTAAAAGGTTGATCAATTTGTTCGAATATAACCCAGTGGTATATGAAATAATTATAATGTAACAAAGATAGGATGAATAAACTTGAATGAAGACATTTTGAAACTCTTTGAAAAATAATGGTTGTAACAATTTTTTTTTCATTTCAAACAGTTTGAATCCAGATCAGATTTAAAAAATGGTTGATTAAAACTCATGCTGTTTGTCCATACTTTGTGATTCATTGTACAATCAAATTATACTTTCCAATTTATATCAATTTAAACTTACTTCAGATATCAAATCTGAAAAGTTACAATTAAACTATTTAACCCTTACAACGTAGGAAGCCAGTTTATGAGACATTGTGTAGACCTCGATCAGTGGGCTCATGGAGGGGCCCCTCACCAGGGTCTGCACTGTTTTATTTTGCAGACATAATTTTGGTGCAATCACCAATCTAGACTAAAATGCAGGTCTTTCAGTCAGACAATAGACATTGCACTTTACCAATTCAGTGACTTTATTAAGGTAATGACCCAGATCAGACATTTAATATTAATAACGGAACAGATGGTTAAAATACAATCTTTCTTACTGGTGCCAATATTTATGAACAGTTTCTGATCACTATCCGAGCTGTATCAAATTTATATTTAAATTATCTTTGTGGATATTGAAAGTCTAAATTTAATTGCAGAGTAAAGAAATTCGATTAAAGCTGAAGCTTTTTTCTTGAACGTGTCACTAATGTGATATATCTGATGTCGGTACCCCTATTTCCTCCCCGGTTGAGCGCATTTCCTGCCTGCCTTAGGCCCCTTACCCCTCTTTGATATGCAGTAGGTGTTGAATAAACAAGTCCTTACTAATTAAATTTGGAGGTCATGACACAAAAACAAAACAGCAGGGTGTCAAGTTCTCAACTACTTTGAGATTAATGGTAACTTATCTATGATAGTGCTGGACTGTTATACAGACACTACTGTAATGGGCCAACAGTAATGTCCGTCCCCCGACTTGTAATGTCCGTCCCCCAATACAAAATATTGTGTAATTTTTTTATTTGATGATTTGTTTTTTAAATAAAGACTTTTTAACATTAAAGTAGTAGTCTGAATGTGGTTATTGTACACAGCCATGTACATGTATTTATTTTAGGTTTAGAGTTAAAATGAAAATTTATTAGTATTTCACATGGCAATATCTTTAAAAGTATGTAATTTTGGAAAAAAAAAACACTTTCTCTATGTGCATACTATATTTTTACAAACAGTAGACTTATTTATACTAAACTAATTTTCAAATTTAGCTATATTATGTAATTAATATGGCTAATAAGTCCTCTAATGAAACATATTGGAGAGGGGACGGACATTACAGGGGACGGACATTACAGATAACTTTTATACTTTGCTGGAAAAACATCATTTAATATGCAGTCATAAGGAAAATTGATGGTGAATTGATGAAAGGCATCTACTAGGCTTATGTTAAAATGGTTGACACTACATAGATATGGTTAAGTAAGAGTGGTGGGGGGGGGACATTACATGATTTTTGACGCAAACCTAAATGAGATACTAAAACTGACAAAAATCAAAAACGTACACTTTATGGGGAAAAATCGTATACTTGGATGATGTTATCAGTTTTATGATCAATAATACATTAATTTCTTTAATTATACTATTTTTGTTGAAATTATGTCAATAATAGGATGAAAGGGTTTGTCCGATTTAGCAACCATTACATCGACACGCTTTTTGCTATTTTGCATGTAACTTCATATTCATGAAAGCAAGATCCTTACATTAATATATTAAATTAAACAGAAACAAATTCTTCTGTTGATAACATTGTACTTCATAACCTGTTACTATTCAGATTCTAATAATAATGACTTGAAAATAGGCAAAAAAGTGATGCTAATTCATTACAGCCAAATTCGGCACTTTTTTGCGTTTAAAAGTTACATAACTTCATAACGGATAAAGATATGTGCTTGAAATTTTCAGCACACATGCAGAATTGCTTATAGATAGAAATAGTAAACTTGCTTCTCCCTTGTAAATTGAATCTTTGGAGAAAAGAACATGTACATTGTTTTTTAAAGAATTGGCACATTTACTGTGCACCTGGCCAGCAGTGATTGCACAGCGAAATACTTGTACACAGTGAAGATATATGTAATTATACAACAGGGCATGGGTAAAGAAAGAGAAATGTAATTTAAAATTCAGCAAGAGAAGGGTTAAAACCACATATTTGTGACGTCATATACCCACGCTATCATACGAGAAAATATTTTTGCTCAGCAGTTTTAGTTAAAATAAAATGTTATCTGCTTCAAAATTAGAAAAATGCAGTTAGAGTGTAAACTAATTGAACATGATGAGACGTCGAGTTATTCAACGTCTCATCTGGATCCAAAATGTATGCACAATGTTTATGACGGATTGAATGAATGAATGAAAGGCTAGAGAGTAACCCAATTAATCTAAATGAATGAATGAATGCTAAAATACTTTATTTAATGAGGGTAGCTCATTAGGTACTCCGAGGCCTTGTTTATCAGTACATTTCATACATTTATATGCAAAACATAACAATCACAGATCATAATAAACAATGTGTCCAATGCAGATATTACGCTAAACCATTTCAATAACGCAAAATGAAATCAGCATAATTATATATACAAACTACATAAACAAAGTTTCAAATAGAACTGAACCAAGCAAGAAACTTCTGTGGGAAGTTTCCTTCATGGGTCTGTTCCATTTGCGCCCTGTGTCCGTGAATGAATGAAACACTTTATTTTACGAGGGTAGCTCGGTTAGTCAAAAGACTAATCTACCCTCGAGGCCCTCATGAAGTGTCTGATATGGGTTTGGTCTATTTGTTTTTAATAGAAGAAAAACGTTTTTTTCTGATGAAAGACAATTAGTTTTCAGGAATATTAAGACTACAATTTCAAGTCATACTGATATTTCAATGAATAATTAGTGTAATAAGAAGAGTAATTAGCCCATATAATATAAAAAAAGATCTGGAACAGTTGTATATATATATTTCAACGTCGCGTTGACGTCGGGTATGATGACGAGATGACCTAGCAAAATCACTCGTAGCGAAAAACTGAACTCGAATAGGTATTGCTTTTTTACTTGTTCCTGTTAAGAAATCAACAGCGTATGACATATAATTTTGTTTATAAACGTTCACCGTCTAGTTTTTTTGGAATTCCACGAAAATGGCGAAAAACAATCAATATCAGAATGCGGTAAAATGGGTTTCCCAACTTTCAACTCCCGACTTAACAAATGTGTTACGCTTGTAAATCATATATCGCATATCATATTGAAGAACTGTTCTTCTTCTTCAAAACAGTTTTCGAATCAATGAAATGCGTAACGGCATTTGTAAATAAATAAAGAAATACGCAAGCACACGTGACTTGCTTAGATTACACCAGAGGGCGCTTTTGACGTCATATATTGCTAAGCAACCGACGTCAAATTTAAAATGAACGTCGTAATCGTGTCGGCGGTAACTTTCTGTATACCTGAACCAAATATGATGGTAATTGGATAAACTTCGATTTTTGCCGAGCAACCGCGCGAACTACCTTAAGGTTTGAACATATGTTACACTTCTTGTGCGCAGAAACATATCAATAATGTAATTATTATTTGCATATATTAATGCATCCAGGTAATTATTATGTGCATATATTGATGATAACGAAAATGGTCCTCATTGCTCTTTCATCATATGGTAATATATACCATGGCAGGGACGTATCTTGAACTTATTGAACGTGTAGGCACCCGAGTGCTCATAACACGTGGGGGGGTCCGGGGGACCTCCCCCTGGAAAACTTTTAAACCTAGATCATAAATCCTGCACTCTGGGGTATTCTGGATGACAAATGACAGAATAAAATTAGACTATGTTTCTCCATGATCTGATTTTCTTTTGAAAGAATTACCGTCTTGGTCACTAGGCCGTCATCTCGTAATTATCATATGTCGACATTAAATTACAACTTTAAAACATACAAAACATACAACCAACAACCAAAATCAACATTGTTATTGCACGAGCCATTAATACTGTAATATAAGCCCAAGCTGGTTTAGAGAGCAAATATATTATGTTAGTATCCAAATATAAACCAGCTAATGGTGATTCTTATAATATTCTGTTGCTATATTGTGAAATATTAAGTGAAACTGCTACATTAGCTGACACTTATATACAAAACACAGAAAAAACTCCTATTTACTGTTTTGAACAGATGTTCAGTAAAACGGAGATACTAGATCCAAAGTGTTGATGCTTAACTCTCTCTATTTCACTTGTCTCTATTTCATTCAGAAAAAAATCCGTTTTTCTACATCTGCGTAATGCAAATGTGTTAATGACTCGTTCAACATCAATGTCGATATGCTTATGAATATGCAGTATGGCCAAGCCAGAGTCTATGCATTCCAATTGTGGTATGTAGATAGTTTTTATACGCCCGCTGGACAAAACGGGATGTTAATTATGGAATGGCACTGTCCGTCTGTATGTCCGTCTGTAACATCTCTAACTCAAGTTCTGCTTTTTGGATCCTTCTCAAATTACACTACAATGTTTATCTGGACATGCTACAGTAGCATGAATGTGTCCTGGTATGTATATCATACGGCCAATGTCGCACAATTGGACTTAGAATTTGCGTTTAGCAAATATGTTAACCTCAGTTTATGTTAAACAAAGCCTCGACGGGGGTATATTGTGCCCAATGGCACTCTTGTTTATCCTCTTCATGCCACTAAAGGACCGCTCGCCATAATAATGCAGTCGCATTTCGTACCAAGATTTACGGTGTTTGAATGATTGTGTGACAGAGCTCCGATATTAACCGGTTAATCGCGGTTACTACTCCCGATTAATTCAGCACTATAATGAACTTCAATATTATAATGAAAAAGTAGTAAAGTCAAGCAGGCAAAGCCACATACAAGACGCAACCACCACCAAACCACCGATAGACAGCATGACACACGTTAAAATATGAGTAAAATATGCTGCCAAAACATTACTGTTTGATGACGTTTGCAAGATGATGACGTAAATTTACAGGATGATTATTATTATTATTATTATACCACATTTATATAGCGCTCTTTTCACACGGGATATGTGCGTTCAAAAGCGCTGTACATGGATGAAATCAATAATCGGAACGAACCGCATGATTATCTATCCAGACAATGAAAGATTTACAATAGATGTGCAATAAATATAAAAATCACTAGCCGGACGGTCAGTGAAGGATATTCAAAAAATATACAATAGATATGAAATCATAAACCGGAAGGAACAGCATGGTCGTCCATCCAGTCAATGAAATGTATGCAATATATATACAATAAATATAAAATCACTAACCGGTAGGAACCACATGATTATCCACCCGGTCAATGAAAGATATGGAATAGATATACAATAAATGTATAACCACTAACCGGTAGGAACCGCATGATTATCCACCCAGTCAATGAAAGATATGCAATAAATATACAATAAGTATAAAATCACCAACTGGTAGGAACCACATGATTATTTATACCAAGTCGGTGAATTATAAGCAATATATATACAATAAATATGATATACAATAAATATGAAATCACTAACCGGTAGGAACCACATGATTATCTATTCGGTCAGTGAGAGATTGATTCCTACAGCATATCCAAAGGGCTGCAATGGCAAAGGAATCGTAAGGTATGAGAATTGATGATTATAAGCTACTTTCCCTAAACTGTCCTAGTAGTATATGTTGAAGAAATGTGTTTTCAGAGATCTTTTGAAACATGCCAGTGAGCTTGCATCTCTAATGCCTGATGGCAGAGCATTCCAGAGTTTTGGAGCTGCATTCATGAAACTTCTCTCACCGTATTTTACCTTACGACTTTTTGGTACAACCAACGACAAGGAGCTACTTGCTGACATTAATTCTCTGCGGGGCCGATACACGTCAAGCATGTCGACAATGTACTTGGCGGATTCATTGTGCATGGCTTTATACGTAAGTGTCAGAATTTTGAATTCAATGCGATGTTGAACCGGAAGCCAATGAAGTTCTTTCAAAACAGGCGTGATATGATCATATCGAGGAGTCCTGGTTATGATGCGGGCTGCTGTGTTTTGAACTCTTTGAAGTTTCTGCAGTGTGCTTTTTGAAATTCCATGCAGCAATGAGTTGCAGTAGTCTATTTTTGATGTAACCAGAGAGTTCACCAAGGTCTTGGTAGCATCAGGTGAGAGGTACTTTCTTATATGACCTATTCGTCGGAGCTGTGCATAACTAGACCTACACACCGAATTGATGTGTGATGCCATATCCATTTGTGAATCGAGCCATGTACCGAGATTCTTTATACACAAAGACGGTTTGATCTTAGAGGGGCCTACTTGCACACGAATGTCTTCAGGTACTACTGTGTTTTTTGCATGAAACAGGATTACCTCAGTTTTGTCAGTATTGAGCTTCAGCATGTTCTGGTGCATCCAAGAGACTATTTCGTTGAGACAGATCTCAACTCGTGATAAAGCTTCTTGTTGACAGGAAATGTCTTTGGGCTTAAAGGACAGGTATAATTGCGAGTCATCGGCATAAAAATGGTGCTTTAGCCCATGGTTTCTGCAGATTGAGCCGACAGGTTTTGTGTACATGATGTAGTTTTTTGGTCCAAGGACCGATCCCTGTGGCACGCTATATTTCATATTAATTGGGGTGGACAACTCCCCATCTACTGACACTATTTGATAGCGGTCATTTAGATAGGAGGTCATCCACTCAAGGGGTTTCCCAATGATTCCGAAGTCTTTTTCAAGGCGCTTTAGCAATGTTTCGTGATCGATAGTGTCAAATGCAGCCGATAAGTCAAGCATCACCAGAACTGTTGTTTCATCTTTATCTAGGGATTGAAGGATGTCATTCTGAACTTTCAGAAGAGCAGTCTCTGTTGAGTGATGCTTTCGGTATGCTGATTGATAGTGCTCATGTAGATTGTTTGAGTTCAGGTGGGACTCAATGCGTTTGTCAACCACTTTTTCTAACACTTTGGAGACAAATGGCAGATTTGATATAGGCCTATAATTCTTAAGTTCATTTGAATCGAGATCCGGTTTCTTTAAAATAGGTCTGACATGTGACCTTTTGAAACTTTTTGGAACATAGGCATTGTCTAAAGAGGAGTTTACAATGTTTGTCAAAATCGGTAGGAGTTCATCAAGGCATGACTTTAATAGCCATGTAGGTATTGGATCCAGTTCGCAAGACTTACAGGGGGATGCCTTAATGATCTGTCCTACTTCTTCTACTGTAGCTGTAGCAAACTTTTCTAATACGTTTGTTGAGTGCTGCATCTCAGTGTCAATCGGCGCACTGAATACAGTGCCTGATGCAATATCAGCACGTATTTTGTCTACTTTGTCAACGAAAAAGTCACTGAATTCTTGTGCAAGATGCTTCGAGGACGACGTCTTAGGCAATGAGATGTCACTAGTTGGACCTAGCAGATGCTTAGTGACTCTGAAAAGACTTTTTGAGTCTGCCTGGCATGATTCAACTTTGCATGTACGCCGACAAGAAAGGTTTAGTACTCTATGAAGGCGACCTCTTAAATCCAGAAATGGAAGGAGAACGTCGGATATCTGTACTATTTCATTTTTGTCGTACCCTTTATTACTTTTCTACAGTTACTCTGTTTGCAGCTCAATCATTGAGTACACTAGCGATAGGTGGATACAGTATGTTCAATTAAATGTTTTTTTGTTATACATGCACTTTACCACTGTATTTGCTGTCGCGGTTGTTGTAGATTAGTCGGAGAGGGGATACGTTTATTTACACTGTTTGTCTTTTAGGATGGGGATGGAATAAGGGTGAGGTTGGGCGCCCATAAACCGGTTTAAACCCCCGGTGACTTTTGTCACTGACCGTTCCAAGGCGGTACTTCCATCTTCCTCCTATTGTATGTTTGTTTTGTCTTTGTGCGTCTCTTGTTGTTTTTTCTACCCATGTATATTTGCTGTTTCCTTGTGTTGCTGTTCGGGCGAGTGTTTGTTCTGTATGTGGTATTTCCTGCATGACTCATTTTTGTACTTTTCTCTGAGTAAAAATCAATCTTTGACTTAATTAGTAGCCTGTTGACTTTGACACACTGTTCTCTGTATAGCTGATGGTCTATTGTGAGTTTGGACTTTTTCCAGTTCCGTTCCAACTTGCGCCTTACATGTTTAGCATCATGCAGTTCCTGGGTATACCAAGGGCATGATGGTCTGAGCGTTATGGTTTTTTACACAGTGGTGCATGTTTATTGACAAGTGACGCCAGTGTTTGTGTATATGACTTAACCAGCTCATCAACATCTGTCGTCTGCATACTCGATTCGATGGGTTCCGAGTTTACGAGGTCTCTTTTGAATGATTCTATATTAATTGCCCTAAGTTTCCGAAATGAAACAGTTTTCCTCACTGTTGGGGGTTTCGCGGCCTTTGCCTCGAAAGTTACGGAAAAATGATCTCGCGAAACCACTACTGTCGGACAGTCCAGGATCTGTGACTTCAATGTTCGACACACAGTCATCACCGTCCCGTGTAATAACAACATCAAGGGTATGCCCCCCTATATGAGTGGCTTCACTCACATGTTGTTGCAGTCCAAATGATTCAAGTGTACTAACAAAGTTAGCAGTGTTTCTGTCATTTGGAATGTCAAGGTGGATGTTTAAATCCCCTACAATGACGACCGGTCTGTCGATGGTGGCAAATTTAGATAAGAAAGATGGCCACTCATTCTCAAGAAAATCCCCAGTTTTTAGACCATTTGCACGTGATGGTGGCGGTCTGTAAACAACTACTAGACGCAGAGTGAAATCTCGGATACTTAAAGTGCAGTCCATGTACTCAAAGTTTGAGAAATCATTATCTCTTGTTGATGTATGGATGCGGAGTCCTATTGAAGCCTTATATATGACTGCTACCCCACCGCCACGGTTGCCATTGCAGCGAGGGACATGTCCGATTTTGTAATGAGTAGGAACCAGTTCGTTTAAACACGATTTGTCTACAGAACTACCGAGCCAGGTTTCCGTAATGGCTACCGCATCAAAGTCATTTGAAACGATATAGTCGCAAATAGAAAGGGCCTTGTTTTTGACTGACCTGGGGTTTAAACTGCATACCTTTACAAAAGTCTGAATTCTGACTGGCACTGGAGCTTCGCGATTTACATGCACAAGAGTTTCCGTTTTCTTAGAAAAGGGTGCTGTTGAGAATTTACTTGTGTACCGGTGGGGTTTTGAAACAATGGGGATTATCGGGGGAAACTGTTTCAAGTGACTGAGATTTACGTCATCAGATGAAACCCTAATTTCAGTTTGACGGTTTCCAGAAAAAGTTGGAATTGACTGAGGTATTTCCCTTAATTTGTTTAAATGAACACCTTTATTTACATCCCATCTACGCCTTGATTTTGAGTTGCCCCCTTTAGAGCCTCTGAATTTAACTAAGCCAATTTGCCCAAAATCTAACAGCCCTAGCTGTCTCAACCTGGACAATACTAGCGTGTCGGGTTTTAAAATAGGCGATGATTGCCCTATAAAAGAAAGATCATACCTTGTATACTGTATCTGTGTTGAACTAATCCGCTTCTTTCCTTCACCTGTATATCCTAATGCCTGAGGCACACACATTTGAATTTAAATATCCAGTATTGCACAAAATTGATTTATTTATTTCACCTTTTTAAGTCAAATCACAAAACAGAATCACTTAAAAAGTACACCATACTATTAACACTTCCTTCATGCACTATTGTGTCACTTTTTTGGAAAGTTTTATATAGTATTTCCCTCTTAAAACTATGCAAAGCATCAGAGCGAAATCAATGCAGCCTTCACACTTTGGCGCATAATTACACTGATGATGAGACTGTCCGCGTGACAATTATTGATTTATGCATAAATATGACTATTAAAGCTTTTTCTATTATGACGCACCATGAACATTAAACTTTGGTTTTCCAGATAGATGGCCTAGATTCTGTTAAACTTATAATTTTAATTTTATTACTTGAATTTCAAAATAAATACAATGTAAGCAAAATTGGCTCTTTGAAAAGTTTGGCTTTCAAATATTTTTATACGCACGTGCGTATTGTGCGTAATGGGCGCTACGCCCTTGCTATTTTGTTCATGAATATCAAAGGGTTATTAAGGATTTACGACAAACTCATTGATTCAAATTAATACACATCATTTGAACGCTTACTCCCAAACCTCTGAAGGGGTCATCTTCAGCATTGCAGGCTAAAAAAAGAACATAGTAATGTAAGAAGAACAGTGGAGGTCAAGGTTATTCAGGGTCTCCGCCCAAGGCGCCAATGGCAAAAGTATTCTGATTCATAATCTGGCTTTAAAACATAAAGACTGGCGAATTTTGTGACGAAAGGAACATTTTTGGAATTTATTTCTATTTAGAATACTTTTGATTCTCAGTGTAGAGAAGCAAGTATATCTGATTAGAATGACATATTGCTCCCAGAGTGGGATCAGTACAATTTAACGGAAGACGAAGAATGTGCAGCATGCTTGATGGGTAACAAAAAAACTTACTCTGACACAAATCAATGAAGTGACTGACATTTTTGCACAAAATAAAATCAAGTAACCTTCACTTTATAAATAGAATAAATATGGTGAGAAATTGTGGCATTTATATAAATGTTTTGAAGAGTTAAAAATTGTTTGTGTTGATATACATGTAATTATGTTATGAAGATTCTTAAAGTTAAACAACATCCTGAACATTGTGGAACAACATTAACCCATTCCCTGCTCTATGCTTATTTCAAATTTCAATATCTAGTTAATATTCATGAACATGTAACATGATGAAAAAGTTGTGATACGACTGGAATCAACTCGAACCCAGGGCCTTTGATTTACCACCCCAATACTACATTTTATATATATACACACATGAATTCTTACTCAAAGAACAATCTGTGAGTTTCTTATTAAATTACAATTTTTTACATATAAATCATCCTGTGGAACCGTTATTTACGTTGGGCGTCAAATGTAGATAACCTGCAGGGTGATTTATTATATATATTTTCCGGAAATTCAGCTTTTCCGGAGTTTTTTTTTCTAAACCCTTGCATAATTATATTCAATATATTGATGTGATATTTGGTATGTAGCTTTAAAAAATGAGTTACATATCAAGTTTGAATTTTGTTACACTACATTGATTTTTAACGGAATTACAGCAATTTGACTTTAGGAAATTTCAGGTTTTCCGCAGTTTTTTCTTAACTGTAGCAGATAGTGTAGTGATTTATTTCTATAACCCCCATCTCTGTGTCAAATGTGCTAGTGGGGGTATTCATCACCTTTAGTGGTAGTTCTAGTTTTTGTGTCACCTGCCTAAAGGTTGTGTGTCACTTAGGGATCACTTTTCCGTCGTCTGTCCGTCTGTCTGTCCGTCCGTCTGTCTGTCCGTCACACTTTCTTTTTTTGGCTGTCATTTCTAAACTAATCATTATAGAGCTTTCAAATTTCACACAAAAAACAAGCATGATTAGAGAAAGTGTCATGCACAAGGGCCACAACAAATATTTTTTGAGTTATTCCCCTTTTTCATATTAACAATTAGTTTTTGTGTCAGCTGCGAGCATGTGACACATGTGTTCTCCGAACACTCTTGACTATAGAAACATATAGTAAAACTTTGAAATTTTCTTCTCTGAAACTAGAAGGTTCTTAGCTTTCATATTTGGCACACGTTATATCATCATGTTCAGGTCCTCTACAAAAAGTTATATAAATTATGCCTCTGGGGTCAAAATTGACCCCGCCGCAGGGCCGGCTAGTTATCTATAGAAACATATGAAAATATTCTCTGATTGTCTGGTGAGCGATATCAGGGCTTTTCAGGCCCTCTTGTTGGAGTTATTCCCCTTTTTTGTCCGGACAATAACTCTTTATCTACTGGTTCAGTTGATTTGATACTTTATACATGGAACAAGCATGATGACAGAAAGTATCATGCACACGTGCCATAACTGTAGCATCAATATTTTTGGAGTTATTCCCCTTTTTCATATTTTCTTGTCATGACAATAACACTTTATCTAATGTTTCAATTGATTTGAAATTTAACATATGGAACAGGCATGATGAGAGAAAGTTTCATGCACAAGGGCCATAACTCTAGCATCAATATTTTGGAGTTATTCCCCATTTTCATATTGTTTTTCTTATGATTTTTACAAATACCATTCAGGTTGGTCATGTATATACCATGGTCAAGTACACCATGGGTGGGTGGATGTTTCAAAGGAGGGTTTTTTATAATCCGGTGGGGACTCGTGTATTGCATAGCAATACAACATTAACTTGTTCTACTTGTAAGAATTAAATTACATGGATGTGTTTCAAATCAAATTATATATATTTTGCATATGATTCTTACATATTTGTTGATTCTCCCATGTTGTTTAGAAAATTGGGTATTTAGACACAAACATCCATTAAAAGGACCATTAGTGGCCATGTTCAAAGGATCATATATTAGGGGAAAAGCATGGTGATCCTTAGTTTAGTGGCATTTCAATGAGTAAACCATAAACTTCATATGTGCAAAGTTTAAAACAAATCGGTCTGTTAGAAAAAAATTGTGATATACGCCCCTAAATCACATTTATATATCACTTAAATTAGAAATACAAAGAAGAAGGTGGGGTTTTTTAACTTTAAGCCAGAAAATAGAATATATAATTGTGTTTTCAAATGATGTTGATGATGAGATCCAGAATCAGATCTATATTATATCATAAGCAAACAGGATAGCAATCAGGCAGCTCCTACATACAGAAGCTGTCAGATCTGGGTCTAATGTGTTTGCACAGGAATTGAAAGGAGTATTTACGAAGTAACAGGTTAATCCTTTACTCCGACATTACTCGGGGTTAAACCTTTATAAGATAAATATGCAGTTCTACACCTTTGCAGACAGAGAAGACCCAGATCAGACAGCTCATGTGGGGTCTGCTCTGCTTGTTTTAAAAATATAGATATGATTCTGCAGTTTCTTTGCTGGCCAACCTGGGGACTGGGGCACTTTCCCTGTTAAATATTGATTATTCATGTACGAAATAATGACAGCATTTATATTTATTAACTTAATTTTAAATAATGGCAGTTGTACACATGGATATTGATGCACATTAAAAGTAATTAAAGTCATACCTGTGCTTTAAATTAAATTTCATGTGAGGGAAATCCTGAGGAAGAAGGAGAGGGACAAGGTAAATATTGTTTTGGTTTTTTGAGTTATTTTGTCAGCTGGGTTCCATAATTTGAATGTTTACATAATTGACAAGTCGGTTACCTAAATCAATTCGAATAGACGCTTGCTGGGCAAAATGGTGTAGTCTGTTAGCGTTGAAGTGTTGGAAAAGATATAATCGGATCTGTGGCAGTAGAATGCATTGTCACCGGTATGCGAAATTCTTTTTTAACATGTTTCATAATTTCTCATCAGGATCTACCAAAGAAAAGAGCGTCAGATTCGCTCCCGAATAAGGATTTTAGTGAAATCGAACACTTGTTCGCCAACTATATCGTTTTGACTGGATTCGGTCCCGTTTCGGTTTTGTGGTCAATTTGATTAAGTAATAAAATATGCCTACATCAGCACACCGTGAGTGTTTGTATTAAACGAACTCATATAAAGTCACCAAATTAATCTTCAAAAGAGGAGCAGTGTGATCCCTTAATCCCTTATCCAGCTATGAAAGTCTGCGTATGGGCAAACTCTCGTATGCTTCATTTTAAAGCTCCACAAAATGACTTTTTGCAGAACTAACAAAAGACAGATTGCGTGTCAGACAGCTTTGAGCCGGGCGAGACGCCGAGTTACTCAGTGTCTCATCAGGATCCAAGCTGTTTGCATATGTCATATTGGCAGGGTAAGGGTTAATATCCGATCGCTACGCAGTACCCCCCCCCCCCCCCCCGTATTTCTGTGTTGCAATGTTTGCTCTCGGGGGATCACCTCCCTTCAGAATTTATTATATTTACATGTACTTGATTTCTGGAATCTTCCCATTTCTTGTCTTGTTCTTGCAATAAATATACTTTTCAGGTTTGTTTGAATTTGATTTATTCTACAATATTTATTTTTTATCTCGACCAATAGAAGAATAAAGAAGATTATTCTACCTAACTGGGCATCGGTATAACCTTTTAGATTAAGTTTTCATGAAGTGCCTTTTCTCATGCACTACAAAAAGGTTTGGTTTGAAGCTTTACACCCTTTCCTTAACATTTGGTTGAATTTTGACAATAAGAGTTTTAGTCCAGGTTTGGGTTCAGTTGTTTTGGTTATTGTTTTCATGAACTGTCATACCTTTTCTTAATTTAAGCGTGAATTGTTCACTTCAAGAATATTCCTTAACTTAATGATTAGAATGTAAGCTTTTCAAATTGTTTTTGCTTTGACGAAATTGTAAATTGGATCTATAAAATTCTATCAGTGAACAGCGGACCCTGATCAAACTGACCCTACATGAGTCGTCTGATCTGGTTCTACTCAGTATGCAAAGGTGCGAAAAAGCGTTTATATTAGGGAACATTATTTTATAAATTAAAGGAGGTATTACTGGTTAACTACAAATCATCGGATGACCCTTAAGGACAAAGTCCACCATTCTGGACTGCATTATGACTATGCCCGTTTTGATTAAAGTGTTAAGGTTATATAGTTTTTCATGAAGTGACATAATCAGTTTCCACAGTTGAACCCTTTCCCTCATATAAACTCATGTTCACGCATTGGCAAATAGAGTAGACCCAGATCAGACTGATCCTATAGGAGTCTGCGCTGTTTGCTTATGACACGATATAGAAATGACTCTATAGTCTTTGTCAGAGCAAAACATTCCCCTGACAGTATTACATTGTGAAAAGTGAGCTAATAAATATTCACGATATCATTATGTCTTATATAAATTTTGAATAGGTAAAGGGTTAATTTCTTCCTGCCACTGGCAGATTACGAAGGGTCTGATAGCTAGATCTACAATCATGATCGCTCTAGTTTCATGTTATGCTTATTCAAATGTTATAGTACCCAAATGTTTAGTCATTGTGTTTACATATTTGAAACCAGGTCCATGAATATTTCATCAGTTCACGATAATACTTCGACATATTTCACCACGTTTAGTGTCGTTTACTCATCAGGTAACATGTCAATTGGTGAGTATGCTATTAACAGAAAACCTTTTACGCCTTCGCAAACAGAGTAGAACTAGAACAGACGGCTCCTGTAGAAGCCGTCTGATCAAGGTCTGCTCTGTGTGCTTAAGAAACAATATACATTTGATTCTACAGTTTCGTCTGTGGTTAAATGCCCTGTGTTCATATGCCATTATAATAATTCGACAAATTAATACTTAACCATTTCACCAATGCACCACAACAAATAGTGCAGTCCTAGATCAGACGCCACCTTTACAAGGCGGCGTCTGATCAGGGGCTTCACTATTTGTCTCAATCTCTATTTCTATATATGTGCTTTATTCCTTTGAAGTTTGCATTTATTTATCTCATTTCCTTATTTTACTGAATGATTTAAAAACTTGGATTGCAGACGACAATTAGAAGTTTGGCACCGAAAGGGTTAAGATACCATAATTCAGAATCACAGATACAGGTGCATACTCAAATAAACAATTATGCATGACTTGATCTCTTCATTAATATTCATTACCTGTAAAAACATTCAGGCCAAATTTTGCTTTGACCAAAGCTGTAGGATCAGAGTTGTAGGAGCAAACCCTGTAGAAGCCGTCTGATCTGGATCTACTCTGTTTGCAAAGGCTTTAAAAGGGTTTATATGAGCGAAATGGAAGAGTATTGTTTCATTCAGATTTTTGACACCAACTTTTATTGGGCTGCGAAAGCAGCCCAATTTCATACGACTTTGAATTTTGACCATGCGTTTCTGCGTTCCTGTATCTATAAAAGCCAATCTTTTTAATAACTATGGTTTACTGTGAGACAAGTTTTGATTGATATATATTCATTATTATATTCATATATTTTTCCCAGCGGGGGCACATATTATTTTTGTCGGGGTTATTCCTTTCTTTTCTGCCATTACCAAGTTTCAGTGAAAATGCTAGTGAATTGGGTATAACTGATTAAAATCACCTTCTCAGTGATAGCAGTCAGCGTGGTGTAAGGGTTATAACGATGGCCTAGGAAATGTGGAGTCGTGGGTTCGATCCTCGGTAGAAGCAAACTATTTTTCTCTCATTCTTTCTTAGCACCCTTAGTTTACGTGCTTTTGGTTTAAAACCATTTTGTACATAAAAATATGTCCTGTGTTAAATTTATTTAGCTGAGACTATTACTCGTGGTTTTGTTGACCGTTTTACATATTTTACCATTGTGCATGAATTTTCTTCCATTTAAATGTATATCTTATACTAACCTGTTCTTAATTTGGGGACAATTTAAGTGAAAAAGTTAATGAGCATTGAGTCGACCTATTCGAATAATTTCATGTAGACTGTAAGTATGGGATTTTGTATGCCTTGTGAACATCACTTAATGTGATAATGGTTTCTACGTCAGTGTGTTTCAGCAAATGAATAACATTAATCTGTGACTTAATTCTGTGTTCTTCTCGTGTGTTAGCGTGTGTTTGGTTGTGTGTGTGTGTGACATGCTGTCTATTGATGTATTGGTGGTGATTGCGTCTTGTATGTGACTTTCTACTGTATGCGTGTGTATGAGTATAAATTGCTATGCTTTCTGTAGGTGTTTTGGTGATGGTGGCGTTTTGTGTGTGGCTTTTCCTGCTTGACTTTATTACTTTTTCATTAATGTGTATTATTGGTGTCATACACAGGTATTATGAATCATGGCTCATTAAAACATTCCCCCGTTTCTGCTATCAATTTATACATTACAGTCATGTTTTCCCAATGTACAGTGTGTCTGTTAATTAAAAGTACTAAGCAATATTGCTCCCTCTTTTTCTTCTATCCTGCTTAAAAGTACAAAAATGAGTCATGCAGGAAACACCACATAGAGAACAAACACTCGCCCGAACAGCAACACAAGGAAACAGCAAATGTACATAGGTAGAAAAAACAACAAGAGACGCACAAAGACAAAACAAACATACAATAGGAGGAAGATGGAAGTACCGCCTTGGAACGGTCAGTGACAAAAGTCACCGGGGGTTTAAACCGGTTTATGGGCGCCCAACCTCACCCTTAATCCATCCCCATCCTAAAAGACAAACAGTGTAAATAAACGTATCCCCTCTCCGACTAATCTAGGTGTTACGCAGCCATTTTACGCTTGCGTAAAACCTTGATTGTCTCCTACTTATCTACTTTCAGAATTTGTGTACGTCACAAAAACCGTGTGTCAAATGAATGTATGGGGCCGTAAAAAGTCGCACCGTACTTCATTCTCATTGTTGTTATATATTCTTGTCCTTTAGGATCATTAGTGTCGATGTTATTAGTTTTGAAAAATGAAAACGGCTTAAGCCGGTGCTAGGGGCGCGCGAGTAATGTTGCACTTTTAAAAACTTCTCATGAGCAGACTCAATAAAACTAAAACCAAGTCTGCAATTTTCTCTTTGCACATTACTGCTTTTGCTTAGGAATGATCATCTACTTTCAGAACTTATATACGTAATGTAGAGCAGATTTCCAAAAGAACGGGAGCCCGTCAACAGCAACTGTCACACGGAGCTGCGACTATAGGAACTGCTATGTTTGAAAGTGGTGTTTATCTGTTGGGTTCATGTTTCCCATGAATGTCATGGGAAAATACACAACTATCGAAGTAAAACCGTATGAACTATCTTACGATTGTTTCAAGACAAACAAAAAGTGTAATGACAACCGTACTATGCTCGTTTGTCGTAAGAAAAGTGTACGATTGCTACACGACTACATGTATTGTACGCTACTTCTACGACATGTCTAATATTATATATGCTATGATCTACTACTGTTGTATGCTGTTTCTACGACTGTTTCATACTCTTTATACGACATATCTACGACTGCTGTATGTTTTTCCTACGACAGGTCTAAGACTTATATGATGTTCCTACTACAGCTATATGACTGCCGTACGTTATTTTTACGACAGGTCTACGAGTGCCGTATATTTTTCTACTATATGTCTACGTCTGTCGTATGCTATTTCTACTATATGTATACGACTGTCGTATTCTATTTCTACTATATATCTACGACTGTTGTATGTTTTTTTCTGCGATATGTCTACGCCTGTGGCATCTCTGTTGTACAATGATGAATTGCTTTAACGCTTAAATCCATAAACACGTAGTTTAACGCTTTTACAAGAAGAATAGACCCAGATCAGACAGCTGATAAAGAGCCATCAACCATGAAACTATATACATTCTGATTCAACATGTTTTACAGTAAAACCCCTCTAATGCGACCACTTAATAAATACACATGGTTGTCTTTTAATCAAATTACCATCTTTTACCACCTCGACCTAGAGTTACATTTCGCTACTTGAAGAAAAACATTTCTAATTTTCATCCAGATTATGTTCTTGTTCCTGCTGACAAGGCATCAAACAATGTAATCATTATTTGAAGATTGTATTATGTTGATGTTTTAAAGAAGGAGCTAACTGATTCAAAAACTTATATAACAGTTCAAACACCTGAAAAAGATATAGTCTCGGAACATGTAAAAATGTGCAATAATTTTAAGTCTGGTCCTAACATAAAACAACATAAACTTTCTACTTTGTACTGGATTCCGAAACTACATAAAAACCCTTATAAGGCGCGTTTTATTGCCAACTCTAGCTGTTGTACCACTACTAAATTATCTATACTTTTGACGTCCTGTCTTACTACGATCAAAGAACATGTAAAACGCTATTGTGATAAAATATATGAAAATTCTGGTATTAATGTTTTTTGGTCCATAAAAAATTCAAATGATGTTTTAACAAAACTTGAAAATGAACAGTATAACATTTCTTTACTGAGCTCTTATGATTTCTCTACACTCTATACTACTCTACCTCACCATCTTATAAAGAATAAACTTATTAAATTAATAGAAAAAACCTTTGCCAGAGAAAACAAAATGTTCATTGCTTGTAATGTTCAACGTTCATTCTTTTCGAATTCAGAAGTTGAACATTACACAATGTGGACTTGCCTTGATGTTTGTAGATCTCTTACCTTTCTTTTAGATAATATATTTGTGCGTTATGGGGATACCATATATCGTCAAGTTGTTGGTATACCCATGGGTACAAATTGTGCCCCTCTTGTTGCAGATTTGTTTTTGTATTGCTACGAGAGGGATTTTATGCTTAGCTTAAAACCTGATACACAGACAGATATTGTTAATGCTTTTAATAAAATTTCAAGGTATTTAGACGATATTTTGAATTTAGACCTTATTTTGAAACTATGATTTCTTCAATTTACCCAAAAGAACTATCTTTAAACAAAGCTAATCAATCTGACATTAATGCTTCATTTTAGATTTGAATCTTTCAATTACAAATGATAAAGTTTCGTCCAAAGTATACGATAAAAGAGAAGATTTTAATTTTAAAATTGTTAATTATCCTTTTCTAGATGGAGATGTGCCACGTTCTACATCTTATGGGGTTTATATTTCTCAACTTATTAGGTTTGCCCGAGCCTGTTCTTTGCTTGAAGATTTTAACAGACGTAATTTAGTTATAACTGATAAACTTCTTAAGCAAGGTTACAGATATCACAAACTTCGGAAAACTTTTTCTAAATTTTATTATCGAAATTTACCTCTCATTAGTAAATATAATTGCAATCTACGGACGTTACTGCGACAAGGCATTTCTCAACCAGAATTTTATGGGGATGTTATCTACAAACTTAGGAAAATTCGGGGTCATATCCATTTTCATGATTTGTTTATAAAACGCATTAAAACATTTAAAAAGAAAGGTTATGATCCTATTATATTGCAACGCACTGCATGTTTGGTTATCGACCCTTTTACAGTCGGTAGCTACGCTTAACTCTTTGCTTGCGCGATGACAGGCCGAGGGTAGTACTCTATGATGGTATACACTTAAACTTGGATACAGGATGAGCTTACCAGACTCATGTATTACTTTTTCCCTGTCGTGCCCTTAACGGCTTACCTGCAGGTGCTCTGACTTCAGCAAAGTCATTGAGTACATATTTGACGGATTGTCACAATTATTATGCTATGTTTTACATGTTGTCCTGTGTTCACCGTCGTCTATGTTGTGGGTAAGTCCAGCGGGGATACCTTTATTTACAATATTTGTAAAGCTAGGGTGACTTTGAGAGAAGTGTGAGGTTAGGACGTCCGTAAACCGGTTTAAACCCCCAGTGGTGTTTTTGCTACTGACCGTGCCAAGGCGGTACTCTCTTTGTCACCCTTCGTTTTGTTTGCCTTGCGTCTTTGTGCTTGTGATTTTGTTCATGTGTGGAACCTTTGTCTCCGGTTCTTGTGTGTCTTTTGGTGTTTTCTGTGTTCATTTCGTGTGTGTGTGTGTGTGTGTGTGTGTGTGTGTGTGTGTGTGTGTGTGTGTGTGTGTGTGTGTGTGTGTGTGTGTGTGTGTGTGTGTGTGTGTGTGTGTGTGTGTGTGTGTGTGTGTGTGTGTGTGTGTGTGTGTGTGTGTGTGTGTGTGTGTGTGTGTGTGTGTGTGTGTGTGTGTGTGTGTGTGTGTGTGTGTGTGTGTGTGTGTGTGTGTGTGTGTGTGTGTGTGTGTGTGTGTGTGTGTGTGTGTGTGTGTGTGTGTGTGTGTGTGTGTGTGTGTGTGTGTGTGTGTGTGTGTGTGTGTGTGCGTTTGTGTGTGTGGTTGTGTGTGTGTGTGTGTCATGCTGTCTATCGGTGTTTTGGTGGTGGTTGCGTCTTGTATTTGGCTTTGCCTGCTTGACTTTACTACTTTTCCATTTATAAGCAGGTGGTTGCTTAATGCAGCGCAAAAGTAATACAAAAGGCTCCTCTAGGAGCTTTAAGTATTACTTTTGTCCTGCATTAAGCTACCACCTGCATCTAGCACCCAGAATTATACCTCTTTTAGGTTGTCGCATTAGTGGGATTTTATTGTTCTAGAGCCAAACTTTTCTTGTTTTTATGTCATTATGATTATTAAGCTGAGCCTAGTTATTAGTCATCCATACATTGTTACTTACATGAATATTCTACTACAAGGGTGTGTGAGAACATTTTCACTAATACCTCATAATTGTGAATCCTTCTTACGTATAAACGCATTTTCATGCATTTGCAAATAGAGTAGACCAATATCAGACGGCTCCTATAGAATAATACAAACATGATTCTACAATTTCAGTCAGAGTAAAATTTTCTCTTCTTAATTATGCAAGTACAGTCGTTAATTCTAACATGAATATTGAACAGAGAAAGGGTTATTACACCCTAGCTATTTAAAACACGTGTACCAGGGTCTTTAAGAAAGGCTGCACGACCAAAGTACGTATATGTCCAATGTTACAAGAAAAAACGATATGGTTGAAATATTTAAACAGCCGCAAAGATAAAATGCAATGAAACATTAGTAGCGGTTTCCATGGTGACAACATCAGTAATATTATTGAAACTATCAGACAACACGTGGTCGTGTATTAGTCACGTTACTATTGACGACAGTCCAATGAAGCCAATTAAATAAAATATTAGGTAATACACATAGACGTATTTAAACCATTTAAGAGTTTCGTAGTTTTATTTTCAATGCATAAGTTCATGTGCTCATCAGAGTATGAACTTTGAAAAGTAAACGATTACACACGGAATCAGGTCAGTCTATATAGAACAGGAAATGTAAAATTATACAAGAAAAATACATAAATGGTA
Organism: Azorinus chamasolen; assembly: GCA_963576725.1. NCBI lineage: Eukaryota > Metazoa > Mollusca > Bivalvia > Cardiida > Solecurtidae > Azorinus > Azorinus chamasolen. The sequence continues at coordinate 78,975,226 of OY755243.1, forward strand.
ACCATTCTATTCAGTTTGTTCAATATAGTCCATGTAAAGCGAGTTATGTTGAAAAAACTAGTCGTTTTGTCATTTAACCCTTTCCTTCATAAAAACGCCTTTTCATGCATTTGTAAACAGCCTAGACTCAGATCAGACAACTCTTACAGGAACCGTCTGACCAGGGTCTGCTCTGTTTGCTGGTGGAATTTGATAGATCTGTTACTTTACTTTCTAAAATGGCTAAAATGTTCTACATTCAATATTTCATTATATTTGTTTTGTCCATGAATATTCAGCAGGTATTGAACATTGGAATAAATATAGAACTACACCGATACGCACTTTGACGTCTTTTCAAACAGAGCATACCCAGGTCAGATAACTCCTGTTGGAGCCGTCTGATCAAGGTCTGCTCTGTTTGCTTGTGATTAATACGCTGATTATGTAGTTTATGCGGTGGTCAAAATGATTTGGAAAGTAATGCCATTCTAAAATATCAGCTAATTCATATTCATGATGTTATTATTTCTTACATGAATATTCATTAGTAAAGCGTTGATATGTAGTGTTTGTCATCATTCTATATCAATTAGCGATTTAACCCTTTCCCTGTTCTATGTTTATTTCAAATTTCAATACCTAATGAATGTTCATTAACTAAATAGTTATAAACAAATATGCAAGGTGGAACATTGTAGACAATTTAGAAAGCAAATAAACAGATATGTCAAATTCTATTAGGAAACACAGTATATCCTGATCAGACGGCTCCTCAAGGATCCGTCTGATCAGGGTATACTCTGTTTGCAAATTCGTGAAAACACTTTTATATTAGGGAAAGGGTTAAATAGTGATAGCAGCAAAAATAGCATCAACAATAACATGGGGAAAACTGACAGAGGCCCAGATAAGATGCGAAAATTAAAACATTTTCAAGAATAACTTCTTGATTTCTCCACTAAAGCTCATGCCGTGACCAGGTTCGAGACGATTCCGAAGAGTGGTCGCAACATAGGGGTTGATGGAGAAATGACGATCTTAGTATTTGAGAACTCTGAACAACAACAATAAACATCATTAGATTTTATACATGTACTGTACGCTATTCATGTGAGACATTAGCTGATTTTTTTATAATGGCATATGTACACAGATGATTTTTAAATCAGACATTAACTGCAAAAATAGATCTACAGTTGAACTTCGATATCTCGAACTAAGATAACTCGAAATTCGGGATAACTCGAACAAAAAGTTCAGTCCTTCCAAAACTTACAATACAGAATTGCTCTAAAATATATCGCTACAGATATCTAGAAACACAAGTGACAGCTTAATACAGGTCTAAAGTAATGTTGAAAGTTCCTATAGAAGCTTTCAGCATTACTTTAGACCTGTATTAAGCTGTGGCCTTGAGAAATTGTTCAGATTAGAAATCAGATGACCCGAACTTCTTTTATCTCGAACTAATTTGTATGGTCCCTTGAAGTTCGAGTTATCAAAGTTCAACTGTATATTATACCATAATCAAACAGAGAAGAGCTTGATGAGACGGTCCACACATGAGTCTGATCTGGGTCTGCACTGTTTGCAAGGGTGCAAAAATGGGGGAAAGTGTTAATTTAAGAAATTATGCCACACTTACAATAGGATATTTAGAACAAATACTATACGAAAGGATCAGAAACTTTTTTGGAACGGAATTCTCAGACCAGTTCCGTATACTCTGGAAAAGGTTCCTCGATGATCGTTTTATACCATGGAGTAAATCAAAAGAAGACCTTAATACACTTCACAATATTCTAAACAACTTACACGAGTGTATAAAATTTACAATGGACTTCAGTGAAAACCAACTACCATTTCTGGACTGCATGGCTATAAAAAATATAAACTTTATTGAAAGTGATATACATGTATATTGCAAACCTACTGATAGCAAAAGCTACATCATGCCACCCCAGACACACCAAAGTTAGCATTCCATTGTCTTTCACAAGACGGTTGATAACTATCACTTCAAATGAGGACACCTTCTACAAACGTGCTATCGAACTTGGGGAATATTTGATTAAGCAAAAATATCCTAAACAACTGATTCAGGCCGGTGTAATGAGGAAAAGTGCTATAACCGGGGGAGTCGTAGTACTATGACCGCTATATATATAAAATTCTGACCCCTCATATAACAAAGTGACCCCCGTAGTAGATCGACCGGGGGTCGATTTACTATATAGTACTTTGACCTCACATACGAGATAACAAACTGACACTAAAAATGAAGTAAATTCCTACTTAGTTATCATTATAAATGTATCCACCAAATGTATATGGGGCATATTGTGTTTGCCAGAGTTGTCCTTCCGTCGGTCTGTCTGTCACAGATGTTGCGGTAAACGTAACTCAAAATTGTTAAGGGTAGACTCTTGAAATTTCACAGGAATATTGTCCAGTATGAGTTGTTGTGTACCTCCATATTTTCAGTTCTCTCCTGGTAATTTTGAGTTATTGTCCCTGAATAGTTTGAATATGCGATAATAAATGACAAATTTTGCGGCATCCATAACTCAGAAATCGTTTAGACTATATTCATTAAACTTTACAAGAATGTTGCCCAGTATGAGTTGCTGTGCACCTCCATATTTTCAATTCCTTCTTTCTATAGTTTTGGACTTATTGGCCCTGCCAAGTTGGACTTAGTCATAGTTTTTTACGAACTTTGAGCAACACATATCTCCGAATTTAATATGGCCAGAGTCTAAAAACTTCACAGGATTATTGCATAGCAAGAGCTGTTGTGCACCTTTATATTTTCAGTTTCTTCCTCGGATAACTTTGGAGTTATTGTCCCTGAATACATTAATTATAAACTTTGCAGCACTCATAACTTTGAAAGTAATGTGGATAGAGTCTTGAAATTTCACAGGCACGTTGCCGAGTGTGAGTTATTTTGCATCTTTATAATTTATGTTCCCTGTCCCTGGTTTTAATTTGGAGTTGTTGCCCCTGACAAGTTGGAATGAGTTGTAGTTCATAACGAAATCTGAGCCACACATAACTCTAATAGGGCTAGTCTTGAAACTTCACAGAACTGTTTCCAGCATGAATTGTTGTGAACCTTTGTGATTTCCCCCTCTCTTGTTATTTTGAAGGTATTGCCCTTGATTAGTTAAAATATGCGTTAAAATAGTTAAAAGTCTGATGATTTGTACCTTGTTCAATTGTGTCAGTTCAATATTTTGTTTGTGTCAGTAGTTACATAAATGAAAAACTACCTTTGAAAATGTCAAGGAACATATTTATAGATTGATAGATAATTTATTACATTAAAAAATATTAGAGTTGGTTCTCTTAAGACTGAAATCGTAGCAAATATATACCATTATGTATCTTCTTCACAGCTCAAACAACAGTCATCTATTTTAAGTGATTGTTTCATACCATGTCAAGCTAACATAATAATAATTTGAATCGTGTGACATGTGTCCTTTGATTTCCTAAAATGTTATTGCCCCTGATAAGTTATATATTTGTTTAACTGGCTCAAAATGTGTTATATACCTCAAAATAAACATATAACGACTCCCTTGCCAAAATACACCCACGAGGTGGGGAGAGGGGGTCGATATATTATATACGTGTAGTACTATGACCCCTGTGCCATTTTACTATAAAATATAGTGACTCCCTTGCAAAAATACGTCCACTACTGGGGCGATAAATCATATAGTACTATGGCCCCATGCCATTTTGATATAAAATATAGTGACTACCTTGCCAAAATACATCCACCAGGGTGGAGTTCGATATATAATATAGTACTATGACCCCCATGCCATTTTACTATAACAATAGTGATTCCCTTGCCAAAATACACTCACCAGGGAGGTCGATATATGATATAGTACTATGGCCCCAGGCCATTTTAGTATAAAATATAGCGACCCCCTTGCCAAAATACCTCCACCAAGTGGGGGAGGGGGTCGATATATTATATAATACTATGACCCTCATGTCATTTTACTATAAAATATAGTGACTCCCTTGCAAAACTACATCCACAATGGGGTCGATATATTATATAGTACTATGACCCCAATGCCATTTTACTATAAAATATAGTGACTCCTTTGCAAGAATACATCCACCAAGGGGTCGATAAATCATATAATACTATAATAATAATAATAATAATAATAATAATAATAATAATTAATAATAATAATATTCATGACAAAATAGTAATAATAATAATGATAATAATGATAATAATAATAATAATAATAATAATAATAACAACAATAATAATAATAATAATTATAATTATAATAAAGACTTTATTTAAAGAGGGAACGCATTTGGTAAAAATCCAATCTTCCATGCGGCCCTCATAACAAAAGTCTACAAAAGTCAAATTAGCAACAATCAATCAAACGGACATTATTTCAAGTAACACAGTAAAACCTCGACAATTCGAACAACCCGTTGAAGAGTTTTGATATACTAGTAGTTAAAGGCAGGTGATTGCCCAAAGCAGGACGGAAGCAAAGCAGGAAGCTACTGTAGAAGCTCCCGCCTTACCCAAGGCCAACACCTGACGTGAACATTGTCAATGGGCTTACTTCGAGTTATCGAAATGTTCGAATATCACTGTATATACAAAACGTTTACAGTAGTTAACCTAAATACTCACGCCAAAGTACTAAAGCAGGCAGTGGACTTAAATCAAACTGATATTGCAGATGTACTATTTCATCTGAAATTGTCAATATTCGATTACCTAGAAAGTCAAAATACGATACTACAACAAGAAATAGCGATTGTGTTCAATACTCGTTCAATCCTTGGAAATGTTTCAATTGCTTGTGTTTTGATGTTGGTTATCAATTACATGATCTGTTTCTATACCATTACTTGTATAGTACTATGACCCATGCCATTTTACTATAAAATATACATTGCAGTGACTCTCTTGCCAAAATACATCCACCAGGGGGGGTCGAAATATTAAATAGTACTATGTATATCGAACCCCCATCGTGGATGTATTTTGGCAAGGGAGTCGGTATATTTTCTTGTGAAATGGCATGAGGGTCATAGTACTATATAATATATCCAGCCCCAGTGGTGGATATATTTTGGCAAGGGAGTCGCTATATTGTATAGTAAAATGACCGAAGGGTCAAAGTACTATATGATATATCCACCAACGTGGTGGATGTATTTTTGTAAGGTAGTCATTATATAGATAGTAAAATGACATGGGGTCATAGTACTATATAATATATCGACACGCCTGGTTGATGTATTTTGGCAAGGGAGTCCCTATATTTTATATTAAATGACATGGGGTCATAGTATTATATAAAAATACCGAACCCACCATCGTGGATGTATTTAAGCAAGGGAGTCGGTATATTTTCTAGTAAAATAGCATGGGGTCATAGTACTATATAATATATCGACCCCCATCGTGGATGTGTTTGTCAAGGGAGTCACTATATTTTATAGTAAAATGGCATGGGGTCATAGTACTTTATTATTATTATTATACCACATTTATATAGCGCTCTTTTCACACGGGATATGTGCGTTCAAAACCGCTGTACATGGATGAAATCAATAATCGGAATGAACCGCATGATTATCTATCCAGACAATGAAATATTTACAATAGATATACAATAAATATAACAATCACTAGCCGGACGGAAACGCATGATCGTTCATCCGGTCAGTGAAGGATATACAAAAGATATACAATAGATATGACATCATAAACCGGAAGGAACGGCATGATCGTCCATCCAGTCAATGAAATTTATGCAATAGATATACAATAAATATAAAATCACTAACCGGTAGGAACCGCATGATTATCTACCCGGTCAATGAAAGATATGCAATAAATATACAATAAGTATAAAATCACTAACTGGTAGGAACCACATGATTAATTACCAAGTCGGTGAATTATAAGCAATAGATATACAATACATATGATATACAATATATATGAAATCACTAACCGGTAGGAACCACATGATTATCTACCGGTCAATGAGAGATTGATTCCCACATCATATCCCAAGGGCTGCAAGGTATGAGAATTGATGATTATAAGCTACTTTTCCTAAACTGTCCTAGTAGTATATGTTGAAGAAATGTGTTTTCAAGGGACCATACAAATTAGTTCGAGATAACAAAAGTTCGGGTCATCTGATTTCTAATCTGAACAATTCCTCAAGGCCACAGCTTAATACAGGTCTAAAGTAATGCTGAAAGCTCCTATAGGAGCTTTCAACATTACTTTAGACCTGTATTAACCTGTCACTTGTGTTTCTAGATATCTGTAGCGATAGATTTTAGAGCAATTCTGTATTGTAAGTTTTGGAAGGACTGAACTTTTTGTTCGAGTTATCCCGAATTTCGAGTTATCTGAGTTCGAGATATCGAAGTTCAACTGTAGATCTATTTCTGCAGTTATTGTCTGATTTAAAAATCATCTGTGTACATATGCCATTATAAAAAAATCAGCTGTCTCACATGAATAGCGTACAGTACATGTATAAAATCTAATGATGTTTATTGTTGTTGCTCAGAGCAACATGTAAACGTGCGTACTCAAATACTAAGATCGTCATTTCTCCATCAACCCCTATGTTGCGACTACTCTTCGGAATCGTCTCGAACCTGGTCACGGCATGAGCTTTAGTGGAGAAATCAAGAAGTTATTCTTGAAAATGTTTTAATTTTCGCATCTTATCTGGGCCTCTGTCAGTTGTCCCCATGTTATTGTTGATGCTATCTTTGCTGCTATCACTATTTAACCCTTTCCCTCATATAAAGGTGTTTTCACGAATTTGTAAACAGAGTATACCCTGATCAGACGGATCCTAGAGGAGCCGTCTGATCAGGGTCTACTCTATTTCCTAATAGAATTTGATATATCTGTTTATTTGCTTTCTAAAATGTCTACAATGTTCCACCTTGCATATTTGTTTATAACTATTTTGTTAATGAACATTCATTAGGTATTGAAATTTGAAATAAACATAGAACAGGGAAAGGTTTAAATCGCTAATTGATATAGAATGATGACAAACACTACATATCAACGCTTTACTAATGAATATTCATGTAAGAAATAATAACATCATGAATATAAATTAGCTGATATTTTAGAATGGCATTATTTTTCAAATCATTTTGACCACCGCATAAAATGCATAATCAGCATATTAATCACAGGCAAACAGAGCAGACCTTGATCAGACGGCTCCAACAGGAGTCATCTGACCTGGGTCTGCTCTGTTTGAAAAGACGTCAAAACGCGTATCGGTCTAGTTCTATATTTATTCCAATGTTCAATACCTGCTGAATATTCATGGACAAAACAAATATAATGAAATATTGAATGTAGAACATTTTAGCCATTTTAGAAAGTAAAGTAACAGATCTATCAAATTCCATCAGCAAACAGAGCAGACCCTGGTCAGACGGTTCCTGTAAGAGTTGTCTGATCTGAGTCTACGCTGTTTACAAATGCATGAAAAGGCGTTTATATGAAGGAAAGGGTTCAATGACAAAACGACTAGTTTTTTCAACATAACTTGCTTTACATGGACTATATTGAACAAACCGAATAGAATGGTTACCATTTATGTATTTTATTTGTATAATTTTACATTTCCTGTTCTATATAGACTGACCTTATGATTCCGTGTGTAATCTTTTACTTTTCAAAGTTCATACTCTGATGAGCACATGAACTTATGCATTGAAAATAAAACTACGAAACTCTTAAATGGTTTAAATACGTCTATGTGTATTACCTAATATTTTATTTAATTGGCTTCATTGGACTGTCGTCAATAGTAACGTGACTAATACACGACCACGTGTTGTCTGATAGTTTCAATAATATTACTGATGTTGTCACCATGGAAACCGCTACTAATGTTTCATTGCATTTTATCTTTGCGGCTGTTTAAATATTTCAACCACATCGATTTTTCTTGTAACATTGGACATATACGTACTTTGGTCGTGCAGCCTTTCTTAAAGACCCTTTTACACGTGTTTTAAATAGCCAGGGTGTAATAACCCTTTCTCTGTTCAATATTCATGTTAGAATTAACGACTGTACTTGCATAATTAAGAAGATTTTTTTTTACTCTGACTGAAATTGTAGAATCACGTTTGTATTATTCTATAGGAGCCGTCTGATATTGGTCTACTCTATTTGCAAATGCATGAAAATGCGTTTATACGTAAGAAGGGTTCACAATTATGAGGTATTAGTGTACATGTTCTCATACACCCTTGTAGTAGAGTTTTGAACAAGTTAATGATTACTTCATGAGTATTAATGTAAGTAACAATGTATGGATGAATAATAACTAGGCTCAGCTTAATAATCATAATGACATAAAAACAAGAAAAGTTTGGCTCTAGAACAGTAAAATCCCACTAATGCGACCACCTAAAAGAGGTATAATTCTGGGTGCTAGATGCAGGTGGTTGCTTAATGCAGGACAAAAGTAATACATAAAGCTCCTAGAGGAGCCTTCTGTATTACTTTTGCCCTGCATTAAGCAACCACCTGCTTATAAAGACAACCATGTTTATCTATTAAGTGGTCGCATTAGAGGGGTTTTACTGTAAAACATGTTGAATCAGAATCTATATAGTTTCATGGTTGACGGCTCTTTTCAGCTGTCTGATCTGGGTCTATTCTTCTTGTAAAACCTACGTGTTTATGGATTTAAGCGTTACAGCAATTCATCATTGTACAACAGAGATGCTACAGGCGTAGACATATCGCAGAAGAAAAAAACATACAACAGTCGTAGATATATAGTAGAAATAGAATACGACAGTCGTATACATATAGTAGAAATAGCATACGACAAACGTAGACATATAGTAGAAAAACATACGGCACTCGTAGACCTGTCGTAAAAATAACGTACGGCAGTCATATAGCTGTAGTAGGAACATCATATAAGTCTGAGACCTGTCGTAGGAAAAACATACAGCAGTCGTAGATATGTCGTATAAAGAGTATGAAACAGTCGTAGAAACATAGCATATATAATATTAGACACGTCGCAGAAGTAGCGTACAATAGTCGTGTAGCAATCGTACACTTTTCTTACGACAAACGAGCATAGTACGGTTGTCATTACACTTTTTGTTTGTCTTGAAACAATCGTAAGATAGTTCATACGATTTTATTTCGATAGTTGTGTATTTTCCCATGACATTCATGGGAAACATGAACCCAACAGATAAACACCACTTTCAAACATAGCAGTTCCTATTGTCGCAGCTCCGTGACACAGGTGCTGTTGACGGGCTCCTGTTCTTTTGGAAATCTGCTCTACATTACGTATATCAGTTCTTAAAGTAGATGATCATTCCAAGGCAAAAGCAGTACTGTGCAAAGAGAAAATTGCAGACTTGGTTTTATTGAGTCTGCTCATGAGAAGTTATTAAAAGTGCAACATTACTCGCGCGCCCCTAGCACTGGCTTAAGCCGTTTTCATTTTTCAAAACTAATAACATCGACACTAATGATCCCGAGGGACAAGAAAATATAACAACAATGAGAATGAAGTACGGTGCGACTTTTTACGGCCCCACACATTCATTTTACACACGTGTTTTGTGACGTACACGAATTCTGAAAGTAGATAAGTAGGAGACAATCAAGGTTTTATGCGAGCGTAAAATGGCTGCGTAACATGTCTTTAAGCAGGATAGAAGACAAAGAGGGAGAAATATTGTTTAGTACTTTTAATTAACAGATACATTGGGAAAACATGACTGTAATGTATAAATTGATAGCAGAAACGGGGGAATGTTTTAATGAGCCATGATTCATAATACCTGTGTATGACACCAATAATACACATTAATGAAAAAGTAGTAAAGTCAAGCAGGAAAAGCCACACACAAATCGCCACCATCACCAAAACACCTACAGAAAGCATAGCAATTTATACTCATACACACATATATAGTAGAAAGTCACATACGAGACGTAATCACCACCAATACATCAATAGACAGCATGTCACACACACACAACCAAACACACGCAAACACACGAGAAGAACACAGAATTAAGTCACAGATTAATGTTATTCATTTGCTGAAACACACTGACGTAGAAACCATTATCACATTAAGTGATGTTCACAAGGCATACAAACTCCCATACTTACAGTCTACATGAAATTATTCGAATAGGTCGACTCAATGCTCATTAACTTTTTCACTTATATTGTCCCCAAATTAAGATCAGGTTAGTATAAGATATACATTTAAATGGAAGAAAATTCATGCACAATGGTGAAATATGCAAAACGGTCAACAAAACCACGAGTAATAGTCTCAGCTAAATAAATTTAACACAGGACATATTTTTATGTACAAAATGGTTTGAAACCAAACGCACGTAAACTAAGGGTGCTAAGAAAGAATGAGAGAAAAAATAGTTTGCTTCCACCGAGGATCGAACCCACGACTCCAAATTTCCTAGGCCATCGTTATAACCCTTACACCACGCTGACTGCTACCACTGAGAAGGTGATTTTAATCAGTTATACCCAATTCACTAGCATTTTCACTGAAACTTGGTCATGGCAGAAAAGAAAGGACTAACCCCGACAAAAATAATATGTACCCCCGCAGAGAAAAATATATGAATAAAATAATGAATATATATCAATTAAAACTTGTCTCACAGTAAACCATAGTTATTAAAAAGATTGGCTTTTATAGATACAGGAACGCAGAAACGCATGGTCAAAATTCAAAGTCGTATGAGATTGGGCTGCTTTCGCAGCCCAATAAAAGTTGGTGTCGAAAATCTGAATGAAACAATACTCTACCATTTCGCTCATATAAACCCTTTTAACGCCTTTGCAAACAGAGTAGATCCAGATCAGCCGGCTTCTACAGGGTTTGCTCCTACAACCCTGATCCTACAGTTTTGGTCAAAGCAAAATAATTTGGCTTGAATGTTTTTACAGTTAATGAATATTAATGAAGAGATCAAGTCATGCACAATTGTTTATTTGAGTATGCATCTGTATCTGTGATTCTGAATTATGGTATCTTAACCCTTTCGGTGCCAAACTTCTAATTGTCGTCTGCAATCCAAGTTTTTAAATCATTCAGTAAAATAAGGAAATGAGATAAATAAATGCAAACTTCAAAGGAATAAAGCACATATAGAAATAGATTGAGACAAATAGTGAAGCCCCTGATCAGACGCCGCCTTGAAAAGGCGGCGTCTGATCTAGAACTGCCCTTTTTGTTGTGGTGCATTGGAGAAATGGTTAGGTATTAATTTGTCGAATTATTATAATGGCATATGAACACAGGACATTTAACCACAGACGAAACTGTAGAATCAAATTTATCAATATAAACTCAGACGTTGATTGTACTACTACTAACGTTATTTATGTTTAACTTGAAACGCGCCTAGTTGCGGTATACAGTACGTAGGACAAACAGGACGTGCTTTGAAGACTCGATTTCGTGAGCATGCATATCAGTGTCGAAATAGTAAACTAAACAATTTTTATACCAACACTCTCGGAAATCTGGCCATTCTTTTAAAGATGTTTTAGTACAAATTGTTGAGCATATAACATATGATAAGGAGGCTACTAGTAGCTTTAAATCGAAAGTTAGATTTATATCTGAATTAAATTGGATCAAACAATTGCAAACACCTTTTCCTTTAGGACTGAATGATAATATTTACCAGACTGGAAATATTTCAAAAGAACCAGATATAGATATTTTTTCAATTTTTTCTATAAGAAAACGCAAATCTCGATCACATGGCATTCGCAAAAATGGTAATATTAAATGAAAATCTCGTTTGAAAATGACTCTTCTTGATCTACATATTTTACGTCTAACTTCTGGCAAACATGCCATGCTTTCTAGACTTTCCTCCTTATCTATATGTTCATTAAAAGAAATTGATGAGCAAGCCGATAAAATTATTTTTAGATCAGATCCTCTCATAGGAACGTCTAGTTTGATACAAAGCTTTACTCTACATGTTCTCAGACCGCACATTGACAAATTATCTGAACACCAAAGATTCTTCTTGAAAATTCCTTTTATCAATAAAGGTATTGATTTTATTGACCTCCAAAGTATTTTTAAAGACAAAAATGTAATTGACACTATTCCTAAATACTTTAAAAATACAGAACCACCTATCATCTGCTACAAATATAACAAACCCATCAGAAATACAATTTTCAACTATAATAAAATTGTGGCCGACCTTAATATTAATGATAATATTCCTGATAATTGAGATTGCGCCACTTCAAAATTTTGCTATGCTCCGGCTGGTCATGTGATTACTGGTAATTTTGAGATAATTAAAGATAAACGTTTACGATCTCTTTTGAATAAAGGTCCCAAATATAGAATACCATACATGATAGATTTTAACTCTTGTCGAGTTCAGATTGCGGAGGCTTTACAAAAGTTTAGTATTAAATGGTGTCTAAGAGAACATGTTGAGTCTAATGCTCTTTCTAGTTGGAAAAAACTAATTTTTGATATAATTGATAAACGCATTTCTTTTTATAGCTCTAATACACATCTTCTTCCACCTAAACCTAGAATTTCTTTTAGACATCTTAAAAAGGGTTTACAGGATTTCCATTCAAAATACGTTTTTGTTCCTGCTGATAAGGCATCGAATAATGTGATTATTATTTGACGATTACATTATATCGATGTCTTGAAGCAGGACATTATTAATACCAATGGAAAAGTAGTAAAGTCAAGCAGGCAAAGCCACATGCAAGACGCAACCACCACCAAAACACCGATAGACAGCATGACACACACACACACACAACCACACACCCAAACGCACACACACACACACACACACACGAAATAAACACCAAAAGATACAGAAGAACCAGAGACAACCGTTCCACACATGAACAAATCACAAGCACAAAGACGCAAGGCAAACAAAAGGAAGGGTAACAAAGAGAGTACCGCATTGGCACGGTCAGTAGCAAAAACACCACTGGGGGTTTAAACCGGTTTACGGACGTCCTAACTTCACACTTCTCTCAAAGTCACCCTAGCTTTACAAATATTGTAAATAAAGGTATCCCCGCTGGAGTCATACATTTCAGTTACTACTGACGAAAAGACCATCGTTTCAGACCATGTCAAAAAAACTTGGAACCGATATTAAAATTACACAACATAAACTTCCTACAATGTATTGGTTACCAAAACTACATAAAAACATATAAAGCGCGTTTCATTGCAAATTCTAGTTCATGTACAATTACTAAAGTGTCTATACTTTTGACTTCTTGTTTAACGAAGGTAAAGGAACATGTAAGGTTCTACTGTGATAAGACTTATGAAAATTCTGGAATAAATCTCTTCTGGTCTATTAAGAACTCTTCAGAAGTCTTAAACAAACTTAATAACAAAAGGTATATTGCATCCACTGTAAGCACGTACGATTTTTCTACTCTGTACACAACTCTTCCTCATATTTTAATTAAGGATAAGCTTACTAACTTAATCCAGAAAGTATTTGCCCGGGAAAACATCATTCTTGGCATGTAATGCTGAAAAAGCTTTCTTTACTGACGAGCAAATGAAATATTACACCAATTGGACTTGCTCAGAAGTTTACGAATCACTAACCTTTCTTTTGGATAACATGTTTGTACGTTATGGGAATGCTATATACCGTCAGGTAATTGGTATTCCCATGAGTACGAATTGTGCACCACTTGTCGCAGATTTGTTTTTGTACTGCTATGAGAGAGATTTCATGTTGCGTTTGAATCCTCAATCACAAGAAGATGTTATAAAAGCCTTCAATGAAACTTGTCGATATTTGGATGATATTTTTAACTTAGATAACCCTTTCTTTGATGCTCTGATTCCTACCATTTATCCTAAAGAACTCAAATTGAATAAAACCCGTCCGACAATTATGCAGTGTTTCTTGATCTCGACCTTAAAATTGATAATGGAATGATTTCTTCTAAAATATATGACAAAAGAGATGATTTTGATTATAATATTGTTAATTTTCCTCATCTTGACGGGGATGTTCCCCGTGCTCCATCTTACGGGGTTTATATATTTCAACTTATTCGTTTTGCTAGAGCTTGTTCATCTATTGACGATTTTAACAGTCGAAATTTCATTTTACCTGAAAAACTGCTTAAGCAAGGATATAGATACCACAAACTAAGAAAAACATTTTCTAAATTTTACTATCGAAATATCTCGCTTATTGCCAAGTACCAATCTAATCTCAATGAGCTTCTGCGACACGGTGTTTAACATCCTGAATTTTATGGTGATGTGATTTACAAACTTCGTAAAACATACCCATTTTCTCAATTTGTTCATCAAATATGTTAAAAAATTCATTAAAAAGGGATATGATCATGTAGTACTACAACATACTGCATGTTTGGTTGTCAACCCTTTTACAGTTGGCAATCACGCTGGCCTCTTTGCATGTAAGCCGACAGGAAAAGTTTAGTACTCTATGAAGACGACCTCTTAAATCCAGAAATGGAAGGAGAACGTCGGATATTTGTACTATTTCATTTTTGTCGTACCCTTTATTACTTTTCTACAGTTACTCTGTTTGCAGCTCAATCATTGAGTACACTAGCGATAGGTGGATACAGTTTGTTCACTTAAATGTTTTCGTTATACATGCACTTTACCACTGTATTTGCCGTCGCGGTTGTTGTAGATTAGTCGGAGAGGGGATACGTTTATTTACACAGTTTGTCTTTTAGGGTGGGGATGGAATAAGTGTGAGGTTGGGCGCCCATAAACCGGTTTAACCCCCCAGTGACTTTTGTCACTGACCGTTCCAAGGCGGTGCTTCCATCTTCCCCCTATTGTGTGTTTGTTTTGTCTTTGTGCGTCTCTTGTTGTTTTTATAGTTATGTACATTTGCTGTTTCCTTGTGTTGCTGTTCGGGCGACTATTGGTTCTGTATGTGGTGTTTCCTGCATGACTCATTTTTGTACTTTTATATTGTTTCTTAAGCACACAGAGCAGACCTTGATCAGACGGCTTCTACAGGAGCCGTCTGTTCTAGTTCTACTCTGTTTGCGAAGGCGTAAAAAGGTTTTCTGTTAATAGCATACTCAACCAATTGACATATTACCTGATGAGTAAACGGCACTAAACGTGGTGAAATATGTCGAAGTATTATCGTGAACTGATGAAATATTAATGGACCTGGTTTCAAATATGTAAACACAATGACTAAACATTTGGGTACTGTAACATTTGAATAAGCATAACATGAAACTAGAGCGATTATGATTGTAGATCTAGCTATCAGGCCCTCCGTAATCTGCCAGTTGGCAGGACGAAATTAACCCTTTATCTATTCAATATTTATATAAGACATAATGACATCGTGAATATTTATTAGCTCACTTTTCACAATGTAATACTGTCAGGGGAATGTTTTGCTCTGACAAAGACTGTAGAGTCATTTCTATATCGTGTCATAAGCAAACAGCGCAGACTCCTATAGGATCAGTCTGATCTGGGTCTACTCTATTTGCCAATGCGTGAACATGAGTTTATATGAGGGAAAGGGTTCAACTGTGGAAACTGATTATGTCACTTCATGAAAAACTATATAACCTTAACACTTGAATCAAAACGGGCATAGTCATAATGCAATCCAGAATGGTGGACTTTGTCCTTAAAGGTCAAGTAAACAGATTGGGTTTTCGTCAAATTCTGATAGTATACAGTTAGTTAAACACCAAGCTTTAGAAAATTCTTACCGTTTTTATCTAGTTTTGATTTAAATCGAGTTTTTATTGTGCTGCGAATCGTGTATTTTGAAAATCGATACATGATTATCTCCCTTGCGTGACGTCACTTGTGATGCTCGCCAGTCAGGGATCCCATTGAGAGGCAGGAATGTACACAGAAACTTAACCTTTTCCTTTAAATTAACGCCTCAAAGCATACAGGAACCGTCTAATTAGGGTCTGTTCTGTTTGCTTACAAAATTAGATCAAATCCGACTCCTAAGTTTCTATAAATACCCAAATTATTTTCACACTTTTCCAGACATTACGTCCATGGATTTGCCTTAGAAAGTGACACTTTATCGAGTAGGGGAAACTATTTATGGGGTGTGATGTTTATTTTAGGTGTGAAATACAATGATACTTAAAATTAAACACATATTTTTTAATTTTGTTAATCTTAAACCTTCTCTTGCCTTTTACCCATGCCCTGTTGTATAATTACATATAGCTTCACTGTGTACACGTATTTCGCTGTGCAATCACTGCTGTAAATCAACTTGTAAATAGTGCAGACCCTGATGAGACAGCTAATGCAGGTTTTCACTATTTACAGGTTGGTATATTGACGTGAATAGCAAGCGAAGGGTTAAAACTTACTTAACCTGTCAGTGAATTTACACTATTCATAGACTATAATTTAAAAAGAGGATGAGGTTAGGACCAAGACCATTAGCAAATAGTGTAGATTCAGATCAGAGGGACCAGTTGGGTCCCGCCCATGAGTTGGGTCCAAACAACTTTTATGCAGTACCAGACAACTTTAGATAAATTTCATATTTAGGCAAAGTGGGTTCAGATGAAATGGGACGTTCTCGTTCAGTAACATAGTACTATGTATAAGTGTACGTACTTCAGAAAAAAAGAAATTCCACCAAAATACAGAAAAATAGAAAATTATTTATTTATTTATTTTACTTTAATATTTCCAATACCAAAATGATGCATTACTTTCGGAAAATCGAGTAAAGGTTGAACTACCAAAATATGTATTTTGTTGGGAAAATGAGAAAAAGGTGGATCTTGATAATAAATGGTTGTCAGTCTTGAAGAATGGCTTTTTTTTAATATATTCATGTTTCTAAAGCTTGTGAATTATTTTTAAATGACTGGACCTACCACAAATAAAAATGTCTATAAAAAATATAGTCAACACATTAAAACTATTACTACATTTGTCTTTATCATAATTTTACAGTATACTCTTATGTGCAATTTAATTATGGTTTGTATTACATGTATATGGAAACAACAGTAAACATAGTCATTAGAATTTCTCTATGCATGTATGAATGAATGTTAAATGGCCTTAGGCCATATTGTACTAAGCCATATTACACACGAAATGCCCCATGCAGGGTCAGTCTCCAGATGTCAGTTATCATAGTGGCACTTTGTCAAATACTCATCAGGGGACAATGATTATTGCAAGGCCATAAAACCCGCTTCCTGTATATTACGTATTGTTGCATTCCTTTATGTCGCTGTGGTAACTTGTCAAAAGAATCAATCATTGCGGTCATGGTGCCTCAAAGTTAGTTTTGGGCAAAATGTAGGTAATAATCAGTAAAACTATAATTATAAAACGTATCCAATGAACAATTCCGTAAATTACAGTAATCCAGAATGACTTTTTTCCTATAGATTTATGATCAAAATTGTCCATGTTCAAAAATTGCAAAAGGATCATATTTATGATAAACTATTTCCCTGATGAAAAAAATATGTGTCAGTAAATCACTTCACGAATATAAACCCTTCATTCCACGTGCCTGTTTATGCCAATGCAAACATAGTAGACCCAGATGAAACGTATTGAAACAAATTTACAAACAGAGTAGATCAAGATCAGACAGCTTCTGATCAGGTTCTTGTCGATTTGCCTGTGAAATAATATACCGGTAGGTCTCATATATCATTAACTCTCCATGAAATCATTATTTCTTACACGAATATTCATGAAGAAGATCTAAAGGCTTTTTTCACAATGTTAACTTTTCAAATAGATTATTGGCTCTGACAGATCAATAAGGATTAGATCAACCAAATTTCGCAAGCAAACAGAGCAGAACCTGATCAGACAGCTCTTACAGGAACTGTCCGATCTGGATCTACTCTATTTTCAAAGGCGCGTGAAGCCGTTTATATAGGAAGAGAAGGATTGGGAAATTGATTTAAAGGGAATTAGGTGTCTGCTGCAAACAGTGCTAAATTGTTTTTATTTATCATTTTTATTTATTAAAGATTTCATGACCTCATGAATATTCATTACAGGGATTACAGAGAAGCTAGACAAAAATAGTCGAATCTAAAGACATAAGTCTTCGGACTAAGCAATCAGAGCATATCCTGATCAGACACTTCCTGCGTGATTTGGGTTTACGCTGTTAACAAAACGTTTGTATAGAATAATTTTCCACGAAGAAAAAGCCCATTAACCTACAGTGCTAGACCTAATTCAGTCACATTTATAACAGAATGTAGCATATATCCTTTTTTATAATTGTAGACCCAAGTCATCCGCTGCATCTCAAGTATAAATTTCACGGAAAACAGCCGTCGAGACAAAATGTAAATCACATCTCATTTTCTTGAATGTCTCGTCTTTTGGTAATTCAAATAATCCTATTTAGTCTCTGTTGGATTAGGAGCTACACCCATAGGCAGGGATACACCCATAGGCAGCACAAATTGCCATTTTAGCACTCAAAACGAAGCAGGAGTACATTACGTGCGATTCTTTTCTATACGATATCTAGTTCGACATTTATAGCGAATGTCACAAGTGACGTCATCACAAGGGAGATAAGCGAACGACCAAAATCAGCCAGTGCTTACTTATCGGTGATATATGACAGCTGCTATGTGCGATATGACTGTATTTTTTTGTGTTTTCGAAACTTCGTCGTACAAGGTACCCATTTGTCAAATATTTACGAAAAAGTGTCCTAACTGTTTACTTGACCTTTAAGGGTCATCCGATGATGTGTTGTTAACCAGTAATACCTCCTTTAATTTATAAAATAATGTTCCCTAATATAAACGCTTTTTTTGCACCTTTGTATACTGAGTAGAACCAGATCAGACGACTCATGTAGGGTCAGTTTGATCAGGGTTCGCTGTTCACTGATAGAATTTTATAGATCCAATTTACAATTTCGTCAAAGCAAAAACCATTTGAAAAGCTTACATTCTAATCATTAAGTTAAGGAATATTCTTGAAGTGAACAATTCACGCTTAAATTAAGAAAAGGTATAAGACAGTTCATGAAAACAATAACCAAAACAACTGAACCCAAAAACTCTTGTTGTCAAAATTCAACCAAATGTTAAGGAAAGGGTGTAAAGCTTCAAACCAAACCTTTTTGTAGTTCATGAGAAAAGGCTCTTCATGAAAACGTAATCTAAAAGGTTATACCGATGCCCAGTTAGGTAGAATAATCTTCTTTATTCTTCTATTGGTCGAGATAAAAAAATAAATATTGTAGAATAAATCAAATGTTTAACCCATTCCCTCGTCTTTTAACGCTTTTGTAAAGTTACTTTTTGAAACCATTGTGATAAATAGAGCATTTGCTCCGTTTCAATACTATACAATTCTAAAAAAATCATTTTCTCTAGTAAATTCTCCTTTTCGGTAGTTTTATTCAAATAGGTTGGCTCTGAACATAGCCTATGAGGTAATGGGTTAACATGCAAAGTCAATCAACTAAACAGGTATAAATTGGTAATTTAAACGGATGTAACGGACAAATGGGTAGATAAATGTTACTGGGTAGAAGGGTAACTGAGAGGATGGGTGCAGATTGGTAAATGGGTAACTGGATAGACGGGTAGGTGGGTAGGCGGGTATACGAGTGTAACTGGGTTGACTGGTTAGTGGGTAAACGGCTAACAGGGTAGAATGATGTAGATGGGTAAACGGGTAACTGGGTGGATGGAAACTGTGTAGATGGGAATTTAGGAAGACAGGTGTAATTTGGGTAGACGGATGTAATTGGATAGACAGGGAAATGGATATATGGGTAACCGGGTAGACGAGTAGATGTGTAAGTGGGTAGACATATAAATGGGTTGACGGGTAACTAGATAGATAGATAATGTTGGGTATACAAACGTGTTCATATTTTAAGCAAACCTAAATTCTGGTGCAACTGAAAAGAGATTGAAGATCACCAACTTAGTTATTGACAGACAACAGTAAAACCGTCCGTAAAGCAGATGATACTGTGTATTATTTTCTGGATTGTTTTCAGCATTATGGTTATTACGTAGGAGTCCGTCCATCCATGCTTCCGTACAACAGAACTGTAGATAACATGCCAACAGATTTATCGAAATCTCTTATTTCTAAACCAAACCCTATCTTGCTTGACCTCATTAAAATCGCATTGTAAAGACGGTTCTAATGGATTGTAGAAAATAGATTAGGCAAAGAAATATAAGACATTTTAATTGGATTTTCTTATTACAAAAGAACCTGTCTTATGTTATTGACCATAGGAGTCTTAAAAAGCAGGCGTTGCTTAATGCAGGGCAACGGTTGTGCAGAAAACTCCTATAGGAACTTTCTGTATTTTTTTTACCTGTATTACGCTACCACCTGCCTAACATACCCATAATAAAACCTCTTTTTAACCCTTTCACCGCCGCAGTCGCACAAATACACCACGACAAATAGTGCAGTCCCAGATCAGACGCCGCCTTTTCAAGGCGGCGTCTGACCAGGGACTTCACTATTTGTCTTAATCTCTATTTCTATGTGTGTGCTTTATTCCTTTAAAATTTGCATTTATTTATCCCATTTCCTTATTTTACGGAAAGATTTAATAAACTTGGATTGCAGACGACAATTAGAAATTTGGCGCCAAAAGGGTTAATGACCACTCTTCTTTACGCGTCTTACATTATATACAGTCGTGAATTACTTGTTTATTTATATGCCCTTCATATATAGAAACTCATTGGCGTCAACGGCACTCCTGTCGAATAGTAGTTGTGGACGATCGTCATATCCAAAAAGCTCGCAATCTGTCAGAACAAACTTCCGCAGCCGCTCCATTGTGTCTAGCGAAATAGTGCGATATGCCTGAGCGAGCGCCTCAGAGCGTTGAAGACGCACTCCGTTCTGTTAACTGGAATGTCAAGCGCTTTTCGCAATTCTTGGACTACATCAGTCTCTGTGGTATTTAAAGTTTCGGACGGCGTGAATGGAAATGGAATGCCTTTTGAGAGAATACCTCGAATCTATAGATCACTCCATGTCCGAAGTAGTAGGTTATACAAAGGGTAACCCGTTTCATTTCTGATTGAATTCCAGACTCGGAAAGTAGACTTAATATGTCCTGTCCCAGTGTTCATGGCAAAGTCTTTGTCGAAATCATCAAAATTTATTTCAAAATTAGGAAACCTTGTCTGCCAAATGTTGATAAGATAATTAGTGTCTTCGTGGATAGTCTCAAGCTTTCCCAGGAAGTTATATGGCATAATACACGGGTCACATTTGGCATGCATCGGAGAAAAGTGACCGTTTATTCCTTTGCCCGTTTCCCATGATAATATAATATATTTGACAAACTCAGAAAAGGTGACGTCATGGCCGTACTTCAGACTTTCTGGCGATGGATTTTTTCTCACACGTTTGACAACTTTAGTACCAGTTGCTCGCCAAAAGATCGTGTTTGCGTGATATATCTTATTTTCATACCCTGAGTACAGCCTTGCGTAAGGATCTCTTACAAACATGAACGAGAATGCTTGTTTTAAAAACACTACCATTTGCTTCTGTGACAACTTGTCCTTTAACGTTCCAAATGACAATAATTCGGTCTGTGATAGAGACAACTGAAACGGTGATGAGTATTTCTTGTTCGATTTCATTACAGTCAGTATCCGTTTCCAAAAGGTCGAGGCTACCTTTGGTATATTGCAGTAAAGAATTGCATGACTTTGCTCAACACACAGTCTGTCGTCTATCTCATCGGGATCAAATTCCTGAATCTGCGGTGTGCTCCTGTTGTAACAGATTTCCTCTAGCGCCTTCAGACGGTGTCTATATTCATTTGGCGATAGTCGCACATACTGCGGCAGTGTTACACCAACCTGTCGAAAAAAAACACATTTACGTACATTGATGTGAGAGTAATAACTCATCCTTTGCCTGTTGAATATTCATGAAAGAATATGTTGCATCATGTTTATTTATTTGCTGAATCTTATAATAGCATATGCACACATGAGGGTTACTTTGGTAGTCGTAAAATTGTAGAACCAGATCTATCATAAGCAAACAGAACAGACCCCGTTCAGACGGTTCCCACAGGAGCCGTCTGATCTGGGTCCGCTCTGTTTGCAAAGGCATGAACACGCGTTTATATGATATAATATCATAATTGTATGGAATGACATACACCATATAGTCCATATAGAACGACATACACCATCAACTACTCCATATGGAACGACATACACCATCAAATAGTCTATATGGAACAATATACACCATCAAATAGTCCATATAGAACGACATACACCATAAACTACTCCATATGGAACGACATACACCATCAACTACTCCATATGGAACAATATACACCATCAAATAGTCCATTTAGAACGACATACACCATCAAATTGTCCATATTGAACAATCTGCACCATCAAATAGTCCACATGGAATACCATATGTATACCATCAAATAGTCCATATAGAACGGCATGTGCCATAAAATAGTCCATATGGAACAATATACCTCCTCAAATAGTTCATATAGAATTACGTACACCATCAATAGTGTTATACAGACACTTCGTCCCCAGGATATTTTGTCCCACTCTCAAGTTTGGCCGGGTGGACATTTCGTCCTACATGTTTTGCAAGGGTGGACATTTCGTCCCACATGCTTTTTTCAGGGATGGACATTTCGTCCCACATGTTTTTGCAAGGGTGGACATTTTGTCCCTCATCATTTTTACAAGGGGGACATTTTTTCTAACGGACAAAATGTCCCTCACTTAATTTTGCTAGGTTGACAAATTAGTTCAAACAAACAAATGCAGGTTAATTGCTAATAACAAGTGAACATTTCAAATGACGATTGATTTGTATTAATTAGTGCAAACAAAATGACCTTAGTGATCATTCTTAGAGATTGTGATGGTTTCTCTGATACATGTGTTTGTATTATTGTGTTTGTGCTTGTATTATTGCAAGGTTTGATCTTGTGCTTAGTATGTGTTTATTGTTTGTTTCTATCGTTATTATCACCATTCATGTCTGTAGACAGGTACAGTCATGTACTTTTATTAATGTGCTTGCAATGTTTGAACATGTCATCTTTTAGCGCCAAACCAGTTGTTCTTAACCCTGTATCCCATAAATAAGTCTTTTACGCCTTTGAAAACAGAGTAGATCCAGATCAGACTCTAGGAGCCGTCTTATCAGGGTTTTCTTTGTTTGCTTATGAAATAATATTGATATTAGTCTATAGTTTCTGTCAAAATATGTAAATATCCCCTTATTGTTTTTGCCATTATAAAACTTCATCTAACTAATATCCATGATGTCATTATTTCTTGCATGAGTATTCATGGAGTAAAGGTTTAATAACAATCGGCTTGAGCACTCAGTTATTGCCAAACTTTGACTGCAAACTTATTTATATGATAAATGTTAAATTAAGTGAGGGATATTTTGTTCGTGGGACATGTTGGATGAAATGTCCACCCTTGCAAAAACATGTGGGACGAAATGTCCACCCTTGCAAAAGCATGTGGGACGAAATGTCCACCCTTGAAAAAAATATGTGGGACGAAATGTCCACTCGGGCAAAATTGAGCATGGGACGAAATGTCCATGGGACGAAGTGTCCTACACTCTCAAACAGTCCATATAGAACGACATACAAAATCAAATAGTCCATATGGAACAACAAACACCATCAAATAGTCCATATGGAATTACATACACCACCATATAATTAATATGTGTATCATATAAAATCTGGAAAACAACATAGTTCGGCAAATGCATTGAAATCGGAGAAAGAAACAAGTTATCCATAAGATGCCAAATGTTTTGATCAACGAAACGACAAAGGCACACGCTGTTGCCAGAAATTATCGTGTTTATACACGCTGAATTAAGATATGCGTATATTTCCAACCATGTCTACCATTTCTTCTGTTTTGGGATTAAGCTGTCAGAGATACCTAAAGGAGACCCTGTGTAGTGCGTCCTTAAAAAGAGGTCTAATTATGATCATATTAGGAGCAGCTTTTTACATTACTTTTGTCCTACATTACAAAATACCACATGCTTATCATCACTCCAATGTCCAAATAAATGAAAAGCAGCTTAAGACAGGTTCTATAGTACGGTGATAATTGAAGACAGTACGCTTAACCCATGTATACTAAGCATACTAAACTTGACTCGCATTTGCAAACAGCTTGGATCTTGTCAAGACACCGAGTAACAGCAATCTGTTTGACACTTGGTTAGTCCTTTCTCATTAGGAGCAATTGCTTTATTTATCACAATGGTTTCAATATTACATAATAATTCTAACCCCCCCCCCCCCCCTGTATCCACGATGCGTACATTACTCCAAGAATTAAACATTACCCGAACATAGCGACTTAGCCGCTATTTTCAAACAGTGTGGATCCAGATTAGACGCCGGGTTACTCGGCATCTCATTAGGATCCAAGTTGATTGACACTCAGTCAATAGTTTCTTTCGAAAATGTTGGTAAAAACTGTAGCAGAGTAGAGTTGACAGGCGGACATTAGACGGGACAGTTGAGCGGACAGTATATTTCGAGCAGGCTAAGAGTTTGACGGGACATTTGAGCGGACAGTATATTTCGAGCAGGATAAGAGTTTGACGGGACATTTGAGCGGACAGTATATTTCGAGCAGGCTAAGAGTTTGACGGGACATTTGAGCGGACAGTATATTTCGAGCAGGCTAAGAGTTTGAGCGGACAGTATATTTCGGGCAGGCTAAAGGTTAAGATAGTTATCTCAGGCTACTTTAGCACTTTACTGTTTTGTTGTATACGTTAGAGTCTGTCCTAAGCTGACGTTCAATTATTGAACATAGGGATGTTAAAAAGTAGGTTTCTGCAATCCTTTTGATCTGCATTAAGCTACCACCTGCCTTACAGACGGATAAGTACACCTCTTATTGATGGGTGCTTAAGACAGGTTCTTCTGTACTGCTTACATGCTCTTGCTGTGTATTGAAATCTTTCTTCAAAATGATATTTACTACCCCTTTACCTCATGAATATTTATATAAGAAATAATGAGAAAATTAGTATTAATAAGATGCATCAACATAATGGCACATGGACATAAGATTGTTTAACCATGATAGGAACTGTAGAATCAGATTTATATCAGTTCATTAGCTAACAGGACAGGCCATAATCAAATGGTTCCTACAGGAGCCGTTAATTGATCTGGGTCTACTCTATTTGCAAATGTGTGTCTATGGAGTGAAGAGTTACGTGTATATATAAACACTCAGCTTTAATTTTAATGGTGGAATGTCAAAGTGTACGTGTTTTCGTCCGGTGGCGTATTAATAATTCAAATAATCGTGAATGCTCACCTTTTTCCTCGACACACCTGCTCCATGTGCTTGGTTGATATCGTTTACCATTGGACTTTGGAAAGGCGATGGTGACAACCAATTCCCGCGCTGCCCTGAGAAAATAAAACAAAATCAACTATTTTATGTTTAGCATTCATGAAAAGGTTCGTGTTAACTCATTCTCTCCAGGGCTATTTTTAGACCCTACCTTTTTTAATTAATCTAACGAAAAGGAGCATTAACTAAAGAAAAGGAAAATCTTAGAATTTTGTAGTTTTAAACCATTGTGATAAATAGAACATTTGCTCCTATAGGAGCAAATGTTCTATTTATCACAATGGTTTCACAATGTGATTTTATAGAGGCGCAAAAATGCGTCAATAGGGGATAATGGGTTAATAGCTCACGTTTCATATAAGTAACTTTTATTATTCACGAAAGGTTTCGTGTTTTCTCATAGTTACCTAACATTTGAAATCCCAAATATTTTCTTGCCAGTTACATATCTTTCAGTGCTGAAAACGATGCATTAATATCCTTTTCAAACAGCGTAGACCCAGATCCGAGGGATTATACAGGATCCCTCTGATCTGGGTCTACACTGTTTGTTATGCAGAGTCCACATTTAATACTTTTTACTGAATAGACTATATCGTTAAGCAGTGATAGGGATATTCCACTCTGATAATTCAGCGTCGAGAGGGTTAAAGTGAATTATATCAGGTTAGTGCATTAAATCTTGTCTAAATATGTGTATGCATGTCTTAAGCGGCCATCAAAAAGAGGTCTAATTATGGGTATGTAAGGAAGGTTGTAGCTTAATGCATGTCAAAGGTAATGCAGATAGCTCCTACATGAGCTTTCTGCATTATTTGTGACATACATTAGGCAACCAGCTAAATTTAGTACGCATTTAATGAACATAGGAGTCTTATTTCATCTCTCTTTCATTGACATTTCTATTATATCTTGAACATCGCTCTCTGTAACATGAGATAAATAAATACAATAAATAAATACAATAAATGGCTATACAACAAGTAACAGGAGCATTGAAAGCTATGCCATACTCTCCTACCGGCTGAATTCTAAATCCAACTGTTGTAATTCCGTGACAAATCAAACTTGATCATAAAGCTACAAGTACGAAATCTTCTGTGATAATGTCATAATGACGTTGCATTAAGCAGCCGACAAATTGTCGCGCTAAATTTTAATGTAGCTGGAAAAATATATTTTTATTGAACGAGCAGTTAACGGTTTCCGATGCATTTTCTGGACTGCGCCGGATATACTTACCTTGACTCTATTAATTACGCATGGTTATCATATTATGTATTGTATTTTATTATTCATGCTACTATTTTATTCAAATAGAATGGCTAAAGGTATTTCCAGAACATTATGATGATTAAACGTCAGACAAAAAACAAATAAGCAAAGTCCACGATTTACTGGGACAACCCTCGTACATACCAAATATCACTTCAAAATCTGCAAGGTTTAGAAAAACATGCGGGAAAACTTAAACTTTTGTTGAAATTTTCTACGTCCAACTGCTGTAATTCCGTGAAAAATCAATGTAGTTTAACAAACTTCAAACTTGATCTGTAACTCATTACAATAACGCTAAATACCAAATACCAATTCATTACCGGAAAACCGAAGTGTGACTGACAGACGGACAGAGGGAGGGGCGAACGGACATTCTTTCGGAATGAGTGCATGTGGCTATTCTTTTGTTCAAAATAGCCATATAAAATGAAACTGGTCCACTTAAAACGAAAAAGACAAACTAGTTTTGTTCTCATAGTCACATAAACAGGAATTGTTAGCGCGGACGGACGGGCGGACGGACGGAGCGCAAACCTATAGTCCCCTTCGGCATTGCCGGAATGGGGACAAATAAATAAACACACTAAAACCCTTCTAAAGTGACTACAAAAAAAGAAGTATACCCGTATGTTTGGGCGGGGGGGGGGGTAACTATTTTCCTGTTGAATTTTCATGTAAGAAATAATGACACCATGAAACATTATCAGCTGAAGTTTTATTATGACAAATGTATACAGGATATTTTCTATTGGTAGAAACTGTAGAGCCAGGTCTATTACAAATTCATTAGCAACAGAGCCGTCTTACCAGGTTCTGCTCTGTTTGCTTATGAAATGATATAGACTGATTCTGCAGTTTCTACTATGGCCAAATTTCCCATGTACAAGAGTCATTAAAAAAATAATCGGACTAATATTCATGATGTCTTTATTTCTTATATGAATATTCATGACATAAATGGTTAATGATTGGCAGTGAATGTTTTGTACAATACTGTCAAGAGCATCCATCAGAATACAGATAAACTGAAGAGAGGTTTTAAAATCTAGAGTGTTGTAACACTTTTTCTAAACTTCGATTAGGCCAAACTTGTTTTTTAAAGAAAGAGAAACATGACAAAGAGTACAAACCCTATACTTTGACCACTCTTTAGAATCGTCTCTTCCAGACGATTCTAGAGAGTGGTCACAGTATAAGGTTTGGTGGAGAAGGAGTTATTCTTGAACATGTTTAAATTTACTCATCTTATCTGGAGCTCTGCTTTAGTTACTCCTGATTCGTTAAAAATGTCAAGGAGCGAATGTCCGAGTCACAAACAGCTTGGATCCTGATCAGACGCCGAGTAACTCGGCATCTAATCTGGATCCAAGCTGTTTGCAAATGTGAACCAAGTCGTGTGTGACTGGATAAATAGTTAACTTGACCCTGTTAACTCCTGAATCAAGTTAAGATTCGGGGCTAAATCTGTTTCTGCGTAATTCTGGATTAATAGCATTGTTCCATGCAAATTATTGCTTTGCTATGACATTCTTAATCTGAAGGTAAACCATCTAGAGCATTAACTAGATTACTGTCGAGGAAGGACCCTGCCCGCGTAGGTAAGGAGTATTACATAAGCCTGCATATTGTAGGCCTGCTTTTCCTAAAGCAGAACTGCAGCAACATAATTAAATATGCATGTAATTTGCTTAACTGGGTACTCTTGTTAGGTACATGTAATTGAATAATAAGCATATAGTGAGCAAGTTTGATAGAAATCGGACCAATCTTTCAGAAGATATGTCACAAAAACAATCAGCCAATCAGATTGTATCATCGTCAATAAATATGTTCAGAATATGCCAATCACAGAACTCGAGATTGGATATCAAGTACACTGAGCAAGTTTGGTAAAAACTGGACCATTCCTTCAGGAAATATTGCAGGGAAACCAATCGGCTAATTAGATTACAGCACCTTAAGTGAAAATGCGCGGAAATTGCCGAACACAGCACTCATGCGGGGTACTTGGATATCAAGTACACCAAGCAAGGTTGATAGAAATCGGACCAATCTTTCAGAAGATATGTCTGTGAAAAAAATCAGCCAATCATCAATAAATATGTTCAGAATATGCCAATCACAGAACCCCTGATTGGATATGAAGTACACTGAGCAAGTTTGGTGAAAATTGGACCATTCCTTCAGGAGATATTGCACGGAAACCAATCAGCTAATCAGATTGCAGCAGATTAAGTGAAAATGCCTGTATTTTTCCGAAACAAATGCCGAACACAGTATCCATGCGAGGTACTTGCATATCAAGTACACTGAGCAAGTTTGGTGAAAATTGGACCATTACTTCAGGAGATACCTGGTATTGCCCGGAAACCAGTGAGACAATCAGATTGCGGAAGCCTAAGTGAAAATGCTCGTAATTTTCCGAGAAATGCGCGGAAATTGCCAAACACAGAACCCATGCGAGGTACTTGGATATCAAGTACACTGAGCAAGTTTGGTAAAACTTGAAACATTCCTTCAGGAGCTATTGCACGGAAACCAATCAGCTAATCAGATTGCAGAAGCCTAAGTGAAAATGTCCATCATTTTCAGAAAAATGTGCGGAAGTTGCTGAACACAGAACTCATGCGAGGTAATTGGATATCAAGTACACTGAGCAAGTTGGGTGAAAATTGAACCATTCTTTGAGGAGATATTGTGTGAAAACCAATCAACTAATCAGATTGCAGCAGCCTAAGTGAAAATGTCCATAATTTTCAGAAAAATGTGCGGAAATTGCCGAACACAGAACCCATGCGAGGTACTTGGATATCAAGTACACTGAGCCAGTTTGGTAAAAGTTGGACCATTCCTTGAGGAGATATTGTGCGGAAACCAAAAACGGATAGACAGACGGACGGCCGGACGGACATACGGACAAGCTGATTACTACAGGACACCCGCATCGCCATGCGGGCCCGAATGAACGTATGTGACAGAAGTTCGAAAATACAAATTTAGCTCATCCTTATCTGGATTAAGTGATGCATTTTGAACACGGGGTGGGTACCTACAAGCAACTTATAATGATCAAAAGCGACTGATGTTTTAAAAACAATCGGATCATATGCCATATTGTCCTTATATCCAATCAAAATCGCAAATAATCTGAGACTCATTGCAATTAACCATTGCCCCGTATGCTCAGATTTGGATCTGCTTCAATGTTGTTCTTCCGATTCGATCAAACTATTGCGAAGTTATTGATCGAGCGTCAAACAGCATGGATCCTGATGCGACGCCGAGTTATACGGTGTCTCATCTGGATCCAAGCTGTTTGAGAATTCGAGCTAGGTCGCGGTTAGCAGATGAGTCGCTGTTGATAATGATATTACCTTGACATTATAATTATTATTATTATTATTATACCACATTTATATAGCGCTCTTTTCACACATGATATGTGCGTTCAAAAGCGCTTCACATAGATACATTTTATATACAAAACAGGGTATATTCAATGTGTTATTATAGAACATTTAAAATAAATATATTTAATACTTATATATAGAATTTATTTAGAGTGTCATAGTATGCTCTATTATATTGTGTCAACACACTCGCATAATAAAAAAAATAAATTGAATGTAACATTCTATGCGCAGTGCCAGTACGTCACATAGTTTTGACCCAGACCCAACATAATTGGATACATTTTTTGACATACAACACTACACATAAAGTGTTGCTGGAAAATTGGGTAACAGAACAGATCAATTTGAAGTTCATGCATATACACTATACAATACAAATAAACAACTGTTATATACGCTCAATATGCACCCCCAGTCAAACACTATTCGACCCGCTATGGCAATGAGGGAGCACACAAAGGATAATCTGTAAAATGTCCTATTTTATGGGAACCCGAAAAGCCCAGTCAAAGTAAAACTAAAGAGGGAATCCCGTATACTGTTCCTACAACATATCCCACCGGCTGCAATGGAAAGGAATCATATCGGACAAATCGAGACTGACTGAGACACGCGATGCTGCATCGGACCGTACATGCTTAACCTACTCACTGCCCATATATTAAACGACCCAGTTCACTGGTAAGCAAAAATAAGGAAACTGGGTTAGCATAACAGGAATCCCTGGTACTCGTTGAGGGCAAGGTAGCAAATCATGCCAGCAAGACTCCCAATGTACCAGTGGGGTATAGGGATGCCCTGTTCCACTACGGTGCTGCCTCCGGCATTGGAACTGGAGTTACCAGAGGTACCAAGCATATAGGGATGCCCCGTTTGACAACAACACTCCCTCGGAATCCAACTCCTGGACAGTGGAATCCGGCTGACACAACACCCGCACGTACAATAGCAAGGTGATTCCCTAGAAGTCCATAAAAATTATGGATGAGACCTTTTTGTTCGTTTATCTAATTATTTCTTCTACATTTGTGGAGCATTATGTTTGAAAAAGGGGTTTAAAAACGTCCCACAGTCATAAACGAGTGGCAGGATCAACACGCTGTGGCTAATGCAGCAGTTATGATAACCGGCGATTAGTAGCGACGTTTTCTAAACTGCCCTAATAATATATGTTGAAGAAATGCGTTTTCAGAGATCTTTTGAAACATGCCAGTGAGCTTGCATCTCTAATGCCTGATGGTAGAGCATTCCAGAGTTTCGGAGCTGCATGCATGAAAATTCTCTCACCGTATTTTACCTTACGACTTTTTGGTACAACTAACGTCAAAGAACTACTTGCTGATCTTAATTCTCGGGGCATGTACACGTCAAGCATGTCGACAATGTACTTGGCGGATTCATTGTGCATGGCTTTACATGTAAGTGTCAGAACTTTGAATTCAATCCGATGTTGAACCGGAAGCCAATGAAGTTCCTTCAAAACCGGCGTGATATGATCATATCGAGAAGTCCTGGTTATGATGCGGGCTGCTGTGTTTTGCACTCTTTGAAGTTTCCGCAGTGTTTTGTTTGAAATTCCATGCAGCAATGAGTTGCAGTAGTCTATTTTTGATGTAACCAGAGAGTTCACCAAAGTCTTGGTAGCAGCAGGTGAGAGGTACTTTCTTATGTGGCCTATTCGTCGGAGCTGTGCATAACTAGACATATACACGGAATTGATGTGTGATGTCATATCCATTTGTGAATCGAGGGTCCTACTTGCACATGAATCCCTTCAGGTACTTCTGTGTTTTTGTATGAAACAGGATGGCCTCAGTTTTGTCAGTACTGAGCTTCAGCATGTTCTGGTGCATCCAAGAGACTAGTTCTTTGAGACAGTTCTCAACTTGTGATAAAGCTTCTTGTTGACAGGAAATGTCCTTGGGCTTAAAGGATAGGTATAACTGTGAGTCATCAGCATAAAAATGGTGGTTCAGCCCATGGGTTTTGCAGATTGAGCCGACAGTTTTTGTGTACATTATGTAATGTTTTGGTCCTAGAAGTGATCCCTGTGACACGCTATATCTCATGTTAACTGGAGTGGACAATTCCCCATCTACTGACACTATTTGATAGCGGTCATTTAGATAGTAGGTCATCCAATCAAGAGGTTTTCCAATGATTCTGAAGTCTTTTTCTAGGCGTTTCAGCAACGTTTCGTGATCGATAGTATCAAATGCAGCCGATAAGTCAAGCATCACCAGAATTGTAATTTCGTTTTTATCTAGGGATTAAAGTATGTCGTTTTGAACTTTCAGAAGAGCAGTCTCTGTTGAATGGTGCTTTCGGTATGCTGACTGATGCTGCTCATGTAGATTGTTTGAGGTCAGGTGGGACTCAATGCGTTTGTCAACTACTTTTTCTAACACTTTGGAGACAAATGACAGATTTGATAGAGGCCTATATTTTTTAAGTTCATTTGAATCGATATCAGGTTTCTTTAAAAGGGGTCTGACATGTGACCCCTTGAAACATTTTGGAACGCAGGCAGTGTCTAAAGAGGAGTTAACAATGATTGTCAAAATCGGTAGGAGTTCATCAAGGCATGCCTTTAGCAGCGATGTAGGTATTGGATCCAGTTCGCAAGACTTACAGGGGTGCCTTAATGATCTGTTCTACTTCTTCCAATGTAGCTGCACCAAACTTTTCTAAAATATTTGTTGAATGCTGCATTTCAGTGGTAATCGGCACACTGGATACAGTTTCTGATGCAATATCTACCCGTATTATGTCCACCTTTTCAACGAAAAAGTCACTGAAGTAGGCTAATATAAGTTTTGTTCGATGACATGCGTATATAAAATGAAATGATATACACGTGTTTGGATCTGTCAATTTACAGCTGATTAAAGCCGTATTTAATTTCGTTTGATATGACTATGTCCATAGTAACAGTAGAGTGTGAAGTCAAGCAGGTGATTGATATTCAATGAAATTGATTGTTGAAATAGAAAGAATTGCTCCACCGATAGCATTTGTAGTTTTATACAGTACAAACAGACAAACATTCATTTATTGAAAATAGTCTTACAATCAGGTGGCTGCTTAATGAAGGACAAAAGTAATACAGGAAGCTCCTATAGCAGCTTTCTTTATTACTTTTGACCTGCAATAGGCTAGAGTAGTAGTGGTAGTAGTAGTAATAGTTGTAAGAAATAGTAGTATGAAAGCTCTGAAAGTAAGAGATCCTTCGAAAGCAAAAGCAGCAACGTAAAAAGAGAAAATTGTAGACTCGGTTTTATTGAGTCTTTTCATGAGAAGTTATTAATAGTGCAAAACCATTCGTGTCCCCTAGCACCTAGCGGTATTCAATTTTCAAAATGAATAA
The DNA here is from genome assembly GCA_963576725.1 of Azorinus chamasolen. Taxonomy (NCBI): domain Eukaryota; kingdom Metazoa; phylum Mollusca; class Bivalvia; order Cardiida; family Solecurtidae; genus Azorinus; species Azorinus chamasolen. The sequence continues at coordinate 79,008,819 of OY755243.1, forward strand.
CATTGAAACTAATTATCCCAAAGGACCAACACTGAGAAGGAAGTACGGGCGACTTTTTACGGCCCCCACACATACCACATTTATATATAACGTTCTATTTACACAGGATATATGCGTTCAATAAGTGTTTATGGACTAGTAGAGATTATGCTATGGCGAAATTGATGCCTTCATACGTTATAATATACATTAGCCACAGTCACTATAATCGTAAGTACTCGACCAGCTCTTAAATGTTGACAATAAATTGTGAAACAATGTGAATCAACTCGGCAAAATTAATGCCCCACTAATTTCTCTAAATCAACACTTTCTAATTCTGAGACTGCATGTGAGAAACCTACCTTCGTACCATCGTTGAGGATGTCGTTTACTAAAAAATCCCAGAGGTGCTCCGATTGCAGTCACTGTATAGTCGACACTCGGAACACCTCAGCTATTTTCTACGAATCCTGGCGGAATAAGACGAGTATTTACGAATGCGTAACTGGTAGAGTCATCTCGCGAATATGGAACGCCATTCTGCCATGCTATTTGCTAAATGCGAAATGCAAAATGCGAAATGCTTTTTTGCCAATTATGTAAATTGCTAGAGAAAGAACCGGAATGTTCCATATGATAGATGTAAATGACAAATGCAAAATGCTTATTGCTAAATGAATGTTTATACTACTAGCATTGAACATCGCCATTTTATTTAGTAGTGCAATAAGCAACAATCTTTAATGTAAGCAAACATGCATTTAGCAAATGTACAGTCACTTTAAATTGGCGCTGTTCAATGCCAGTAGTGCAAACATGCATTTAGCAATAAGCATTTCGCACTTCGCATTTGTCATTTACATCCATCATTTGGAACATGCTCTAGCAATTTACACAATTGGCAAAAAGGCATTTCACATTATGTATTCAGCAATTAGCATGACAGAATGGCGTTTCATACGCGAGCTTCTTCGTAAAACCACTTCGGAAAATATATGAACAGAAAAGAAAACACCATTATTTGAACTTGTACAAGAGTGCACCTCGTTAAAATGATGTTTAAATTGATTTCCTAAGTTAAAGTATCGGATTACGGAAAATGTAGAGGCCTACTTATTAAACCATTACCTTCTGTATAGATACAAGAATATGAGTTATATTACGATGTAACCATTTCTCTGTTCTGTGTTCTGTTCTATTACAAATTTCAATAATTTCTGAATATTCATGCACAAAGTAGTTATAATGAATTATGTAAGGTGGAACATTGTAGCCATTTTAGAAATAGATCTATCTCATTCCATTAGCAAACAGCAGACCCTGATCAGACGGCTCCTATAGAAGCCGTCTGATCGTGGTCTACTCTGTTTACAAATGCGTGAAAATGTGTTAAGGCGAATGGAAGGGATTACTATTAAACCAGCTAAATTAACCCATTGGTGCTTATTGAACGTATTGTCCCTTAAAAGGGACATAGGCAAACAGTGTAGACCCAGATCAGAGGCACCTGAAGGGTCTGCACAGTTTGCTGAAGCCATCAATGCTAATGGCTTATACCAGAAACTATTTTGTTTGCTTTGTCCCCTCAACATGAAATATAGATAGGGTCCGAGGTAACATATGCAGTGGTTTAGCTTACATAATATGGGAATCAATGGGTAAAATTACTACAGAATGTGAATACATGTAATTGATTTAGATATGAACTTATTCAGGCGTTTCTAGCCAATTAGTTTCTCCTCAAATGAGCAAACGTTAACGTTACTCTATGTAATAGTTAGTGTTTATTAACCTATTCCCTCATATTGACGACTTTTGACGACTCTGTAAAAGTCACTTTTTGAAACCATTATGATAATAGGAGTAAATGCTCTTTTTATCACAATGGTTTCAAACTACAAAGTTCTAAACTTGCCCTTTCTTTAGTTAATGCTCCTTTTCGGTAGATTTATTCAACGAGGTTGTATCCAGAAATAGCCTACGAGGTAATGGATTAAGAGAGAATTTAATAATAAGAGAGTGTCGGCTTCTTAACCGTTTAATACTCTCTTAATGTCACAAATCTCTAAAATACAATAGAGCAAGGGTTTGTCTTTTGACTTAACTCGTAAAACATCTGAATTAATAGACTGTTTTTGTAGTACGGATAAATTTGTCATACAATACATGATACATTGTAGTATGAGTTGACCATTTCAACGTTGAAATAGACCAGAGACATATACATACATGTCTCTGTATGTATGTGTCTCTGAAAAGACCATCCGTGTTTAGCTACATACACAGTCCACTTAGTATGAACCAGTGCAGGCCCTGATCAAATGGCTTCACTGGGATTTTGTTCAAACAAGCATAAATTCATCAATTTGAATTCCAATATGGTTCGGGTCTTGTTATAACAAGCATAAGAACATGAGTCTGAATTCACCTGTGGTATGAACCTTGTTATAACAAGATGAGGTCGTCAAGTTAAATTCCACAATAGTCTGTATAATAATAAGAGGTATAACATAACTGTTCTGGGTATCCCTGCTAACTCCTTCAATACAAGGCTCACAACTTATCAATCTGTCTACGTTACAAGCATACTATCGCCAATTTGAATCCCAGTAATGTCTGTGTTTTGTAGGCATACCTTTGTGTATTTTCTATTAAAAAGCGAAATTAACACCCCGCCTCTTGCATGAGTCCAACGTTATTTTCGAAAAAAAATCAGGATTCATGCTTATAAAACTTTTAGTTGAGTCTGAGTTCATTGAAGCAAAGTCAGTATAGTTTATACCACAATTTCTATTTATACTATCGAGTGCTTTCTTTAGATCAGTGCATTTTGCGTGAATGCCACGGGGTGTAGTTTATCTGTATCAAGACTTCTACAGCCTTGTTTTGCGGTTGAGTGCTTGAGTAAAGACTTCTACAGCCTTAGCGATGCGGTTGAGTGCTTAACTAGGAATCTCGAGGTCTCCAGCTCGATCCACACACTCGACGGGTATATGTACTCGCAAAGAAACCCCGGTTATATATATTAACACATTATCCCCTAGTGACGCATTTTTGCGCCCCTATAAAATTCACATTGTGAAACCATTGTGATAAACAGAGCATTTGAGCTTATATGAGAAAATGCTCTATTTATCACAATGGTTTCAAACTACACAATTCTAAAATTTTCCTTTTCTCTAGTTAATGCTCCTTTTCGGTAGATAAATTTAAAAAAGGTTGGGTCTAAAAATAGCCTAGGACAGAATGAGTTAAAAAGCTTTTGTATACAATAAATGACCTTGTAGTTTAGAGGGTTTTACTCGACTGCTTTAGAGTAGTTGTAAGAGGTTCTACCGTACTCGCTATCTAGTGTCAATTGAATGTTGAAATACGCACTTTAATGTATAAACGTTTAAGAAAAAGCCGTTCATTTAAAAGGCTAGAAAGAGACCAATTAACACCCTTCGCCTGCTGAGAGCCATCTGGTTGTTATTTCCAAACAGTTTTGAGCCTGCAGAATGATCAATCAGATCTATATTATTTCATAAGCAAACAACAGATCCTGGTCAGACGGCCCCTATAGGAACCGTCTGATTTGGGTCCACTCTGTTTGCAAATGTGTAGAAAGACGTTTATATGAGGGAAATTATTTATATCTTCTACGGTATGGGTGAATATATAAGGTAAATTCAAGTGAAAGAGTCACATAGTAGCCCGGCATCTGTGCAAGATGTAATTTGTGTGACAAAAATGAAGTGTTACGCCCATCTGTCTGTGAAAGAAATATTTTGCGTATTTAAAGTTGAAATTCTGAAAATAAAACATTGCTTTTCGATTATAACCCTTGTCATATCAAGCGTAATTGCACACGCAATTAGTTCCGTGCATCAGATTTCAACTGATGCAAAATATTTTACTGACATCATTCCCCGTGCTCGGTTATCATAATAAGGCATATACTGGTGTTGAAAGCTTATTTATCATCTAATCAAAAACATACATTGATTCGATTTAATTCTGCGTATATTGGTACTTTCCGTTCAATCATATCACAATTGCCATTTATATACATTTGAATGCAAATCGGTTGGACTAAATTTTGCGTAAAATGGCTATATATTATAATGAGCCGAAACGACCTAGCCCGAAACGGATTGGGACCGAATCGTTCATAACAAATAAGATCTTCCAGGCAGACGGTAAAAATGTTAGCCCAGTGCCATAAAAAGTAGGTCATGCGAGATAGGGAAACAGAATATGGAAAAACATTTATTTTGAAACTCGATTTTGACACAAGAAGCAACTAATTTTTTCGTTGTACTGGCAAAAGTTGAACGAACACGTTAAAGGTTCTCGTGTTTGCAAGCAGCGTAGATCCAGATGAGACGCCGAATAACTGGATACCTCATCAGTATCCATGCTGGTTTACATTCTTTCTAAAACCGATCGAGTTGGAAGTAGTCAAACTTGATCCAGATTCTTTTGATTGTTTTACGTGGCTTAAACAGTACATGTATATCAGTCATATCGCGACGTTCATCTAATTACAGATGGAGGATAACCCGTGAGTTTTTGTGCATGTAGCACATTGCATTGTTCCGTGTATAGAAGAACACCCGGCTAGAACCAGCGACCTACTGCAAGCCAACTGGCAGGTTGATCCAGATTTGAACTGTCATAATTTTTTCACAGCATGGTATGTGTTAAAAGGCCAAACTAGTTTGGGGAATCAGAGTTGACTTACAAGCGACACAGCGTGTATCCGATTATCCAAATGTTCTTTGCTAAGAGGTGCATATGTTGTAGTAACATTTCTTGTAATTCCACTAATATAAAATCTACAGTTAATGGTAGAACATTCAATGTCAAGATAAACTCAGACATTGATTGTATTACTACTAACGTTATTTATGTTTTAACTTGAAACGCGCCTAGTTGCGGTGTACAGTACGTAGGACAAACAGGACGTGCTTTGAAGACTCGATTTCGTGAGCATGCATATCAGTGTCGAAATAGTAAACTAAAAATGTTCTTATACCAACACTTTCGGAAATCTGGCCATTCTTGTAAAGATGTTTTAGTACAAATTGTTGAGCATATAACATATGATAAGGATGCTACTAGTAGCTTTAAATCGAAAGCTAGATTTATATCTGAATTAAATTGGATAAAAAAATTGCAAACACCTTTTCCTTTAGGATTGAATGATAATATGTACCAGACTGGAAATATTTCAAAAGAACCTGATAAAGATATTTTTTCATTTTTTTCTATAAGAAAACGCAAATCTCGATCACATGGCATTTGCAAAAATGGTAATATTAAACGAAAATCTCGTTTCAAAATGACTATTCTTGATCTACATACTTTACGTCTAACTTCTTCCTCCTTATCTATATCTTCATAAAAAAAGAAATTGACGAGCAAGCCGATAAAACTATTTTTAGATCAGATCCTCTCATAGGAACGGCTAGTTTGATATAAAGTTTTACTCTACATGTTCTCAGACCGCACATTGCCAAATTATCTGAACACCAAAGATTCTTCTTGAAAATTCCTTTTATTAATAAAGGTATTGAATTTATTGACCTCTAAAGTATTTTTAGAGACAAAAATGTAATTGACACTATTCCTAAATACTTTAAAAATACAGAACCACCTATCATCTGCTACAAATATAACAAACCCACCAGAAAACAATTTTCAACTATAATAAAAGTGTGCCCGACTTAAATATTAATGATAATATTCCTGATAATTGAGATTGCGCCACTTCAAAATTTTGCTATTCTCCGGCTGGTCATGTGATTACTGGTAATTTTGAGATAATTAAAGATAAACGTCTACGATCTCTTTTGAATAAAGGTCCCAAATATAGAATACCATCCTTGATAGATTTTAACTCTTGTCGAGTTCAGATTGCGGAGGCTTTACAAAATTTTAGTATTAAATGGTGTCGAAGAGAACATATTGAGTCTAATGCTCTTTCTAGTTGGAAAAAACTAAATTTTAATATAATTGACAAACGCATGTCCTTTTATAGCTCTAATAAACACCGTCTTCCACCTAAACCTAGAATTTCTTTTAGACATCTTAAAAAGGGTTAACAGGATTTACGGCTCAACGGCTTACCTGCAGGTGCTCTGACTTCAGCAAAGTCATTGAGTACATATTTGACGGTTTGTCACAGTTATTATGCTATGTTTTACATGTTGTTCTGTGTTCACCGTCGTCTATGTTGTGGGTAAGTCCAGCGGGGATGCCTTTATTTACAATATTTGTAAAGCTAGGGTGACTTTGAGAGAAATGTGAGGTTAGGACGTCCGTAAACCGGTTTAAACCCCCAGTGGTGTTTTTGCTGCTGACCGTGCCAAGGCGGTACTCTCTTTGTCACCCTTCCTTTTGTTTGCCTTGCGTCTTTGTGCTTGTGGTTTGTTCATGTTGTGGAACGTTTGTCCCTGTTTCTTGTGTGTCTTTTGGTGTTTTCTGTGTTCATTTCGTGTGTGTGTGCGTTTGGGTGTGTGGTTGTGTGTGTGTGTGTGTCATGCTGTCTATCGGTGTTTTGGTGGTGGTTGCGTCTTGCATGTGGCTTTGCCTGCTTGACTTTACTACTTTTCCATTGATAACAAAAGGTATCTTGCATCCACTGTAAGCACGTACGATTTTTCTACTCTGTACACAACTCTTCCTCATATTTTAATTAAGGATAAGCTTACTAACTTAATCCAGAAAGTGTTTGCCCGGGAAAAATATCATTCCTGGCATGTAATGCTGAAAAAGCTTTCTTTACTGACGAGCAAATGAAATATTACACCAATTGGACTGGCTCAGAAGTTTGCGAATCACTAACCTTTCTTTTGGATAACATATTTGTACGTTATGGGAATGCTATATACCGTCAGGTATTTGGTATTCCTATGGGTACGAATTGTGCACCACTTGTCGCAGACTTGTTTCTGTACTGCTATGAGAGAGATTTCATGTTGCGTTTGAATCACAAGAAGATGTTATAAAAGCCTTCAATGAAACTTGTCAATATTTGGATGATATTTTTCACTTAGATAACCCTTTCTTTGATGCTCTGATTCCTACAATTTATCCTAAAGAACTCAAATTGAATAAAGCTAACCCGTCCGACAATTATGCAGCGTTTCTTGATCTAGACCTTAACATTGATAATGGAATGATTTCGTCTAAAATATATGACAAAAGAGATGATTTTGATTATAATATTGTAAATTTTTGGGATTTATATATCTCAACTTATTCGTTTTGCTAGAGCTTGTTCGTCTATTGACGATTTTAACAGTCGAAATCTCATTTTAACTGAAAAACTGCTCAAGCAAGGATATAGATACCATAAACTAAGAAAAACTTTCTCTAAATTTTACTATCGAAATCTCTCGCTTATTGGCAAGTACCAATGTCAGCTCAAGGCGCTTCTGCGACACAGTATTTCACATCCTGAATTTTATGGTGATGTGATTTACAAACATCGTAAAATTATTGGACATACCCATTTTCTCACTTTGTTCATCAAATATGTTAAAAAATTCATTAAAAAGGGATATGATCCTGTAGTACTACAACATACTGCATGTTTGGTTGTCAACCTTTTTACAGTTGGCAATTACGCTGGCCTCTTTGCATGTACGCCGACAAGAAAGGTTTAGTACTCTATGAAGGCGACCTCTTAAATCCAGAAACGGAAGGAGAAGGTCGGATATCTGTACTATTTCGTTTTTGTCGTACCCTTTATTACTTTTCTACATGTTTGCAGCTCAGTCATTGAGTACACTAGCGATAGGTGGATACAGTTTGTTCACTTAAATGTTTTCGTTATGCACTTTGCCACTGTATTTGCCATCGCGGTTGTTGTAGATTAGTCGGAGAGGGGATACGTTTATTTACACTGTTTGTCTTTTAGGGTGGGGATGGAATAAGTGTGAGGTTGGGCGCACATAAACCGGTTTAACCCCTAGTGACTTTTGTCACTGACCGTTCCAAGGCGGTACTTCCATTTTCCCCCTATTGTATGTTTGTTTGTGCGTTTCTTGGTGTTTTATAGTTATGTACATTTGCTGTTTCCTTGAGTTGCTGTTCGGGCGACTGTTTGTTCTGTATGTGGTGTTTCCTGCATTACTCATTTTTGTACGTTTAGTATAATGAGTCACCCTGTACAGAAACCAATATAAAATGATTGCAGACAGTGTAGAGCCCTTTTACTCACCCTTTTCTTCATATAAACCTATTTTCACGTATTTGCAAATAGAGCAGACCCAGAACAGACGGTTCCAAGAGGAGCGTCTGATTAGAGTATTTTCTGTTTGCTTATGGAACTATTTAAATTTGATTCTACACTCTATGTCACTGTCAAACATTTCTTTCTTACTAATGCTTTAAAATAATTTGACTCATTAATATTCATTATCTCTTGAATGTTAAACAGGGAAAGAGTTAACACGCAGCGAGTGATCAGACTATATTTTTTGTCACATAAGTAAGCAAAACAAACCAGACACTGATGTGCAACACACAATGTTAAAACTGACAAGACGTGACCTTTTAAATGGTTGTCGCCTGTAAAAATGTTGGCCGTTGCAGTTTTACGTCTAATTAGGACCGAAACAATTTCACACATTGGCTGTACAGTAAAACCCTTTAAACATGATTTTAAAAAAATACAATTCATGTCATTTAGGCAAGTGGCAAGTGGCAGCTTAATGCAGGTTGGAAGTCATGCAGAAAGTTCCAAAAGGAGCTTTCTGCAAGCCTTTCAACCTGTATTAAGCTGGCACCCGTCTAAAACAATCGACAATGATACAAATTTTAACGTCCGGTTTAGAATGGTTTAACTGTATTCCCATTATACAAGATAGAGAAAAAATGGCTAGCGGCTAATTAAATAAAAAAAACTTCTCAACACGTTGGGAGTATATAAGACCTTTGCAAACGATGTAGACCAAGATCAAGGCGCTCCAAATTGAATCTTTTGTCCAGGGTCATAAATGGAAAAGTAGTAAAGTCAAGCAGGCAAAGCCACATGCAAGACGCAACCACCACCAAAACACCGATAGACAGCATGACACACACACACACACAACCACACACCCAAACGCACACGCACACACACATACGAAATGAACACAGAAAACACCAAAAGACACACAAGAAACAGGGACAAACGTTCCACAACATGAACAAACCACAAGCACAAAGACGCAAGGCAAACAAAACTCATTTGACAAATCCGATACAATATTTTGTTTTATTAATATTCAGAAAAGCCGGAGCCAATTTTATTCATTCAACAGGTTAGGGGTTCTCGGGTTGGTGGAGGAAGTTCCCCCGTTGTCCTAATTTTTTCTAACCTTTCTTGTAATTCCTTAAGATCCGCTTTAGATCGCGGATAAGGGGGTCGCTCACCGGTTTCTCTTTTAAACTGGTCCCTCAATGCTCTCGCTAAATCCCCATAAGTGGGGGTTCGGGTTATTTGAGGAAGTTCCCCCGTTGTTTTATATTTTTCTAATTTTTTACAGCTCCTGAAGAGCCGCTTTAGATCGCGGATATGGAGGCTTTACGCCAGTTTCTTTATAATATTCTTCTCTCAAAGATTTCGCTCTCTCTGAAAATGCTTTTACCATTCTTTATTAGTACATATATATATGATACCTTTCTTCAAATAGAAATATCTATAGACATAGGACGTTTAACCTCTTTTTGAAAGGCTCTATCCCCCCCGTCGTCTTTCTCTACATTGTATTTTATTATATCCACACCTATAACATACGCAATATTTATTTCTAACTCCTCTCCCGCAGATATTACAGGGCTTTGTCCCCGCGCTCACCCGTAAACGAGCAAGATGAACCTTACAGTAGTCCTTCCTACAGCTTTTATTGCATAACTCCGTCTTCCCGATGCTTAACCATTTGCATGCATTCCTTATTCTTATAGAGTAGCTTACTCCTATCGTGGGGCAATATAAATCGATATAGTCATCATCAAACTCATACTCGTGATAGACGCACTCAAACGAATTGTTATATAATGTGCAAATGGGACATATTATAAATTTGTCCCCCCGCTTAGCCATAAAAAATAATGGAAAAGCCTTACAAAATCTTCTTTGGACCACATATGCTTCCGGAGTTCACAAGAATATTTTTTTTAGTATTTCTTTATGCGTTTCTTTTAGAAATTTTAGGATTTCTTTACGCGTATCTTTTTCTACATTTTCTAGGCAAGCTATTTAATTTTCTATCTGATAATTTTCTCTAAAAGCTTTCATCACTCTCTGTGAAAAGTCTGTCATAGTATATATAAAAAATCATTTGTTTAATTAACTTTTTTTTCGATGTAATAACCAGCAAGCCCGGCATCACCAAGTGCTAAAATAATGAAACCTATTTCCCTAGCTTGCTGGTCACCTGATGGAGTATAACAGTCAGATAATTGAGGTTGGGTGGGGGGGGAGTGGTGTTAACATTTTACTTTCCTTAGGCATGAATAGAGCATACTCCTGCATAGCCATATCTACGTCTTTAAATGTTTTGATGGGGTGACCTTGCCGGCGAAGCTCATCCTGGATATAATCCAACCGTTGGGTCGTTTATTTTTGCCCAGGCCGCCTGTGCTGCCTGAAGTTTTTCTATAGCGACATCGTGCCGTCGACGCTCTTCTTCAACGCCAGAACTCTTGAACATACTGAATAAATAGTTACTCCCAGTGAACGCCTCTGCATTAGCGACTGGACCACCTAACATCATTGCTATACTTGCCATTCAAATTTACTTTGAAATCATTACTTCAGAATATCGGCTGGGATGATGCCCTGCTTTATTAGGAGGTCTCTAGTGGCAAGGGCAGATGTGACGTCTGCTATAATCATACCAACATCTCGAGGGTTGAAATCTAGTTTAAGGCACACGCCCCCTAGAACGGCCTTACTAATCCGGGCATACCAACTGCAAGCCCTGTTATTACAGCTCCATGATAAATAGCGCTAACAATTTCTTTTCCATCTGGGTTTGACATATATGGATCTCTTTTATTCAAAATGGGTGTAGGTTCTGGAGTATGTTGTATATTTGGTGTTTTTTGGTCGTGTTTTGACCACTCCCAAATTACAAAACCTGAGACTACTGAAAATCCCCCACTTAACACCCACATAAGAGTAGAGTTTTGTTCAGCATGTGTTGAACGTTCTTCAGCAGGTGTTGAACACTGGAAAGTGTTATATAATCAAAGTAAATATAAATCCCGTAAATATTTCTGTGAGAGATGCCTCCATGGTTACACCCGAGAAGACCTACTCGAAGCCCATAAACCAGACTGTCGCGGGAATGGTCAAACTGCAGTGCGAGTTGATATGCCAAAGGAAGGAAAAAATAAACTCACATTTATTAATCATCAAAAACAACTTCCAGTTCCCTTTATCATTTATGCAGACTTTGAATCTCTTACCAGAAAAATAGAAGGAGCCGAATTAGACTCCTCAAAAATTAATACTAGGAACACCCAATACCACGAAGCCAGTAGTTATTGTTACATAGTAGTCAGGTATGATGGGAAAACAGAGACCCCAGTTGAGTATAGAGGACCAAACGCGGCTGAACATTTCCATCATTCATTAAAAAAAGAAGAACAGAAAATGAAAACCATATTCGCTGAACCTAAGAACATGTTGATGACTAAAAAAGATAAGGAAAACTATAGAAAGTCCACAATCTGCCACGTATGTCAGAACCCTCTCGAGGATGACTCTGTCCGCGACCACTGCCACATCGCTGGAAAATATCGAGGAGCGGCTCATAATACCTGTAACCTAAAATTGAAAATTGAACCCTAAAAAACTGTCATTCCGGTGGTCTTCCATAATCTTAGGGGATATGACTCTCATTTACTTATGCAGGCAATTTCAAAAGTGAAAGGACAAATAACGTGCATTCCAAATAATACGGAAACATATATACCCTTCAGCCTCAGTCAGCTACGTTTTATAGATAGTGCCCAATTCCTTCTTTCCAGCCTTGATAGACTGGTGCCAGCCAATCCTCCGGAGGCCTTTAAAATTACTACCCAATTTGAACCCGACGTGGTAAGGCGTTCACTACTAATGAGGAAAGGAGTCTACCCGTATGAGTATATGGACGATTGGAATCGCTTTAATGAGAAAAAATTACCACCAATGGAATCCTTCTACAGTTCATTAACGTTGTCAGGAATCAGCGAAGAAGATTATACACATGCACAATAAGTAAGGGATAAATTTAGTTGTAAGACGTTAGGTGACTACCATGATCTATATAATCGAACCGATGTCTTATTTCTTGCCGATGTCTTTGAGGAATTTCGGAAAACATGAAAATATGGCCTCAATCCAGCACATTATTATACAAGCCCAGGTTTATCATGGGACGCCCTACTTAAGAAAACGGAAATCGAACTTAATTACTTACCGATTATGACCAGCATCTCTTCATTGAAAAAGGCATACGAGGTGGAATCTCCATGTCATCCACGAGGTACGCAAAAGTAAACAACCCTCTTGTTAAAGGTTATGACGCTAATAACCCCAATACATATATAATGTACCTTGATGCGAATAACTTATATGGATGGGCGATGAGTCAATCGTTACCAGTGGGGGCTTCCGATGGGTTGATGATTGTAAGACCATGGATGTAACAACAATGGAAGCCGACTCAGATGAGGGTATGATTCTGGAAGTTGATCTGGAGTACCCCGAAGTGTTACATAACGAGCATAATGCGTACCCACTAGCTCTAGAGCGGATGAAGATCGAGAAAAAGTGGATGTCTGAGTTCCAGAATCAATTTCTATGTGTTGGGATGGCGCCTACAGAGGTTTAAAAACTGGTACCCAATCTCCGAAATAAAGAAAAGTATGTACTACATTATCGAAACCTACAGCTTTACCTTTCGCTTGGAATGAAATTAAAAACAATCTATAGGGCTCTACGTTTCAAACAGAGTCCCTGGATGGAGCCATACATTCGTATGAATACAGAACTGAGAAAAAAAGCCACTAGCGATTTTGAAAAAGACCTATACAAGTTAATGAACAACAGTGTGTTTGGGAAAACAATGGAAAATCTAAGACGCCAACTGAATGTAAAACTGGTGAGGGGTTCAGAGGAAGATAAACATCGGAAACTAACAGCTAGCCCATCATTTGCGAGGGCCACTATATTCGATGATGATCTTGCAGCTATTCAGATCCATAAGAGCAGCCTGATTCTAAACCGCCCAGTATATGTAGGCATGAGCATTCTCGATTTATCAAAAACCCTCATGTACGACTTTTATTATAACCAGCTGAAAAATAAGGGAGGTGCTGTCAGTTACTATACACAGATAGCCTTCTCCTAAAATAGAAACGGAAGATGAGTACAGAGTTATCGCTCAGAATGCTGACTTATACGATACATCAGATTATCCATCTAACCACTCACTTTATAGCACAATAAATAAAAACGTTCTTGGTAAGATGAAATATGAGTGTGCAGGGCGTCCTATCGAAGAATACATTGGCCCGAGACCTAAGATGTATAGTATTCTCGAAACCTCTGGCATAAACATAAAAAATCTGAAGGAGTTAGTAAAGTAGTTGTAAAAAAATATCGGACACGAACAATATAAAGAATCTTTATCCAAAAAGAGAATCTTCCGTCATGGTATGAATTTACTGAGGTCGGATAAACATCGTATATATGGGCAATATAAAAATAAGGTATCCATGTCCCCATTTGACTCGAAACGTTGGATCGCGAATGCTGGTATTAATACGATAGACTACGACCACCATCAGATACCCTAACGTCTCAGTAGGGATCCCCCATCTGGTGGCTGTTGTGTGTCAGGTGATACTATAAGAAGTTCTTCACGGACAAAACCTCGCTCGGGCCCATTCTGGAGATAGTAAAATATTGGTTCGTCGGGTTTTATGACTGATCGTGATATCTTGTAAATGTTTATAGACCATATAGGATCAGTTGCCCGTCTACGCCTGCCCTCCAACTCTCCAGGTTGGTAGAGGTATCGAATCCCAATATCTGAAGAGATTTTCTTCTCCTCAATACCAACTTTACGTCCTTGAATATAAGCTGAGGGACTTGATTTAATAAATTCTGTTTGATCGCTTCTGATGGACGTTTACCGGTAAGCCTGGTTTTTCATTGTTTAAAGCAGAAACGACGGCGTGCAATCTTTCAACCCACTCAGATGACCTTGCACCTGTGGAGTAGTAGCCAATGACGGTCCGTGGAGGCGGTTTCGGCGGTTCCACTCCACAGATGACGGTCCGTGGAGGCGGTTCCGGCGGGAAAGTGACCGTTCCCACCAATGATAAGTCACACGCGCGCTCTAACAATAATGCTACTTTGGTCATCCTAGGGTCACTCAGAGATTAGGGCCACTTCAAAATCAATGTTTTGGGTAGAGGCTTGATATTTGTTTACATTGCTAATCATTCGTTAATCTAGTAATTGTCGATGTTTTATCAGCCGTCTGCTCATACGGTCAGCAGAGAGTTAGATACATGTTAACCTTTTGCCAGCACTCAATTTGGATCTAGGTGATCAGAATTTAAGTTTTTCTCAAAAGGTTGAAGGAATCGTAAATCATTAAATCATTCAGCAGATCAGGATTTTAGCAAACTTTATATTTTCAGCATATGAAGGGGTATTAAAAAACTTGCAAGACAACATATTCTCACCGTTATTGATCGCCGCATGAGCGGCGATCACTAATGGAATGCTCAAAAGTATTTACCCATGTAGGAGGGGTAGCGACAAGTTTTACAAATTGGCTCATAAGAGCGTGGCAGAGAATAGTTTCTATCTGCATTATTGATGTAGTGAAATATGTGATGTAAAAACCTTCATACGATGTTTAAAAAGAAATTTATCAAACAAATGTACAATAATAACAATAATTATGACACTTTTTTCGTCGAAGTATCGACATTAAATGCCAAAAACAGTTTTGTAAACATAAATAAAGCCGGGTCAAAGTCGCAGAATTGAAGCCGGGTCAAAACTGTAGTCGTGCACCTGTTTGCGGTGCTCTCGTTCTAAAGTATGCCCTTCAGAGATTTTGACATAAGACGGGAAAACGTGCTCGAATTTGAAAAATAAGATCATTTGAATCGACAGTCGATATGTTAATTCAAACAGACATGGTTATTATTCTACCGGAGGCTCTACATGGTCAAAATCGAATTCCGTCGTCTCGGTTTCTATTTTTTAGATAGGACTAACGTCACTCGTTAATGGAACTGAACAGGCTATATTTAGGTCTATGACCATCACCGCCCTTGTTAGAGTTTATTGATTAAATTATCATGAGAGTGATAAATGTTGTAATGAAGTCTTATTGTTTTATTTATTTTTATTTAAAAAAGTCGTTTTATTTTTTCTATTTAAAAAAGTCGTCAATATAGTAGCATGATAACTTTATATACATCTTCAATTTCCCTTGAAGTATGTTTGGCCTGATAGCGTAGTGGTTACCACGGTCGCCTTTCGTGCAGTCAGCCCTGGTTCGATTCTCACCGCTGACGAAAAAAAATGTTCTCTCTTTTTCCTTTCTTTTTTTTTTTAAATGGCGGTTTGGGTTTTTACTGGGATAGTTAATGATAATTATCCATATTAAGTGTTTTTTCTTTCAACTTATACGTTATTTTTGGATGCAATCTTGGTCAAGTTCAAATATGGATCATGTCGGGTTCGGAACTAGGTCACTACGTCATTACACTCTAGAGGCTACATATTTCGTTAAGTTTTTAATGAAATGTTGTATTTCAATTGTCTTAACAAAACAGTTCCTTATTAAAAACCTTCCTTGTACACAAATTTCCCGGCGATCCAATGCCTTGCATCAGTATTCGTCTTGTCTTGTTTATTGACCATCATTGTTCGCAAGACAAACGATGTTTTTGTCTACAATAGTAAATACAACCTAGAGAACACTAATAGAGGGGATACGTAGCAAAGAACAATGTAAAGGGCATATGAAGGGAGTGAGAAGTATATAGTGTAAGCGGAAATAGAAATAGAGAGACAGACATACAGACAGACAGACAGACAGAAAGAGAGACAGACAGAAAAATAAACAGAAAGACAGAGACAGATAGACAGATAGACAGACAGACATAACTAGAGAGATAGACAGAAAGAGACAGACAGACAAAAAACAATAGAAAGGGAATAGGAAGAGAGTGAAAATGATATAGTGTAAGCGAAAAGAAATATATAGATATAGAGAGAGGGGGATAGACAGACAGAATGCAGACAGAAAAAGAGACAGACAGACAGACTAACAGACAAGCAGACAGAAATAAAGAGACAGACAGAAAGAGACAGACAAAAAACAATAGAAAGGAAATATGAAGAGAGTGATAATAATATAGTATAAGCGGAAAGAAATATATAGAAATAGAGAGATAGAGATAAACAGACAGACAGAGAGAGACAACCAAAAAGAGACAGACAGAAAGAAACAGACAAACAGAAAGAGACAGACAGACAGACTTAATAGAGATACAGACAGAAAGAGAGAGAGACAAACAAACAGAGAGACAGAGACAGATAAACAGAGGGAGAAAGAGATAGACCGACAGAGACTGAGACAGGCAGACAGACAGAGACTGCGATAGGCAGACAGAGACAAACAGGTAGGCAAAGAGTAACTGCTTTTTCCTAACTCTGTGGAAAGAGTAACTGCTCTTTCCTTACTCCGTGGAAAGAGGAACTACTCAATTGTTTCTGTTGCTCTGTCAAAAGAGTAACTACTGCTCTTTCCTTACTCTGTGGAAAGAGTAACTACTCTTTTGTTACCTTGTCAAAATGGAAACTGCTTTTTCCGTCTTTCTTAAAGAACAAGTAGAGTTTCTGTCATATTTTAAGTAGTAGGGGTAGTGGTATATTAATAATTAAAACACAGATAGTATGATTCCCTCGTTTTATTATGATACTAGAGAAACTTTATACGTAATCATATACAAAATATACTCCTAATATATACAACATATACAACATTACTTACAGAATATAGAACAAAAACATATTTTAGCATGCCAGAAGTCTTTCCTTCAATTGTTAAGAGAGCAAAAATACAGTCAAAGTTCACTCATTTGTAAGTTCTGGGGGACTGTAGTCATCAAAAACTGCTTCAAAAAGAAATTTCCTTTTATTAACGGCATACTTCCACGCCTCTTCTCTGTCAAAGTTCTCTGATTCCATAACACGCTCAACTGTTTTCTTGACTGACTGGAAATTGGGGTGTCTTTAAGCGAAATAATCCATAAAACACTCTCAGTAAATTCCTTTGTAAGGGCTTTCCGGTAGGTGTTTCTCATTGTTTTATAAGTTCTGTCTCATGCTTCATTTTCTGAGATGTTTTCTCTGTTCATTAAAGCTGTTACTTCGTCGTCGTATATTGTTTGATAATGCTTGAATACTTCTTCCACAAGACGATCCATTGGATCTTCAATTTCTTCCGTATCTGTCATATTACTGTTTTCGTCCATCATTTCAAAATTATCTTGTTAATGTTTGGCTTGTTTATGTCTCACCATATTGTATTTTCTATTAAAAGTTTTATCGCAGCTGTCACAAGGAAACATTTTTCCAGTTTTCACACGTATTAGAAAGACCCCTACTCTTATATTTCTTCAAACTCCCGGGTACCTCTTGAAAACGGTGGCTTTCTCTTAGCAGATTTATATGAAACTGGTTTTTCTGAAACTTGTCCCTTTTCGTTTTTCCTTAGTATACTCTGGGCTTTATGATTCTGTTTACGAATCTTTTTCTTGCAGAGAGTTTTATTTTCACCTTTCTCTCCTGACTATCGCCTGAGGTTATGACTGGTGACTCCGTTTTCTGCGTATTTATACGATCTAACTCTGATTTTGCCCTGTCCACTACACTTTGAATAGGTGATGTTAATGTGATGTTAATTGTATGTTGGAGATATCTTTTTTAAAAGAAATATCAGATGGTTTTGATTGAAAAAAAATGACCATTTTCGAGGATCTGGTGGATACAATGATGAGTTCATGGTTCTCTAATAAACTGTAATGTCAGCAGCACGGGTTGTTGTAAGAATGAGTCACCACGGCCTTTTAGATCGTTTATATAAATCTCAAATTCTAACAACTCCTTTTCTTTCATGGGTAAATAAATAGGCGAATCAAAACGCTCAAACCAGCGATTACTCCGACTACATACAACACGTCTTAAACCTGGAGATAGTTCTCCATTTACAATGCTTTCACCACAAATATTTGTAAAGATAAACAAAGTTTGGTTTACACTATAAAGCGTTCTTGATTTAGAAGTCATTGCTTGAAATTCTAGCAGTGCTACTTTCCATTTTCCATCAAAAGTTAGTGGAGTCTTTAAATGTATTTTAAAGTGCCACGGTTGATTATTGAGAATTTAATCGTTACTTTCATCACTTTTTAAGTACAGAATGGTGTTTGTTTAACCTCGTCGCTTGAAATCTAAGAGTTGAATGATTTAGAGAAACCTTCCCAAGACACAAAAGACTCTAGTTTTCCGTTTCTTTTTCTGTATCTTTAAAATATTGTTTATAACCCATAAACTGTTTTCATCTTTTTATGCCCCCAAAGCTAGGCTTTGGCGGCATATAGTGATCGCACCGTGCGTGGGTGTGTGTGTGGGTGGGTGGGTGTGTTTGTGTGTGGGTGGGTGGGTGTGTGGGTGGGTGTGTGGGTGTGTATACCTTTTGTCTGGAGTATATTTCCTTTGTCACATCAGCCACGGATACCAAATTTGGTGTGTGAGATCACCTTGACGGATTGTCACAGTTATTATGCTATGTTTTACATGTTGTCCTGTGTTCACCGTCGTCTATGTTGTGGGTAAGTCCAGCGGGGATACCTTTATTTACAATATTTGTAAAGCTAGGGTGACTTTGAGAGAAGTGTGAGGTTAGGACGTCCGTAAACCGGTTTAAACCCCCAGTGGTGTTTTTGCTGCTGACCGTGCCAAGGCGGTACTCTCTTTGTCACCCTTCCTTTTGTTTGCCTTGCGTCTTTGTGCTTGTGGTTTGTTCATGTTGTGGAACGTTTGTCCCTGTTTCTTGTGTGTCTTTTGGTGTTTTCTGTGTTCATTTCGTGTGTGTGTGTGCGTGTGCGTTTGGGTGTGTGGTTGTGTGTGTGTGTGTGTGTCATGCTGTCTATCGGTGTTTTGGTGGTGGTTGCGTCTTGCATGTGGCTTTGCCTGCTTGACTTTACTACTTTTCCATTGAGATGGCGGAGTGTCGCGTACCATTTTCATGTCACTGTGACCTTGACCTTGACCTTTGACCTTGATTTTACAAAAAGCTTGTCAGGAGCATATCTCCTATACCTTACCAGCTACGGATTCCAAATTTGGTGTGCGAGTTTATCTTGGAATGGCGGAGTGTCGCGTACCATTTCCAGATCACTGTGACCTTGACCTTTGACCTCGATTTTGAAACAAGCTTATACCTTACTAGCTACAAAAAGCTTGACCGGAGTATATCTCCTATACATTACCAGGTAAGGATTCCAAATTTGGTGTGTGAGTTCATCTTGGGATGGAGGAGTGTCGTGTACCATTTTCAGTTCACTGTGACCTTGACCTTTGACCGATTTAACAAAAAGCTTGTCCAGAGCATATCTCCTATACCTTACCGGATACGGATTCCAAATTTTGTGTGTGAGATCACCTTGAGATGGCGGAGTGTCGCGTACCTTTTTCAGGTCACTGTGACCTTGACCTTTGACCTCGATTTTACAAAAAGCTTGTCTGGAGCATATCTCCTATACAATGCCAGCTACGGATTCAAAATTTGGTGTTTGAGTTCTTCTTGGGATTGCGGAGTGTAGCGTACCATTTTCAGTTCACTGTGACCTTGATCTTTGACCG
Source organism: Azorinus chamasolen (assembly GCA_963576725.1). Classification (NCBI taxonomy): domain Eukaryota; kingdom Metazoa; phylum Mollusca; class Bivalvia; order Cardiida; family Solecurtidae; genus Azorinus; species Azorinus chamasolen. The sequence continues at coordinate 79,028,725 of OY755243.1, forward strand.
GTTTAACAAAAGGGTTGGCCGGAGCATATCTCCTATATCTTACCAGCTACGGATTCCAAATTTGGTGTGTGAGATGGAATAAGTGTGAGGTTGGGTGCCCATAAACCGATGACTTTTGTCGCTGACCGTTCCAAGGCGGTGCTTCGATTTTCCCCCTATTGTGTGTTTGTTTTGTCTTTGTGCGTCTCTTGTTGTTTTTATAGTGATGTACATTTGCTGTTTCCTTGTGTTGCTGTTCAGGCGACTGTTTGTTCTGTATGTGGTGTTTCCTGCATGACTCATTTTTGTACTTTTGAGATGGCGGAGTGTCGCGTACCATTTTCAGATCACCTTGACCTTGACCTTTGACCTCGATTTACAAAAAGATTTGTCAGGAGCATATCTCCTTACCAGCTACGGATTCCAGATTTGGTGTGTGAGTTCATCTTGGGATGCAGGAGTGTCGCGTACCATTTTCAGTACACTTTGACCATGACCTTGACCTTTGACCTCGATTTTACAAAAAGGTTGTCCAGAGAATATCACCTATACCTTACCAGCTACGGATTCCAAATTTAGTTTGTGAGTTCATCTTGGGATGGCGGAGAGTCGTGTACCATTTTCAGATCACTGACCTCGAGCTTGACCTTTGACCTCAATTTTACAGTCCGGATCATATCTCCTATACATTACCAGATACAAAAAGCATGTCCAGAGCATATCTCCTATACATTACCAGCTACGGATTCCAAATTTGGTGTGTGAGTTCATCTTGGGATGGCGGAGTGTGGCGTACCATTTTCAGGTCGATGTGCCCTTGACCTTTGACCTTGATTTTACTAAAGGCTTGTTCGGAGCATATTTCCTATACCTTAGCAGTTACAGATTCCAAATTTGTAATTTGTAAGTATTGGACAGGTATGCTTAGGCAAACAGTGTAGACCCAAATCAAACTACAGGTTCTACACTGTTTGCTACAACATTAGCATGAATCAGACATTATAAAGAGCTCTAAGTACATTTGTACATGGGTAGGCCATGCTGTTCAAATACTTGCAGTGTCAGAACTTTCAGATGAATTACAGCATTATAACAATATAGACCCATATCAGACAGCTCCTGTAGGAGCTACTGGGTCTTCATTGCTTGCTTACAACATTACCTAAATCAGATGCTATACATGCTTATGCAAAGAATGTAGATCCATATTAGGTAACTTCTGTTGCAGCTGTCTAAGAGCCAGTGTTACATGAAATTTTGACCATGCGTTTAGAATTGACTGAGGGTATGTTTTTAACGTTAAGGATCGACATAGGGTCTTTCTTAAACGTCAAGAATCAACTTAACAGTAACAATCAACACAGCATGTTTTATTAACATTGAAATTTGACTCTGTGTCCTTTTTTTTAAACGTTAAGAATTTACCCAGGATCTGTTTTTAACGTTGACAATCAACCCAGGATCATTTTTAACGCTGAGAATGACCTAGGGTCCCTTTTAACTAAGTTTAGACCATTGGCTCTTTTCTTAGCTATCATAATCGCCAAATGTTCTGTTTCTAATGTTAAGAACTGACTCCTGTGTCATTTTTAACAGCATCAAAATTTCATGTTACACCTGTATTACATTGTATTGTTTTTCCGCCAAAATGCATTTCGGTGTCAAACATTTTGGGGGCATTTGTCACCCGTGACGACTCTCTTGTTCACATTTTTGTTGTTCTGAAGAATAAACAGCCCTGAAATAGACTCGTTATTAAAGTCCCTGAGAGAGTACTTTGGCATCCCATCTTTATATAGACGAGATTTTATTTTAAACACTTCACTGGTAAATTGTAGCTGATAAGGATATTTCAGATAGGGAATGCACACAAGGTCACCTTTTCTGTATTTAAAGACGATTTGCTTTTTAATTTTCTTTTTTTTTCAGGTACATGTATGCAAAAATATCAAATTCGTTCTGTTTATTAACATAATTTGCTTTAGGTGTATTGTTTGTAGTAAAGTAATACACCCTGTTTTCATTCAAATATTTTTTTCAAATATATATGATTGAATTCAGACCCTTTATCTGTTCTGAGTTTTAAAGTATTTTTTCTGTAAACACAGCTTGGATTGATTGTAAGATAAATTTTGCAGTTTTGTCATAAGAGGCTTTTGTTATCAAAATGATATTCGCGTAGAATTTATTCTTTCTGTTGTTTATCCATTTTAAGACAGACTGACCAGCTGCTTGAGGTCAAGTTGTTTAACCGCAACTATTTGACCTGTCTATGTTTAATTTCCACCATGAATGAAATAGACGAGAAACAGATAACCCGCTCACTAGAGGGTGTACTAACAAAGTAAAAACACCCAGTTTGCAAAAATAGTGGATTTTAACTCTCCAGACCGCGCAAACCTTAAGTCTACTTTAATCCATATTGTATCGCCACACAGGGGACCTCGATGACATAGGGTTGATTTAAATTGCATGAGAAAATTGCGCGAGATCTGCTGTATGATACTAATATTGACCGCTTCAGCGCTCAGTTGCGTCAAATATTTTAAAATGACCGCGAAACCTATCATTAGTGGGGTCTTAGTAGATAAGCCGTTGCAGAGAATTTGGAGGGAAATCACATGGATGATAATACTGACCGCTTTTCCGCTCAATTGCGCCGGATATTTTTAAAATGACCGCGAAACTTATCATTAGAGGAGTCTTAGTAGATAAGCTGTTGCATGGCGGTAGAATTTTGGAGGGAACTCACCTGGATGATAGTACTAACCGCTTCTCCGTTCAATTGCGCCAAATATTTTTAAAATGACCGCGTGACCTATCTTAGTAGATAAGCCGTTGCAGAGAATTTGGAGGGAACTCACCTGGATGATAGTACTGATTGCTTTTCCGCTCAATTGCGCCGGATAATTTAAAATGACCGCGATACCCACGCAGGAACAATGATGAACTAATCCCATCACTGAGCCCACCTGGGAAGCGCGCAAAGGTAACAGGCGCGAGAAAATAGTATTTCTCTCGCGAGATTACCTCAGTGACCTTGATTAGGAACTGGAACCGCCAGAACCACCTCCACGGACCGTCATCTGTGGAGTGGAACCGCCGGAACCGCCTCCATGGACCGTCATCTGTGGAGTGGAACCGCCAGAACCGCCTCCTAGGACCGTCATTGGCTACTACTCTGTGGGTAGTCGCATTTCTTGAGCATATTGGTAGCCAAGCAAACGCTCTGCTAAAGTTCTATAAAAACGCTCAACAATCCCCTGGTCACGATGGATATCCACACGGCCTCGCCTCACTTTAACTTTATGCTCTGCAAGCACTTGACTGACCGCACCCATACACTCTCTCCCGGGATCTACTTGAAGAATTTTGGGCCAACGGAGAGGCCCGCGCTTGTAAATAAGTTTGAGGGCTGCGGCCACCTCTGTAGCTTCTTTTGTCGTTAGGGCCTCCGCAGCTTTATAGCGACTTGCCACGTCAACCACAGTAAGGGCGTATTTATAAGTTTTTCTACGGACTTTATCTTGAGGCAAAAATAGTCGATCAGCTTGATGGATATCATTCGGAACAGGAAGAGTTATCTGCCATATTGCCTGCTTCGTTAACCATGATCGGGCCTCATTTTCTGAGACCTTCGCGGCTTTAGCCAGAGGTTTTATAGCCGCCACCCCCTCCAATAACATCTCGGACTGTAGTAGATTCTTGTGAATTTTTCTCCATTGTATAATAATATCATTCCAAATGTTTAGTTGTGTTTATAAAACCGACTATAGAACAGTGTATTTATGTTAATGGCATCCACACTTTGACTTATGGGCATTACTTACTATAATACAAGTATAATACCTCCTTAATTTCTCTTAATATCTTATTTTTAGGGTGTTACCTGATCAATCTATTCAGTAGCCTAATATTATCCACACAAAATTTATTGAAGAATTTTGGATCCTTATCTGTTGCTGTTATTAATTCTTCCATTGCCTCTTTCTCAAATGTATGGTGGATACCATATTTATCAGAAAGATTTTTAAACTTCTGGATACAACACCACATTTTAAATCCTTTTTGTGTATGAATTTCACACACCATTATATTAGAGAAAAAATCAACGACGGTGGGAATTGAACCCGCACCGAATTTTTTTGCAAAATCCTCTCTACGTACATTTTAATTTTAATAACTATACTAGACCTTTTTTATAAATATTAATTATATACATATTGATTTATACCAATTCATTAAGTTGAAGTATTATTTTTCTAATTTTATAACGATTTATAACAATAACCTAACAAGCATATATTTTTCCATATCTAAAAAGAATCATTTTAATTTTTCAAATTATATTCATAAACATTTGGTGTGGGTATTTTACACTGTCTAATTCTTATATTTTTAACTGTCCTATTCCTTAAAACTGATCTACAATAAGTTAAAGTACAAAAATGTGGCAGATGATTTAAATAGATTGATAAATTACTTCCTGTTTAAAATATGTTACAGGGTTAATTTATTTCTTAAAAATGTAGTCTGCTGTTAGTGAACGATCAGCCCCACACAGTGGGGGTGTGGGACTGATTATGAAGTGGCGATAAAGTTTTATTATATTCTGTGTAACGCTTAAAAAGTTTTAAACGGGTTAATAGATATGCGTCGGGTGTGATGGTGCTTAAAAGTAAACAAATTTATATAGCGAGTTATAATTCTAATAGACTCATAAAACAAGAAATCCCATAGACCCTTAACTAGCCAATTTTATATTGTTATAGCGGTTAGTTTGAAGTATAGAGGTTTATAAGGGGTGGCCCAGAACCCCTAGTTGGTATACTACTTTATAAGCATGGATACAAATCAGAGTCTGCTGTTTGCTCATGAAATTATAATATATTTGACTCTACAGTTTCTACCAATATAAAACATTCCTATGATGTACATTTGCGATTATAAAATGCAGCTAATAAATATTCACGATGTCATTATCTCTTACATGAATATTCAATAGGGAAAGGGTTAAATAAAATATTGGACCTACCGTTAGATAAAACATAAGCGGCGATCGCAAATATACCAAAAAGCGACAATGTCCAGAATACTCTTTTCGGCGTCATTGTGACAACTGCCGCCTTTGAACATGGTTGTCACAACTTATAACATGTCAACAGATATTATCGACGAAAGCAATGCAATATAAATTGTACAGGTTAATCCAATCGATCACTGTAGACGAGAGCGACTGAAAACGCCACAGCACACTTGGACTCTGATATACAATATCTATTTAGGGTAATATTTTATTACTTGAAAGTCCCAAAATCCAGAAAGGGACCTTCAGTTACAGAATTAAGCGTCCTTATGACACAACTCATATTTCCCCGTCGTTTTGAAACTCGATCTGAACGTGTTAATACTACGGAGACACTGTCAACGGAACTCGGTTTGTAAAATAACTTCACCAGATCCATAAACACGTGTAACTAAACAGGAACAATAGCATAGGTTTGTCGAGTGTATACTTTATATGCCAAAAGTGACAGGTAAATGTTACCATGACGCCATGACACATTAGCGACATTCATGCCTTTAGCGACATGCACGAACTAGCTCACGGCAGTCACAAGCACAGCTCCCGGTCTCTCTCTTGTTTTTCTCTCGATGCTTTTTCTGTCTCTCTTTCTGTCTCTGTGTCTATGTCTGTGTTTGTATATGTATCTGATTCTCTCTCTCTGTCTCCGTCTCAGTCCCTGTCTCAATCTGACTACGTTAATGTATGTCTATTTGTCTGTGTATATGTGTGTCTGCATGTCTGTGTCTCTGTCTGTCTGTTTACCTGTCGGAGTCTGTATTTCTGTCTGTCTGTTGTCCGCCTGCCTGTCTGCCTGTCTGTGTTTGTTTATCTATCTATCTATCTATCTATATATCTATCTATCCATCTATCCATCCATCCATCCATCCATTCATCCATCCATCATTCATTCATTCATTCATCCATCCACCCACCCACCAATCCATCCATCCACCAACCCATCCATCCATCTATCTATCTATATATATATATATATATATATATATATATATCACGATCTTATTTTAAAGAATTTGGATTGCGTCCATCAGTTAACAAATGCAAAGAGCCCCGCTGTGGACTTTGAAGCTGCATAGTGGAAGGTTCTTCCTTATGTTTAAATAACAAAGTATTCCATGTAAAAGAAAATATGAACTGCACTGTTAGAAATGTAATGTACGTTCTCATTTGTAATGGATGCAGAGAATTTTATATTGGTCAGACTGGAGACAAATTACGCAACAGAAGGACAGTGCATGACTAACAAATCAGAGATCCATCAGCAAGACAAATACTGTTAAGTTCTCATTTAGACCAGTGTTGCAATATCAATCCTAAATTTTCCATTATTTCCATTTTACAAGTTTCACACCGATGATGTTTCAGCTAGGTTACTTATGGAAAAACATTTCATACGGGTATTTAACCCAAAATTCTAATGCAAAATTTTGCAACACGCATTCTGATTGGTCCACGTGACGACAAAATTTCAAGCATATAAACCACCGATATACTGTCGGAAAAATGAATATACTGTCGGAAACCCGAATCACTAGAAAATTTACTACGAAATATTCATACGCACATTCATAGTAAAATTGAATGAATGGGTATGAATGAACGAAGACACTGGCTGAATGAAATGTCAAATGTTTTCAATTTGCTTGTTTTTTTTCAACACACTTTATGGTTGTAGTCAATGTGAGTCTGGCGATTCTACTCAAATATCTATGGCAAAGTCCCACAAGTTGATCCTGAATCCATTTATTTCACATGTTGATCTAATTCACTGTCCTTGAACAAACGTTTCTCTTCCTCTATTCTGTTTTGATGTGTATGTGGCACCTGCACCCTGTAAATATAAGATTTAAGGTATATAACCATGTAGCTGTGAGCTTTATATACATGCTGAAACTATTTAAGAAGGACCTGGCAACACTTAAACATTACCAACCGATTACAGACAATGATCTGAAAACACTAAAAAACTCAGGTTTCCTCTCTGCCATAAATCACAAATATTTCCAAAGAAAAGAGGTTTGACATAACCTTGAATTTCGCTCTTCTTAGTATACATAGAAAACCTAAGATCTCTGACAAAAGTACAATTTATGATTCATGCAGGAAACATGTCCTGTAAATCTCTGAAAACATACCTGATGAAACTGCACCCGTGATCGAACCATTTCATTCAGTAACCCAAACGTTCAGTCGATTATGAAGAATCATATACACACCCAGGCCTGTTGGTGAGCGTGTGCTGAACGAAATGATGAAAACAATTTCTGTTGAGGCTTGTTTCGTCAAAAGTTTTAAAACACAAATCACTGTGTCCAAGAGACCGCAATCATGCACTAGCTGTTGGCCTATGCTGGTGTCAAAACCAGGGAAATAATGAAAAGGTCCGGTCGGTCATCAGAATGAAGCCAGTGTCCGAAGCTATAATGCCGACTCGTCCGACAATCAGAAGCGGCAGTATTCTTCAATTCTTCAAGGACAGTCCCATAATGAGAATTCGCCCCACCCACTCTAGACCACTAGAAAGGGACCTACCGTCAGAAATTCAAAGGACCATGACTTAACGGTTTTCATTTGTGAAAATCAAAGCATCAAGTGAAAACACCAGTTCTTGGTATATTAAATATAAGCACAATTGCTTGGTTCCGGGAGAACTATTTTCTATATGCGTAATGCGGAGATATGCGGTGTTTCATGACGTCATGTTATGACGACAGAGAGAAAATATCAAAGGACTTATGGTATTGTTTGTTTTTTACCATCTGGATCTATGCTTTCATTAGAATAGGGATAACCGTTGCGTATTTGAAGATTTGCAGCAGTATATCGGTGGTTTATATGTCGCAAATAATCGTTTTACATGCTCCGCTAACGCGTCGCATGTAAAACTAAATTTGCGACATATAAACCACCGATATGCTGCTGCAAATCTTCAAATACGCAACGGTTATCCCTAATTAAACAGAATTTGATAACGTCATTTGACGCCGTCTTTATGACGTCAAGACGTCATTACTGCGGCGTTACCAAGTAACGTCATTGCTATGTATTTGTTATTCCCCTGATGAGCAGTAGTGAAACCGGTAGGGAATAAAAATGTAAATCTTCACAAGTGGTGTCAGTTTATCTTTTCAATATATATATAAAGATGAACAGGTGCGCCCTGTATCTGCAGGATAAAAAGGAGAAAAAGGTATGAAGTTAGCATCACACACACATATTGATAACCAGTAACTTCAGACTGGTCAATGTACTCATGACAACTAGTAAAACATAAGTATGTACTGGATTATTTAGCGATTCAATCTATTTGATATTAGTTGGCACATGTCTACAGTGTCTGCAGACAGCTACACCCCTGACATATATTAAAGCTGCTCAAACTGTTTCCTGACGACACTGAGTAAGTTACTGGCGTACAAAAAAACTCATCTGGAAGTAAAAACGTTGGATCTACTGCCATGGGTTAGAGCAAAATCTGTAAAAGAGCGACAAAAGGTTTTTCTTTCCCAATACCCTGTTTTTGTTCAATGGAGCATTTTTTTTAATTTTGCGCCATTAATAGCTTGATTCATTATGAAGACGGATATGTTAAAAGACCACGTAGTGGCAGTTCTACTTTTGTTAGTTCTACTTTTAATAAAAACGATGCCCACATGTGGAAATTTTTTTAGAATTTTAATGGGACAGTAGCACCTGTCATAAGCAGCGTTTCATATATGAAAATACATGAGTCTTAAAACGCAGGTAGTTGCTTAATGCAGCTCAAATGTAAAGCAGAACATTCCTATATGAGCATTCTGCATTACGTTTGACCTGCATTAACGTACCACTGGCCATACAGACCCAGAATTAGACCTCTATTTAATGGCTTTACTGTAATATATTTGCAGATAGCAACTATTTGTTTTAGGTCGTGTACACACGGACAAACATTCTGACAAGAATGTTATTGAACTCAAACTGTTGAGAAGGTGTAACCCTAAAATATTGCGACAGGATGCACTGACAATAAATTTGTATCTGCTATTTCAACAATAGTAAACTCTGTATGTGTGTGTGTGTGTGTGCGTGCGTGCGTGCGTGCGTGCGTGCGTGCGTTTGCGCTACATACCGAGGTTCTTTGAACTTCCGAGGTACATTTTTCAATTACCTCGAAATGTTAACCCCGGAATGTCGTTGTATAGTTGAAACAACTATCCAAGCTAAATATTGACTGTACCTCGGAACATAACTGATGTGCATACGTGTGCGATGTGTGTGCTTGCACACAGTCATGTTTCATATCTGGGCGTGTCCACAAATTTTGTAGAGTATGCGCAGTTGTAAACGCTTCATCACACGCATGCGTGACTCAACCTTCACTTGCACTGCTCACTACGATAATACAGACTATTCCTAACAAATAGTCCAATTTATTGCAGGAAGAAATGAACTGCTTCGGTTGGTTATTCTCACGGTGTGCCGGTTCTCACGCGGAGCCGGTACTTTGATCCGGGTCTTATCAATTTCAGTGGATCACGTTGCCACCATGCATTTTTGGGAAATAGTTGAAATATCTGCAGAAAAAATGATTCTGTAAAAAGTTAAAAGGCTACGAGTCGCGCGACTAGACCGGTCATTTACAATAGCAAGGATCAGCAAGATGCCAACGAGTCTGTGGAAAATTCGCTATATGGCGAGATCGAGCGGGCTGGTAACCCGTTCTCGCAGATCCTGAATCGGTTGAATGTGTACATTAATTCGGCTAGATTTAATAAGTTTGCTTTGTCAGGGGATGCTTATCACCTAGCTGACAAATATTGCCTTGCGTCTACCACGGGAAACTGTTGTTAAAATGTGGAAAGGGGAAATGTACACTAGCGGTCACGTATTTTCTAACCGGTGAAAGGGTAAAATAATCCGGTATGGCGAGAATTGCGCAATACGATCGTGAATTACGATAACGTCCTTCATTACCCTTAAAAGGTCTTAATTAGGAATAAACCATCATATTATAAGTAATATATTTACTTATCCTAACACTGTTTAATGTAGACGTGCCGCCTAATGTATGCAAAGTGTTAGACTCGTTCCTTACATGTGAAATTGCACATCCGTAATATTCTTGCTTTGTAATATTTTATGTTTTATGTCTATAGTGGTAGTAGTAGTAATAGTTACAAGTATTAACTCAAATGAGTAATTGAGTATTGTCAGGTGACAAATAAAAAAATAAGTATACAAGTGTGTGCGTTCTACTACTAGTTTAATGGTACTGGCTGTCTGAGATCTAATACACAACTGATAAGGTAGGCTACTATCACAGAGGATTTGGGTAGTAAAGGTATCTATAGTCTGTTTCATATTCTAAGCAGAATACATTACAATCTCTACAGATGGTATCATATCTGTATACTTTGGGAGTATAAAAGAAAATAGTAATGATATAATATTCCCAGGGATGACAAAAAATCTACTCTTGATATAGATAAATAATGCAATGATTTTTTATGATAAAACTGAAGGTGCAATCAATATGAATTACCCGCCTCATTGTTGATCCGCACATAAGTAAAATTCTATGTAACCATTAATTAGTGATGCCGCAATGATCGAGTGGAATTCATTAATCATTGTTGGATGTGAAAATCGGCAAAAATCGACTATCGGTCCGGGAAATCGATGTCGCTAGTTGTTATTGTTGTTGTGTATGTTGTACATTATGAGTAACAACTAAGTACTAAGGACATATTTGAACAGTGATATCATACATCAATGAATATATTTCTGATTAATATTTCAACAACAAAGCAAAGTATTAAATAACATGATGTTTGTCTTAATAGCAAATGTTTCATGCCCATCTCTTACATAGTTAGGTATTAGCTTGTTACATCAAGCTATATATGCATGCATAGAATCTCTTAAAGTATTTTCGATTAATTATCAATTTTTAATCGATAATATACGTTCGATTCAGTTCGATAATCGATTATGATTTTGGTCCGATTCTCCATCCCTACAATTAATAACCAATGATAAATTCGCGTTAAAAATAATAAATAAAAATACACCATTTATTATGTCAATCCCACAAACTTCCGCAGGTTACTAAAAACATTGAACACCAACTTCAGATTGGATTGATAATTCCATATAGAGCCTTCCCAGAACAGAGGTTTGACTTGTACGCTAAATGAACCGGGCCTTATCATCTATCAACCACATTCATCAAATTTCAGATATTCGGGTAGGTTACGACAAGCAGTATCTCAAGCCCCGAACCAGGATTCACGTAGATCTTTGGAAAGCACCACCCCTAGTCAACTGCCAAACTATCCTAGTTGTAGTCCACATCTGGGGTGATAGATAACAAAACAGAAAGGTTATTTTTAAGTATGACAATCAAGCAGTAGTTGTTATAGCAATCAGCCAGACAAGCAAGTCCGAGGAAGCGTTGGTTATGGTACAATTTTCATTCTCTCCACGCTTAAAATTAAACATAATCTTCAGGGCTGAATATTGACAGGCTGGCAGTTTATCTCGTTTGCAGATGTCAAGATTTATGGGTCGAGCACATGAAGGTAATGCTGCTCCAGCTTCCAAACATCTTAATTAAGGGGTATCAGGCTTGCTAAAGGCTAGTGCATCACCCAACACTCAAGCCGTTAACTTTAAGGCACTAATTCGTAGTAAGAATTTATAATAAATTCCAGTCAGAGAATGGCCTCCGGAGTCTTGGCCAGTCCCAATATCACACTTTAAATATTTGACCCATTGATTGGGTCATTTCATCAACAGGGTTACTCTTCTAAATCTGCATCAAAATATATATCGGTCTGGCTTTGTATGCAGAATAAGTAACATGCTTAATCATGGTTTACACCTCCGATGCCAGAAACTGTTGGGAGGTAATTGTCGCACAAATCCTTCAAAACATCTGCATCTTCCAATCCTGTATGACACACTTGCTTATTAGGACAGGAGAGCTAGTTTTGACAGAGCCCAATAGACATTTACGAAACTGGTAATCAATTTGTCTCTGTCGTAGGAAAATTCACAGCACTTCGTGTACATCTTAGAAAATCCAAAATTAATCAGGTTCATGGGGTATGGAAAAAAAGTGTACCCTGCCACATCAGTTGCATGTCCGGTTAAAATTTTATTAAAGGCGCCAAGCCAGTCGTGCCTGACCATTTGCGGTGTATTAGGGATGGGTCCCCATTGGCTAGGTATCTATTTGATGTGGTTCTCATTATTGCCCTGCCCATTCCATCAACTACTTATAAGTCACACTCCTTTATTATAGGGGTAACCACCTGGCTTGCTAGGCACGGCACTCCTTATGATACAATAAAAGGAATGGGCAGATGATCTTTGAATGCCTTCAGGAGCTACGTTCGTATTTATGCACAACACTTACAAGATACGAGAAGCTTTATTTAGAGTCGGTTCTGTAAACATAATAACATTAGCTTTATAGCTATTTTCCGACAAACGGAGCAAATAAAAATAACAATTAATCAGTCAATAAAAGAACAACAAATATACCACATGCTGAACGTTTGAAGAATATTGAAGGTATAGTCTCAAGATTTGAAATGGATAATTTTATTTAGTGAAAAAATTGTAGTACGGGGAAAGATAAACACTTCACATTATTCTATTTGAACTGTTGATGTTTTTACAGACACGGATGTACATTTTTCTGGCATCTCAATCGACATGCATTACCTTTGTGCTAAGTTCAATTTCAGATGTTGGGTCCTAGGCAACTCCTTTATTGACCGATTAGAGAATACAGTTTCAAGGTATGAGCACGAACTTGGGCTGTGATGCAATTTCAAAGGTAAAATGGATTGGCAAAGGAGGCATGCTTTGGTCAGATTTGATCATCCACTTGGGTTTTACATTACTTATGACAATTTAAAGGTGTGAGCTTGTGAACAAATTGAGAGTTGACCTTTGAATTTATCGGAAACTACTTGTGCTTTTTCTGCATCACTACCATGGATCTTCTGAGGCAATACCAGTATTCCGTACAAGAAAATAGAGAAAAAGACGTAACATTTAAATAACTGTCTCCTGTCATTTTGTAACTTTTATGGGTGGCCATTTCATATAACATCAGATGTCGATTGTTTGTGATGCTCTTAAGTTTGAAAGAATTTTGTTGATAAGGTATATGGCGGAATTTTGGGGCGAACAAGTTCGTGTGGCGAAAAATTCCGTGGAAGCCCAGTTATTCATGAATGTTTTTGTCTGCTGCACTATATAGTTTGGGATTTGTGCTAGCTTGCGACCGATACACATGCTTGAGTCGACCATTCTGCTGAATATGTATGTACTGTTCGGTGGTTGGCTTGGCTTCTAAACCCTCTCACAAGTTTGTACTGTGTGAGTGGTGTAGGTTGGGTTTGAAGATCATGGTCTTCCTCCCCCAATGGCTGTTGGGGTTGTAGGGAGTGCGTGGTGGCTGCCACGCCTGTTTTGATCTTCAATGGTTATGAGACGAGTTAGTTGCAGCTAGCACAATGCATAGGTATTAGGTCTAAATGGGGTTTTCCGCCAGCGAACGCGACCAATCCGCCACACTGACTTTCCATGTAATCCACTTCTCAAATTAAATCGGGTATTTAATCTTAGCTTGTGTCTTGTGAGTTCATTTTGACCTATTTGCAATAATACAGACTATTCCTAACAAATAGTCCAATTTATTGCAGGAAGAAATTAACTGCTTCGGTTGGTTATTCTCATGGTGTGCCGGTTCTCACGCGGAGCCGGTACTTTGATCCGGGTCTTATCAATTTCAGTGGATCACGTTGCCATCATGCATTTTTGGGAAATACTTGAAATCCCACCCTCCCGCCCTGATTTGAGTGGTGTAAAGACATGTATATGTTTATACTTATAATTCTGCTCGTTGTGTTTTTCTTCTTTCAGATCTGTTTCTTATCGAGGACTTTGCTTCCATGGATCCGACACCAATACACGCACACTCCCTTCCTGGGATTTGTATTGGTTGAATTTGGCTTGCTTGGTTTTTCGACTCAGCTCGTGATCCATTGTTGCGTTTGCTGCGGAAAATTCCGTGGAAGCCCAGTTATTCATGAATGTTTTTGTCTGCTGCACTATATAGTTTGGGATTTGTGCTAGCTTGCGACCGATACACATGCTTGAGTCGACCATTCTGCTGAATATGTATGTACTGTTCGGTGGGTGGCTTGGCTTCTAAACCCTCTCACAAGTGTGTACTGTGTGAGTGGTGTAGGTTGGGTTTGAAGACCATGGTCTTCCTCCCCCAATGGCTGTTGGGGTTGTAGGGAGTGCGTGGTGGCTGCCACGCCTGTTTTGATCTTCAATGGTTATGAGTTGAGTTAGTTGCAGCTAGCACAATGCATAGGTATTAGGTCTAAATGGGGTTTTCCGCCAGCGAACGCGACCAATCCGCCACACTGACTTTCCATGTAATCCACTTCTCAAATTAAATCGGGTATTTAATCTTAGCTTGTGTCTTGTGAGTTCATTTTGACCTATTTGCAATAATACAGACTATTCCTAACAAATAGTCCAATTTATTGCAGGAAGAAATTAACTGCTTCGGTTGGTTATTCTCATGGTGTGCCGGTTCTCACGCGGAGCCGGTACTTTGATCCGGGTCTTATCAATTTCAGTGGATCACGTTGCCATCATGCATTTTTGGGAAATACTTGAAATCCCACCCTCCCGCCCTGATTTGAGTGGTGTAAAGACATGTATATGTTTATACTTATAATTCTGCTCGTTGTGTTTTTCTTCTTTCAGATCTGTTTCTTATCGAGGACTTTGCTTCCATGGATCCGACACCAATACACGCACACTCCCTTCCTGGGATTTGTATTGGTTGAATTTGGATTGCTTGGTTTTTCGACTCAGCTCGTGATCCATTGTTGCGTTTGCTGCGGAAAATTCCGTGGAAGCCCAGTTATTCATGAATGTTTTTGTCTGCTGCACTATATAGTTTGGGATTTGTGCTAGCTTGCGACCGATACACATGCTTGAGTCGACCATTCTGCTGAATATGTATGTACTGTTCGGTGGGTGGCTTGGCTTCTAAACCCTCTCACAAGTGTGTACTGTGTGAGTGGTGTAGGTTGGGTTTGAAGACCATGGTCTTCCTCCCCCAATGGCTGTTGGGGTTGTAGGGAGTGCGTGGTGGCTGCCACGCCTGTTTTGATCTTCAATGGTTATGAGACGAGTTAGTTGCAGCTAGCACAATGCATAGGTCTACATGGGGTTTTCCGCCAGCGAACGCGACCAATCCGCCACACTGACTTTCCATGTAATCCACTTCTCAAATTAAATTGGGTATTTAATCTTAGCTTGTTTCTTGTGAGTTCAATTTGACCTATTTGCAATAAATACTGTGCGAGGAGATTGCTTCCGAGTCCGAGTATCTGCAACATTGCACTGGGCGAAAACAATATTTATTTGGATAGTACGAGAATAGGTTTGTAGAGACATTGTTTTAATATAAAATTATTTTAATCACTCCTGAATCTTTAGCAGACAGCTGTTCTGGTTATCGTGCACTGGTGTTGGAGCAGAAGACAGGTATTTCGGTCATCGCGCATGCGCTCTATGCGTTTCTAGCAGAGGAGCCGCGAGATAAGCACATGTGTGTAATAGCCTATTGGCGCACTTTAAACCATGTTCTGGATAGTATTTTATACCCCTGTTTCTGCCTTTAGACGCCGGGTTGTTCGCAATCTTATTTGGACCCAAACTGTCTGCATAAATTTAAAACATTTATGCGTGGTACACTGAAATCTAAGGCGTCAAAAATGTTATTCAACTGACATATATCAAATGCTAAAATATTAAGCAAACGCATCGAAAATTTTGAGAGAACGCCAGTTTTACCAGTTTTCATGTTTATTTGCTCTCCTCAGCATACTACACACCGGCTTATAGGGGGTGTGTTTAACCCTTTCCCCGATATATATGTTGGTTTTTTCCGAGATGTTAATACCTACTGAATAGTCATGGCTAAAATGGTTATAATGTAATATGGAAGGTGGAACATTATTGCCTTATAAGAAACGAAAGATAGAGTTATTAAATTCCATTAGCAAACAGGGCAGACGCTGATCTCACAGCTCATATAGGAACTGTCTGGTCTGGATCTACTTGGTATGTAAATAAGTGCAAATGCGTTTATATGAAGGAATGGTAAAACGTATTTAGTTGATTCATTTCCGTGTGAGAATAATTGACGATATGAACAAAAGGGATATGACGGTCCCGTATCGCCCACGTGAGAAATGGCAAAACAATATAAATCTTTGTGGAAAACCTCTAGATAATGTTGGAAGCGTGCCAATATTGACCCTTTGTAGAGAATCTCTAGATGATATTCCGTGCAAAATATCAAAACTCTACGCCTTTCACTTTCGGAAGAAAAGCTTCCGATGTATTCCACGGGAAATATAGGCAATGATAGAAACTGTAAAATCATATCTATATTATTTCATCAGCTGTAAAATCATATCTATATTATTTCATCAGCAGACAGAGCAGACCCTGATCAGGCAGCTCCAACGTCGGATCTGGGTCTAGTCTGTCTTCACGGGAACAGGAATGCGTATTTATGGAGTAAATGGTTAAGTGAGTTTAAGTAATTTTAAGCGATATTATTTCTTCCACGACAGTCAATGTCAGATTCAGCTCTAACTGTTTTAAAACTGTGGCGTAATGAACAACTTAGCCTCTATACGTTTCTACATGTTTATTTCTTCTAATCGTGATTTCTTAATAACATACATGACTATGTCTCTCCAACTCTCTTCCCTCATTCTTCTCTGGTCAACTCCCTACAGTTATATACCCAATGCCTTGTAATGTCTAGCCATATATGACAGCTGTACTATCTCATGTGTATTCTTGACATATTGATAAATATATACATGTATACTCTACATGTATCATACAGTCCATAACCATTTAACCTTTAGCCCGTAACATAAGTGTTATGTTACAAAAACAAAACAGCAGATGCTGATCAGACATTTCATGTAAAACGGTTCTATCATGGGTTTTTTAAAAGACAGTGCAAAAGCTATGCAGACAATTAAAAACGGGAGCTATCTGCATAACTTTCGTTTTGCATAAAGTCTAACTTGGTGAGGATAGGACAATTGTGAGATTGGGATCCCTATAGCTTTGGTTTAAACTCGGAGGCATTTTGCTACTGACTGTTCCAAGGCGCTACTCCTATCTTTACAATAATTGCATTCAATTTTTGTGTAATTTATAATATTGAAATTGTGCTAACTTCATTTGCCATTTTCATGTGCACTTGGGGGTAATCCTGAGTTTATATATGCAGACTGCCTGTATCGACAGTATATTTTCTTATTTTGATCAACACTGGTCTGATCCCTTTTCATAATGCCTTTTGTATTCCATGCAGTTTTTTATATTCAGTCAGATGTCTGAGGATTGTATAATAGCTGTTCAATAAATAATAGTTACACTAAACTACTGTTTTAAAGATGTCCTACACGCATCCTTTCAGGTCAATTGTGTCAACAGCTAACTGTACGGTTTGAAACTAAGTTAAGGTACAAAATGGGTCATGCAGGAAACTGCATGTTATATAAAAGTACAAAAATGAGTCATGCAGGAAACACCACATACAGAACAAACAGTCGCCCGAACAGCAACATGTTTAAACTGCAAACAGACTTAAGAGCTTTGTGAAAAGCATTGCGTAATCATGCATAAAACTGAAAACGAATCAATCATCGGTGATTTACGATTTATGCCCGCCATTGTCCAGAAATTGTCGTAGAAATTAATTATGCACAAACGTAGAGGCCGAGCATGTAATCGAATGTAAAGAATTCTGACAGCGTCTAAGTCGAGATGCCTTCAGTAAGTTTAAGTCATTTTTAATTTGCCGACCGTTTCTGACAATTTCCGTGAAAATATCCGCGTGGTTTCGTCGTTTACATTTAACCCCCGATTTTAAAGGATTTTGTCATTTTAAAATAAAGGGGTCGATCTCATTTTGTTCATCAATTCTATTTGTTTATGCAATTTGGTACATATTTATGCTGTTGAAAAATAAGCGTAGGCTATATTTGATATACGTATATATTTATAGATGTATCACTTTACACACTTCGATCGTATCAACATATAGTGCCTGTTTCAAGTGGTTTCTTTTTCAAATATTGAAATTAAAGACTTTTATACGCAGGTCACTGACACATTTATATTTGCAACTTAGGGTAAATAATAGCAAGAAACCTGTACAGCGGCAGAGAGCAGCTGAATCGTGCCGTGTTGGTGTATAT
Source organism: Azorinus chamasolen (assembly GCA_963576725.1). Classification (NCBI taxonomy): domain Eukaryota; kingdom Metazoa; phylum Mollusca; class Bivalvia; order Cardiida; family Solecurtidae; genus Azorinus; species Azorinus chamasolen. Next base: position 79,047,109 of record OY755243.1, read on the forward strand.
CAGAGTGGATTTGAAACCAGGTGCATTAATCATTATATTGGTCAGTAAATAAGATTGAATATCGCAAGATTTATATCCTAGTCGCTCTTATAATCGATGAACAATCTATTGAACGAGAACCGGCACCGTAGTTAGGTTTCAATATTGTGATAATACAAAATGATTAAGTTCAGTTGTGAATTTGTTTGATTGGCATCAAGTAACAATTACAGTGTTCTGTTTTCGTTATCCAGATGCTAATGTTGACTATTTTGCAGTCGATTTTAAATATTTGAGTCTGTATATTGCAGGATATGGCGTGTTCAAGACAAAAGAGTTTGAAACGGGGAAATATATTCTTAATACAAACGGATACTATCAAGTAATCAAGAGGCAAGATTACGAAAGAGGCAATATGACAACGCAGAAAAAGTGAGCGTCATGTACTACTTCAGATAAAAAGACAAGATACTATGGTAAGAACGGATTGTTTTTACTGTACACAGCACAATCCTTCCTCAGTTTATACGATAAAGGCAAATCGCAGACACGTAAAGGGTTGCAGTAGAAAGTGTCTTCTGATCAAAGGTTAACGATATTTGATGTATAGAAACACTCAAGTGTTTAACTAGTGTTAACAGTCGTTTTGCCGAAACTGTAGGAAAATAAGTTTAAAAGTTGATTTGCTTCAACTACGCTTATACTAGATGACTTGTCAAAAGCATAACACGTAAGACGAGTGATTAATTCAAATATAATATACGAGGGGTGTTCCAAATATAATGTCACTTGCATCGGTGCTCATATAGCGGAAGTGCTTTTGTTCATTTTAATTTGCTCTGCCCTTCAAAATACTCTCCGCCAGCCAGAATACACCTTTTTAGCCGGTCAATCCATTTTTGGAAGCATTTTTCATACTCTTCAATGGGGACACCCATCAGACACTGATAAACAGCAGATCCAATGGCATTTCTCGAATTGTATCTCCTTCCAGATAAATGATATTTAAGTTTTGGAAAGAGAAAATAGTCGCAGGGGGCCAAGTCTGGCAAATACGGAGGGTGCGGAAGGACGGTAACCTTCTCTGACTCCAAAAAGTCAGTCACAATACGTGCCTTGTGAGCGGGTGCATTATCATGCAAAAGTCGGAAATACTTAAGTCCTGTTTTGGGGCGGCTACTTTTGTAGTAGTTCTTCAATTTTCTCAGAACAACGTTTTTATAGAACTTGCCTGTGACCGTTCTGCCTTTTGGCACCGGGATTTGAATAGCTGGACCCTTATTAGTGAAAAAAATAGCATACAAAACCTTCTTTACCGTTCGTATTCGTTTGGCAATACTTGGGCGTCTGGCATTTTTAGTGGCCCATATTCGGTTGGAAACCTTCCGTTTTGGTTCAAAATAATACACACAGGTCTCATCACCAGTGACTATATTATCAAAAGCCTTTTTACTATATTTTGGGTACATTTTGATAAGTTTTTTTGCCATTGTTACACGCGTCTTCTTTTGCTCATCCGTTAACAAATGGGGTATCCATCTTGCATTTATCTTTCTAACTTTTAGGTGTTTCTTCAAAATTGCATGAACTCTTGCTAACGACAAGTTTGTCATTCGAGCCAATTGTCTTACGGTGAATCGAGCATCAGTTTTGAGGATATTTCGGATTTTTTCTATGTTACCTTTGGTCGTAGTTGTTGCAGGACGACCTGGGCGAGCAGCATCTTTCAGTTGCTGCTGCCCAGCACTAAATTTAGCTACCCACCTACAAACAGTCCTGTGGGACATTTGGCCCTCCCCATAAATGTCACACACATCGCGGTGAATATCTACAGCTTTTATGCCGAGTAATGACCTACCTTTTATATAGGCCCTAATTTCAAGAACATTTTCAGCTCGTTTTCCTGTCATTTTGTGTATAGTCTAACGAATAGGCTATGAAACGATGTACACTGTACCGAGGCAAGTGAACGTGTGGACGAGATATTTACCTGTGTCACGAGCCAGTGATCACTCAATCGACACGAGGTGGTTTTGTGCATGAATTGCACGATTTCCGCGAAATAAAGCACAGATGACATTATTTATGGAACACCCCTCGTATACTGAATAGCTTTTTTGTTCTGGATTGGCGTCCTTCCTTGATGTACCGCATTTGTCTCTACAAACCTATTGCTATAAAAAGAAGTGTTGCAAATATCGTTTTCATGCAAATATGCATGTTGGTAAACATGTGTTGACAACATTTGTACTGCAGAATGTTAGGAAATGAAAATAGTGGTTCATTGTTACCTCGGAACGTTCACGATTTAACACCCAGTTAGTTAGCCTTCCCAGATGAAATGTTTTATTCCACCGTTTGCAGATTAGAGGTTCTATGGCGATGTAGAAAAAATAATTTGCACTGATTAGGTAGAGAATAGCTATTTTGTTTGAAACATTTTAGATGTGATATGACAATTTAGAAACAATTTTCAAAAGTCATGTTTGTAAACTGAAAATTGGTATTGTAGTTTAAATGAGTGTAAGTATAAAGGCGTTGCCTACGACTGTATTCCTAAACATACTTAAGTATAGCTCAGTCTTCTACTTAGTTAAGGATAATTTTTAACCGGTCAGCGTTTAGATAGCTTACAACTGTGTTTCATAGGACATTTTTATAACCATAAACCTTCAGTAACTGATGTTTGATGCTTGTAAATCATAATGTTTGCACCGCATCTGTGTATGTGTGTGTATAAAAGTACAAAAATGAGTCATGCAGGAAACACCACATACAGAACAAACACTCGCCCGAACAGCAACACAGGGAAACAGCAAATGTACATTACTAAAAAAAACAACAAGAGACGCACAAAGACAAAACAAACATACAATAGGAGGAAGATGGAAGTACCGCCTTGGAACGGTCAGTGACAAAAGTCACTGGGGGGTTAAACCGGTTTATGGGCGCCCAACCTCACACTTATTCCATCCCCACCCTAAAAGACAAACAGTGTAAATAAACGTATCCCCTCTCCGACTAATCTACAACAACCGCGACGGCAAATACAATGGTAAAGTGCATGTATAACGAAAACACATTTAATTGAACATACTGTATCCACCTATCGCTAGTGTACTCAATGATTGAGCTGCAAACAGAGTAACTGTAGAAAAGTAATAAAGGGTACGACAAAAATGAAATAGTACAAATATCCGACGTTCTCCTTCCATTTCTGGATTTAAGAGGTCGCCTTCATAGAGTACTAAACCTTTCTTGTCGGCGTACATGCAAAGAGGCCAGCGTGATTGCCAACTGTAAAAGGGTTCACAACCAAACATGCAGTATGTTGTAGTACTACAGGATCATATCCCTTTTTAATGAATTGTTTAACACATTTGATGAACAAAGTGAGAAAATGGGTATGTCCAATAATTTTACGAAGTTTGTAAATCACATCACCATAAAATTCAGGATGTGAAATACCGTGTCGCAGAAGCACCTTGAGATTACATTGGTACTTGCCAATAAGCGAGAGATTTCGATAGTATAATTTAGAGAAAGTTTTTCTTAGTTTATGGTATCTATATCCTTGCTTAAGCAGTTTTTCAGTTAAAATGAGATTTCGACTGTTAAAATCGTCAATAGATGAACATGCTCTAGCAAAACGAATGAGTTGAGATATATAAATCTACCTCAGAACGTCTATATATAGTTAAGATGGTATGTTTATTATATACGTACCTCAGACAGGTTTTAATGGATATTTAAATGCAGTCTTTGAGTGACCTGTTTCGTCCTGTTTGTTTTCGAGCAACTTAATCCCTGACTCCAACTTTTGAACTAGATGAAATAGAAACTGCATGTTAGTGTACACACCAATCTGTTCCAGCTTTATCTATTTAGTGGGATTAGGTCAAAGTCAACGTCACCTTTTAAGATCAATGTTTGTGTACACATGCATTTTAAGGATGCATTTATTGAGTGGTTTAAGGTGTAGGTCAATATCACTCTCAAAAGGTAAAACACAAAATCTGTATAATTACATGTATAATTATAACGCAGACTGTTATAAAAGAATTGTAAGCATAAATCGTTTTTAAGCAAATATGCATGTTTTTATATTTATGCTAACAACATTTGTACTGAAGAATGTTAAGAAATGAAATTAGTAATTGTGGTTCATTGTTTCCTCGGAATGTTCATGATATAACACGCAGCTAGTTAGCCTTCCTAGAACGTGCCCGATTCTCACCGTAGGCATATTGGATGTTCTTTTGTGATGTAGAGAAAATAATCTGCACTGATTATGTAGAGAAAAACTGTTTTGTTTCAAACAGTTTAGATGAGAAACGACAGTAAAGAAACAATTTTTAACCGAGAAATTTCACTAGCTGATGTTTTACCCTTGTACCTCATAATGTTTGCAAAGCATCTGTGTATGTGTGAGTGCATAAAATGTACCTCAGAACGTCTGTGTATAGTATTGATGGTATGAGTATTTATTACGTACCTCAGACAGAGGTAATAAATGCCTTACTATGCATTTTCAATCGGAGACGACCCAGACCAGACTAGTTTGGTAGGAACCGTAAGGTCAGTGTGTATTCTGTTTGCTGCAGATTTATTCTTTGTGCTTTATATTTTGCTGTAAAGGCTGTTTCTATTTAGTGACATCAGGTAAATGACAAATACACCCTTCAAGATCAAAGATAGTGTACAAATGCAGTTTTAACAAATGCATCTATTGAGTGGGTCGAAATCACTCTTTGTAAAAAAAGATTAATGTTTGAAAAAACAGAATAATGTTGGCTTTTGCTTTTTAGCTTATACAGAGGCTTAATTTTTGTTGCGCCCATGATTCGCAAGGAGTTGCATCATTTGAGTGCGGTCAGGCCAATGCCATGTCTAACAGTCAAACCTTATCTTCCAAGGTAAATAAAACTCTTTAGCATTTTATTATTTAGATCAATGAAAAAGTAGTAAAGTCAAGCAGGAAAAGCCACACACAAAACGCCACTATCACCAAAACACCTACAGAAAGCATAGCAATTTATACTCATACACACATACAGTAGAATGTCACATACAAGACGCAATCACCACCAACATATCAATAGACAGCATGTCACCCACACACAACCAAACGCACGCAAACACACGAGAAGAACACAGAAAACACCAACAAATACACGAGCACCAGAGACAAACATGAACAAAACACAAGCACAAAGACACAAGGCAAACAAAAGTAAGGGTGACAAAGAGAGAACCGCCTTGGCACGGTCAGTAGCAAAATCACCACTGGGGGTTTAAACCGGTTTACGGACGTCCTATCCTCACACTTATCTCAAAGTCACCCTAGCTAAACAAACATTGTAAATAAAGGTATCCCCGCCGGACTTCCCCACAACATAGAAGACAGTAATCACAGTACAAAATGTAAAACATAGCATAACAACTGTGAAAGTCCGTCAAATATGTACTCAATGACTTTGCTGAAGACAGAGCAACTGCAGGGAAGCCGTTAAGGGCACAACAGAGAAACGGTAATACATGACTCTGGTAAGCTCATCCCATTTCTGGGTTTAAGAGTATACCATCATAGAGTACTACCCTCGGCCTGTCATCGTGCAATCAAAGAGGAAAGCGTAGCGACCGACTGTAAAGGGGTCGATAACCAAACATGCAGTTTGTTGCAATATAATAGGGTCATAACCTTTCTTCCTAAAAGTTTTAACCTAAACGTTCTTTGTTAAATTGCATGTTGTTCAATTTGAGTTTGTACAGCAAAATATTAAGAAATGAAAATAGTAACTGTGGTTCATTGTTACCGGAATGTTCATGATATAACACACAGTTAGTTAGCCTTCCCAGAATGTGAACGATTCTCACGGTAGGCAGGTTGGATGTTCTATTGTGATGTAGAGAAATTAATTTGCACTGATTATGTAGAGAAAAAACTATTTTGTTTCAAATATTTTAGATGAGATACGATCGCATAGAAACACTGTTCAAAAGTCGTGTTTCTATTCTGAAAATTGGTAATGTAATTTATATGATTGTAAGTATAAAGGCGTTGGCATTTGAGCTTTCGTATCTATTAAGAGTGTAAGAATATGACATTTGATTCTTTTCATTGAGTTAACTTCGGTAACAGATGTTTGACGCTTGCATCTCATAATGTTTGAACGTGTGTGTTCATAAATGTACATCAGAACGTCTGTCTATAGTATTGATGGCATGTGTTTTTATAACGTACATCAGACACAGCTTTTAAATTGATCACTTATTTGTATGTTAACCTTTTCGTCCATGAATACTTTGCAATCTGAGAGGACCCAGACCAGACTGGTTCGGTAGGAACTCTCAGTTCAGGATCTACCATGTTTGCATAAGATATATGTTTTGTTCTTTATATTTAGTATTCTTATTCACATTAAAACATCTGCATTTCGGTGTTCTGTTTTGTCCTATTTTTGTTTTGACAGCAACGTTAACCTTGGCTCCAACTTGGCGCCAATAATGTTGGCTTCTGCTTTTGAGCTATATACAGAACCTTAATTGTCCTCATGCATCTCAAAGAGTTGCATCATTTGAGTGAGGTCAGGATAATGCCATGTCTTAAACGAGTCTGCAAGTTACACTTTTTGTGTTGCAAGTTTTGCTTTCGGGGGATCACCACCCTTCAGAATTTAAAGTAATACGTTATCTTTCGAGGAAAATAAGCATTTTGTTATTTAAATCATACCTAACTTTTCTTTGTGAAATTGTTATTTATACAGATGCTGACTGTCTTACAGCAACTATACAAGTATTGCAACCAGTCGAAGAAAATACATGTCCATTATGAAAAGAATATTCTGCAGATTCTCACAAAGGTAAAATCCGTATAATTACTTGTATAATTGTAATGCAAATTATTATAACAGTACTGTTTGCAAATATCGTTTTCATGCAAATATGCATGCTGTTAAATTTGTGTTGACAATATTTGCACTGCAGAATATTTAGAAATGAAAATAGTAACTGTGGTTCATTGTTACCTCGGAATGTTCATATATAACACACAGGCAGCCTTCCCAGAATGTGTTCTTTTCTCACCGTAGGCATATTGGTATGCTATGGTGATCAATGTTTGCCAAACAACAGAATAATGTTGGTTTTTGCTTTTTAGCTGTATGTTCAATTTTTCGTGTGCTCATGCATCTCAAAGAGTTGCACCAATGGAGTGAAGTCAGGTCAATGCCATGTCTAAAGGTATAACGTTATCTTTGGAGGTAAATAAAACAGTCTAACATTTTGTTATTTAAATCAAACCTACAACGTTTTTGTTAAATTGTTATTTATACAGATGCTGGCAGTCTTACAGCAACTATACAAGTATTGCAACCAGTCGCTTGTTTACCTCTTACGTTTATTTTCAAATCATGTCATTTTAGACATCGTTATGCATGTTGTGGAGTTGTCTGGAGGGGGGATTTTATTTACATTTTGACTTTGGTGAAAGTGGGATAAGGACGAGGTTGGGTACCCGTAAATCAGGTTTAAGTCCCCCAGTAGCTTGTTTAAGTCCCCCAGTAGCTTTGGTTACTGGCCGTTCCAAGGCGGTACTCCTGCTTTCAGCCTATGGTCAAATTTGTTGTTTAATATGCTTAATGTTTAATGTTTTTCGTCTTGATATGCGTCCTGTTATGTTTTGTCTTGTGGCTTTACCGTTTCTTGTTTGATGGTGTTTGGTGCGGTGTCATTTCGTGTGTGGCTCTCCCTGTTCGACTATTTTTTCCATATTGAAGCCAGCCGATGAACATTGTGGTTCATTATCATAATGATACTCTGCAGCTTCCCTCAAAGAGAAACAACAAATCTGTATAATGTCTTGTATAATTGTAAGGCAGATTATTATAAAAGAAGTGTTTGCAAATATGATTTTCATGCAAATATGCATGTTGGTAAATTTAGGTTGACATCATTTTTACTACAGAATGTTAAGAAATAAAAATAGTTGTTCAATGTTACCTCATGATATAACACAGTTATTTAGCATTCCCAGATCAAGTGCTCGATTCCACCGTATGCAGATTTGATGTTATATGCTGATGTTGAGAAAATATGATATGCACTGATTATGTAGGGAAAAACTATTTTGTTTGAAACATTTTAGATGAGATATGACTTTAGGACGTCCGAGGTTAAAACGTCCGTAAACCGGTTTAAACCCCCAGTGGTGATTTTGCTACTGACCGTGTCAAGGCGGTATTCTCTTTGTCACCCTTACTTTTGTTTGTCTTGTGTCTTTGTGCTTGTGTTTTGTTCATGTTTATCTCTGGTGCTCGTGTATTTGTTGGTATTTTCTGTGTTCTCGTGTGTTTGCGTGTGTTTGGTTGTGTGTGTGTGACATGCTGTCTATTGATGTGTTGTATGTGACTTTCTACTGTATGTGTGTATGAGTATTAATTGCTTTGCTTTCTGCAGGTGTTTTGGTGATAGTGGCGTTTTGTGTGTGGTTTTTCCTGCTTGACTTTACTACCTTTTCAATGACAATTTAGAAACAATTTTCAAAAGTCGTGTTATATTCTGAAAATTTGTATTGCGGTTTAAATGATTGTAAGTATGAAAGCGTTGGAATTTGATAATTCGTATGTATTCAGAGTGTAGGAAAACACATTTCATTAGAGTAAGTCTTTTCATTGAGTGATTTTCACCTGCCTAAGACTGTATTCCTAAAACTACTTAAGTATAGCTCAGTCTACTAGCTAAACATAATTTTGAAAAGACCTGTGTTTATATATCATATAACTCTGTTTCACAGGACATTATTACAACGTATAACCATAAAATGTCAGTAACTGGTGTTTGACTGTTGTACCTCATAATGTTTGCACCGCATCTGTGTATGTGTGTGCATAAATCTACCTCAGAACGTCTGCGTATAGTATTGATGGTATGTGTATTGTATGTTAACCCTTTCCTCCAATAATACGCCTAACTACGTCGTTGCAATCGGAGAAGACCCAGAACGTCAATGTATAGTATAGATGGTATGTGTATTTATATACGTACCTCAGACAGAGGTTTTAACACATATTTAAATGCTGACCTGTTTTGTCCCATTCGTTTTATATCAGCAACATTAACCTTGGCTCAAACTTTTGAAATAAATGAAATGAAAACTGCTTAATAGTGTACACACGCATTTGTCCAAGTTTTATCTATTAAGTGGGATTGAGTCGGGGTCAACGTCAAAACGATATTGTTTTTGTACAAATGCAGTTTTTGAAGCTGCATATATTGAGTGGGTTAAGGTCTAGGTCAAAATCACACTCGAAAGGTAACACACACTTTTGTATAATTACATGTATAATTGTAACGCAGATTGTTATAAAAGAAGTGTTAGCATATATCGTTTTCATGCAAACATGCAGTTGTGTTGACTACATTTGTACTGCAGAATGTTAAGAAATGATAATAGTAACTGTGGTTACCTCGGAATGTTCATGATGTAACACACATTTAGTTAGCCTTCCTAGAATGTGAATGGTTCTCACCGTAGGAAGATTGGATGAGAAAATAATCTGCACTGATTATGCGGAGAAAAACTATTTTGTTTCAAACATGTTAGACGAGAAACGACAGTATAGAAACAATTGTAACCGTACAACTTCAATAACTGATGTTTGACCCGTGTACCTCATAATGTTTACACAACATATGTGTATGTATGTGCATAAATGTACCTCAAAACGGTTATGTATAATATTGATGGTATATGTATTTATTACGTACCTCAGACAGAGGTCACATAATATTTGTATGTTAACCCATTCCTTCTTGAATATGCCTTAGTAGGCATTTGCAATTGAAGAAGACCCTGACTGTTTCGGTAGGAATCATTGACTCTGTTTGTTGAATATATATGCGCTGTGCTTTATATTTTGTTTTCTCATGCATATTTACATGCTGCCTGTGAGTGATCTTTTCTGAACTGCTTGTTTTCTGTCAACAACTTTAACCTTGGTTCAACATTTCGAACTAGATGAAATAGAAACTTCATGTTAGTATATACATGCATCTGTTAAAGCTGTATCTATTTAGTGGGATACGGTCAATGTCACAATAACTCTTTGTGATAAAAGATCAATGTTTGCATAAACAGAATAATGTTGGCTTTTTCTTTTTAGCTATATACAGAGGCTTAATTGTTAATATGCTCATGCATCTCAAAGAGTTACATCATTTGAGTGAGGTCAGGTCAATGCCATATCTTAAGTAAAACGCTATCTTTGGGGGAAAATTAAACTGTCTAGTATTTTGTTATGTAAAACAAACCTAAAACTACTCTGTTAAGTTGCTATGCGTTAGATGCTGACAGTCTTACAGCAACTATACAAATATTCTGAAAATAGGTGATCTTTCGAAAGCAAACGTAGAAATACAAAAAAGAGAAAATTGCAGATTCGGTTTTATTGAGTAGTAATTAAAAGTGCAACACTACTCGCACCCCTAGCAGCGGCTTTACCATACTTTAGTATTGAAGCCAGCCGAAGAACATTCAGGTTCATTATCAAAAGGACATTCTGCAGATCCTCACAAAGGTAAACAATAAACTGTAAAATTACTTGTATAATTGCAAGGCAGATTTCTATAAAATAAGTTTTCGAAAATATCGTTTTCATGCAAATATGCATGTTGCTAAATTTATGTTGACAACATTTGCTATGCAGAATGTTAAGAAATGAAAAATAGTGGTTCATTGTTACCTCGGAACGTTCATGATATAAAACACAGTTAGCCTTCCCAGATAAAGTGTGCGACTCCAACCGTAGGCACATTGGATGTTTTTGCGATCTTGAAAAAATAATCTGCACTGATTATGTAGAGAAAAACTATTTAGCTTCGAACATTTTAGATGAGATATGACAATTTAGAAATAATTTTCAAAAAGCATAAAGCATAAATTTGAACCGGCCAGTGTTTAGATATCTTATAACTGTGTTTCATAGGACATTATTCCAATGTATAGCCATTTAAACTTCAGGAACTGATGTTTAACGTTTGTACCTCATAATGTTTGCACTGCATCTGTGTATTTGTGTGTGCAAAGATCTACCTCAGAACGTCTGTGTATAGAATTGATGGTATGTGTATTTATAACGTACCTCAGACAGAGGTTTTAAATCGATCACAGACTATTTGTATGTTAACCCTTTCTTCTATGCATACGCCTTACTAGGCCATTGCAGTCAGATCAATGTCTACTCTGTTTGCTTAAGATATATGTTTTGTGTTTTATATTTTGTATTCTTATGCATATTAAAATGAATGCTGTATTTGAGTGACATTTTTGTCCTTTTTCAGCGGCTAGCTGTCTACATGTATTTTCATTCTTGTTCTAGTTTTCCACCAATCAGAAAATATGTTACATTGTAATTTGTACATGACCTACTAGTATTTAGGAGTACACTGTATTTTCATTAGTTAATACATTGACTGGCATACAGCCTTTTTATAATGCCTCTACACATGGCCAAACTATGTAAAATCCAGATATACAGTCTGCTAACGTTTCGAAATTCCTGGGATCATATTAAATTGGGATTTAAAGAATTTAGACAAACGAAATTGTTATGTGTTGAAAATTTAACAATTGTTGTTAATAGTAACTGGTGATAGATCTAATATAACTAGAAGTCATAAACTTCAACAGTATGAAACAGTATGAGTATAATGTAGCAAGAAACAATATGTAGACAAAATATAAACAACAGGATCAGTATTAATTATCTTCAAATACTGTTTTATAAAGTTATTTGTCTGAATGTAGTAAAATATTTGTTTATTACAAATGTAAACAGATCCATGAATTTGAAGTCACGGGTGCTGGAGAAATCGCCTAGTGAAGAAATTAGGAGATGGGAGATTTCGCCTAGAACGCAATTATATAGTGATTGTAGTTCGTATGGTACAGGTAGTGATAATTTGACAGACCTATAAAGAACGTTTGTAACAAGAATAAATTGTCCTGTTGTCTTGTTTAATAGATCAAGATGACCCAGATTGGACGATCAGTGCAGCCCCTGATCACCACCTGGAATTCGACTGCCCATTAAATTACAGGGTTGAGAATTATATACCGATTATTAGCAGAAAATGAAAATGTCATATGCACGGAACAAGTTATAATATGAGTCTTACTTCTTGTTAGATGATCTGAATCCAATAAATGTTCGAAAAGCAATATTAGTTTGTACAAAGTGTCGGTTACCACAGTAATAAGTAAAATTAATATTTTCGGCAAATAACCGATCCACGGTACGGCACTTTTTTGGAAATGGCTAATTCCACAGACAATTTATATATACATGTATTTATACAGAAAGACAGAATAATAGCTGCAAAGGAACATCCATGTCTAGTGTTACAATCTTCCATCTAGTGATTTAGGTCGGATGTCTGACTTCAGACAGTGAACAGGTACAATATAGCCCACCTTAAGCAATAGCTAAAACATTAGCTTATTATAATCTAGCAGATTGACAAATTCACAAATTCACGAATGATGATAGAATCAGTCTATTTTGTGTAGCAGCGGTGCAACAGCTGGAATGATACAACAAACATATACGAGCGTATAGCCTATGCACCTGAGTAAAACGAGCTTGTTTACCACCAATAGCATTTGGAACGGGATGAAAATACAATAAATACCGACACCAATCATAGGCGGGGCTTGTGAAATTAAACACGCATGCTACATTACAACCTTTATTGTGCCAAACAATAAATGACTTATGAAGTTTAAAATCCTGATCAGAACCACTGAAATCATTATGTCAGTTATATCAAATCAATGTTCACATGTCCTATAAGTCTCTTTAAATATCAACAGAACAAATATCTTTCATAAAGTCCACAGATACCAGTATTATGACGAGACCAAAGCGTTAAGCTGGATAATGAAAACATACATGCTTTATTAGTTTTGAATTATTGACCAACTAAAAGTATGCATACTTCAAAGGTTCAAAGGTCTACAACATGATAGTATCACGTTGCCTGGCAACATCTGGATGTTAGATGCAACGAAACGTGCAATGCAATGGGTCTGCTCTGTTTGCTTATGGTGTAATATAGAACTGATTCTACAGCTTCTTCCTGAACCAACATGAGAGAGATAGATAGAGAGAGTGAGAGAGTATATTAGAGTAGTGGCAATTATAGTATTAATTACTTTCCCCAACCACAGCAACGGGGCTCTGGTTGTTGGCTCACTGTGATATGAAGCTACTTACTGAAAGATATTGCTACGGCTCTATCGCCTTGGGGTTTGGATCGTGGAAGTAGGTTGAGGTTGCTAACTTTATATTGTTTTAAGATATATGTAGATTCAGTTAATGATGTCACTAATGATGATACACAAGTCGATTAATGCGTTGATCTAGGCTAGGTAAATACCGTTCTTTAAGTAATTACAGACTCTGCACAAACAAAAACTAAATTCTATATGCTTTAAAGTGTATTCAATTTCTTATCTTCATATCAATATAAATATAGGCGTTTTCATGTACATTTTATAATAGGTAAACTGAAGAACCAATAAGATATTTAAAAAAAAACACTTTGACATTGTAAAGTGTAATAGTGATTTCCTATAGAAAAGTAACTTGAAATATTTCAATAATTGCTTCTTCTACTCCAAGTCATTTCCATTGCATACATCTCTGCTAGTATAATAACAAGCAACCCTTCATAGATCTAGTTCCCTGTACTAATACAATCTCTAAACGTTTAAATTAATATGGCGGAGATTTAATACTATTATTGTCAATATTTTAATGCCGTTGAATATCTTTTTTAAAATATATTTCTTGTTGTTTCTGTCATCAACTTTAACCTTGGCTCCAACTTTTGAAATAGATGAAATAGAACTTTCATGTTAGTCCACACGTGGATCTGTTAAGGCTGTATCTATCTAGAGAGATCAGGTCAAGGGCAACGACACCTTTCACGATCAAAATTATTGTTCAAATTCAGTTTTAAAGATGAAACTATAGAGTGGGTTAGTGTCTAGGTCGAAATTACTCTTTGTGATTAATATTTGCAAAAAGATAATAATGTTAGCTTTTGCTTTTTAGCTATATACAGGGCCTTAAGTTTGACGTGCTCATGCATTTCAATGAGTTGCATCATTTGAGTAAGGCCAGGCCAATGCCATGTCTTAAAGTCAAACGTTATCGTCCGAGGTAAAATAAAACTGTTTAGCATTTAATTTTTTAAATCAAACCTAGACTCTCTTTGTGAAATTGTTATTTATACAGATACTGACAATCAAAAGGAAATTCTGCAGATTCTCACAAAGTTAAAACACAAATCTGTATAATTATATGTATAATTATAACGCAGATTATTATAAAAGAAGTGTTTGCAAATACCGTTTTCATGCAAATATACATGTTGTTAAATTTGTGTTGACAACATTTGTACTGCATAATGTTAAGAATTGAAAATAGTAACTGTGGTTTATTTTTACCTCGGAATGTTCATGATATAACACACAGCTAGTTAGCCTTCCCAGAATGTGTTCGATACTCACCGTTTGCAGATTGGATGTTCTATGCTGATATAGAGAACATAATCTGCACCGATTATTCGGAGAAAAATTATGTTGTTTCAAATATCTAATATGAGATAGGACAGTATAGAAACAATTTCCAAAAGTCGTGCTTGTATTCTGAAACTTGGTAATATAGTTTAAATTATTGTAAGTATAAAGGCGTTGGCAATATGAGAGTTCGTACATATTAGGAGTGTAAGAATATAACATTTCATTTAGATTAATTATTTCATTCAGTGATGTTCATCTGTCTAAGACTGTATTCCTACAACTAATTACGTATATCTCAGTCTACTTAGCTAAGCATACGTTTGAACCGACCAGTGTTTATATATTTTATAACTGTGTTTCATAGAACATACTTATAACCGTAAAACATCAGTAACTGATGTTTGACGCTTGTATCTCATAATGTTTGTACAACATCTGTGTATATGTTTGTGCATAGATGTACATCAGAACGTCTGTGTATAGTATTGATGATATGTGTATCTATAACGTAGCTTAGACAAAGGTTTTAAATTGATGACGTAATATTTGTATATCAACCCTTTCCTAAATAAATACGCCTTCCTATGCCTTTGCAATCGGAGAAAACTAGACCAGACTGGTTCGGAAGGAACTGTCAGTTCAGGGTTTACCATGTTTGCATAAGAATGTGTTTTGGGTTTTAAATTGAATATTCTTATGCATATTAAAACAGCTGCATTTCGATGGTCTAACTTTGTCCTGTTCGTTTTCTGTCAGCAACTTTAACCTTGGTTCCAACTTTTGAACTAGTTGAAATAGAAACTTCATGTTAGTGTAAATATGCATTTGTTAAAGCTGTATCATTTTAGTGGGATCAGGTCAAGGACAAATGCACCCTTCAAGATCAAAGTTAGTGTACAAATGCAGTTTTTAAAGATGTATCTATTGGGTGGACTCAGGTCTAGGTCAAAATCAGTCTGTGTGATAAATGATCAATATTTGCAAAACCAGAATGTTGGCTTGTGCTTTTTAGCTATATACAGAGCTTTAATGTTTGTTCTCCTCATGCATCTCAAAGAGAAGCTTCGTTTGACTGAGGTCAGGCCAGTACAATGTCTTAAAGTAAAATCGTTATCTTTCGAGGTAAATTATTTGTTTGTTATTTAAATCAAATCTAACTTTTCTTTGTGAACTTGTTATTTATAAGATGCTGACAATCTTACAGCAACTATACAAGTGTTGCAACCAGTCGAAGAAAATTAAGGTTCATTGTCAAAAGGATATTCTGCAGATTCTCACAAAGGTAATACACAATTCTGTGTAAATACATGTTTAATTGTAAGGCAGATTGTTATAATTGAAGTGTTTGCAAATATAATTCTCATGCAAATATGCATGTTGTTAATTTTATGTTGACAACATTTGCACTGCAGAATGTTAAGAAATGAAAATAGTAAGTGTGGTTCATTGTTACATCGGAAAGTTCATGATATAACACACAGTCAGTTAGCCTTCTAGAATGTGATCGATTCTCACCGTAGGCAGATTGACATGTTATGGTGATCAGTGTTTGCAAAAGCAGAATAATGTTGACTTGTTTTAGCTGTATAAAGAGGGCCAATGTTTAGTGTGCTCATGTATCTCAAAGAGTTGTATCAGTTGAGTGCGGTCAGGTCAGTGTCATTTCTAAAAGTAAAAGGTTATCTTTCGAGGTAAATAAAAGTATATCGTTTTGGTATTTAAAGCAACCCTACAAATTGTTATTTATACATATGACAGTCTTACAGCAACTATACAATTGGAAATGTAGTAAAGTCAAGCAGGCAGTCTTAAAGCCAGCCTAAGAACATTCAGGTTCATTATCATTATCAAAATGACACTCGGCAGATTCTCACAAAGGTAAACAATAATTCTGTAAGGCAGAATGCTATAAAAGAAGTGTTTTCAAATATCGTTTTCATGCAAAATTGTATGTTGCTAAATTTGTGTTGACAACATAATTGATGCAGAATGTTAAGAAATGGAAATAGTGGTTCATTGTTACCTCGGAACGTCCATGATATAACACACAGTTATTTAGCATTTCCATATAAGGTGATCGATTCTCACCGTATGCAGATTAAATGTTCTCTGGCGATGTAGTGAAAATAATCTGCACTGATTATGTAGAGAAAAACTATTTGTTTCAAAAATAAAAATAAAATGAGAAGTGACACTTAAGAAACAATTTGTTTGCGTCGTGTTTGCATTCTGAAAATTGGTATTGTAGTTTAATTAGTTAATTACCTCAGAACGTCTATCTATAGTATAGATTGTATGTGTATTTATAAACGTACCCCAGGCAGAGGTTTTAATGGATATTTAAATGCTGCCTTTGGTTGAACTGTTTTGTCCCGTTTGTTTTCTATCAGCAGCTTTAACCTTGGCTACGATGTTTGAACTAGATAAAATAGAAACCTCATGTTAGTGTACAGATGCATCTGTTCCATCTTTACCTTTTAATGGGATTAGGTCAAGGTCACCTTTCAATATCAAAATTAGTGTGCAAATGCAGTATTTGAAGGTGCATCTATCGAGTGGGTTAAGGTCTAGGTCAAAACCATTCTCAAAAGGTAAAACACAAATCTGTATAATTACATGTGGATTGTAATAACGCAGATTGTTATAAAAGAAGTGTTGGCATATAGAGGATATTTGTTATATTCGGTGGAAGATCGAAATTTATTTCATCGAGTGAACATCAGACGGTATATTTTCTCGAGTAGCGAAGTCAGGAGTGAAAATATTACTGTCTGGTGTTCACGAAAATAACAAATATTCTATTTATTTCATGTTTTTATTCAACTGTATAATACTTTTTTCCAACGGTTTTATGACCTAACGAAATCGAAAGTACAATTCGCTCCCCGTGGGGAGCCCTAGTGATAGACCGTACTTCACATGTCGCTTCATGACAGAAAATGTAGTTCTATATAATCGTCTAAGAAAATGTCCATAAAAATATATTTTCTAAAAGTACAAAAATGAGTCATGCAGGAAACACCACATACAGAACAAACAGTCGCCCGAACAGCAACACAAGGAAACAGCAAATGTACATAACTATAAAAACAACAAGAGACGCACAAAGACAAAACAAACATACAATAGGAGGAAGATGGAAGTACCGCCTTGGAACGGTCAGTAACAAAAGTCACTGGGGGTTAAACCGGTTTATGGGCGCCCAACCTCACACTTATTCCATCCCCACCCTAAAAGACAAACAGTGTAAATAAACGTATCCCCTCTCCGACTAATCTACACCAACCGCGACGGCAAATACAGTGGTAAAGTACATGTATAACGAAAAAATTTAAGTGAACATACTGTGTCCACCTATCGCTAGTGTACTCAATGACTGAACTGCAAACAGATTAACTGTAGAAAAGTAATAAAGGGTACGACAAAAATGAAATAGTACAGATATCCGACGTTCTCCTTCCATTTCTGGATTTAAGAGGTCGCCTTCATAGAGTACTAAACCTTTCTTGTCGGCACACATGCAAAGAGGCCAGCGTGATTGCCAACTGTAAAAGGGTTTACAACCAAACATGCAGTATGTTGTAGTATTACAGGATCATATCCCTTTTTAATGAATTGTTTAACATATTTGATGAACAAAGTGAGAAAATGGGTATGTCCAATAATTTTACGAAGTTTGTAAATCACAATGATTAACACAAAGGAGTTATATTGACTTCTTTTTGTATATATGATAACAAAACTAAAAGAAAACTTTGTTGGTATTACTGCGTGTCATTTTGACGACACAAATCATATGTATTACTGTCGTGTCCGGCAATCTTGCGCATCCCGTCATCTTGCGTACTAGTATATTTGGTCGTTAGTTTACGATCATGGATGAAAATTTCAACAAACTGAATAATTCGGACTTACTCTGAACTCAACTGAACTACTCCAGCAATGTAATTTAAATTCTCCTTACGTCTAACGGTATAAACTTGTTCAATTTCCATCTCGGCTAAAACTTAGAAATCCCATTTGGTCTAAACAACAAAAAAAGATATATTTTGGGATAATTACCTCATACTCCTACAAACTGTCACGTAGTGACCTTTAACCTCTTGATTTGGATCCAATATCTTGGTTTGGATCCAAATATAATATAGACACAGTATAGTAATTAAACATAAACCAGGAAATAGAGTCAGGTCACTTGGTTAGGTTACCTGCTTTGCTTGACAATTATATAGCTTCCGGGTATATTGCTATGGCGACTGTCCTGAAATGTTAGATTGAATCAGACTTTCTTCTAAAAACAGGAAATGTCTGTCACCGGGCTTAGGGAGATATATACTGTCAAAAAGTGGACATTGGGAGCTCAGTTGAGGAGTTCAGTTAAAGAGTCAGTCTAGATTAGATCAGTTGGGCAGATTAGATCTAGAAATGCATTATGGGAGTTAGGGACTGCAAGGTACGTGGCAGGCATATGCCAGTATCGACTCAGAAACGAATAGGGGCAGTCATATTAGAGAACTTTAACTATGTGTTGCTGTATTAGAATTTATGAAATATGTTGTATTAAAAATATCTGAGACTGAAAATGTGTTGTAAATGAAGCCCAGAACGCGACAAAACTAATAGTTAAAAAGAAAAAGTTTTAGAAAAAATACACAGTTTAACTTCGATATCTCGAACTTCAAGGGAATATACAATTACTTCGAGATAACGGAAGTTCGAGTTATCGGATTTCTAATCTAAGCTTAATGCAGGTCTGAATCAATGTTGAAAGCTCCTATGAGAGCTTTCATCATTACTTCAGACCTGCATTAAGCTGTCACACGTGTTTCTAGATATGTGTAGCGATACCTTTTATAGTAATTCTGTATTGCAACTACTGGAAGGACTGATTCTTTGTTCGCGTTAACCCGAGGTTCGAGTTATCCGAGTTCGAAATATCGAAGTTAAACTGTATATTTTTTATAGGAAAGTTAAGTTCAAAGAGATATTTAATAGTTTTCTTGCCTAATTTTGGTATTAATATATTGAAATTTGATTTTTAGTGAAATGTATTATATAGTTCATAGTGTCAAAATAAAGACCCAATCACAGAGTCTTCTCTTTATCTGGATCTACACTATTGACATAGCACATCTGTAAATTTTGGTAACTCCCATTTCGTCTACTTCCCATTCCGTCTTCTATTTTGGTATTTGTTCCAATTTCGTCTACTCTTAATTTTACACCCTTTCCCATTTTGTCTACTGCTTATATTTTTCATGTCTACTGCTTATAAGTTTATGTCTTTGATCAATATTATACCATCTTCACATCAGGCAAACTTCATGCATATTTTAGGACTTTTTAATATCAAGTTATGTTTTTTTTGGTTTATCTTGACCCAAACTAATGATCTGGATCAAAACCCCAAACAATTTTTTAAGATTAAAAATTCTGAAGGGAGGTGATCCCCTGTGAGCAAAAATTGCAACACAAAAAGAGAAAATTGCAGACACGGTTACTTTAATTTTATGCAAGCAAAAATGCATTTTTTTTAAAAAAAAAACCACTTCAGCCAATCAAGGAAAACAATCATCATCTAGACTTTTATTCTGGGTCCAAACCCAACTGATGTAAGTCATGGTAATGTTTTAGAAAACTGTGAAAACATGATTATGCAATGGCCCAACTGATATAAGTCATGGTAATTCTTAAGAAAACATGATTATGCATTTGCCCCCTAACAATGATAGGTGTCAAAAATACTACTGCGGATAAAGCCCAAAAAAGCATCTTAACTATAGAAAAATTTATAACAAGATGTGTTTGTGAAACACTATGCCCCCTCGATATGATATTTGACCCTGAATGGTGACATTGATCTTGACATGTCACCCCTCAAACTGTGCAGCTTCATGGGGTACACATGCATACCAAATATCAAGTCTGTATCTCTACTGGTTCAAAAGTTATGGCCAATGTTAAAGTTGGTGACCTTTGACCATAAAAGATGACCTTGACCTTGACATGTCACCCCTCAAACTGTGCGGCTTCATGAGATACACATGCATACCAGTATCAATGCTGTATATCTACTGGTTCAAACGTTATGGACAACGTTAATGTTGGTGACCTTTGACCTTCAAAGAAAACCTTGACCTTGACATGTCACCCCTCAAACTGTGCAGCCAAATCAGAAACACATGTATACCAACTATCAAGTCTTTATCTCTACTGGTTCAAAAGTTATGGCCAATGTTAAAGTCGGTGACCTTTGACCCTGAAAGATGACCTTGACCTTGAAATGTCACCCCAAACTGTGCAGCTTCATGAGATACACATGCATACCAAATGTTAAGTCTGTATCTACAGGTTCAAAAGTTATGGCCAATGTTACAGTCGGTGACCTTTGACCCTATAAGATTACCTTTACCTTGACATGTTGCCCCTTAAACTGTGCAGCTTCATGAGATACACATGCATACCAAATATCAAGACTCTACCTCTACTGTTCAAAAGTTATGGCCAATTTGAAGTTGGTGACCTTTGACCCTGAAGGATGACCTTGACATTTCAATCCTCAAACTGTGCAGCTCATGAGATACATACCACAAGTATGCCACATATCAAGTCTCTATTTGTACTGGTTCAAAAGGTATGGCCAATGTTAAAGTCAGTGATTTGACCCATATGTTTGACCTTTGACCTTTAATGATGACCTTGACCTTGACATGTCACCCCTCAAAATTTGCGGCCTTATGCGTTTCATATGCATGCCAAATATCATGTCTCTATATGTACTGGCTCAAAAGTTATGACCAATGTTGAAGTTACAGACAAACAGACAAGTTGACCTTTGACCCTGTAGAATGACATTTGCCTTGACATGTCACCCCTCAAAATGTGCAGCTTCATGAGATACACAAGCATGCCAAATATCAAGTCTCTATCTGTACTGGTTCAAAAGTTATGGCCAATGTTAAAGTCAGTGATTTGACCCATGTGTTTGACCTCTGACCTTTAAGGATCACCTTGACCTTGACATGTTACCCCTCAAAATATGCGGCTTAATGAGATACATATGCATGCCAAATATCAAGTCACTAGCTGTACTGGCTCAAACGTTATGACCAATGTTAAAGTTACAGACAAAGAAACAGACAATTTGACCTTTGAACCTGAAGGATGACCTTGACCTTGACACGCCACCCTTCAGAATGTGTAGCTTCATGAGATACACAAGCATGCCAAATATCAAGTCTCTATCTCTACTGGTCCAAAAGTTATAGCCAATGTTAAAGTCGGTGATTTGACCCATATATTTGACCTCTGACCATGAAGGATGACCTTAACCTTGACATGTTACCCCTCAAAATGTACGGCTTTATGAGATACATATGCATACCAAATATCAAGTCTCTATCTGTACTGGCTCAAAAGTTATGACCAACGTTAAAGTTGCTGACAAACAAACAGACAAACAGACAAACAAACAGACAGGGCAGAAACAATATGCCCCCCAGATCTGATCGGGGGGGGGGGGCATAAAAATTGATGAAAACACATTAAAAAGTCCTAAAATGTCTGAATCTTATATGATATTAATGAACTAACTGAATAAATATAACTTAATTATAACAGTAGACGAAATGGGAACAGGGTAAAATTTTAGAGTAGACGAAATGGGAATGAATTACAGTAGATGAAATGGGATGTAGACGAAATGGCAATAAACTTAACTTTTATTGAAGACTTGTACAGATGAAAAAATCAAGATTATTTAAATAAGGTTAACATCTTTGTTTAAATATACATCATAAAGTGGTCATTTCATGACTCAGTAATCTGGATCTGGATCCTAAATATTTGTATGCCGGATAAGCTATTTTCCTTATAAAACTATAGTACAATATATCACATTCACACCTCGTTAAGTGTCAGTATCTACTCAATTAGCAGCTGTTTGGAAGTTAAGAAAAGGAATTAGTTAATTTATGCCTTTTTTGTATACAATGTGGTTCACCTAATGAATATTCATTAATTGTCATTGAGCAAATATGTTAGAACCTGATCAGATGGCTTTTGTTTTAGAATCTGTATGATCTGGATCTATTATGTTTGTAAAAAGATATAAGAAATGTCCTCCTTGTGGTAATACAATTCATGCTTAATACCGTTGTTTATATTCCTATATAGTGTCCCAAGTCTTATGTTATCACTCTATTAATTTGGAATTACAAACCAAAGAGGAGCTCTTATACTGATATAAAAATATAGCATGAATTGTGAATAAATTATACATTTTCATATTGAGGTCCAAAAACATGTCCAAATATTTGGAGTATAATGATTAATTAACAAAAAAGTAATGATTAATTAACAAAAAAAAGTAATGTGAAAAATAGTGAGGGGCTTTTGTAAACCTTGACACTTTTTGTGAGGGACTTTTGCATGAGGGGCTTTTGTAGTGGGGGCTTTTGTAGGAGGAGCTTTTGTAGTGAGGGGCCTTTGAGTGTACCCCTTTAGACAATATTGGAAATGTATCTGAAAGGTGTGAAATACCCTTTTGACGAAACGGGATTTTTTGTCTAAACTTAAAAGTTTATACAATAGATGAAATGTGTTTAGACGAAATAGGAGTAAACCATGTATGAGTACATTAGTCACCCAGAACAAACCTGTTTTGTCTTTTCAAATAAATCATTGCTTACATCCTAGCAATTCGTTCTCCCCATTCGAAAAGCGTGTTTTAATTATGAAAGTGATATGATAGGGATTTAAAAATAGTCAGTGATTTGACCCATGTGTTTGACCTCTGACCTTTAAGGATCACCTTGACCTTGACATGTTACCCTCAAAATATGCGGCTTTATGAGATACATATGCATGCCAAATATCAAGTCACTAGCTGTACTGGCTCAAACGTTATGACCAATGTTAAAGTTACAGACAAAGAAACAGACAATTTGACCTTTGAACCTGAAGGATGACCTTGACCTTGACACGTCACCCTTCAGAATGTGTAGCTTCATGAGATACACAAGCATGCCAAATATCAAGTCTCTATCTCTACTGGTCCAAAAGTTATAGCCAATGTTAAAGTCGGTGATTTGACCCATATATTTGACCTCTGACCATGAAGGATGACCTTAACCTTGACATGTTACCCCTCAAAATGTACGGCTTTATTAGATACATATGCTTACCAAATATCAAGTCTCTATCTGTACTGGCTCAAAAGTTATGACCAACGTTAAAGTTGCTGACAAACAAACAGACAAACAAACAGACAGGGCAGAAACAATATGCCCCCCCCCCGATCTGATCTGGGGGGCATAAAAATTGATGACAACACATTAAAAAGTCCTAAAATGTCTGAATCTTATATGAGTACATTAGTCACCCAGAACAAACCTGTTTTGTCTTTCCAAATAAATCATTACTTACATCCTAGCAATTCGTTCTCCCCATTCGAAAAGCGTGTTTTAATTATGAAAGTGATATGATAGGGATTTAAAAAATGAAAAATTACTTTACATATATATAGTTATAACTATATATAGTGCATAACTTTTTCGCAATGTATTTCCGTCGGTTTACGGACATTTGCCCCCCGGACACTTGCCTCACCGGACCTTTGCCCCCCTATATGAGCATGGGCGGACATTTGCCCCCCCCCCCCTGGTATTTTAGCTTGGGCGGACATTTGCCTCCCCCCCCCCCTGACAGAAGCCCCCTATTAGACTTGGGCGAATATTTGTCCCCCCCTAGCTGTTTAGCTTGGGTGGACATTTGCCCCCCCCCCCCCTCCCTGTTTATTTTCTCATATTACGGACCTTTGGTCATTCTTATTCAATTTTTGCATCATCAGCATCCCTAATGGAAAAGTAGTAAAGTAAAGCAGGCAAAGCCACATACAAGACGCAACCACCACCAAAACACCGATAGACAGCATGACACACATACACACCCAACCACACACCCAAACGCACACTCACGCACGAGATGAACAAAGAAAACACCAACAGACACACAAGAACCAGAGACAAACATTCCACACATGAACAAAATAACAAGCACAAAGACGCAAGGCAAACAAAAGGAAGGGTGACAAAGAGAGTACCGCCTTGGCAAGGTCAGTAGCAAAAACACCACTGGGGGGTTTAAACCGGTTTACGGACGTCCTAACCTCACACTTCTCTCAAAGTCACCCTAGCTTTACAAATAGTGTAAATAAAGGTATCCCCGCTGGACTTACCCACAACATAGACGACGGTGAACACAGGACAACATGTAAAACATAGCATAATAACTGTGACAATCCGTCAAATATGTACTCAATGACTTTGCTGAAGTCAGAGCACCTGCAGGTAAGCCGTTAAGGGCACGACAGGGAAAAAGTAATACATGAGTCTTGTAAGCTCCTCCTGTATCCAAGTTTAAGAGTATATCATCATAGAGTACTACCCTCGGCCTGTCATCGCGCAAGCAAAGAGGGAAGCGTAGCTACCGACTGTAAAAGGGTCGATAGCCAAACATACAGTGCGTTGCAATATAATAGGATCATAACCTTTCTTTTTAAATGTTTTAATGCGTTTAATAAACAAATCATGAAAATGGATATGACCCCGAATTTTGTAGATAACATCCCCATAAAAGTCTGGTTAAGAAATGCCTTGTTGCAGTAACGTCCGTAGATTGCAATTATATTTACTAATGAGTGGTAAATTTCGATAATAAAATTTAGAAAAAGTTTTCCGAAGTTTGTGATATCTGTAACCTTGCTTTAAAAGTTTATCAGTTATAACTAAATTATGTCTGTTAAAATCTTCAAGCAAAGAACAGGCTCGGGCAAACCGAATAAGTTGAGAAAAACAATATCGGTCTGTGTAAATATATTATATAAAAGAAAGGTAAGAAATCTACAAACATCAACAGGAAGTTGGGCATTTAAAACAACAAAGTGTTTATATATAAAAATAACCTTCAAATAGCGACTAATCATGCATGGGGTTTCCAAAGCTTTTTACAAATGAGTTAAATAGAGGCCTCTATTTGCCTTTTTTGCAATGATTTGATGTGTGTAAATGCCTCAGTATTTGATTCGGCAGCCATTTGCAAAAATTGTAAACACTGAACAGGAAGAACGTCATAAAAACATCATTCCCCAGGATTATAGCTAGGTCAGAGGTTATATGCCAGGCTAAAGGTGTATGCAGCAGAACGTGACCTTTCACTTATTGAAACAATGTGACAGCCATTATGTTGTTTTAACACAGCAAGTGTTAATTGGATTAAGTTTGTGAAAATTTGTACACTTACGCAACTCATTTACTGTCAAATGTCGGCTTAGCTTTTATGATAAATACTTGTTTGAAAATTTCGAATTTTGCCGTCTTGATTTATCCGACATAATCTTCCACAATAAATAAAACAAGATCTAGATCTGGAGGTAACATACATGTGTTTGTTATTTGAATAAAATTACCGATTTAACAACAAAAAGTAATTTACATAATTTGGATCTAAGCAATTATTAATTAGAGCAATTTCTAATGAACCTCAATGGACGTTCTCTTGATTTTCGGAGATCGAGTCTCGGGGGGCAAATGTCCGCCCAAGCTAAACCACTAGGGGGTAAATGTCCGCCCAAGCTAAAGCACCAGGGGGGCAAAGGTCCGCCCATGCTCAAATAGGGGGGGGGGGGGGGGTAAAGGTCCGGGGGGCAAGTATCCCGGGGGGGCAAATGTCCTAGCTGTAAAAGCCTATTCACACTTTTGCAAATGGAGTAGTCCGAGTCTACAGTGGTTTTAAATGCCAGTACTTTTTCCCGCATTCAAAAATTTGTACAATACAACCATTTGTTTTGAATACATGAAAATAAATTGTGTTAGTTGGATACTTTATTATAATTTTATTTACCCAGTCTAATTATTGCTAATTCACGACCCTAATTCACTAACTAGACCTAGGAAAGGAGTAACTATCAAAAGTGCTAGATGGTCAGTAAATCCCAGCAGGGGACAAGGGTCTCCAATATCCAAAGTTGACAGTGATCACACAACTGCCATCAATCACACACTCTCTTATCAATTATTACGTAACACGAATTATCTTCTACTTAAACTCGACAGACATACCAAACTATGTGCCAATTACCTAAAGTTATGATTTGTTAGATTCCCGAAAAAATAGAAGAAAACTATATTTTGACTAATTAGATCTATGCCTTAGCACAATTGAATCTCAACGATTGAGATAAAGTGAATTCTAGATCTAAAGATAGTTTATCTTGATTTGATCTAATTCTATTCAAAAACTATTTTACCAAATTTGCAACGGACCCCTATACTGTACAGTAGCCAGAAAGACATTTTACAACACATGAATGAACGCCATGATACTGTATATATTCATGTTATAAACATATCTTATCTAGATCTTACCAAATTAAAAGGAGTAGTGGAAGATCTAGATCTTATCAAAATAATAGAATCAGTCAAATTTTAAACACTGATCATAAAACGTTCGATCACCGAAAGAAAAATGCAAGATTTGTTCTTTGGCAATCGAGACGAAAATGTAATCGAGACGAAAACCGGAAGTCACCCAATGTGCGAAGGATTATGGGAAACTGGAATAAGGCGAATTTCTACTGTACTTACCACGCAAACACTCAGGTAGATTATCTAGAAATGCTACCATTGCGCATGTTTTGCGCCACTGCCTAACACCCGGCACACTAACTGGCGAATGGGTATTACTTGACCTATTGATCGTCCGCTATTATCTTGTTCAAATTAATTAAAAACATTTTCCTAAAATACTATATCTAATAATCCCTGAGCTACTGTGATATACACATTTGAATACTAATATCTATGTGCTGTTTTCCCTATCCAATTTAAATTCTATTTGCCAGATTTGTTACATCATGTAGATCTATGCCGTTTTCCACCATTTTCTTCTTTTGTTTGTTTATTTTCTTTTTATTTGCTTTTCCTATGTATTATCTTTTGTATTTGTTTTGGAAAGTGCTTATGTATCCCATTAGTTGGGACTTTGCTTAACTGAAATAAAACTTGAAACTTGAAATAAACTGGGTCAGCTCCTGACTGGATGAAGTCAATCCGTTGCCCCACTTTTAGGCCCCACTTATTTCTGGAGTTCCACAGGGCTCTGTACCCTGCCACCACTGATTTCTCGTCTACACTAACCCCCGATTTGCAAATTTGTTTCGTGCACAGAAGACTCTCTGGTGCCTTCCTGGACAACATGCAATTAGCTGGACGTCGTGATGACTGAAATACTTTTAAAACGGCGTAAAACCTGATAAAAACCAAACACAAACAACCCCGGCAAAACACTCCAATTTAGTAACAAATACCATGTATCTTTGTTATACATATATCATCAGATATGAACTATAACACTCATATTACGCGGATCATCACCGATGCTAATAAGCTTTTGACTAAAGAAATACCATAACATCACACAAAAATCTCTGTACTATCTAGTAGGCTGGTTATATATATCGTTATTAACTAAGACTACCCTATAAAATATGCACACTTTAATGACATTGAATATCAATTTGACTGAATGTTCTAATGGTATATTACCACAGGAGTTACCCATTATAAGACCAGATGAATCGCATGTATTCATGTATATATTACTTCATAAGAAAACAGAACAGTTCCCGATCAGCCCGGATTTATTTGTCAGATAAGAGAGTGGGGTCTCAGTATTTATACAAACCATGTAAGGGAAGTAACTGCGCTGTTACTTTTGATTCTATGCATCCCTGGTCACCTGACTTAAATGGTGTACAAGTTGTTTGGTCCTGTAGAGCTGATTCTATGTCTACCTGGTCACCTGACTTAAATGGTGTACAATGTTTTCTAGGTATTCTAGGTCTCTCTGGTCACCTGACTTAAATGGTGTACATTGGTTTTGGTCCTGTTGAGCTATTCTTTGCATCCCTGGTAACCTGACTTAAATGGTGTACAAGTTGTTTGGTCTTGTGGATCTGATTCTAGGTCTACCTGGTCACCTGACTTAAATGATGTACAATGTTTTCGGTCTTATAAAGCTATTCTAGGTCACTCTGGTCACATGACTTAAATGGTGTACAATATTTTCGGTTTAATGGACCTATTCTATGTCTCTTGTCACCTGACTTATGTGGTGTGCGAGTTTTTCGGTTCTATGGAGCTATTCTAGATCTCCCTGGTCCTCTGACTGAAATGGTGTACACGTGTTTCGGCCCTATGGAGCTATTCTATGTCTCTATGGTCATCTGAATTAAATGGAGTGCAAGTTGTCTAGGTCTCTCTAAATGGTGTACAAGTGTTTAGGTCCTTTGGAGCAATTCTAGGTCTCTCTTGTCACCTGACGTTAATGGTGTACATTTTTTTGGTCCTGTGGAGCTGATTCTAGGTCTACCTGGTCACCTGACTTAAATGGTGTACACTATTTTCGGTCCTATAAAGCTATTAGAGCTAGGTCTCCCTAGTCACCTGACTTAAATGGTGTACATGTTTTTCGGTCTATTGGAAGTATTCTAGGTCTCTCTGGTCACCTGACTTAAATGGTGTACAAGTTTTTCGGTCCTATGGAGCTATTCTAGATCTCCCTGGTCACCTGACTTAAATAGTGTACACGTTTTTCGGCCCTATGTCTCTCTGGTCACCTAAATTAAATGGAGTGCAAGTTGTCTAGGTCTCTCTGGTCACCTGACTAAAATGGTGTACACGTTTTTCGGTCCTATGGAGCAATTCTATGTCTTTCTTGTCACCTGACTTAAATGGTGTACAAGTTTTTTGGTCCTGTGAAGCTGATTCTAGGTCTATCTGGTCACCTGACTTAAATGGTGTACATGTTTTTCGGTCCTTTGGAAGTATTCTAGGTCTCTCTGGTCACCTGACTTCTTACATGAAATGCGCCACGTTGTGGCATTCAATATGTAGGTCAGACAGGACGTTCTTTAAAAACTAGGTTTCGTGAACACAGTTACCATTGCCGGATCAAAAAAGTACGCAATTTTCTTTACCAGCATTTTCGTCATACAGGACATTCTTTCAAATATGTTTCGGTTCAACCAGTAGAACAAATTTATTATGATTCTAAAACTACTGGTAGTTTAAAATCTAAAGCTCGTTTTATCACAGAGCTAGACTGGATAAAGAAATTACAAACACCTTTTCCTTTAGGCCTTAATGATAACATTTTCCAAAGCGGCAACATTTCTAAAGATCCAAGTATCGATATTTTCTCTATATTTTCTATTCGAAAACGTAAAGGTAGATCACATGGCAGACGTAGAAATGGTAATATTAAGCGTAAATTACGTCGTAATATGTCTATTCATGATTTACATACTATTCTAAAACAAACTGGTAAACATTCTATGTTATCTTGTTTATCGTCTTTACCCTTTTCCTGTCTTAAGTCAATAGACGAAGAGGCTGATAAAATCTATATGCGTACAGATCCGTTAATTAATACTGCCTCACTTATACAAAGTTACACACAGCATGTTCTTCGTCCACGTATTGATAAAGAATCTGAACATAAAAGACATTTTCTGAACTTCAGTTCCTAAATAAAGGTATCGATTTTATTGATATTCAAAGTATATTTCGTCATAAGAATGTAATCGATGCTATTCCCAAATATTTCATCAACTCTGAATCACCTATCATCTGTTATAAATATAATAAACCTATTAGAAATGTTATTTTTAACTACAATAAAATTGTCTCTGACTTAAATATTGATGTTAATACCCCTATTTATTGAGATTGTAGCATTTCTAGCTTTTGCTATAAACCAGTTGGTCATGTCATTACTGGTAATTTTGATATCATTAAGGATAAACGTCTCAGGACCCTCCTAACTAAAGGACCTAAATATAGATTACCTTCCCTTATTGATTTTGACGCTTGTCGAACTCATATTGCGGAAGCTATTCAAGAATTCTGCATCAAATGGTGTCGACGAGAACATGCTGATGTTAATGCCCTTTCGGATTGGAAGAAATGTATTTTCGATATTATTGATACGCGAATAACTTTTTACAAATCTAATTACCATCTTTTACCACCTCGACCTAGAGTTACATTTCGCTACTTGAAGAAAAACATTTCTAATTTTCATTCAGATTATGTTCTTGTTCCTGCTGACAAGGCATCAAACAATGTAATCATTATTTGAAGATTGTATTATGTTGATGTTTGAAGAAGGAGCTAACTGATTCAAAAACTTATATAACAGTTCAAACACCTGAAAAAGATATAGTCTCGGAACATGTAAAAATGTGCAATAATTTTAAGTCTGGTCCTAACATAAAACAACATAAACTTTCTACTTTGTACTGGATTCCGAAACTACATAAAAACCCTTATAAGTCGCGTTTTATTGCCAACTCTAGCTGTTGTACCACTACTAAATTATCTATACTTTTGACGTCCTGTCTTACTACGATCAAAGAACATGTTAAACGCTACTGTGATAAAATATATGAAAATTCTGGTATTAATGTTTTTTGGTCCATAAAAAATTCAAATGATGTTTTAACAAAACTTGAAAATGAACAGTATAACATTTCTTTACTGAGCTCTTATGATTTCTCTACACTCTATACTACTCTACCTCACCATCTTATAAAGGATAAACTTATTAAATTAATAGAAAAAACCTTTGCCAGAGAAAACAAAATGTTCATTGCTTGTAATGTTCAACGTTCATTCTTTTCGAATTCAGAAGTTGAACATTACACAATGTGGACTTGCCTTGATGTTTGTAGATCTCTTACCTTTCTTTTAGATAATATATTTGTGCGTTATGGGGATACCATATATCGTCAAGTTGTTGGTATACCCATGGGTACAAATTGTGCCCCTCTTGTTGCAGATTTGTTTTTGTATTGCTACGAGAGGGATTTTATGCTTAGCTTAAAACCTGATACACAGACCGATATTGTTAATGCTTTTAATAAAACTTCAAGGTATTTAGACGATATTTTGAATTTAGATAATCCTTATTTTGATACTATGGTTTCTTCAATCTACCCAAAAGAACTGTCTTTAAACAAAGCTAATCAATCTGACATTAATGCTTCATTTTTAGATTTGAATCTTTCAATTACAAATGATAAAGTTTCGTCCAAAGTATACGATAAAAGAGAAGATTTTAATTTTAAAATTGTTAATTATCCTTTTCTAGATGGGGATGTGCCACGTTCTACATCTTATGGGGTTTATATTTCTCAACTTATTAGGTTTGCCCGAGCCTGTTCTTTGCTTGAAGATTTTAACAGACGTAATTTAGTTATAACTGATAAACTTCTTAAGCAAGGTTACAGATATCACAAACTTCGGAAAACCTTTTCTAAATTTTATTATCGAAATTTACCTCTCATTAGTAAATATAATTGCAATCTACGGACGTTACTGCGACAAGGCATTTCTCAACCAGAATTTTATGGGGATGTTATCTACAAACTTAGGAAAATTCGGGGTCATATCCATTTTCATGATTTGTTTATAAAACGCATTAAAACATTTAAAAAGAAAGGTTATGATCCTATTATATTGCAACACACTGCATGTTTGGTTATCGACCCTTTTACAGTCGGTAGCTACGCTTCCCTCTTTGCTTGCGCGATGACAGGCCGAGGGTAGTACTCTATGATGGTATACTCTTAAACTTGGATACAGGAGGAGCTTACAAGACTCATGTATTACTTTTTCCCTGTCGTGCCCTTAACGGCTTACCTGCAGGTGCTCTGACTTCAGCAAAGTCACTGAGTACATATTTGACGGATTGTCACAGTTATTATGCTATGTTTTACATGTTGTCCTGTGTTCACCGTCGTCTATGTTATGGGTAAGTCCAGCGGGGATACCTTTATTTACAATATTTGTAAAGCTAGGGTGACTTTGAGAGAAGTGTGAGGTTAGGACGTCCGTAAACCGGTTTAAACCCCCAGTGGTGTTTTTGCTGCTGACCGTGCCAAGGCGGTACTCTCTTTGTCACCCTTCCTTTTGTTTGCCTTGCGTCTTTGTGCTTGTGGTTTGTTCATGTTGTGGAACGTTTGTCCCTGTTTCTTGTGTGTCTGTTGGTGTTTTCTGTGTTCATTTCGTGTGTGTGTGTGTGTGTGTGTGTGCGTTTGGGTGTGTGGTTGTGTGTGTGTGTGTGTGTGTGTGTGTGTGTGTCATGCTGTCTATCGGTGTTTTGGTGGTGGTTGCGTCTTGCATGTGGCTTTGCCTGCTTGACTTTACTACTTTTCCAATTAAATGGTGTGCAAGGTTTTCGGTCCTATATATGATAAAAGCAGGTGGGCAGGACTTCGTCTAAAGGCGGGGATTACGGTATGACTGCCACCTAACTTTCGGTAGATTTACTCAAAGACGTTTGGTCTAAAAATAGACAATGAGGGAATGGGTTTAACGGGGATATTTTGGCTGATGATAAGGTTGTAGATTTATCATCATTGTCACAGTTATTATGCTATGTTTTACATGTTGTCCTGTGTTCACCGTCGTCTATGTTGTGGGTAAGTCCGGCGGTGATGCCTTTATTTACACTATTTGTAGAACTAGGGTGACTTTGAGAGAAGTGTGAGGTTAGGACGTCCGTAAACCGGTTTAAACCCCAGTGGTGTTTTGCTACTGACCGTGCCAAGGCGGTACACTCCTTGTCACCCTTCCTTTCGTTTGCCTTGCGTCTTTGTGCTTGTGGTTTTGTTCATGTGTTGAGTGTTTGTCTCTGGCTCTTGTGTGTCTGTTGGTGTTTTCTATGTTCATCTCGTGTGTGAGTGTGCGTTTGGGTGTGTGGTTGTTTGTGTGTTTGTGTGTCTTGCTGTCTATCGGTGTTTTGGTGGTGGTTGCGTCTTGTTAGTGGCTTTGCCTGCTTGACTTTACTACTTTTCCATTAAATGGTGTACTGACTTCTATGGTGTACATTAAGACTCAACCCTGTTTGCGGTGGGTTAGAAACTTTGACATCAATGTTCAAACTGCAATGTCTACAAAAGATACATCGAGACCAGGATTCGAATGGCTGTATCCAGACCTATTATCAATGGAACAAATGATAACAACTCTGGAACAGGTTGGTAAAATCAAGATAAAATAGATGGATTTTGAAGTGTCCTTCTGTAGTTCTGTCATTCCGTCTACCCAGTCAGACTACTGGAATAACTATTCAATCAATACCTATCCAATCAATTCCTTATTTTATCTAGGAACTCGATAACAACAGTGTTGTGTCAATGATACTTTCAACTCCGACTCAATGTCCAAATATTTGTGTTCACGTTGTTTGTAAAAAAGTGTCCAATTAAGGAGTTACCAATCGTTTCGTCCCCTGGGCGTTTCGCACCTGGTTGTTTCGCACCTGGTTGTTTCGTTCCCAATAGTGATCCTGGTCGTCCCCCCATACCCTGGTCGTTTCGCCCCTTACAAAAATAATACTTACGAAATGCAATTTTTAGAAAAGTCCCATTTTGTAGAGTTTCAGAACTGTCTGATCTGGCTCTACTCTGTGTGCAAATGCGTGAAAACACTTTCATATGAGGGAAAGGGTTAAGAACAGGGAAAGGGTTACTAACTACTAGTGTAGTATCCTAGACTCATTTGTTTATACACATGATTATACTTGTGTGAGATCATCCTGTTCCCAACCGCGCTTATGACCCAAACTTCCGGTTTACTATATATAATGAATACACACGTGTAAATAAATCTGATGCACATGACAAGCTGTTTTATTACAATAGACCACATTGTGGCGACGATAAGTGGAGAATCAGCGCTTTAAAAGCTAGATCGAAGCATCTACTGAAAACACGAGGGAAATGGAGCAGTTGCCTTTGTTTCCAGCGTTCGATTACGACGCAGACCGAGACAGCGCAGGACCACGTTGGTCAAAATGGGTCGACAGGTTGGAAAATCTATTTGTTGGTCTAAAGATTGAAGACAGTAAACGAAAAAGAGCTCTATTGCTGCATTACGCCGGTGAACGCGTATATGACATATATTCCGCAACCAAGGGTGAATCAGAAGCAGAATATGACCCAAACAAGAAGGTTCTTAATGACTATTTTCGCCCAAGAAGAACATCCAAATTGAAATTTTCAAGTTCAGAGCTTGTAAACAAAAGGACACTGAAAACCTGGATGAGTATGTGACTGAGTTAAGACGGTTATCAAAGAACTGTGAATTTGGCAACACAGACCAAGAAATTCTGTCTTATCCAATGCTGCAAATCAACCAGACTTCGGCGCAGAGCATTGAGAGAACCAGACAAGTCTATGAGTGACATACTAACAATGGGGAGAGCTCTAGAAATGGCTGACAACCAAGCGGCGCTTATTGAAAGGGATGTCGAAAGCGAAAGAGAAACTGTTCACAAAGTACACCAAAAGACATTCAGAAAGATATTCAAAAAACCTGACAAAACAAAGAAACCAACCTTCACACAGAAATCAGTTTGTAGGAACTGTGGCGCAGAATATCCACACCAAGGGGAGAGCCCAGCATTTTGCAAGATATGCAACTTTTGCAAGAAGAAGAATCACTTCAAAAAGGTTGCTCAAGTATCAACACATGAACACAACCATTCAGAGTCCAGTGAATACGAAGACTATTGTTATAGTGTTGAATTTGTCGGTAAAGTAAAAAATGTACCAACAACTGAACTCATAATAAATCAAAAGCAATGTCAGATGCCAATCGACACTGGAGCATCAGTGAACATTCTTGATGAAGAAACGTACACATCTATTGGTTCGCCGAGACTGTGCAAGAAAAGCAACCCAAAAT
Source organism: Azorinus chamasolen (assembly GCA_963576725.1). Lineage (NCBI taxonomy): Eukaryota > Metazoa > Mollusca > Bivalvia > Cardiida > Solecurtidae > Azorinus > Azorinus chamasolen. The sequence goes on from OY755243.1 coordinate 79,082,488, forward strand.
TAATGGCATATGGGGATGAGAAGCCACTGACAGTAAAAGGAGAGTGTACACGGACAGTAGAAACGCAATAAAACATATATTGCAAGAAATTCTTTGTCGTACCAGGATGCCATGGTTCACTATTAGGATATGAAACTGCGAGAGATCTGAATCTGGTAAAAATAGTAGGCAAGGTTGACAATAACAGCCCACGTGAAAAATTTCCGAATCTATTCAAAGTATAGAATAGTATAAAACCAGTTGCCATTTGCCATCGCAGGACTCCATTTCATCTAAGAGAAAAGGTCGAAAAAGAACTTGACAAGTTGCTGGCTGAGGATATCATTGAGAAAGTTGAAGGGATGCCAACCCCTTGGGTATCACCTATTGTGACTCCTCCAAAGAAAGACCAAGATGAAATAAGGCTTTACGTAGACATGGGAGAGCCCAACAAAGCTATTCTCAGGGAAAGACACTTACTTCCGACAACCGAAGAATTAATCCATGACCTCAGTGGAGCCACCATGTTTAGCAAGTTAGACCTCAGGTCAGGATACCACCAGCTAGAGCTAGACGAAGGTTCTAGATACATAACTACCTTCAACACCCATGCTTGCATGTTCAGGTACAAGCGACTGAATTTTGGTATCTCGTCAGCATCAGAGGTATTTCAAGAAACAATCAGAAAGGTCCTTCAAGGCATAAAGGGAGTCAAATATATATCTGATGACATAATCATATTTGGCAAGACACCAGAAAACCATAACAGAGCACTGTCAGAAACTTTCAACAGGTTGCAGACCAGTGGACTGACATTAAACCACAAGAAGTGCGAGTTCAACAAGGACCGAATAGAATTTTTCGGCATGGTTTTCGGTGGTGAAGGCATATCTCCTGACCCAAGTAAAGTCAAGTCTGTCAAAGAATGTAATCCACCAAAGGATGTAAGAGAATTGAGAAGCTTCCTTTGTATGACAAGCTATAAGATTACGCCACAATCTGTGAACCACTGAGGCGACTGACAAGACAGAGCGAAATATGGAACTGTGGTGACGAACAGCAACAAGCGTTTGCCAAACTGAAAGATAGACTGTCCGGGGATAGCTTGATGGCGTGTTTTGACCCGGTAAAGGACATGCAAGTCTCTGTTGATGCAAGCCCAGTAGGCCTTGGGGCTATCTTACAACAAGAAAAAGTGGTTGTTTATGCCAGCAGCTCCCTCACAGATGTAAAGTCTCGGTACAGTCAGACAGAAAGAGAGGCTCTAGCCAGTGTATGGGCCTGTGAACACTTTGACATCTACCTTCGAGGAGCCAAACACTTCACGGATGTAACCGATCACAAGCCTTTGGAGAGAATTTGGTGCAAAGCAAACCTTCCTTTGAGGATTCAACGATGGGGACTATGTCTGCAACCATACAAGCTTAAAATCATATATAAACCAGGAGCTAAAACCCTGCCGACTACATGTCTCGACACCCCATTGCTGCAACATCGACTGAAGAAGACATGGCAGAATATGTTCACTTCATTGCAAGCGAAGCTGTTCCAAAGGCGATGCAGTTGGACGAAATCAAGCACGAAGTTTTGAAAGACAGAACTTTGCAGCAAGTCATACATTTTGCTAGAAACGGGTGCTGGTATAACTTGAAGAAAGTCCATGTCACTGATCTGATATTAACATGGAAGAATTGAAAGGAATTGCATGCATCAAAGATGACTTCACAATCCATAGTGACAATCTCCTATTGAAAGATGAATCACTGAGGACAAGAGCAGTGGAAATTGCACACGAGGGACATCAGGGTATGACTGAAATAAAATCCTTTCTGAGATCCAAAGTATGGTTCCCAAAGATGAACCAGTTTGTAGAAGACGTCATAAAGGGGTGCTATGCATGTCAAATTGTCATACGAGAACCCAGAAGGCTGGAACCTCTAAACAGTAGGTGGCGGTGGTCTAGTGGTAACGCGCTTGACTATCAGTCCGGAGGTCCGGGGTTCAAATCCCGGTCCCACCCGGAAATTTCAGAGACGCTTTTCCGTGTCTCCCACCCGCACATACTCTCCACCCAGGGGTTAAAATGGGTACCTGTGAGGGTCACTCGCCGGTACTGCGGCTGCATGATTGCGCCATATGTTAGCAGTGCCCAATATTGTAGGCCAATGACTCAATGACCAGGGGAGTAAATGTACAGTCGGCTGAGCGGTCATTTGGACTGAAAGTAGACTATAACTAGGTACTTTTACTTTATGTCAGAACTACCATCATAAGCATGGGCCAACTTGAGTATGGACTTCTGTGGACCGCTGCCGACTGGAGAATACTTACTCGTACTCATCGACGAATATTCTAGATACCCGGTGGTTGAAATCGTTCGTTCGGTATCGGCTAACACCGTGATTCCAGTTCTTGACAAGATACTGTCAGAATTTGGTTTCCCCAAAGTCATCAAAACAGATAATGGTAGTCCTTTCAACTCTGGCCAGTTCAAAGCATACATGAATAACTGCGGCGTAGAACACCGAAAAATCACTCCTCGCTGGCCTAGGGCAAATGCTCAAGCTGAAGCCTTCAATAAACCGATGATGAAGACTATTCGCACTGCACATGCGACAAGCAAGAACTGGAAACAGCAACTGTTTCTGTTTCTTAGACAGTACACAGCGACCCCACATGGCAGCACCGGATTTGCCCCATTTCATCTTCTTTTCAAATGTGAGCCAAAGACTAAACTTCTTCTGATAACCATTGAGCAAGGCAGTCTGGCAGTAAAATAACAAGTCCAAAGAAATGATGACCAAGCAAAGATGAATGCCAAAAACTATGCAGATCACAAGAACAATGCTCAAAAATGTGAGTTAAATGTTGGAGACTCTGTAATTTTGAAACATGACTTCAAAGGTAACAAACTATCTACGGCTTTCAAACCCGAACCATACACTTTGTCTCGAAAGTGTGGCAGCATGATCACCGCTGATTCCAGCACATGAGCAGAAGTCACCAGGAACTCGTCTCGATTCCGTAAACTCAATAATTCTACGAGAGTTCCTGACACAATCCAAACCCAGGAGGATGACATCATTGCTGATGAAACCCCAACATATGTTCCGACACAGATTGAGGCGCCTGCACCAGACAAAGAGAAGTCGTCAGAGAGCAGAAACAGGCCAAGACGAAATAGGCGAGAACCAGTCCGTTTCAAAAACTATGTTAAAATCTGATTATTTTTCATGCTCGTGCTAGGCCTGGAACTCCACTGTGTCAGGAGCATAATAATCCCCGTGGATCCAGAGAAACCACAAGGTTTCTATCTTTGTATATAATTAGTAGTAGATTTGATTCCACTGTGCCAGGGGCATACTAATCCCCGGTGGATCAGAGAAACCACAAGGTTTCTATTTTCATTTTATTTAGTTACTTTTAGATATCATTTTCACATTATTCTTATTCAGGCATAATAATGAGTGTTTCATTAAAGCATAATCGGCATTTTTCCGTAGAGCCAACAAAGAAAACAAATATTCTAGTAATTTTATCTAGTCACTAGTTTTAGTTAAGTTAGATATAGTATTGTGTGTTAGATTGTGAAAAAGTTACATTCTGTTTTGATTAGAACAACTATAATGCATAATGAATAATCCTGTTTGGAGAACATTTAAAACATTAAGAACTCTTTGACTTTTTATTCAACACGTGGAGGGATGTAGTATCCTAGACTCATTTGTTTATACACATAATTATACTTGTGTGAAATCATCCTGTTCCCAACCGCGCTTATGACCCAAACTTCCGGTTTACTATATATAATTAATACACATGTGTAAATAAATCTGATACACAGAACGAGCTGTTTGTTATTACAAGACACCACAACTAGTATCAGTATAAGTGCAACTCCTGTATATATACTCTTTACATTAAGAGTTACATGTGTGACATGGTTTGTTCATAACCCGAGATCATTACAAGCTGTCAACATATCCTCTTTACATTAATTAAGAGTTACACGTGTCACATAGTTTGTTAACATCCTGAGATAATTACAAGCTGTCAACATTGTTTGTTAACAGCCTAAGACAATCACACGCTGTCAACAGCAAATTCATGTCCAAGTCAAAATGCAACAAATCAACAGTTTGAAATTTGGGTTTGGAAAACTCTTAAACAGGTTTCATAATTGGAAAAGTAGTAAAGTCAAGCAGGCAAAGCCACATACAAGACGCAACCACCACCAAAACACCGATATACAGCATGACACACACCACACACCCAAACGCACACTCACACACGAGATAAACACAGAAAACATCAACAGACACACAAGAACTAGAGACAAACACTCCACACATGAACAAAATCACAAACACAAAGACGTAAGGCAAACAAAAGGAAGGATGACAAAGAGAGTACCGCCTTGGCACGGTCATAACCTGAGATAATTACAAGCCAATAGATATTACAAAATAGTCTGGATCCTAATCAAATACCATTTTTGGCTGGTTATTTTGCATGTATTATTCGGATGTTTAGCAAATTGGGTAGACCCTTTACCAGTCAGCTGGTAGGATCTTCCTTGATCTGGGTCTGCAATGTATGCATTTAGAATTTTATTGATTTGATTTTCTAGTTTCTAATGGTTGAACCTTTGACAAAATGTACAACAGGGAAAGGGATATTCTCAGAAGCCAGGTTGCTAACATATTATATATAGTGGGCAAAACGACCAGGTAAGCTAAACGACCAGGTACAAAACGTCCTGGGGACGAAACGTCCAGGGCGCGATCTGGTTAGTGGGCGAAACGACTGGTCACCTAATTAAAGGTATGCGCAGCACATAATCAAGTCCAATTCATGCACAATCGGCACATGCTGGCGTGTGAAGCAGAAACTTAATTAAGTAAAATATGCATTTCGTCATCAATTTATGTATCCTTCTATACGTTTTAAATATTCAAAATTACCAATATATCACATAGAGGGATAGATAAAGATTCAATAAACACAGTCAAAAATACTGAATGCTAACATATTCATACAGTTTACTTTTTGGTACGTGTCCAATAATATTATGTTGCATATCCCTTTTATCGATATGCAGTATGTCATACTCATCTCGTCCTTTAATAATATTTACCTGTGCACTATATAATTTTAAAATAAATTTTGTCTGTGGAATTAGCCATTTCCTACAAAGTGCCATTCAGGGGATTCATTATTTGCTGAATATACATGTAGTCCAATTAATTGTAACTTTGTCTCATTTCTCTGTTCCAATTATAAGTTTTAACCCTTCGCTTGCTGAATTTTAAAATACATTTCTCCTTCTTTACCCATGCCCTGTTGTATAATTACATATATCTTCGCTGTGTACAAGTATTTCGCTGTGCAGTCACTGCTGTGGAGTGCACTGGTTGCACAATCAACTTGTAAATAGTGCAGACCCTGATGAGACAGCTCCTGCAGGAGCTGTCTCATCTGGGTCTTCACTATTTACAGGTAGGTATATTGACGCGATTAGCAAGCGAAGGGTTAATAAACACCTGGGTTTTACTATGTCAGTTTTACTCTCGTAACATAGTAACTGTTGCTAACGTTTTACCATTGTTGTGATACAGACACATATTTACCTGTTTGCAAACAGAGTAGACCCAGATCAGACAGTTCCTGCATGTCGTAGCTTTCGTCCCGCATCAACCCTTTCCTTGAATAAATTCCTTTATACAAACGCCTTTTCACACATTTGCAAACAGAGTAGATTCAGATCAGGTGGCTTCTATAAGAGCCGTCTGATCCGGATCTGCTCTGTTTGCTAATACAATGTGACTGCTCTGTTTCTTTACTTTCTAAAATGCCTACAATGTTCCACCTTCTCTGTAACGGATTGACAGAATTCAATGAAACTCGACATTAATGTTTGCTATCACTGGTGCATCGTTTCCATGTATTACTTTTCCAGTTATTGCCCTTTTATACGCAAAAACATCACTTTTATCTGTCCGATGCCATATCTCTGTAACATATAGACAAAATTCAATGAAACTCGACTATCACTGGGGCATCGTTCCCATGTACACGTATTACTTTTACAGATCGCTTGCGGTATTTAGGAATTGTTGCCCTTTTATACGCAAAATTCATATATTGTTTCCGTCCAATGTCATATCTCTGTAACGTATTGACAGGATTCGATGAAACCTGACATGAATATTTGTTATCACTAGACGACTTGGTTGAGCGATCCAGGGCTATCATAGCCCTCTTCCTCTCCCTCGTCCCTCAAACCTCTCTTTCCCACCATTGTCTCTCCCTCTTCCACCCACACTGTCTCTATCTCCCACCCTATCTCTCTCATCCACCTCTCTCTCCCACCATCACCCTCTCCTTCCCTTTATCTCTAACACACCTCCCTCTCCCATCCCTCCTTCTCTTTACCTATCTCTCTCCCAGAAGAAGAAAAACAAGTGTTTTGAGCGGCAAAGAGTGCAGACCCCAAGCAGAGGGCTCCTCTGGAATCTGGATATGCACTGATCTTCTGAAAACTACATGTTCCTATTTTTGCTATAATAAACAATACTGTCGTAATAATATTATACTTTATCACCATAAATCCATAAATATTACTGCAAGAAAATTGAACTAAAGATATTGTGAATATCAATTACATAAAGTGTTATGATAGCACATCGACATTTTTAGCCATGGCAGAAATTGTAGAACCATATCCGTATTATATCATATGCAAACAGAGAAGACCCTGATCAGAATGTTCCTACAGGAACCGTCTGATCTGGGTCTACTCTGTTTGCAAAGGCGTAGAAATGTGTATTTATGGATAGAAGGTTAACCGTTCCTGGTGAACCTTTCCTTGTACATGTATGTACATATTATAACTTTTACGAACCAATCCAATTATCATTTTGAGGTTGTTCTGCAATATTTATTTCGTCAACATGACCTTTGAAAAATATTTTTGAAGCGATTAGTGCAGACCCTGATGTTACAACCCCCTCAGTAACCCTGTCTGGGTCTGGGTCCATGCTTATACAATGTAAAGCTTTTAGTTGAGTCTGAGTTTCGTTCTCAAGCTTTTGATTGGTCAGATTTGAGTTCTCAAGCTTTTGATTGGTCAGATTTGAGCCAGATGCTCAAATCTGACCAATCAAAAGCTTGAGAACATACTCAGACTCAACTAAAAGTTTTATAAGCATGGACCCTGATGTTTTGTCTCTGTCCATTTTTTGAAAACCCTAGGCAAACATGGGTTAACCCTTATCCAGTATTTCGAGTTATGATCGAAAAGTTCTCTTCCCCATTTCACCCGGTTTCTCAAAATATTAGAACGAATTGGAAGAAATTAAAAATTGAAACAGCTCGAAGTTTAACCCTTTGATTGCGAGAAACGAATGGGCCGCCATCTGCAAACAGTATAGACCCAGATCATCAGGATATGCAATATTGTCATTCAAGCTCCTCTCACAAATTATACCCTTTCATGCGGAATGAACTGGATCTTTTAAACTGTTATAAACTATTCCACTCTGTTATATCAGCGTTAAGAGTTAAACACGAGAGCTAAATTGGTGACCGTCTATTTAACTCTTTACTCCATAAATATTAATATAAGAAACAATGACATTATGAATATTGGATTAACTGTTATAATAGTATGCCTACATTGACGCAGGAATGTTTTGTCATGACAAAACGATAGGGTCATATTTATGTTATACCATAAACAAACAGTGCAGACCCTGATCAGATGGCACATGCAGGACGTGTACATGGTTTATGATAAACGTTACGGTTGCACGCCGAGACACACGGTTACACCGTCATCTCAAACCGACAGAGTAAGACTGGGCTTTGGCTCTAGTACCCGGTTCATCCCAGGTAAATCCTGGATCACTGTTCCGGGATACGGTAGGACTGTAATACAACAAAATAGTGCTTATAAAGGAGTGCGACATTTAGTGTTGATGTTGCGATATTTAACGGTAGTACAATTTGTTGCGACATTTGGCGTTACAGGTGCGACATATAACGTCGGGAGGTTTTGCAACATTTAGCGTTGGTTCCGACACTTAGCGTCAGCCTTGCGACATGACATCAAGTGCGACATTTAGCGTTGGTGCGAAATTTAACGTTGCTACGCTGATGCAAATTTGGCGTGTATGGGTATTTTAATGCACGAAGAAAGTAACGCAAAACGCTTTTTAGGGAGCTTCCTGCACAACCCTCGTCGTGCATTAAGCAGTCACCTGTCTTAAAAGGCCAATACTTCAGTTTCTTTGGAATAGTCGCTTAAGGGGGGTCTTCACTGTAATGAGGCTGAAACCTGTTAACGTATTGTGTTTAACCCATTTCCTCCTAATAAAACCCTTTGACGCCTCTGAAACCATTGTGATAAATAGAGCATTTGCTTCATAGGAGCAAATGTTCTATTTATCACAATGGTTTCGAAACTACACAATTCTAAAAATTTCAATTTCTCCAATAAATGCTCCTTTTCGGTAGATTTATTCTAAAATAGCCTCATAGGCTATTTTTAGATCCAGCCTCTTTCAATAAATCTACCGAAAGGAGCATTTACTGGAGAAAAGGGAACTTTTGAAATTATGTAGTTTTGAAACCATTGTGATAAATAGAGCATTTGCTCCTATGGAGCAAATGCTCTATCTATCACATTGGTTTCAAAAAATGACTTTTACAGAGGCGTCAAGAAGCGTCAGTATGAGAGAATGGGTTAAGGTACATTAGGTGGTACATTTTGAAATGTCGTTGAAAATTGTTTAACCCTTGTCTCGCTATTGGCAACGTGACTCGTTTTCAAACAACTTGGATCCAGATGAGACGCTGAGTAACTCGGCGTCTCATCAGGATCGAAGCTGTTTGCCACTCCGTCAATACTTTCTCAAAACACTGGAACGAATCGGAAATACAGTAAAACCTCTCTATAACGACCGCTAAATTACATCAAGTATTTTGTGTTAAATGCAGGTGACTGCTTAAAGCAAGGTGCTTTAAGCAGTCACCTGCCCTGAATACCAACTAATTAACACAATTTATTGGCTGTTATAGAGAGGTTTTACTGTAGATTGTACCGCATCCAAATTTGAGCAGGCATTATTTTTTATACAGCGAGGTACAGGTAATGCATAGCCATTATATAAGCATCTATAAGATAATGTATCTTTAATTGCGATGTTTCTTGCTACGTTTCAGACACACATGTCGTAATTTTCTACAAAATAGGGGAAATTTAATACGGAAGCGAGAAGCAGAAGCTTTGTATTAATTTAAATGATATATTCCTGGAAAATGACGATGTAACAATATAGGCCACCCGGTGTTAATATGTTTTATGTGATTTGCAAACGGTGTTGAGTCAGATCAGGCACCGTGGTGGAAATGCGGCGTCTTCAGGATTTGCAATGTTTCTGAAAGTCCAGAGCTACAGATAAAAAAGGTGTGTACCCAAATACTAAAATCGCCATTTCTCCACGAAACCCTATACTGTGGCCACTCTTTAGAATAGTCTCTTCGAGACGATTCTAAAGAGTGGTCACAGTATAGAGTTTAGTGGAGAAATAAAGGAGATATTCTTTAAAATGTTAAAATGTACACATCTTATCTGGACCTCTGTGAAACATTAGTATTTTGTCCAGTATTATTGCAAAGCTGACACGAGTCTACATTGTTTACAAAGTTAGATTATATTAAAGCTCCATTTTACCGGGCAACGGTTTTAGACATTAGAAAGCAGCACCACTGGGTGAAAGGATGCCGTTCATTCTCCCGAGAACTCATCTATGTCTCGAAATGAATAACGCCGTCTGGTGTACGACAATGGATAGTTGGATACCCTGGCTATACATACACGTGTACCGCTTTCACCGCCGCAGTCGATGGAAATCGACTCACGGGGCTAATATGTAAATACAGAGGTCCAGATAAGATGTATAAATTAAAATGTTTATAAAGAGTAATTATTTGCGATAAAGTTTTCGTAACTCGTCCAGAAACAAAGGCTCGGTTAATAAAAAAAAACTCTGGACTTGTTTAAGAAACGTGTATCTCAAATATGACAACTCGCGATAAATCCTGTATATACAGTACTCCCAGCCCGCCGGTGTAACGTAAAGAAGATGGCTTTAACGGAATAATAGTCTGCCTCGAAATTTAAACCGGGGTACATGTATTAATTATACGTAGAACGTCGATTCCCGAAATTCTAGTCTCACTGTATGGCAGCACTGTATGCCCAAAATACGCGGGGGTAGGTTGGGTAGTGGTGGGGGGGGGGGGTCAACATGGCGGACTTGAAATGTTTACGAGGTAAGTATCGTTTGTTTTTGGTACGATATCCCATACACTAAAGTTTATATGAAATGAAAGAACTTAACACCGCTAATCAACGGCTACTAATTGTTTTTGCTCGAATCACAGTGTCTTCCTATAGTCTGAAGTCGCTTTCTCCGTTGAGTACAGTGTTTTGTTTACGTTTTGCACCAGGGCGTACAGCATGTAAGATTTAAAAGCTTCCAAACATCTAATTAAACGGGGTTTGATGAGGAAATAATGGACATGTATGAGAAGCTGGACAGTCTCCGTACTCGTGGACAAGTATTTTTATCAATGCATTCATTTAAGCGGAATAATCGCCATATTTGTTTAGTTCTCTCGCTTCATTTTTCAAATCCTCAACACGTCGTGTTTGGCTACAGATTTAAAAGCTTTCCGCATTATTTTTGCACTGCATTAAGCAACCATCTGTTTTAACAGAATCCTGTGTTAATAAATTACAGTAAAACCCCGCTAATACGACCACCTAAAAGAGGTATAATTCTGGGTGCTATATGCAGGCGGTAGCTTAATGCAGGACAAAAGTAATGCAGAAAGCTTTCTGCATTACGTTTGTCCTGCATTAAGCAACCACCTGCTTATAAAGACAGCCATGTTTATTCATTAAGTGGTCGCATTAGCGGGGTTTTACTGTATATGGTCGCATCAGAGAGACTTTACTATACAATAAGACCCCTATAAACCGGGATTCTGTGTGAGAGAATTTTGATACTTTTAGGCAGGTGGCTGCTTGATGCAAAGTGAAAGTCATGCAGAAAGCTCCTCTAGGAACTTCATCCTGTATTAAGCTGCTATCTGTCTCCAATACCGGTATTTATACTGAATTGAGCGTCCGGTTTAGAGAGGTTTTACTGTACAGTAAAACCCCTCTAATGCGACCACCAAAATTGGCGATTTTGTGTGAGATAATTTAGATACTTTTAGGCAGGTGGCTGCTAAATGCAGAGTGAAGTTCATGCAGAAAGCTCCTATAGACTTTCGTCCTGCATTAAGCAGTCACCTGCTTATAAAGGAAGAGATGTTTATTCATTAAGTGGTCGCATTAGAGGGGTTCCACTGTAGTTGGCTTCATTTCTTATACATGTGTGTAGTAAGTTGATCCGACATCGTGTTTCCCGCGTGATGTGTGTACGTACTTGGAATCTTGCCTAGAAATACAAACACATTATTTTATAATTTGACTAATAGTATTCGTGCTGTGTAAAATATGTCGTCTGGCATTTTGATGTCGTCTAGGAAAACATTTTTATAGTAATCATCGCAGATTGTATTTAATTGTATGCTTTGGGAAATTTACGACTTACGGGAATCCATAGTCTAAAGCACAACGTAGTGATACAGAGACGTTTAGTCTCTGATTTTAACCCTAATACTGCTGAAAATATATTTGCTCAAAAATTGATCTGGAGCAATTACAATCTACTTTAGATTCGTATAATTGTTTGAGGAAATTACTGTACGTACGTCAAACGGTTTGGATACTGACGAGGCGCCGAGTTACTCGGCATCTCGACTGGATCCGAGTTGTTTACAAATGACAGCAGGTAGCACTTATAGCCAAGATGATTAATCATAACATTTAGCGACAAGATAATAGTTGGGTTGTTGTCCTTTGATGCTTTGAACAAGAAATGCAGATGCAGTAAATCCTCTTTAAACCGGAATTCTAGTTGAGAGGAATTTGGATACTTTCAGGCAAGTGGCTGCTTAATGCAGGGTGAAGTCATGCAGAAAGCTCCTCTAGGAGCTTTCTGCATGACCATCACCCTGCATTAAGCTGCCACCTGTCTCCAAGACCGATATGTATACTATGACAGCAGGTGGCACTTATAGCGAAGATTATTAATCATAACATTTAGCGACAAGATAATATTTGGGTTGATGTCCTTTGATTCTTTGAACAAGAAATGCAAATACAGTAAATCCTCTCTAAACCGGAATTCTAGTAGAGAGGAATTTGGATATTAGGCAAGTGACTGCTTAATGCAGGGTGAAGTCATGCAGAAAACTCCTAGAGGAGCTTTCTGTATGACTTTCATCCTGCATTAAGATCCTCTCTAAGACCGATATTTATATTAAATTGAACGTCCGGTTTAACCCTTTCCCTCATATAAACGTGTTTTCACGCATCTGCAAACAGAGTAGACCCAGATCCGACGGTTCCTAGAGGAGCCGTCTGATCAGGGTCTGCTCTGTTTGCTAGTGGAATTTTAAAGATCTGTTTCTATACTTTCTAAAATGACTACAATGTTCCACCTTCCATAATTCATTATAACTAATTTATCCACGAATACTCAGTAGGTAATGAAATTTGTAATAAACATAGAACAGGGAAAGGGTTAAAGAGGGGTTTTGTTGTATAGATAAAACATAACTTCTAAAGAATGTCGCGTCTCAAGGCAATCAAGGGGAGAACAGTCTCATAAAACAACTATTCCTGAGGCATCTGTCTATGGCAAAAACATGGACTTGTGTTCATTTCTCATTTGACCGAAACACTTTTAAAGAATAATCTTTGTTTTTAACCCATTCGCTCCTACTAACGCCTTTTTGCGCCTCTGTAAAACTCATTTCTAAAAATCATTGTGATAAATAGAGCGTTTGCTCCATAGGCGCAAAAGCTCTATTTATCACAATAGTTTCAAAACTACACAATTCTAAAATTCTCCTTTTCTATTGTTAATGCTCCTTTTCGGTAGATTAATTCAATGAGGTTGGGCCTAAAATTGTATCAAAGAACAACGTAAACAAGACGGTCCTGGTGGTCCTGGTCCCTATATTGTTAACCTAGTTAATTGCCATAATTGGCCATTGGAAACTAATGAAGCCCTTATTCTTGTGATGTCACACTGATGTGCATCGATTACGAGGTGTTTTATTGCGATACAGTAAAATCTCTCTAAACCGGAATTCTTGGAGTGGCCTAATATCTTAACATTTTCCTTTATATAAAGGTCCTTTCACGCATTTGCAAACAGAGTAGACTCAGATCAGATGGCTCAGGATTTTCTGCCTTTTTCATAAAAACAAAGTCTGTTCTTGTGATGGACACAGATGCAGTGGTGCTTTTATTGTAACAACTATAATAAAGATGCATATCTTTTTAGTTTGGCGTTTATTTTGCAAGCATATTTAGTGTATAGGTCTATCTAGACAAGCCGTAGTGTCAGTCTTATGTCGTTGGATAATACAGCCCGGCACGTTCGGGCCGGTGTGGATCCTGTCCAAATCCAGCGCTTACGATCCAGTGGTATTTTTTTCTCATGGATAATCCATTTTCTTGTTCAACATTTATGTAAGAAATAATGACAGCATGGATATTGATTAGCAGAACTTTTATGATTTATTTTTTTCAAGGAAATATCTTTCTTTGACATAAACTGTAGAATCAGACTGTAGAATAATATCTACATGTATATTATAACCTAAGCAAACAGAGCAAGCCCTGATCAGACGGTTCCTACAGGAGCCGTCTGCACTGGGTCTGCTCTGTTTGCAATGGCGAGAAAAAGCGTTTATATGAGGGAAAGTATTAACCCATTTGCTCCCGCGATCCCATATATGGGACATAGGCAAACAGTGTAGACTCTGATCAGACGCCGCATAATGCGGCGTCTGATCAGAGTCTACAATGTTTGCTGATATGAAATTCAATATAAAACAAAACCAAAATGAAAATTTAGACCAGACATCCCTTAGGTAAAAGATAGACTAATCCAATATATAAGCATGGAAGAACCCACTGGGAGCAAATGGGTTAATTACTGTTATACGATATCGTATCTAATAAGCTTACATGTATCTTAACTCTAAACATGCCGAGCGCATTTACAGTTTTCAGACTGCCAAAGAGTGTGGATCCTGACGGACGCCTGATTAACCCTTTCGGCGCCAAATTTCTAATTGTCGTCTGAAATCCAATTTTGTTAAATCATTTAGTAAAATAAGGAAATGAGATAAATAAATGCAAATTTCAAATGAATAAATCACATATATATAGAAATAGAGATTGAGACAAATAGTGGAGTCCCTGATCAGACGCCGCCTTGAAAAGGTGGCGTCTGATCTGGGACTGCACTATTTGTCGTGGTGCATTTATGTGACTGCGGCGGTGAAAGGGTTAATTTCTATTCTTCCTCCATTTACTCAAGGGATTCAACCATTTCTATCAGTCATCAGCAAATATTGAGCATTTATCTCCCCTTATGAATATAGCACACTCACATCATGCATCGCGTACAGAAAAGAAGTGCCGGTGAAATGAAGAGACTGGATTTCGATATATACGTAACATTCTGGGTACCTTTTCTGCCTCAAAATGGACCCGATGTATAAATTCTATGCAGACCTACGACACAAAAATGTTTTCGATGTAGAATATTGCCCCGTATGGGCGTTACATTTCTATCTTGTGAAGGGTTACGCTGTGAATATTGACCCGCATGGGTGTTACATTTCTATTCTGTGAAAGATCACTTTTGTGCATTGCACTGTCAGAGGCTATTACAGAGGTGTCAAATGCATCAAGGCGAGGGAATGGGTTAAAAGTTGGAATCATTGCATAATTAAACTGGTTACCCTTTTGATAACTTTAGATCAGACTGACTTTAGATCAGACTGACATAGTTGCATATAATAACGAAGACCCTGGTCAAACTGATCCTTCAGGGTTAGTTGTGTATTACCTACCTAAGATTGAAATTCGAATACATATGATAATTATGGTAATTTAACCCTTTCCCTCTTCTATGTTTACTTCAAATTTCAATACAGGTCTATTGAATATTCATGGACAGGTAGCTGTAATGAAATATGGAAGGTGGAACATTGTAGCCATTTTATAAAGACTTAAATAAACAAATCTATCAAAATCCGTTGACAAACAGAGCGGACCCTGATCAGACGGCTCCTATAGGAGCCGTCTGATTTGGGTCTACTCTGTTTGCAAATGCGTGAAAATGTGTTTATATGGAAGAAAGGGTGTAAAAATTAATGCAAATCGAGAAGATAGAAGTATGTTTAGTTTTTGTTTACTTCAACAAATTTACTACATATGTGTGAGAAAATGGCAAATCACATTCAGTAACTAACTAAACATACAAGTTATCCAAAACAAACACTAAATTATCTCCTCATAATTAGCGTACTTTGATTATAATCTAGAGTTAAGCAAACTATTATAGATTTCATTATTACATGTATATTTGGCTCATGTTTGACTCCAGATTGGATGTCATGTAATCATTATATTTGCGAAATGTTTGACTCCAAATGGCTTGTTTACGAAAATATATGTATTTGGTGGATAAAAACTGGCGATTTTCAGTTACAACGAGACTACTGCAGCTACTAACAATAACACACATAGTGAAGTCCGGTACAGATCATTCAACACATGCATGAATGGTTTTTTTTGTTTTTTTCTTTCTCATTCATCGACATTAGAAATTCCTGAGATATACGACACGCTGATAGCAATGAATTAATAATGTCTGAAATGATGGAGGGCGAAGATCATCACAAAGAGGACGCTGAACTTGTGCAACCAGTGAGCAAAGAAATGGGACATGCTGTGGTGGTCGTGAATGCAGTGGGGCGCTTCAAGCGTGACATAGATGGCGCTCAACCATAGAGCCAAAATGGCGGCGTCCTCCCAACCAGAAATGGAGAAATATTGTCTGAAATGAAGAAAAGAATTATCACTGCTGATGTAAATTTGTGCTTTGATAAAAGATGTCCAAATGGAACAAAAATCGAAGGCTAAGTGGGTTAGACTTCGATAAAAGTGGTCGTGCCATGTAAGCTTTAAACACGAAGTAAATACTCTGTATTTACTTCGTGCTTTACCCCATTCCCTCATATTGACGCCTTTTGACGCCTCTGTAAAAGTCACCTTTTGAAACAATTGTGATAAATAGAGCATTTGGAGCAAATGCTCTGTTTATCACAATTGTTTCAAAACTACACAATTCTAAATTTTCAAGCGCGAGGGTGCTCCCTGGACCCCTATAGCCACGGTGCATACCTTACATTTGGATTCAGCTACGGTCCGACAGATAATAGTTAGCAATTTATGTGAAATATTAACATGAACATGTTCGCCGACACAAGTCATTCAGTAATGGCAGAAACATGTCACAACTGAAATATAATCAACAGAACACACCATTGCCGTCTTCTCTACACTCACCCTATGATCCATTTCAGAATGATGACAAGGCCAATGTCACACACAATGGCGGTGATCAGGTAACGCTCACCAATACGTCTGCCCCAGGCTGATCTCTGGGTGTAGAACAACGTACTAACAAGTTCCCCCAGAACGGCCGCAATCAACATGGAAATGCTAAACTGCACGTGTAGGTCAACCATCTTGTCCGTTTATCTAAAATCAGAGGGTATCCGTGAATTGTACGAAATTATTGCAGTATAATCTTAACATTTGTGTTGTAACGGTTTAGCTTTAACAACCGATTGCATGTACAGTTGAACTTCGATAACTCGAACTTGAAGGGACCATACAAATTAGTTCGAGATAACAGAAGTTCAAGTCATCCGACTTCTAATCTGAACAATGTCTCAATGCCACAGCTTAATACAGGTCTAAAGTAATGCTTTCAGCTTTCAGCATTACTTTAGACCTGTATTAAGCTGTGACATGTGTTTCCAGATATCTGTAGCGATATATTTTAGAGCAATTATTGTTTTGTAAGTTTTAGAAGGACTGAACTTTTTGTTCGAGTAATCCCGAAGTTCGAGTTATCCGAGTTCGAGATATCGAAGTACAACATGATAGAGACAGCAGAACGTGTCTTAACTCCATGAATATTCATGTAAGAAATAATGACTTCATGTATATTAATTAGATTACTTGTTATACTATTATAAGAGTATATGAAAACTGGAGTTTTTGCTCATGGCAGCCACTGTGGAATCATATCTATATTATATCATAAGCAAAAAGAGCAGACCCTAATCAGACGGCTCCTATAGGAGCCGTCTTATCTGGTCTATTCTGTTCGCAAAGGCGTAAACACGTGTATTTATGGAGTAAATGGTTAAGTGTCCATCAAAAAGAGGTCTAATTATGGGTGTGTTAGGTACCTTAATGCAGGTCAAAAGTAATACAGAAAGCTCCTACAGGAGCTTTCTGTTTTTGATTTTTGGTGTGTTTGTTTGTTTTTATGCCCCCAACGGCGGGTATAGAGTAATCGAATTGTCCGTCCTTCCGTCCGTCTGTCCTTCTGTCCTTCTGTCCGTCCGTCCCAAAGTTCGTGTCCCTTCTGTAACTTTTTATCTGTGAATCGATTTCAAAATAACCTGGCACAAATGTTCACCACACAGAGACGGTGTGTCGCGTTTAACCCCCTTGTCCATGAATCACAGGTCAATGTGATCCTTCTGGGTCAAAGGTGGGGGCATAGTGTTTCAAAAACACATCTTGTTTTGCCCTGCAATAAGCAACCACCTGCTTTTTAAGACTCCTAAGTTAAATAAATGAATGGTCGCTTAAGACAGGTTCTACTGTATATTGTAAAACGTGTCTACTCCACTGTTTATACGTCATAAGGTCGCTTTAGGCAGGTTCTACTGTATCTCAATCTTAAGAATGTTTGTGATAGCTTCCATAATGCATCTCCGTTCGACGTAGCTGTCAGCAGAGCTCCAGATAAGATGTGTAAATTTAAACATTTTCAACAATAGTTCCTTTATTTCTCCACCAAACCTTATACTGTGACCACTCTTTAGAATCGTCTCGAAGAGACGATTCTAAAGAGTGGTCACAGTATAGGGTTTGGTGGAGAAACAACGATTTTAGTATTTGGGTACGCACCCTTATCTGTAGCTCTAAATTATAATCATCTGTTTCTGAATTGATACCGATATTCGCCAACTAATACTTTTGCATTAACCTTTCCAGTGCGTGAAACGAGTTACTAATGCCCTTTACAGTGTAGACCAAGACGAGAGGGTTCCTAGAGGAGCACTCCCACCAGTGTCTGCATCGTTTACCGTATTATTCTTTTCTTTTCTTTTTCATTTAAAACAAACTCTGTATATTCCAGATTGAGTTTTGGAATAGTCCATTTGAAAATTCAGCGTTGAAAGGGACACTATCCAAACTTTTGACCAAACCTGACAACAACATAAACATGGTTGAGCATTTGTTTTGCACACATTTCGTCTACTTCGTTTTCAAAGTACATGTACAGAGAATATGCAAGTTTAACCCTTTCCCTGTTCAGTACACATGTAAGAAATAATGGCATCATGCATATTTATTAGCTGATTTTTTTATAATGGTATATGTACACAGGATAGTTTGACTCAGGCAGAAACTATAGAATCATTCCTATATTATACTATAAGCAAACAGACCAGACACTGATTAGACGGCTCCTATAGGAGCCGTCTGATCTGGGTCTTCTCTGTTTGCAAAAGCGAGAAAAAAGTGTATATATGGGGGAAAGTAATACAATGTACTCGAATTCAATCAGAGTGTCAAACAGTTTGGATCCTGATGAGACGCCGAGTTACTCGAAGTCTTATCTGGATCCAAACTGTTTGCACAGACAATCACAAATTCGGTTGTAGCGCATTACATGTTCTCAAACTGAACATATAATGTCTGTTCAATCTCTGATTTGCTGAACTTTCATTGACTTCTTTTTCGACCAAACTGTACATAGAGAAACTACTGACCGAGTATCGAGTAGTTTGGATCCTGATAAGACACCGAATTGCTAGGCGTCTCATCTGGATCCAAGTTGTTTAAAAATGCAAGCCATGTCACACTGCGTATGAGAAGAGTAAATCATTTCTTCCATGATTATGCATGTAAGATATAATGACGTCATGAATATCAATTAGATAAATTTGTTATAATAACACATGGACATGGGAATTGAATGTTTAGCCATGGCAGAAACTGTAGAATCATATCTATCTACAGTTAAACCTCTCTATAACGACCACTAAATTATGTATTTGGTATTTTGGTGGTTGCTTAAAGCAATGTGAAAGTAAAACAGAACGCTCCTATAGGAGCGTTCTGTTTTACTTTCACCTTACTTTAAGCATCCACCTGCATTTAACACAAAATACTTGATGTAATTTAGTGGTCGTTACAGAGAGGTTTTACTGTATATTATATCAAAAGCAAACCGAGTAGATCCCGATCATACGGCTCCTATATGTGCTCTGTTTGCAAAAGGATTGATGGAGTTAATGGTTAAACATGCCACAAATCCCAACACATGGTCGGATTATGTTTTAAGGAGATTGGGCGAATAAGAAGTAGGTAAAAATGCTAAAGATCAGGATTAAAGCTAATATTATTATTTACAACAGGATAAAAGTTTAAAATTCCTTCCAAAGATTTACTCAACACTTTTGACACTAACTTATATCGCCTGCAAAAAATGCTGTTTGCTTAAATTCGTAAAGCGCATTTCAAACCTGTATTTCTTTGTTTAAACTCTCAAACAAACGGAATCACTTGACATCTGATCAGAATCCAAACTGTTTACAAAGATAATGATAAATGTAGTGTAGACTCAATTGTAAATGCGACTGATATTTTTAACTGTGTATATACATGCTGACTGCTTAATTAACCCTTTACTCCATAAAAACGCCTTCTACACCTTTACAGAGTAGACTCAGAACTGACGGCTCCTATAGGAGCCGTCTGATCAGGGTCTGCTCTGTTTGTTTTTGACCCAGTATAGATCAGTTTTTACATTTTTGCCAAAGCAAAACAAATCCTATGAAAAGTTTACATTACAAAAATTAAGTTAATAAATATTCATGACGTCATTGTTTCTTACATGAAATATTGAACAATGAAGGCGTTGTAAAAGCTATTCACGGCTTTCACCACAGGTCTGGAATTATGACATCATGAACAGAACAGAACAGAACATATCTTTATTCAACGTGTACAAGCATGTACATTGTTGTTTTAAATACATATACATAGCATATGTCACATAGGTCAAACGATCTTTCACATTGACAGTATATTACAATTTCAATCAGTTTAGTTATATGCAAAATCTTTACTCGAAAGGAAACTGACATTTACGTTGTGCATAAAGTGCTGACTATTCAGATTTGAGATGACTTACATATAAGCATTAATATTTGACTATTATAATTGCAACATGAACAGGGAATTTTTTACCATTGCAGAAACTGTAGAGATAGATACATGTATATGTTATTTCATAAGCAAATATAGCAGACCCTGGTCAAACGGCTCCTACAGAAACCCGCTGATTTGGTTCTACTCTCCTTGCAAAAGGTGACAAAATGCCTCTCTAAGGAGCAAAGGGTTAAGCGGCTGGTCTTGGTATGTACACGGGTATCTTTCCACCCGGAACGTTTAGCTGATTACACAACCCTTTTAACCCTTCGCTTGCTATTCACGCCAATATACCTACCTGTAAATAGTGAAGACCCAGATGAGACAGCTCCTGCAGGAGCTGTCTCATCAGGGTCTGCACTATTTACAAGTTGATTGTGCAACCAATACACTCCACAGCAGTGATTGCAAAGCGATATACTTGTACACAGTGAAGATATATGTAATTATACAACAGGGCATGTGTAAAGAAGGAGAAATGTGTTTTAAATTTCAGCAAGAGAAGGGTTAACAATCAAGATTACAACACATAATCATGACTATCAACACTGGCAGCACAGACTATGTACAATCGGAAAACAATTAGTGTCGATTTATAGTCTCCAATAAATACACTAACGTTAGCAGACAGCAAATATTATACATGCATTTAGTTATGAGCGAAAGTCTCTGTCTGTCTGTCTGTAGTGTGTGTCTGATTATTTGTCTTTCTGTCTGCCTGTATGTATGTATTCCTATTTGTCTGTCAGTTTGCCTGTCCGTCCACTTGTCGGCCTGCCTTTCTTCATGTCTGTGTGGTCTTGTCTCTGTCTGCATGTCTATATCTCCATGTTATTCCCGCTCTCTCCCTCTCCCTATCTCTCCCCCCTTCTTCCCCTCTCCCTCTCTTTCATTCAACGACCATGTTTTAAAATAAAAGTATAATAGTATTGTATTATGCAGTATTCGTGCTTGCATGTACATGTATATATATGAAACAGCAGTAAAATTCAGGTATGTAGTGTGGAAATCTAATCTGCACTGTTATCTTCATTCAACCGTTCATCACTATGCAACTTTCGCTTTCAAAAAAAGATGTCACCTGCACCAAAATGCAGGCCACGTCTCATTCAAATTGTTTTGCAATACTTAATACATCAGCATAGTGTTTGCTTAACCCTTTCCTTCGTATAAACGCATTTTCACGTACTTGCAATAAGAGTAGATCCAGATCAGACGGCTCCTATTTGCTTATGGTATAGTATAGATATGACACTGCTCTGTTCGCTTTTGACATGATTCTACAGTTTTAAAATCCCCTTGAAAAATTATTCATGTTGTCATTATTTCTTACATGAATACTGAACAGGAAAAGGGTTAATCATAAGGATGATAAATAGCCCATCAGTATTAACTATAGGGCCGTTAACTATATAGAGTTGTCATTATGTGTACTTTATCAGCAGAATTTTGAATAACAATCAGTGCAGACCCTAATCAGAGTGCTCCACCGAGAGCCCGCTGATCTGGAGTTACATTGTTTGCAAATGCCAATACACTCATATGGTTAACATCTTCGATAGAACCAACTGATGGAATTCCTATACATGTACATGTATAATTAGCGTATTATAGTTGAGTATTGCGTTGTCTGAAACCTCTTCTAAATACATATTCATAAAATTGCATGCACACATACAGTTACTATGTTTTGATCGAGATCGAGAATAAATAATATCATTACCTTAGAATTCCACGAACATGTACTGCGAAATAAGCCCTTCAGAATGTGTCTTTGTTTGTATGCCGCCAATATTGATGTATCTGATTTGTAAACAGACGCTTGAAGATTTAGGTCACTGATTCGCCCAACCAGCGATCAGCTCATCAACTATCCTTCCAATAAACTAAGCCTCCACTTTTGGGGGGTCCTGGGATCAAGAACAGACGACGGGTTTCTCTGTATCAAATGATCTAAAATGCACGCTACATGAATAGCACTGTCTTTAAACTGTTATACAAGTGTAGACTAACTCAGAAAACAGACAATAGTTTTAAGCAGATAACATTTTATAGCCAGTTAAAGGGGGAATAAATAGTAACATAGACTGGCCGTGTACACGGTCGTAAACAAACCCAATTTAATTAACTATTCACAAGCTGGGTTCCTATACGGGGTTTTATATGGTGTAATAATGTTTATGATAGTCCATTTCCGGCAAGTAGATCTGTATAGTGATTGTAATAAGAAAGGGTTTCTTTCAATTGTGTTTTCAGTCAGACTGTTTTGTTTCCATCTTAGGAATCCATCGACTACATGGCAAGACTATGACAGCATCCCCTGTTAGCTATCAAAGTACTCAAAGTACTGCACTTAGTGGATGACAATCTAGTTACTATAGACGTCAGGTGCGGATCCAGGATTCATATTAAAGGAGGGGGGCGTAGAAATGTTTTTGGAGGGTGGCGTAGATTTTTATATTTGATTACATAAATAAATAGTGTGTTTGTAATACATGTTGAAAAAGAGCTTAATTGGGTGAGGGAAATAAAACACTCCTACTAAATCATTGTTTTATTGATTTTTAGTAGATACAACGACCACTAAATTACATCATTTATTTTGTGTTAAAGGCAGGTGGCTGCCAACTGCTCTAAATACCAACTAATTAACACAATTTAGTGGCCGTTATAGAGAGGTATTACTGTATATAGATCTAAAATATTACTTAAGAAATTGTTCTGGCAATTTTAGGGGGATGTGCGCCGCCCCCACCCCCTTCCTCTAAATCCGCGCCTGCATGTACATTCATTTGCCTCTTCAAAACAAAAGCACACCGGAAAACTGTTGTGGTACGGAAAAATCCAATATACAGTAAAACCCTTCCAATTATGTCTTAAAGGCAGGTGGTAGCTTAATGCAGGGTGAAAATTATGCAGAAAGTAGGAGCTTTCTGCAGCACTTTCATAATTTTATTGAGCAACCTCGGCCCTGTTTTTAAAGACACCTTTAGAGGCATTTAATGTATATTTGATATGTTGCTTTCCGAAACTTGCGATGGATGTGTTTGTTAATTAGTTAGAAGACAAAGAAATATAAACACATTGTGCTTGATTTGAGTTTGACACTCATGATGGTGCTTGGTTTTTTAACTTAAATTTTGAGTTTGAATTTTTGAGTTGAATGAGTTTAGGTAATTGCATTAATGCAATTGTAATTTAATACGTTACAGTTGCAAAAAATTGCGTAATTAACAGCATTACACTAACTGTGCTGCTGTACGGGACTTATTTTAACACATTCTCTCCTACTGGCGAATTTTGGTGTCTCTGCAAAAGTCACTATTTGAAACCATTGTGATAAACAGAGAATTTCCTCAATATGAGCAAATGCTCTGTTCATCACAGTGGTTTAAAAACTACATAATTCTAAATTCTCCTTTTCTATAGTTAATGTTCCTTTTTGGTAGATTTATTCAAAAAGGTTGGATCTTAAAATAGCCTAGGAGGGCATGAGTTAATTCATTTGTTTACTTTTATGTCTTCTTACCACTTTCCTATAAATAGCCTGTTCATGCTTTTTCAACATTGTAAACCCAGATCGAAATAGCTCCTATGGGACCGTCTGACCAGGATCTGTTCTGATAGCTCATGCAATTATATAGATATGGCTGTATAATTTTGTCACGGTAGAAATTTTCTCTTGTTTATAATGCCAATACACATGTATAAAATTTCAGCTAATTAATGCCCATACAGTCAGCGTTTCTTACTTAATCTTCCTACTTTACTCTTTACTCCATGTATATTTATGTAAGAAATAATGACATCATGAATATTAATTAGATTATTTTCAATAATGGCACCTGAACACAGGAAAGTTTGACCATGACAGACACAGACACATCAGGTCTATATATTTCATAAGTAAACAGAGCAAACCCTGATCAGACAGCTCCTACAGGGGTCTGCTATATTTGCGTAGGGGTAGGAACTTGGAAGGCGTATTTATGGAATAAAGGGTTAACCTTTATGGTGAATAGCATGGATGTAGTTGTTTGCAAATATTTCTCTGATCAAGGTCTGGAGAGAGAGAGATAGGGGATACGACAGAGAGAAAGAGAGACAGAGAGAGAGAGAGAGAGAGAGAGAGAGAGAGAGAGAGAGAGAGAGAGAGAGAGAGAGACACACACACACACACACACAGTGTTAGAGACAGACAGACAGAAAGTGACAGAGACAAGACAGTCAGAGACAGACAGACAGACAGACAGAGACAGACAGACATACAGAGACAGAGAAGAGAGAGACAGAGATGGGTACACCTGCAAATGTTGAAAATACTGCACTATTGTCACAACTTTTTAAATGCAGTTAGGGAACGATGTTTGGTCACGGAGATATGTTGGAAGGTTCTTATGACTGATGGACGAAATAACAGACGGCTAGGCGAACGAATGCTGTGGTTCAGTGATTTATACTAAAACCACTCTCCCGAATGTCCAACGGGAACTAATACAATGGTACGGGTTGAAATTAACAAGTTACAAAGGCGCTATTGCTGGTTCACCTAGTTTATTAAAGAATTAAAAACAGTGTTGAAAATGGGGATTTCACAGTTTTAAAAATATGTTTTTATAAAAACGCTCTCTCTGTTCACACAAATAAAAAAACCATCCAAAGTAAATCAAGTTCTATGTAAAATAGTAATTAAATGGTAAATTTGACAGGTGACAACAAACTATAGACATACATTGTCAAAACTCTCTCTCGTACAATTGTCAAAACTCTCTCTCTCATTCTCTCATACTGGATACAAACAGAGTGTATACAGCTACTAGATACAAACAGAGTGTCTCTCATAGTAGATACAAACAGAGTGTATACAGCTACTAGATACAAACAGAGTGTATACAGCTACTAGATACAAACAGAGTGTCTCTCATAGTAGATACAAACAGAGTGTATACAGCTACTAGATACAAACAGAGTGTCTCTCATAGTAGATACAAACAGAGTGTATACAGCTACTAGATACAAACAGAGTGTCTCTCATAGTAGATACAAACAGAGTGTATACAGCTACTAGATACAAACAGAGTGTATACAGCTACTAGATACAAACAGAGTGTATACAGCTACTAGATACAAACAGAGTGTATACAGCTACTAGATACAAACAGAGTGTATACAGCTACTAGATACAAACAGAGTGTATACAGCTACTGGATACAAACAGAGTGTATACAGCTACTAGATACAAACAGAGTGTATACAGCTACTAGATACAAACAGAGTGTATACAGCTACGCTATGATCTATGGTGTAGTGCACAAATACTTGACAACAAATTCTGCCGAGAATTCGTGTTACCTGTAACCTTCACAAAATAATTGGTTCCAGGAGAGATGTCTAGTAACTCAGCATCTAATCAGATTTCAAGCTATTCAGATTATAGTTTTGAAAGAAATACAAACATACAGTGGAACCTCGGATAACTCGAATTTCGGATAACTCGAACTAAAAGTTCGACCCTTCCAAAATGTACTATAAAGAACTGCTATACACTGTATATCTACGCATATTAAGAAACACACTTGACAGCTTAATGCATGTCTAACGTAGCCCTGAAAGCTCCTATAGGAGCGTTCAGCATTTTTTCGACCTGCATTAGCTATAAACTTGAGGAATTGTCCAGATTAGAAATCGGATGACTCAACCTTCTTTTATCGCGAAGTAATTTGTATCGCCCCTTGAAGTTCGAGATATCGAATTTCAACTGTATTTCTATTTTGAAAACTGAAGAGGTGACAATATATCGCTGCTATTAAAGACGTACAGTGAACCCCATCTAAAGCGACCACTTAATGAATCAATATATTTATCTTTAAAAGCAGGTGGTTATTTAATGCATGACGAAAGTAATACAGAAATCAACTGCATTAACCCATTCCCGCAGTTTGACGCCTCTGTATGAGTCATTTTCTGAAACTATTGTGACAAATAGAGCATTTGCTCCACAGGAGCAAATGCTCTATTTATCATAATGGTTTCAAAACTACAGAATTCTAAAATGTTCCCTTTTCTCTAGTAAATGTTCCTTTTCGGTAGATTTATTCAAAGAGGTTGGGTCTAAAAATAGCCTATGAGGGAATGGATTAAGACCCAGAATACGACCCCTTTGTGGTGGTCGCTTCAGCGGGATTTTACTGTACTTGCAATAGTTGAGTGTGAACTACCGATGCAATGTATTTACACTAGGACCTGCCTTCAGCGACCCTCAAAAAGAGCTCTAACTATGGGTTTGTAAGGCAGGTGATAGCTTAATACAGGACAAAAGTACTGCAGAAAGCTCCTATGGGAACTTTCTGCATTACTTTTACCCTGCATTTAGCAGCCACCTATATGTTCAATAAATGACTTGGGCGTTTAAGACAGGTTCTACTGTAGTATGATTCATGTAATAAAGAGGAAGTGTTAATATTTTTCGAAAAAGAACAACGAAGCAGTCATTGCCGACATCAAGACAAACTTATGCAGCACGTGGAAGATGAAAGCTGCCGCGTGACTATCGTTGGAGAGGTGCACGTCGTGTGGGGCCTGTAGACACGTGAAAACGAGGGACAACCACATGCTCAGTATAGCGCCATCTTGCCATCTTCTTATTGGCCAGAAGTTTCTGTAAAGGAAACATAAAACATTAGCTAAAACGTCTATGGGCGACGATCGCTTGGGCATTTTTGCTTCCAGCGTAGACCTAGATTAGGTGTAGCATAGTTACCTTTTAGTGTGTAAATGCAAACTACAGTACACTCTGTCTACATCGACATCAAAAATAAGTATAATTCTGGGTCCATGCTTATAAAACTTTTAGTTGAGTCTGAGTTCGTTCTCAAGTTTTTGATTGGTCAGATTTGAGCCCTTGGCTCAAATCTGACCAATCAAAAGCTTGAGAACTCAAATCTGACCAATCAAAAGCTTGAGAACAAAACTAAGACTCAACTAAAAGCTTTATAAGCATGGGCCCTGGTGGTTTTTGACAGGTGGTAGTATAATGCAGGACAAAAGTTATACAGAAAACCATCTACAGATTCTTACTGTATATATACATGTACATACATGTATGGAACAGAGTTGTAGCTAAGATGAACATTTATGCAATCTAAGTGATTTTATGTATACAGTAAAACCCCGATACTTCGAACACACAAAAAAGTATAATTTTCTGCCTTTAAGATAGGTGGCAGCTTAATGCAGGGTGAAAGTCATGCAGAAAGCTCCTCTGGGAGCTTTCTGTATGACTTTCACTCTACAATAAGCAGCCACCTGCATAAAAGTGCATGTTTGTAAATTCCTTTCTGCACCAGTTCTTCATTACTAAAATTTCGAAGTATCGAGTTTTACTGCATATTTTTCTCCGCCAAACCGGGTCGGTTCTTATGAGTAGCAGCAATATGGTGATTGGCTGAGAAATAAGAGATTTTGATCGAGCAGTACATATTATATCTACAAACATGATGGGGTTAAATGGCATGGACTGTTATTAAGTTATTCACAGCAGTACTTTATGTAAATTTCTCTAATTTATATATTTTTTCTCAATTTTACATGAACATTTGGAACAATACGGGGTTGTTTTGGACTTTTTTGTACAAGTTATTGATATGCAAGACAGAAATACATGTAATTCATTTTTTAAAAATGTAAGAAGTTAATGAAAATAGGCATTAAATGCATAGATTGTATGCTCGAGAAAATCACATACTCTATGATCCACTTGAGAAGAACCACAAGGACTGCGTCAGCTACTATGGCGGTGAAGAAGTAGCGGTGACCATGGCGACTGTACCAAGTGCCTTGGTTGTACCAGACGACGCTGACGATCTCTGCAATGACGACTGCTAACACCATGGCAACGTTAAATTTCACACGAAATTCCATTTTCCCGTAATATTAAGTCAGATGATGGCGTAATTATCTGAAACCACAGGAATGTATACACATGTAGATAATTTTGAAAAATATAACCCTTTACTTCATGACTATTCATGCGTGAAAAAATGACATCATGAATATTTATTAGCTGAATTTTTATACTGTTATCTTTTCAAGGAAGTTTTTTGCTTTGATAAAAACGGTAGAATCAGATCTATATCGGGTCCAAAGGCAAACAGGACATACCCGGGTCAAACGGCTCCTATATGAGCCTCTTATCTGGGTCTACTCTCTTTGCAATGACATAGAAAGGCGGAGTTATGGAGTAAAGGGTTAAGTCGCTCATGGCAACAGAAATAGAATTAGATTTTTTTTACCTAATTTCAAATTCCATACCTCTAATTTAAGGTCAGGAATTAAATGTTCTGTTGAGATTTATTTAACACATAACTTCATAAAGCTACACCACAGAGTAGATCGATCTAGATCAGATAGTTCTCAGCCTACAGTTTCAAACATTTACTAAATTTCAGGTGTTCATATGCTATTATAAAATTCAGCTTATTAACTCATTTCCTTCTACACTATTTTTAGACCCAACCTCTTTGAATTAATCTGCCGAAAAGGAGCATTAACTAAAGAAAAGGAAAAACTTAGAATTGTGTAGTGTTGAAACTATTGTGATAAATAGAGCATTTGCTCCTATGGAGCAAATGCTCTATTTATCACAATGATTTCTAAATGTGACTTTTATAGAGGCGCCAAAATGCGTCACTAGGAGGGAATGTGTTAATACCCGTAAAATTATTTCTTGACATGAAATACCCACCAATAAAGGATTAAAACATGTTTGAGATGTGTGAGATGTTCCAGTTTAGATCGTCGTATGTTATAGTTATAACTTGCAGTAATTGCAGTCGTACGATCTTACGATCTTAAGTACGACTAACCCCTGGTCCCGAGGTTATAAAACGTTTTGCTTGAGTCTGAGATCATTCTCAAGCATCTAATTGGTCAGATTCTGAGCTTGCTCAGAATCTGACCAATCAGATACTTGAGAATGATCTCAGACTCGGAAGTTTTGTAACCTCGGGGTCAACTGTACTGCAACTATACGGCTTAGGATCTGTGTAATTTCATGCCGAATAAAGGCTATCATTGTATGATAACCGTGTAGCATATAGTACAGAGATCTCTCAAGTAACGAAAACTAATTCTGATAGTCGTTGTATACATATTTTACTAAAGATGCTGTAAGATCCTATATTACCAGAGCGACAGAAAAATATGCGTACTCAAGTACTAAAATCGTCGTTTCTCCACCAGACCCTATTTTGTAACTGTAATATGGTGAAACAGTTGTGACTCGACTGGGACTCGAACCCAGGGCCTCTGGCTTACCATGCCAACACTCTACCGACTGAGCTACCAAGCCACACAGTAAAGCCCATCAACTTATTTCACCATAATCTCTACCCGGCTACATAACCACACTGTAGAGTCGTCTCCTCGAGATTCTAAAGACCGGTCACAACATAGGGTTTGGTGGAGAAATAAAGAAGTTATTCTTGAAAATGTTTTATTTTACGCATCTTACTTGGACCTCTGTATGACTTATTTCGTTTAATGCGAGACACGAGTGAACTGTCATTTGCAAACAGTATAGACTCTGATCAGAGAGCTCCAGAGTCTGATTACAATGTTTGCCATTCGAAAGCATCTACTAAATTTAAGGTTTTCATACTGAATGAACTCCATTGTTAAGCTCTGATAGACCATTCTACTTTGAAAACTCAGCTTTTAAAGGGATAAACACAACGTAGAAATTCAACAATCACTTACCTCAATACTCCTCTATCAATCTGACTGAGAATTATCGATAAAATGAAGTCAATTTCCTAAGCGTAAGTGATGGGAGATTATATGTCCATCCTGCTATGTACACTGGACAATGTCAATAAAATTGCCCATCCGCCGTGTGTAACACAGTCGCTGTTGTTTAGAGGGAAAATGAGATTTCTATGCCCTACGCTGCTGTAGCCATTCGGTGATCTCCGGAATAGCTCGCCGTTTCTTTCCGGATGCGTTATTCTGATCTTTACTCTGACTTTCCTGAATGATAAGTTTATGCGCCAGTTGTATATTTCATAAGCCCGCCCTTATTAAGCGCTCGCAAACAGAGTGGATCCAGATCAGGCGGCTCAGATAGAACACTGCCTGCTTGCTTATCCGAGTGTACATGTGTGTTACTTATTTCAATAACTACTGTTTCCATGGCAATACTATTCTTTATTTTTAATGCAAAAATGAGTGAATAAATTCTACAACAGGCAAAGTCTTGCATGAATATTCATCAAGAACGTATTCAGTAAAGATATAATTTCTTGCAGATATTAATCCTGTTGGAGCCATCTGATCAGGGTCTGCTCTGATTGCTTATGAAATAGTATATACAATTGAACATCGATATCTCGAATTTCAAGGGACTATATAAATCTGAGATAACAAGAGTTCGAGTCATCGGAATTCTTATCAAGAAAAGTTCTCAAGTTCACAACTAAATGTAGGTCTAAAGTAATGTTGATCGCTCCTGTAGGAACTTTCAACATTACTTTATACCTACATTAACCCTTTCCTCCATAAGTATTGTGTGAAGTATTGGACAAAACTAATAGCAATGCCAAATACAAGATACCCCAGCCAATGCTACAAAATGCTCAAGAACCTTGACGATATTGGACGCACAACCTGGGCATCGCATATAACGCGTATTTTGTACCAATTTGGGTTCGGATATGCTTGGATCGCTCATGAGATAGGTGATACCAATATATTCCTACACGAATTTTCACAGAGATTAAGAGACTGTGCTAAACAAGGTATATTTGATGATATTGGGACATCGTCAAAAGCATTAGCGTACAGACTTTTCAAGACCGCCCTAACACCTGAATCATATCTATCAATTCCTTTAAGCTATGGCTTGAAACGAAATTTATCAAATTTTCGTTGTTCAAGCCATAATTCAATGATAGAGAAAGGACGGCACACACATGTTGAAAGAGACTATAGATTTTGTAAATCCTGTCTAGATAAAAGCATTTATGCAGTGGAAACTGAAATGCACTTTATACTGATATGTCCAACATATTACGAGCTGCGTCAAACGTACTTTAAAGACGAGTGGCTACATGCGCTTCCTACTGAGAGTACATTCATAAGTATCATGTCAGACAATAGACAAGATAGTGTTTTTGCTTTAGCAAAATATATCGAGAAAGGATTAAAGCTACACAAAGAGTTAACAGAAATTCTAGAAACTCTAGGTCTACCTGTAAACGAGCTTTAAATACATATATTGTATAGGTATTCTCGATTTATTCAAAAGGGTTGTTAGTAGCCTACATATACGTTATATGCTAGCAACCTCCTTGAATAACATCAGCGGTTATTCTGTAATGAAACGTAATGAAAGTGATTCTCCTTTCAAGCATCTGATATGTAAATAAACCCGTGCTTTATAACAGACAGTTTATCGGGATTACAATTGATCTATTTTATCATGCTACATATAACTTAAGTTATAACTTTTTTCAGAAAGTGAGGGGGATTATATTCTTCCTTCGACATATCCGCAATCACACTTCACCATGTAAATGATAAAAGACTGTGCCTGCATATGCCCTGTAAGTGCAGTCGGGACATTCTGCTGCTAAGACATCGACGCGATGTACTAGAAAGTGATTGCGGATATGTCAAAGAAAATTGAATGTTACATAATTATATATGATCTGTCATGCGAATGAAATGAATATTCATGTATATTTCCATGTTTTAAGAATATTTGACACTACATATATTATGTTGAAGAAAGTAGTTTGTATTCTGGGCCGGAGGCCTTATATTGCGAATAAATAGAGAATAATAGGTTAGTGCCGTAGATGGGACGGCTTTATCCGACGAGGTTTTCTCTCCGAGTCGGATAAAGCCGTCCCATCTACGGCACTAACCTATTATTCGATTTATCCAGTCAATTTAGTTAGGCCTAAATATCTTTTTTCATACTCATAAAAAATAACACTCTTGAAATAATTTACATTGAAAATGCGGTTTTTCGATCAACGGATCCCACCCTTTTCATTTCCATTTAGACGTAAATAGATCTAATGAGCTACCGCAAGGAAAATAGTTTCGATACTTGCATTACAAGAGGGGAAAACGTGGTTGAATTTGAAAAATAAGATGATTTGAATCGAGGGTCGATAAGTTATTTCAAATAGACATGGTTATATTCGATTTCTGGTCAAATTCGAGTTCCGTAGTCTCGGTTTCTATTTTTAGATAGACCT
Source organism: Azorinus chamasolen (assembly GCA_963576725.1). Taxonomy (NCBI): domain Eukaryota; kingdom Metazoa; phylum Mollusca; class Bivalvia; order Cardiida; family Solecurtidae; genus Azorinus; species Azorinus chamasolen. The sequence goes on from OY755243.1 coordinate 79,115,242, forward strand.
AACGTCACTCATCGATGGAACTGGACAGGTTATATTTAGGTACATGACTATCACCGCCCCTGTAAAAGTTTATCAATCAAATTATCATGAGAGTGAAACGAAAACATTTACTATTTATCTGTCAATCTTTGCTTCCAGACTTGATTTTATCAAAAACACGTTTCACCAGCGGTGGATTAAATTAATAAAACTGATAAATCAACGTCATTTTGTATGTGGCCTCTGTGGCGTAATCGGTAAGGACGACGTCTCTAGAGTGATAAGAATTGGTTTTTGTAGGATCAGGCGCGGGTTCGAATCCAGCTATAGCCAATTATTTTTATTTTTCTCATTTGAATAAATCTTCTGGTGAATTTTCTGTTAGATCCATTTCGTCAACATGATTTTTATGCATATTTACAGAAAATTAAAATAGTTCCATGGTTATAGAATCATTACGCCTATCTACTAACCTAATAAAGCTTCTACTACCGGAAATAACCTAATAAACCTATGTTTATCTGCACCCCCTTTATTATGTCACTAGAGAAGCCTGGTGACTGGATAAAGTTTTGTCATTGTCATCATTGTCATCATAAACACGCCTTTCTACGCCTCTATAATAACCACTTCTTGAAACCGTTGTGATAAATAGAGCATTTGCTCCTATAGGAGCAAATGCTCTATTTATCACAATGGTTTCAAACTACAAAATTCTAAAATTTTACTTTTCTCTAGTAAATGCTCCTTTTGGGTAGATTCATTCAAAGGGGTTGGGTCTAAAAATAGCCTATGGAGGAAAGGGTTAAACTGTCACGTGTGTTTTAGATGTGCGTATTGATACATTTTAGAACTATTCTGTATTGTGAATTTTGGAAGGATTGAACAGTTACTTCAAGTTATCTCGAAGTTCGAGTTATCCGAGTTCCGGGATATCGAAGTTCAGATGTATATCTGATTCTATGGTGGATGCCATGGTCAAACATTTGTTGAGTAAAGGGTAAAAATATGATAAATAGACTTCAGTCCATTGGTCGAATATCACAGGCTTTGCTGTACATGTACATTGTTTCGTGATGATTTTGTGTTCGCCTTTATGTCCCGCCAGGCCAAGTCCTTCGGACGAGACAATAAACCGAGGTCCGGTGTTTCATTGCTTCACACTGGGCATCTGAAAAACCAGTGAAACTCTGCCGATATTAAGAGTAGTGCATCGCGCCTTTGTTTCTCTGTATCCACTCCCCTCTCTCTGGGGCGTCCAATTAGCTCATAGTGAGCAGAAACGGACGTTAATCAACAACAGTCAATCACCTTTATGTTTGGTACTACAGCGTTCAGACTGACACACTAACAATGTTTCAAAGGAAATGGAACAACAGAACAAACATTCCTTTGAAAATTGAGTCCGGCGACTGTTTTGGAAGCTAAGATTTGTTTTAATGATTGTATTGATACAGTCGAGAACTTGCTACCTTTTACAGCCGAGAAATTTGAGGTCATTTGACTTCCAATGGATGTTGGCTCAGTAATCGAGTGTTGAATACAAAACTGTCCTAAGTTTTAGTGATTTGTTTGTTTGTGTTGACTATGGGCTAATTGGATGTCCAAGAGAGAGAGAGAGAGAAATATATAGAGAGAGAAGAAGAAAGAGAGAGGAGAGAGAGACCCTGAGAGAGAGAGAGAGAGAGAGAGAGAGAGAGAGAGAGAGAGAGAGAGAGAGAGAGAGAGAGAGAGAGAGAACCTGGCGCGATGCCCTACTCTTATTATCGACATAGTTTCTCTGATTCTTTTAGATGTCAAGTGTAAATCACTGATGCATCGAACCTCAGTTTATAGTCTGAAGGACTTTGTCCGACGGGGTTTCAAACCCGGGACCCCTGATATTGTAGTTTTAGTGATGACATTGACAAACGGTATAGATCCAGATGAGACAATGAGTAAATTGGCGTCTTGTCTGGATCCATGGTGACTGGCAATCTTGTGCAATTCAATAGAAATGAAAGAAACATGAACTACCAATTATATGAGGAAACTGACTTTAAAAATGCTTATAAGGTGTCTAACCCTCAGTCTTCTGAATAATTAACACTGGTCTTTCCTGCTCTCTGAATATTAATTAGTCCTTTACTTCATGAATATTCATGAAAGAAATTATGACATCACGGATATTAAATAGAATATACATGTATTTCAAAATGGCATATTAACACATGATTGTTTTGGAAATGAATAAAGTTTCAATAAACTGTATACTCGTGTCTATATTATTCCATAAGCAAACAGGACAGACCCTGATCAGACGGCTCCTATAGGAGCCGTCTGATCTGAGTCTACTCTGTTTGCAAAGGCGTAGAAAGGCGTATTTATGGAGTAAAGGGTTAATAAGACAAGTAGCTTTACCAAACTGTATCGTTGTAGAAAATGATTATTATGACAAACAGTGCAGACCTTAATCAAAAGGCTCCTTCAGGAACCTTTTGATCTGGGTCTACACTGTTTGGAAAGGTTTTATAATACCCGGCTCCCGCATACTTATTGTCAATAAGGTAATTTGTCAAATTGAATATCCTAAACGAATCAGTCGAAACGAGTGTACTTTTTGCTTTAATACTCTACTTTGTGACTTTATTTGTATTGGGGTGGTGAAAAAGTGAGTCAGATTTAGTTTTAGATATATAAACTGTATTTTAGCTGTGTTTTCTCTTTTTTGTGTACATGCGTATAACACATTGCCAATAACATTGTATGATTACATAATTACAACAATCCCTTGAATAGAAATGTTGTTGCAGTGATGGATCCAGCTAATACCAGTCCATTCTGGATGGCCCTCCAAGCTCGACCTACATGGTTTTTCATTGAACGCTTCTTCGTTCGTCCAGCTTTGGATGTGGTCTGGTCAATGCCTTTCGTTTGCTTCATTTTGTTATTTACAACTAGTTGCTTGTTGATGATCTCCTGTCTTTGTTCATCTTTCAGTGATGCAAGTTCACTAGTGGGATATTTGTCTTCCAATCTATGCGAAACTGACTGACTTACATCCGACGATAGACTTGCCAGTAGTTTTGGCATTACAAACTTTTCATAGATGTACTCAATTTCCCCGAGTTTCTGTTCTTTCAGCTCTGGCAGGCAAAACCTTGGCCTATCGTATCTGGTTGGCTGGCCGTGCTGATGCCTCCCTGTGCCGTTTAGATGACGCATTTCTTCGTATGCCATCTCGAACTCATCCCTGGTGTATTCGCATACAAAATCCTGAAAAATGTGACATGATGTTAACCCCCTTTCTCATGAATATTCGTGCTAAAAATAGCGACATCATGAATATTAACGGACTAATATGTCGTAATGGCACATGAACACATGTAGTTTTGGCTATAACAGAAACTGTAAAATCAGGTTTACATAGTTTCATAAAAACGGAGCAGATCCTACTCCTACAGGAACCGTCTGATCTGGATATACTCTGTTTGCAAAGGTCTTCAAGTACGTATCTTTGAGGCAGACAACTATCGACTTTCTACAAGACACAGATGTAGACTTGTTTTGATAGGTCGTTGTTGGGAGGTTTAACACTTTCCCTCATATAACCGCGGGTTCACGCATTTGCAAACAGAGTAGACCCAGATCAGACGGCTCCCAGAGAAGCCGTCTGATCAGGGTCTGCTGTTTGCTTATATAATTTCTTTACTCTCTAAACAGCAATAGTGTTGTTGTGTTACACCTAAATAACAGATAATAAATTACGTTACCATTTCACTATGAACAGTGTTCTACCTTCAAAATTTCATTCTAACTATTTTCTCTTTGAATATTTAGCAGGTACTGAAATTTGGAATAAGTGTAGAACAGGAAAGGGCTAACTGTAGGCCTATACATGATGCATGAGATAACATAGCTTAAGTGCACAATACATACTACTTGAATACATGTATAGCCTCTGATCTTGATCCAGACTAATTATATAGTTTCTGATTCGCAGCTAACCATATGCATTTGTCTGCAATACGGTTCGGTTTGAGTCATAGGATTTTTAATACTATACGAGTAGTGCATACGTATACTAAGAGCACAAAGAAGTTTAAATAAGATTTCAATACATGCATTGTGTTTCTCTTTGATGTTTTTTCTTCTAAAACTGATTGGTTTAAACGATTCAATGACAAAATATTGTGTAATTTATAGTACATGTAATTACGAAAACAACATCATTAATTTTATACATGTACTTGATTTAGCATGTCAGTACCAATGAAGTTGAACTGTGGTGCACAATCCAGTCTATTGGATGAGAAAATATTGTTCAAACCAATACGGTATGGTAGCTGGTTTAATTAGCATAGATATCTAGTTCTTTTTAAAGTTAAACGTAATGAATTTTTAATTAATATTTTACAGATCATGTACGAATGAGATCAAATTTGTTGTACTTACTTTGCTCATAGTGTAATAATACTGTGGAAAAGCTGCTGCAATTGTATTTCCTTGTAAAGAAATGGTTGATCTTATCTCAATGGTTACAACGTCGTTACGTCATACGTCACATTACGTCATGATGATATCATACAATGACATCAGCTATATCGAACGTATTGATAGATGAGCCGAGTTCAGGAAATTCCATTTGTTTGACATTTTTTAACGCACAAGCAATGTAGACTCAATGGGCAGAATGTATTTGCTGGTCATATTTAAAAAATATTTCTTATACTTGGTAAATCAGACATAAACAGTAATGATTAGAAATGTCAGATGGTTTGTCTGAAGTCAAGAACAAGACATCTTAAGTAACTCTTATCCCGCTATCCGCGATCTGACTCGCATTAGCAAACAGTTTGGATCCAGATGAGACGCCGAGTTCCTGAAAAGCTTATTTTGGCTGCTCTATAAAATTCACATTTTGAAACTCTTGTGGTAAATAGAGCATTTGCTCCATAGGAGCAAATGCTCTATTTATTACAATGGTTTCAAACTGCACAATTCTAAAAAAAATATTTTCTATAGTTAATGCTCCTTTTCGGTAGATTTATTCAAATAAGTTGGATCTAAAAATAGTCTAGGAGGGAATAAGTTAAGTAGTGAAACTTGCACCAGGTCCAAATCTGAGCTGATAGTATTTTGTTCACAGTGGGGTGAAGGTTAAAACAATTATGTACGTTGCGGGTTTTTTAGTGTTTCTTGCATAAGTACATTACATACCCAGGGGCTTAGTCGGGACAATTGCCATATTGAAGCACGAGAGGGACAGTGTCACCATGTCGTAAAGGGGGTATTTTGGGTCTTCACCCGAGACATGTTCCTTGCTGCGATTTAGTGACATCAGTACAGATTATTTGCTATAAAAATAAATTAAAATAATAAAGTTTTTTAAGCCATTATGTTTGGAGAAAAGTGCAAGCCAATTAATATGTGAGCATACTGTATTATGACACGCATTGTTCCATACGCAGGGCATAGCAGTGCTAATACAAAGTTATGAGATTACTGGTACAGTTGAACTTCGATAACTCGAACTTGAAGGGACCATACAAATAAGTTCGAGATAAAAGAAGTTCGAGTCATCCAATTTCTAATCTTAACAATTTCTCAATGCCACAGCTTAATACAGGTCTAAAGTAATGCTGAAAGCTCCTGTAGGAGCTTTCAGCATTACTTTAGACCTGTATTAAGCTGTGACATGTGTTTCCAGATATCTGTAGCGATACATTTAGAGCAATTATGTATTGTAAGTTTTGGAAGGACTGAACTTTTAGTTCGAGTTATCCGAGTTCGAGATATCGAAGTTCAACTATATATACAACGTTATCAACAGAGATTCGGATTCGTGTAGGCCTATAAAGCTGTCTTTTTGCATGTTTAATACTCAGTTAACAATATCTTTCTAAAAGACATACTGCCAAAAACGTGATGTAAATTGCTCGTAAGGTGATGCGCTTAAATTATTTATACTGCCAAAGTAATATTAATTTTGAATGGTACTTTTGAATGGCTATCATCGAGCGTAGATGCGGGTATACAGCATTGTTCTTGTCCGTACATCCGTCCATGCGTATGTCCCGCAAACCTTAAGGGTCTAGATCCTCGTATACCAATGGAAGATAAAACGTGCTTGATTTAGAAACAATATCGCCAGAATGACCCCTGTGTCCTATGGACACACTTCTAGTTTGTCCTAAACCACTGAGAAGAATTCAACAACAGGAATGATGCTTGGACAGCCCTGTACCAAAATTATATGAATGGTTTTGAACTTTTGAGTGACTGTATAAGTATCTCACTCGAGCTAAAACTATACCAGTGAGCAATTTCTCTCTTAAAACGCGAAGATGCTCACAAAGATCTATTTAAAGGGATTTTTGCAACGACCATATTTAACAGAGTTAAGGGACTTTGAAATGCTCTTCATTATACATGTATAAGATAAACAGTTAAACTTCGATATTTCGAACTTCAAGGGGCCACACAAATTACTTCGAGATAACAAATGTTCAAGTCACCCGAGTTCTAATTTGACAATTTGGAAGGACCGAACGTTTAGTTCGAGTTATGTCAGAGTTCGAGTTATCCTAGCTCTGTGGTGAATAAACGATGTCTGTCCAACTTGTAATACACCATAGGGAGATTTTATTCAAAAATTTCACAGATGAACAACTGTTACGGGCATTTAAAAAAATTTTCATCAGTATGCAAGTCAAGATATATGGGGGTAAAAGCTTATGTGCCCCAGCTCCTTACTTCATTTCAAATGTCACATATGAAAACCCTTGATGTGAAGATGATCGTAAACAAAGGATATTTTGCCCCAACCGTTTTACCAGGCTTACGGGGTGGGTTTTTTGTTGGGTGTTTTCATTTTATAGAATATAGTGAAAACATCGCATGTGTCCAAGCAAAGATTGTACTCGCTAAGTTTTCGTTTTATAGTCTCGGTTTCTATTTTTAGATAGGGCTAACGTCACTCATAAATCGATGGAACGTACTGAACAGCCTATATTTAGGTCTATGAGATGATTGTCCATGTAAGAGCTTATCAATCAAATCATTATGAGAGTGAAAAGAAATTTTTTACTATTTATCTGTAAATCTTTGCTCCCTGACTTGATTTTTATCAAAACTGCGTTTCGCCATTGGTGAATTAAATTAATAAAACTAATAAATCAACGTCACTTTGTATGTGGCCTCAGTGGCGTAATCGGTAAGCACGACGTCTCTAGAGAGATTGGATTTGGCTTTTGTAGAATCAGGCGCGGGTTCGAATCCAGCTATAGCCATTTATTTTTATTTATTTTTTCTTCTTTGAATAATTATATTGGTGAATTTTCTGTTAGATCTATTCCGTCAACATGTTCATGCATATTTACCGAAAATTAAAACAGTTCCATGGTTATAGAATCATTCCGCCTATCTACTAACCTAATAAACCTTCTATACATGTACTACCGGAAGTAACCTGATAAACCTAAGTTTATTTGCACCCCCTTTATTATGTCACTAGAGAAGCCTGGTGCCTAGATAAAAGCCTTTCTTCCCCTTTGCGAACAGAGTAGACCCAGATCAGACGACTCCTATAGGGATATGAGACTCGATATCTTATTAGGATGTGACACTTAACATCTCATAAGGATATGAAACTTGACATCTCATAAGGATATGAGACTTAACATCTCATAAGGATATGAGACTTGACATCTCATAAGGATATGAGACTTAACATCTCATAAGGACATGAGACTTGACATCTCATAAGGACATGAGACTTAACATCTCATAAGGATGTGAGACTCGACATCTCATAAGGATATGACACTTAACATCACATAAGGATATGAGACTCGACATTTTCATAAGGATATGAGACTCGACATCTCATAAGGATAGGAGACTCGACATCTCATAAGGATATGGGACTCGACATCTCATAAGGATATGATACTTGACATCTCATAAGGATATGAGACTCGACATCTCATAAGGATCCAAGCTGTTTAAAGCTTCATGTTTTAACATTTTCCTTCATATAAACGCCTTTTCATGCTTTTGCAAACAGAGTAGACCCAGATCAGATGGCTCTTATAGGAACCATCTGAACAGGGTCTGATATAGGTCTGGTTCTACAGTTTTTGTCAAAGCCAAACATCCCCTTGAAAAGTTTACATTATAATAATTAAACATATAAATAGTCATGTTTTCATTATTTCTTTCATGAATACTGAACAGGGAAAGAGTTAAAAGAGTTAGGAGAATGTTTAAGAACAAACGTTTTTGCAGACATCGTAGACCCAGATCTCGATATCAACCGTCTGCAGTGACCAGAAATTAAAATAGAACTTGTCTTAAACGACCATTCATTGACTTAGAAGACTTAAAAACCAGACAGTTGCTTAATACGGGACAAGGGTAACGCATGCTTAACTTTCGACCCGTATATAAGCCTTGGTAAAAAAAAATTAGACTCCTTTCTAATGATCGCTTAAGACCGGTTTTACTGTACATGTACTTTGATTCGTGGTGATTGCATGTTCACTATTATATGGCTGATATCAAACACAGGAGAACCTGTCATAAGCGATGGGTCGCGATCATTCATTTATTGAACACAGAAGTCTTAAAAGGTAGATTCCTGCTTAATACAGGCAATAGTAATACACATACAGTAGAACCCCTCTAATGTGACCACTTAATGAATAAACATGGGTGTATTTATAAGCAGGTGGTTGCTTAATGCAGGACAAAAGTAATGCAGAAAGCTCCTAGCATCACTTTGTCCTGCATTAAGCTACCACCTGCATATAGCACCCAGAATTATACCTCTTTAGGTGGTCGCATTAGCGGGGTTTTACTGGCTCATTTGGCTCATTTGAGCCAAATGTCAAGTCAATGATGAGAACAAAACTTCTGACAACAATCTGTGGTGTAAATTAATGATGGCACGACAAACAGTGTCGATCCATTTCAGACAACGATTAATTTGGAGTCTTAACATGACTCAGGTCGATTCTCAATCGTGTATACATAGGCGTATTTCAATAAAGTTGAAAGTAGCATCAATAGGCTATTCTAGGTGGACACTTATATTTTATAAAATGCCAATAAATACTTAATCCTTAGCCTACTAAATAATTAATACTTGCCCATCCTTTTCTAATTTTTAATTAAACAAAATATGTATCAAAATATATCACTGAAGAAATTGATAATTTTAACAAACTGTGCAGACCCCGGTCAAAGGACATCATCATGAGCCGTTTGATCTGGATCTACACTGTTTGCAAATGTCTTTTAATACTCGGTTCCTGCTTATTCAGGGTTTATAATGTAGTGTTAACCCATTCCCTCGTACTTACGCCTTTTAACCCATTCCCTCATACTGACGCCTTTTAACCCATATCCTCATACTGACGCCTTTTGACGCCTCTGTAAAAGTCACTTTTTGAAACCATTGTGATAAATAGAGCAATTAATCCATATGAGCAAATGCTCTATTTATCACAATGGTATCAATACTGTATAATTCTAAACATTCCCTTTTCTGTAGTAAAGTCTCCTTTTCGGTAAATTTATTCAAAGTGGATGGATTTAAAAATAGCCTATGAGGTAATGGGTTAAGTAATCGAAGCGAAATATCCTAATCATTAATCGACATTATTTGATTTTGTTCTTTGACTATATTACATGACATTGTTTGTATTGGGGGTAACGGATAAGAGAGTCATATTTAGTTTGAAAATATATAAACTATATTTTATCTATGTTCTTTTTCTTTTTTTGTGTGTGTAACACATTGCCAATAAAAAATGTATGATTATATAATTATAACCACCCCCTGAATAGAAATGATGTTGCAGTGATGTGTGTAACACATTGCCAATAAAAAATGTATGATTATATAATTATAACCACCCCCTGAATAGAAATGATGTTGCAGTGATGGATCCAGCTAATACCAGTCCATTCTGGATGGCCCTCCAAGCTCGACCTACATGGTTCTTCATTGAACGCTTCTTCGTTCGTCCAGCTTTGGATGTGGTCTGGTCAATGCCTTTCGTTTGCTTCATTTTGCCATTTGCAATCTGTGAATTGTTGATGATCTCCTGTCTTTGTTCATCTTTCAGTGATGCAGAGTCATCCATGGGACATTTGTCTTCTAATATACGCAAATCTGACTGACTTACATCCGACGATAGACTTGCCAGTAGTTTTGGCATTACAAACTTTTCATAGATGTACTCAATTTCCCCGAGTTTCTGTTCTTTCAGCTCTGGCAGGCAAAACCTTGGCCTATCGTATCTGGTTGGCTGGCCGTACTGATAGCTCTCTGTGTCATTGAGATGCCGCATTTCTTCGTATGCCATCTCGAACTCATCCCTGGTGTATTCGCATACAAAATCCTGAAAAAAGGTGACATGATGTTAACCCTTTTTCTCATGAATATTCGTGCTAAAAATAGTGACATCGTGAATATTAACGGACTAATATGTCGTAATGGCACATGAACACATGTAGTTTTGGCTATGACAGAAACTGTAAAATCAGGTTTATATCGTATCATAAAAACGGAGCAGATCCTACTCCTTCAAGAACCGTCTGATCTGGATATAATCTGTTTGCAAAGGTCTTAACCCTTCGCTTGCTATTCACGTCAATATACCTACCTGTAAATAGTGAAGACCCAGATGAGACAGCTCCTGCAGGAGCTGTCTCATCTGGGTATGCACTATTTAAAAGTTGATTGTGCAACCAGTGCACTCCACAGCAGTGATTGCACAGCAAAATACTTGTACAATAGGGCATGGGTAAAGAAGGAGAAATGTATTTTAAAAATCAGCAAGCGAAGGGTTAAAATGCGTACCTTTGATGTAGACAACTATCGACTTTCTACAAGACACAGATGTAGATTTGTTTTGATAGGTCATTGTTGGGAGGTTTAACACTTACCCTCATATAAACGCGTTTTCATGCATTTGCAAACAGAGTAGACCCAGATCACACGGCTCCTAGAGGAGCCGTCTGTTCAGGGTCTGCTCTGTTTTTGACAAAGAATTTGAAAGATATGTTTCTATGAATATTTAGCAGGTACTGAAATTTGGAAAAATGTAGAACAGGAAAGGGCTAACTGTATACATGATGCATGAGAAAGCAACTAGCTTAAGCGCACAGTACATAATACTTGAATACATTTCCCAGCCTCTGATCATGATCCAGACTATTTATATTTTCTGTTTTGCAGCTGTCTGCAATACGGTTCGGTTTGAGTAGTTATGTGTTTTTAATACTATAGTACATACGTATATTAAGAGCACAAGAAGTTTAACTAACATTGAATAGATCTACATGTATTGTGTTTCTCCTTGATTGTTTTGTTTTCTAAAACTGGTTGGATAAAACGATTCATTGACAAAGACAAAATATTTTGCAATTTGTAGTACATGTAATTACGAAAACAACACCAGCATGCATCACACAATGTGATACTTGATATAGCATGTACGTATCAATGAAGATGAACTCTGTTGCTCAATCCAGTCTATTTGCTGAGAAAATGTTCAAACTAATAAGATAAATCTATGTTTTAATTAGCATAGATCTGTAGATATCTAGTATTCTTAAAGTAAAACGTAATGCATTTTAATCGATCTTTTACATATCTTATACAAATGAGATCAAATTAGTTGTACTTACTTTGCTCATGTTAGATGATAATACTGTGAAAAGCTGCTACAATAGTATGTCCTTGTAAATGAAATGGTGGAATTTATCTCAATGGTTACAGCGTCGTTGCGTCATACGTCACATTACGTCATGATGATATCAGACAATGACGTCAGCTATATCTACCATATTGATGCATTTCTGTGATATGAATTTTTATTTCTAATTGACATTGTATTATGTGTAATGCAGTAAAATTGATTGGTTGATTGCATGATCCGAGGACAACAATGTCTATCTGTTTGATACTTTATTTAAAACGCACAAGCAATGTAGACTCTATGGGCAGAATTTATTTTACAGAATATTTCTTATACATTTTGTATTTGGTAAATCAGACATTAACAGTAGGCTAGATGTCTGTCATTTCTGCATGGCACTATTGTGTTTCCATACTTTTAATGTTCTATCGTAATAAAGCCCCCACAAGGTAGGGGCATATAGCATTGTTCTTGTCCGTAAATCCGTTCGCACATACGTCCCGTAAACCGTGTGTGTCCAACTCCTCATGTTCCGCTGGGATAAAAACGTGCTTAATTTAGAGGCAATAGTTTCAGAAGGAGGCCTTTGCTTGATTTAGAGGCATTATCGCCACAAGGGGTCATCTGTGTCCTATGGACACGCTTCTAATTTGTCTTTAACCACTGAATAGAATTCGACAACAGGAACTATGATGCTTTGTCAGTCTTCTATTAAGATTATATAAATAGTTTTGAGTGTATAAGTATCTCACCCGAGCTAAAACTATATATCAATGAACAATTTCTCTCTTAATCCATTCCCTCATACAGTCACGCCTTTTCAAAGTTTTGACGCCTCTGTAAAAGTCACTTTTTGAAAACCATTGTGATAAATACCGCATTTGCTCCTCCTCAAAGAGATCATGCTCAAAGTTTCATGCTGATACCTCTTATACCTTTCTATTAATCTTTTTGCACGACGCCGACGCCTACGACGACCCAGTGATCACAATAGCTCGACTTTTTCTTCGAAAAAGACGAGCTGATAATAGATCTGATTCTACAGTGTCTGCCATGGCCACATATTCCCGTATCCATACACCATCCAATAAATATCACAATGACTCGTTAGTCCATATATACGCCTTTCTACCTACATGTATTTGCAAACAGAGTAGACCCAGATCAGACGGCTCCTGTAGGAGCCGTCTAATCAGGGTCTGCTCTATTTGCTAGATCCAAACTGTTTGATATCATAAATTCACAATTAGCATTACTGGTTATAGAGCTGGTTACTCGATGTCTGATCTACAGGAGCTTTCTGCATTACTTTTGACCTGCATCAAGCTACCACCTGCCTTACAGACCCATGGCCTTTTTATGGCCACTTAAGACATGTTCTACTGTAGATCAACCCTTGTATTGAAAATCTTGCAGTGTTTGCTCTTTCCCTGTTGAATATTCATGTAAGAAATAATCACTTCATGAATATTAATTAGATTAAATCTTATAATGGCATTTATGTATTTATTGTTTTTGGAAGGGGATGTGTGTGGATTGGTATTGTCCCGAGTTTTTTTACCTGTCAAAATATGCATATTCCTACGTCATTGAAAGGATACATTTTGCTTCGGTAAACCCGTTTCATAGTTTTTCACTAGATTTACAATAAGTATACACTTTATACATGTACTCGAATAAGCCAAGTTGGAAAGTATTTATTAGCGGAAACAATCAATATCAACCGAAGCTATATATGGTGTGTTCAGCAAGCGTATAATTATCTAAATTTTGACAGATTAAAAAAAAAAGGACAATAGAAACTGTAGTCAGATAGTATTTGATAAGCAAACAGTGCTGACCCTGATCAGACCGTTCCTACAGGTTCTCACTGATTCACATATGGCAGCAAAAGGGTTAATTCATATTTTACTCCTAAATAAATGCAAACAGCCTGTATAAACTGAGTAACTTGAAATCTAATAAGAATCTAAATTATTCAACACTTGGTAGATAGAAAACAAGAGCACCACAAGCAGGTGCCAACGCTCGTCTGTCAGCATTGGCAAGATGAACATGCATACCAAAAATGAAGGTTGTAAATGAAAAATTGAAGAAGTTACGGTCAATGTTAAGATTTCGGATGATGACGAGGACGCGGACGCCGGAGTTACAACAATAGCTCGTGATTTCTTTGAAACAGATGAGCTAAAAAGCATGAAATAATTAAAAGTGAGAAAAAAATGTAACCGGTCATTTTGAACAGACATTCATTTTAATATGGAGATATGTGTAGCTGGGTAGAGATTATGGTGAAATAGTTGATAGGCTTAGACTGTGTGGCTTGGTAGCTCAGTCGGTAGAGTGTTGGCATGGTAAGCCACAGGGCCTAGGTTCGAGTCACTTTTTCACCATGTTATATTTGCAGCTACCCGGCTACATATATATCTATTTTAATAGCTAATGGAGTTATGGATTTAAAACTGGCGAAAAAACTAACAACACAAGTATCACATATATCATATGTATTTAAACAAAACTATCACACAAAAATCAATCTCTGCAGTTAAAAGCTTAAGACATTTTTTTCTGTTCCTGCAATTCAGTTGTAGTTTCAGTCCGAAATTTCTCTTCATAAATTTGTAAATTGTCATCAGCTGCACCATTTGATACAAAAATTTAACAAGAAAAAGTTACAAAAGTATTCTCAATCACTGTTATCTCTCACAATCAGCTGTCTGTTTTATAAGTTATCCCAGGAAGTTTTGGATTCGCAGCTTGAATCTGTTGTCTGTAAAAGAGAAAAAAAAAATGTAAATTAAAAATAATAAATTCATTGTAATACAAATTCCCGACCATTTTCACAATTTGAAATACATTTACAGTAAACCTCTCTATAACGGCCACTAAATTACATCAAGTATTTTGTGTAAAAGGCAGGTGAGTGCTTAAAGAAAGGTGAAAGTAAAACAGAACGCTCCTATAGGAGCGTTCTGTTTTACTTTCACCTTTCTTTAAGCACCTACCTGCCCTAAATACCAACTACTTAACACAATTTATAGAGAGGTTTTACTGTAAATGTATTTCTAAATGAAATAGAACACATTCTCAACCTGTTTAAAAAATCAAATTCTGCAATAATTGTGGGTACAAAACGCCAAAGTTGCCTGGTTTTTACAGTATCAAAGAGTCAGCCATCCTGGCTTATGAGACACATCCTAATTCATAAAATTAATGTCAGGCATCAGGTAGATAAACATCCTTCAACATTTTACTCTATAAATACACTTTCTTACAAACAGAGTAAACCCAGATTAGATGGCTCCAATAGGAGCCGACTGATCAGGGTCTACTCTATTTGATGATGATATAATATAGTCTACAATTTCTACCATGTCCAAAGATTCTTATGTTCTAATTAACCCTTTCCCTGATGAATATTCATGTCGGAAATAATAACGTCATGAATATTAATAAGATTATTTTTTATAATGGCATATGAACAAAGGACATTTTGGCTCAGGCAGAAGCTGTAGAATCAGAATTATATTACACCATAAGCAAACAGAGCAGACCCTGATACTACAGGGGCTGTCTGATCTGATTCTACTCTGTTTGAAGGTGCTTCAAAATGGGCTTACATAAGGGAAAGGGTTAATATTCATGATGTAAACTAGTTGGCAGGTCATAAACAACCATATCAGAACCAGTCCTCCTGCTTCCAAAGTCGGCTTTTCCACAACGAAACTGTACATTTTAGTGAGATAAGAATTTTGAACAAATCTAAAAACATTTTAGGCATGTTTCTGCATGGAATCTTTATTCTTGTGTTCAGTTTGGAAATTAATTCCTGAAATAATTAATGCAGACACTGATCAAAGGCTCCTTCAGAAGTCCTCATTTATCTCTTGAATATTCATGTAAGAAAAAATGTAATTTTTTATAATGGCATTATCACTCAAATGATACTTTTTCCAATCCAGAAACATTAGAATCAGATGTATATAATTTCTTAACCAACTCCCTCATAGGTTATTTTAGACCCAACCTCTTTGAATAAATCTACCAAAAAGGAGTACATGTATTTATTAACGAGGGAACTTTTAGCATTGTGTATTTTTGAAACCATTGTGATAAATAGAGCATTTGCTCCTATGGAGCAAATGCTTTATTTATCACAATGGTTTCAAAAAGTGACTTTCACAGAGGCGTCAGAAGGCATGTTAATGAGGGAAAGAGTTAAGCAAATAGAGCAGACCCCAATCAGATGGCTCCTAAGGAACTATCTGATCTGTGTCTACTCTGTTTGCTTAGACATGAAAAAGCATTTATATGAGGGAAAGGATTAAGCAAACAGAACAGACCCTGATCAGATGGCTCCTACAGGAGTCATCAGATCTCTGTTTGCAAATGTCCAAAGGGTGTTTATGTGAGAAAAGAGTTAAAAAATTGCAACAGAAAAAAATCGTTTGGCGGACAACAATAACTTAGTATTCAAACTTTGAAAAGAGATAATGGTATCCCAAAGATATTAGGGAAAGCGGACCTATGGGTTTATACTTACTGTCCTTCACCTATCTGCTTCTGTCCAGCTGAAAAGATCACCACTGGTGGTGACTGTTCTCTGCGTCCATCCCTGGTGTAGTAGTAGTTATCTGACAGCTTATGTGATGGACCATCGGGCAAAATAGGAGCTGGTTGTGTTCTAGGGGGAAAAATATAATTGTTTGTTAACCCTTTACTCCATTAATATTCATTTAGGAAATAATTACATCATGATTATTAATCAGATTATTTGTTATAAGTTTTATAACACATGGACAAAGGAATTTTTGGCCATGGCAGAAACTGTAGAACCATATTCATATTACATGTATATCATTAGCAAACAGACCAGACCTTGATCAGAAGATCCTACAGGAGACGTCTGATCTTAGTCCATCCTGTTTGCAAAGGTGTAGAATGACATAAATTTATGGAGTAAAGAGTTAGAGTTATTATTCTAAACTGTTAACCCTTTCCTTCATATTAATGCTTTTTCATGCATTTGCAAACAAAGTACACCCAGTAGATCCTATAGGAGCCGTCTCATCAGGGTCTGCTCTGTTTGCTAATAGAATTTGATAGTTCTGTTCCTTTACTTTCTAAAATCGCTACAATGTTCCTACTTCTATATTTCATTATAGCTATTTTGTCCATGAATACGGTATTCAGTAGGTCTTGAAATGTGTAAACATAGAACAGGAAAAGGGTTAATAACTTAATACATAGCTATGACAAAAGTCAAATAGTATAGAATCAGATCTAAGATATCCTGATCATCAGGAAACAGAGCAGACCATGATCAGATGACTCCTGATCTGGGTCTACCATCTGATCTATTTGCAAAGGTTTCAAAGGGTGCCTGTATGGAGTAAAAGGTTAGACAGCAGTGTGTTTATATGGAATTAAATACTAATCAAGCTATACATTTAAAATGTTCGCCAAGGCAAAACTAGAACTGTGACTAAAGGTGATGAATACCCTGCATGGCAACCTTGATCACAAATCCAAAATTATTTCAACAATACTTAAAAGTTCAAAGGGAGATTATTCCGCAATGCCTAAGATTAACAAATGAAAATTGTGTCTTGCACATCTACATGTACTATTCATGGTGATTATGTATGCAAAATATCTATTCAATAACTTTCAAATTGAAGGAGGAGGAGGACACCAACTACCCATGTTACATACTTAACCCTTCGCTTGCTATTCACGTTTATAACCTACCTGTAAATAGTGAAGACCCAGATGAGACAGCTCCTGCAGGAGCTGTCTCATCAGGGTCTGCACTATTTACAACTTGATTGTGCAACCAGTGCACTCCACAGCAGTGATTTCACAGCGAAATACTTGTACACAGTGAAGTCTTCAAGATATATGTAATTATACAACAGGGCATGGGTAAAGAAGGAGAAATGTATTTTAAAATTCAGCAAGAGAAGAGTTAATAGTAACTATATTGTGCTATATATCAATTTCTATGAAATACAGTACTGTATATGTGGTGTGCGGTGGTCTAGTGGTAACGCGCTTGACTATCAGTCCGGAGGTCCGAATTTCAAATCCCAGTCCCTCCCGGAAATTTCAGAGACGCTTTTTCCGTGTCTCCCATCTGCACCTCCTCTCCACCCAGGGGTTAAAATGGGTACCTGTGAGGGTCACTCGCCGGTACTGCGGCAGCATGATTGCGCCATATGTTAGCAGTGCTCAATAGTGTAGGCCAATGACTCAATGACCAGGGGAGTAAATGTACAGTTGGCTGAGCGGTCATTCGGACTGAAAGTAGACTATAACTAGGTACTTATTTCAATGGGGAACCTACCAATGAATAAACCCTATATAATAACCATTACTGAAGAAGTATAGGTTGTTCAAAATACAGGTGATCTAGCTTAATTCAAACTGAGAACAATGCAGAAAGTTCATCTAAGAGCTTTCTGCATTGCTAATTTGCTATCACAGCTATCTGTGTACAAAATGCAAGAAGCTCCTTTTAAAAGATGTAATGACCCCTCAAGCCTTCATTAGAAATAATAATTATTTATTATAGTATTAGTAAGCCATGTCCTCCAATATATATATGATTCTTACAAATCTTACTCCTTCTGACCCCATACATGTACTTACCTTTTAGAAATGTGCTCAGGCAACCTTAGAGCTTCTTTCACTTTTCTCTGAAAATTACAAAATAATGAAATTTATAAGGATTTTATAATTTCATTGTTTTATTTGACATTAGGTTACTGGTATATACATGTATCAATGTTTGTAAGATCAGCAAATGATCTATTTACAACTACATTATTTTTTAGTATACTTTTAACCCTTTCCTCCATAGATGATGATCATAAGCACTTTTGAACGTATTTTAGATATGAAAAGAGTGCTATATAAATATGGTATAATAATAATATGCCTTTCTACGCCTTTGCAAACAGAGTAGACCCAGATCAGACGGCTCCTAGCAGAGCCATCTGACCAGAGTCTGCTCTGTTGACTTATGGAATAATATAGATATATAGATATGATTTTACAGTTTCTACCATGGCCAAAAATTCCTGTGTCATTGTATCGTTATCAAAATTAATCTAATATTCATGATGCCATCAATTCTTTCATAAATATTCATGGAGTAAAAGACTAAAAGAAACAAGAGGGCCATGATGGCCCTTAATCGCTCACCTCTTCGTAACAGATTAATGATTTCAATGACAGATTGCATAATTTGAAAAATCTTGGTAGAAAACCATCAGATGATGCTACATACTAAATATAAAGAGTCTAGACCTTAAAGATTTTCCTATGAAAAACTGTTAAGCCCCAGGGCGGGGTCAATTTTTATCCGGGGTTCATAATTTGAAAATCTTGGTAGAGGACTATTAGATAATGCAACATACCAAATATCTAAGGTCTATGCCTTACAAGTTCAGAGAAGACTTTTAAAGATTTTTAAGAGAAGATTTTTAAAAAATTTCCTATAAAAAACTGATATGCCCCTGGGCGGGGAAGTTTTCAACCCAGGGGACATAATTTGAACGATCTTGGTAGAAAACTATTAGATAGCACTACATACCAAATATTAAAGGTCTCTGCCTTACAGTTTTGGAGAAGAAGATTCTTAAAGCTTTTCATATGAAAAACTGATAAGCCCCAGGGCGGGCCATTTTTGACCCAGGGGTAATAATTTGAATAATCTTGGTAGAAAACCATTAGATGATGCTACATACCAAATATCAAGGGCCTAGACCTTACAGTTCAGGAGGAGAAGATTTTTAAAGATTTTCCTATGAAAAACTGATAAGCCCTTGGGCGGGCCATTTTTGGTCCGGGGGTCATATTTTGATTAATCTTAGTAGAGGACGATTAAATAATGCTACATACCAAATATCAAAGGTCTATACCTTATAATTTTAGAGAAGAATATATTTAAAGATTTTCCAATGAAAAACTGATAAGCCCCGGGCGGGGCCATATTTGGCCCAGGGGTCATAATTTGAATAATCTTAGTAGAGGACCATTAAATGATGCTACATACCAAATATCAAAGGTCTATGCCTTACAGTTTCAGAGAAGATGATTTCTTCAAGATTTTCCTATGAAAAACTGATAAGCCCTGGGGCGGGGCCATTTTTGTCCTGGGGGTCACAATTTGAACAATCTTAGTAGAGGACCATTAGATGATGCTACATACCAAATACCAAAGGTCTATTCCTTACATTTTCAGAGAAGAAGATTTTTAAAGATTTTCCTATGAAAAACTGATAAGCCCCGGGGTGGGGCCATTTTTGGCCCAGGGGTCATAATTTGAACAATCTTAGTAGAGGACCATTAGATGATGCTACATACCAAATATCAAAGGTCTATGCCTTACAGTTTCAGAGAAGAAGATTTTTAAAGATTTTCCTATGAAAAACCGATAAGCCCCGGGGCGGGGCCATTTTTGGCCCAGGGGTCATAATTTGAACAATCTTAGTAGAGGACCATTAGATCATGCTACATACCAAATATCAAAGGTCTATGCCTCACAGTTTCAGAGAAGAAGATTTTTAAAGATTTTCCTATGAAAAACTGATAAGCCCTGGGGCGGGGCCATTTTTGGCCCAGGGGTCATAATTTGAACAATCTTAGTAGAGGACCATTAGATCATGCTACATACCAAATACCAAAGGTCTATGCCAGACAGTTTCAGAGAAGAAGATTTTTTAAGATTTTCCTATGAAAAACTGATAAGCCCCGGGGCGGGGCCATTTTTGGCCCAGGGGTCATAATTTGAACAATCTCAGTAGAGGACCATTAGATGATGCTACATACCAAATATCAAAGGTCTATGCCTTACAGTTTCAGAGAAGATTTTTAAAGATTTTCCCATGAAAAACTGATAAGCCCTGGGGCGGGGCCATTTTTGGCCCGGGGGACATAATTTGAACAATCTTTGTAGAGGACCATTACATCATACTACATACTAAATATCAAAGCTCTTGGCTTTGTAGTTCCAGAGAAGAAGATGTTTAAGTAAATTGTTGACGCCCGCACGTACACACGACGCACATACGCACGACGACGGGCGCCGGACATAGGATCATCCCAATAGCTCACCTTGGCACTTTGTGCCAGGTGAGCTAAAAAGCTTATGACATTTCCAAACATTGTAGACCATATAACCCTTTCCCTCATATAAACGCATTTTCACCTATTTGCAAACAGAGTAGACTCAGATCAGACGGCTCCTTTAGGAGCCGTCTGATCAGGGTCTGCTCTGTTTGCTAGTGGAATTCGATAGATCTGTTTCTTTACTTTCTGAAATTGCTACAATGTTCCGCCTTCTATATTTCATTATGATAATTATGTCCATGAATATTCAGTAGGTATTGAAATTTGAAATAAACATAGAATATGGAAAGGGATAAATGACCGTATCTGATCAGGGTTAATATCAGCAGCTTAAATAAGTTATTGAAAACTGATCACTTTGCCCACAGAAATTTAAGGACAAAGTTCAACTTGATTGTACGAGCCGACAAATTTGATTATTCCTACCTGCTCATTGGTCAAGTTCAATTAATTTTTCCTCACCCTGATTTTCACATACATGTAGAAATTTTGGTGAACATATCTTGGCAAAGTGTATGCTTTTATATTCACATATTCCTTTAATTTCGCACATTATTAACCCTTTACTCCATGGCATAATTGACTTTCTACATCTTTGCAAATAGAGTACATCCAGATAAGACAGCTCCTGTAGCCTGTAGGTGCCGTCAGATCAGGGTCTACTCTTTTGCTTATAAATGAAATAATATAGATATATGATTCTGCAGTTTCTGCCATGGTCAAAAAACCTGAGCTAAAGCCTTACATGCCATAATAAAGATCGATCTAATTATTATTCATGATCTCATTATTTCTAACATGAATACTCAGAGCATAATATCCAGTATTAACTACAAGCCAGAAAATTTATATACGTGTACCTTTATCTAGAAAAAATATAATGTATGTCAAATTCACACTGAGGAAATTTAAGTACATTCATATTGTAATTTGTATAAAGAAAACTGTTACAACAGTTCAGCGTTGACTTTTAACCCTTTCCTTCATATAAACCCTTTTTCCCGTATTTAAAAACAGTAGACCCAGATCAGACAACTTCTATAGGAGTATTGCAGATGGCATCCGCTTGAGACAAGTAATAGTGCTGCCTCATTGGAATGCCCCTGCCGCTGGCACATGGCAAGGGCACCACACCCAGTCACATTATCCTGACACCTGGCCGACCAGTCCTAGAACTACCCTTTTAATGCTGAGCATAGACAAGGGAGCTACTAGTACCAACTTTTAACGAATTTTGGTCTATTGCGGGCGGGGATCGAACCCACGACCTTCCGTACCGCCATATGTAAATGGAGTTGCTGTTTACTCAAACATTATTCCATATTGAGGTACTTTTATTAACACACCCTCAAATATTATTAAAAATCTGGGCAGGTAAACTGGCATTTCTCCCCTGCTCTGTGTCAAAATCAACTTGTCCATGGCAAACAGACAGTCAATTTGCCAAACCCAGCTTAACAAGGAGCCTATCATTTATGTGACCAGTGTCCGACAAATCCACTGCCCGGAGCCCGCGGGCTACCAGAAAATCTTGTCGGGCCATCAAAGAATTTCAAAACAAGCCCGCCGGGCTAAGAGTAAAAGCAAAGATCAATAGCCCGGCTATAATAGATAATCTAGAACGTAGGGCAATTAATGATGACATGTTCATTTCCCAGAGTTAGGGTCGGTATACATACAATTAATCTGGAGTGTGTTTTCTGACGCGTGAGACCAGCGTGACAACCACTGACGCTGGTCATGCATTGGCTATCAAGTCATTTAAATCTCCGCCCAAGTGATGCATGACTGACACTTGTTGGTTGAAATACTTAATCTCCGAATCCCGCAGAGCAAGAATATTCCATAGGTAATCTAGATTTAAGCTCCGCCCATCGTGTGTGACAGCACGAAGTATTTACTTCGTGGTGACAGTTTCAGTTGACTAATAATTTGGATCAATTACCGCTTCAATAGTGTGAGATTTGGAACCAAACTCGCTTATGTAATTAACTTCCGGTCGCTCATATCATTAACAAAGCCAAAAAATAATGGGTTTTCGCGGATCGAATCTCGGCGAAAATCTACAAATTTTCTCTCGCTACTCAATTTGAAAAACTTGATTTTTTTCACCTCGTCATTATTTATTCAAGATTGACGATGTTTGGCTCTGTTAACTCACGTTACATGATAACACAATATCATATGGGGTAAAACAAGAATGAAACCTCGATCTATTTAGACCCGATTGTCTACCAGGTAAAAGGATGACTTCCACAATAACTTCTTGTATAACTTAGTGCATACCAGTACGCAGATAAAAGGGCTACACTACATTTGTATTTGAAAATGTCTTATTAACATCTGACACACACTGAAAGGTTAAAATAAGTGCAAATGCCCTAAAATCAATGTTCTGAATTCAATCATTTAATTCTGCATTACTTAGAATGGTGAAAGTCGATTTTCTATTTCAAGCCATTTAAAACATGATATGACCAGACCTGTCAGTATGAAATTTTATTTAATTAATGACAAAGGTAATGACAAATAATGAGTATTAGACAAAATAGTAATAAATTGCCATTTAAAATTTGTGTTTAT
This sequence comes from Azorinus chamasolen, assembly GCA_963576725.1. NCBI lineage: Eukaryota > Metazoa > Mollusca > Bivalvia > Cardiida > Solecurtidae > Azorinus > Azorinus chamasolen. The sequence goes on from OY755243.1 coordinate 79,138,629, forward strand.
TTACTCATTTCAACATCTAGTGGAATGTTAGTATAACATATATTCACAGTCTGACAGTGCAAATTCATCATCTGATGGAACACATTTTGTCAGAGTCGCTTTAAAATCTGTCATAGCTAGCGCCCCTAGCAGTTAAATCAAGCGGATGAATGGCAATTTAAAATAAAATAATTAAATTTAAGAAAAATGTAATATAGATCTAGTTTCATGACTGTGTTGTCATTATTCTTAAGGGATATTAGGTCTGAATGAGTACATACACCATACACGGATGCAAGGTCTTACCATCTGGAAAGTGAATAAAAAATATCTGGGCTACTAGATTTTTTTCTGGTAGTCACTGGGCTAGTACAAAAAAAATCTGGTAGCCCAGTGGGCTACCACCAAAAAAAAAAATTTGTCGGACACTGTTTATGTGTAATGCCTTGCCCCAGGTAAGTTAGCATTATGGAAATGCGATCGAAAGCTTGACTAAGAGTAAGATACTTAGTCTTGCATTCGAATACCATATCCCACAGGGTTTTTGTTCTATAAGAGAAACTCTGCTTCCATAAAGTTAAACATGTATTTTGACACATTTGATAAAAACAAAATTACTGAATATATTTACATTGTTAATATTACAATATATCAATCATAAATTATACAGGGGTGTGATTACTGAAACTATTGAGGGGAGGAAAATGCCCCCCCCCCCCCCCTCCCTTTACATGATATTCCAAAACCATCAGATCTTGGCTGATCTCATTGAATGTGACAACTTTTGTGATTTGGATTTCAAGCTCAAAGGGCGGAATTCATCTGAAAGAAGGAAATATCACACCCCTGATTATACAGACAAATAAGCAGTCACCCCTATTTACTCGATACAAACATGACCTCTTCCAGACCCTTCTCTTTACTATTATATCCGAACTTACTAGTGCTGTCCGAACCTACTCCAAAAAGAGTATAACTTCAAGGACACAGTTGAATTATAAATAGTCTTTAGAAACGTGACTAGAAAACAGTTCATTCTATCAGCACATAAATCTTTTATCTTTATATTTTTGGAAAATGTATGTCTGGAGAAGTTGTATGACTTACCCCACCGAGTAAATTGACAAGTTTTCTAATTATCGGCGTTTGCTGTCCAGCAGTCGCCATTTTGGAAACCAAGCGTCTATGAACAATGAGCGGAAAGGAGTGAAAAGAGAATTTTACTTTTCCGTTTCAGTTTTAGGATATTAGATGAACTAGGTGAACATTGACAGCGATATGTATATGTCTGGACTGGTGGTGGTGATGATAGTGCTGATGTCATCATGATGTGTTGATGGCGATGGTACAATTTCTCTGTTTGATATTCGGATAAAAAAAAATAGTGGCCGGGGTAGCCTCTATAATATAGTGAGTATTTAATTATTGAGTCAGATCTATTATAATTTCATAAGCAAACAGAGCAAACCCAGATCCGACGACTCATGCAGAAACCGTCTGATATCGGTTTACTCTATTCTGAAACGCGCACAAAGGCGTTAATATATGAAGGAAATTGTTAATTATCTCTACCCATCCAGGGGCGTAGTTAGCGTTACGCACTTACGCACGTGCGTAACATCAATCTGAAAGGTGAAAACATTATTATGGCAAAAATGGGACAAAAATAGAAGGCTAAGCTTTAACCAATTCCCTCATGGTGACATATTTTGACGCCTGTGTAAAAGTCGGCTTTTGAAACCATTGTGATAAATAGAGCATTTGCTCCTATAGAAGCAAATGCTCTGTTTATCACAATGGTTTCAAAACTACGCATTTCTAACTTTCTTGGAGGAGCATGCCCCTTGACCCCTATAGTCACGGTGCGTACATTACATTTGAATCCAGGTACGCTGCTGCCATCCAACAAATCAGAGACATATACATACATATATGTATATGTCTCTGAACAAATTGAGAGGCACATATTTTTAGCGCACCAGATTTTGTATGCGAATCTGATCATACAAAAGCAAAAATATATATTCCGCAAGATGCGTTGAGATAAAGAATACTGCACCAAAATCCCAGTCTACTATTACGGTGAAACTTCAAAATTGTTGTAAGACAGGGGATAGCTTATACAGGAAGAAATTTAGACAAAAAATCACACAGGAGCGTTTTGCATTACTCTCGACTTGCATTAACCCTTTCCCCATGCAGACGCCGTTTGACGCCTTTGCAAAGTGTACCAAGATCAAAGTACATATATTTGAATTTTCTATATGTGCCGTCTGATCAGTGTCTGATCTGTTTGCTTATGAAATAATATGAATTTGATTCGATAACTTCTCCCTCGTCAAAAAGTCCCTTGTTTATGATGGCATTGTAAAATTTATAATTAATATCCATATATCCATTATTTAAATTATTCACGAGAGATCGAAATATACACACATATATGTAGGGGAGACCGGGGCTAGTTGGTACATTTTTTACATTTTGTGTTCTTTTTCATCTGATTTGAAAAATATGGAAAATCAGTGGTACAAGTCTGAATGTATTGAATGCGCTTTATTTAAACAAGGGGTAGTTCAGGACACAGAATTGAAGTTAACGAATATATAAAAAGATTTTGATAGCCTTTTTAGTGTATCAACAAACCCCATACTCGGGGCTAATTGGTACATAGCGTGGGGCTAATTGATGCACGTCACTGACGTCAATAGCTAAAGTAATCGGCAACTGAATCGCAATTCTAGCAAAAATAAATACACCATTTAGAAACATTTGTACATTCGACACGGTCTCATTCACTGTAATCAACACATTTAACCCACTTCTCGCGGGGCCTTGAGTTAGATTATGGTTCAAGGCCGACTGGGCAATACCATTCGTTATCATCAGATCATTCAGATGATTCTACACGTTTTGTCTTCGGTTTTAGGTTTTATTATTGTTTTTAGGCGCTTTAAGTCCCTTCTTATTATTGTTGTTTGCTATCAGAATTGCATCTGGTGATAGATATACATGTATCGCACCTGTTCATTTTCCTTTTATAAATACGGACCATCCTGAACCAAAATCAAATTCAATTCTGATTTAAACCGTTCTCTTTTTAATTAAAACATTATGCACGTCTACCGCCATCGATTCTGATAATCTTTTTTTGTTACCCTGATATTTTTTATAAAACAATAATATATTTACTTTTTGTTATATTTTTATGCGCACTACATAACCATTCGCTGTTGATGCGCGGTAATACATTAAATAAATAATAAACTAGAGGGTTTTTGTCACAAAAATAGATGCCCCCCCCCCCCCCCCCCCCTTGTGTATGACATTTACTTTCTGTATGTTCTTTCTGTAGATGAAATGTCTTTCCAATAGCATCAGTAGAACAGGAGTAATTGATCGGACAAAAACGTAACAAAGGGCAATAACTCCAAACGTATTGAGGCGAGAGTTATGGCTATTGTACATGACACTTTCTCTCATCATGCTCTTTCTATGTATGACGTTTCAATCCAATAGCATGAACTATATAGGAGTTAAAGTGTGAAACAAAAGTATAAGGGGAAATAACTCAAACATAATTGAAGCCAAAAGTTATAGACCTTGTATATAGCACTTTCATTCATCATGCTCTTTCCATGTATGAAGTTTCAATCCAATGGCGTAAGCTGTATAGGAGTAATCGCTTGGGCAAAAGAGTGTGAAAAATGTAAAAGGGGCAATAACTCCAATATTAGTGAAGTCAGAGTTATGGACCTTGTGCATGACACTGCCTCTCATCATGCTATTTCCATGTATGAAGTTTCAATCCAATTGCATGAACCATATAGGAGTTATTGTCCGAAAAAGTGTGAAAAAAATGTACAAGGGACAATAACTCCAATAGTAATGAAGCCAGGGGTGTGGACCTTGTGCATGCAATGAAGTTTCAATCATTTCAATCCATTGAACCATTTAGGAGTTATCGTCCGGACAAAAAAGGTGAAAATGTACAAGGGGCATTAACTCCAATGTTAGTGAAGTCAGAGTTATGGACATTGAGCATGACACTTCCTCTTATCATTCTCTTCCTATGTATGAAGTTTCAATACGATGGCATGAGCCATATAGGAGTTATCGTCCGGACAAAAAAGTAAAAAAAAATGTACATTGGACAATTAACTCCAATATTAGTGAAGCCAGAGTTATGGACCTTGGGCATGACTATTCCTCTCATTATGTTTTTCCATGTGTAGAGTTTCAACCAACTGGCATCAGGCATATAGAATTTATCGTCCGGACAAGAAAGGGTGACGGACAGACGGAAAGACAGACAGACAACTCTCACAAAAACAATATGTCTCCCCCATATAAATATTGGGGGAGACCTAGGCTATTAAATAACGTCTAGATATACCTTAAGAAGAAATCACAAAAAATCACATTGTTTCTTACACAACTATTCGAGGCATGCATTTACTTGGTAGATTATATACACAATAGTTTATAAACTAGCAACTGTACCAGCATTACTTCTAATTAAACATTTTAGAAAAAGGAGTAGAATTGAGCATAAAAACATATAGATCTATTGTATTTTGACCTATACTAATATTAAAGTCTTGACTGGGGCTAGTTGATACACTGTATCAAATAGCCCCAGGGCATGTGTATCAATTAGCCCCAAGCCAACTTCCTATAAAAATGGACTCGTCTATGTTACCTAGATCAAGAATGTTCCAAATTATGCTCATGCCATCGCTACAAACACATTATGTTTCAAGCTGAACCTTACATATGAAGTAAATTCACAATAATAAACGCTTAGTTACTGATTAACACAATAAACCCAAACTTTACTTACATTGTTATAAATCATACACATGGACATACGAGAAGCAGTTAAATATATCGTCGTAGAGGGTTGGCATCAACAGCAAAACGGCCGCAATATTTTACTGTTTTTAAATATGAAGTGATTGGCGTCATTTTTGGAGGTTTTACGTTATTATTTGTGCTGTACCATCTAGCCCCATGTATCAACTAGCCCCGGTCTCCCCTACACGCCTCTGTAAACAGTCTGCTGTTTGCTTATGAAATTACATTGGGGAATATTATCTGACTCTAGAGTACAGTAGAACTTGTCTTAACCATTTCCCTTATGTAGGCGCATTTTGACGCATCTGCAAAAGAGAGTAGACCCAGATCAGACGGCTCCTGTAGGAGCCGTCTGATCAGGGTCTGCTCTGTTTGCTTATGGTGTAATATAGATCTGATCCTAGAACTTCTGACTGAGCCGAAATGTACTGTGTTCACATACCATTATAAAAAATAATCTTATTAATATTCATGACGTCATTATTTCCTACATGAATATTCATCCATCGAAAAGAGGTCTAATTATGGGTCTCTATGGCAGGTGGTAGCCTAATGCATGTCAAAAGTAATGCAGAAAGCTCATATAGGAGCTTTCCGCATTACCTTTGACCTACATTAAGCAACCATGCACGCGCTTTTTAACATTCACACGTTCAATAAATGACTGGTCGCTAAGGACAGGTTCTGCTGTATATTGTTTCTACCAATAACATACAAGCCAAGTATGATACATATATAAAACGGAGTGTCTATTTCCACGTATTTTTTCTAACCGGTGAAAGGGTAAAAATCACACGCATCGTGAGAATTACACAATACGGCCATAAATTCCGATAAGATCCTAATATTACATTGAAATGCATTTAATTGGACGAATAAACTAGTCATATAAGTAAATTATAAATCTTAATACTGTTTTATGTAGGCCAAATGTAAGCATATTCCAAAATATTCTCAAATCCGTGCCTTATATGCAAAAATAATTAGCCTGCACAGTCCATGTACATGGTATCAGGTGGATAAAAGTAACGAAATAATAATCCCGTGAACATTGTGCATGGTATAGATAAATAATGCATTAATAAAATGGATTAAAACTGAAACTATGAATAAAATGAATTACCCACCTTACATATGAACCGTATATAAGTAAAATTCCATATAACAAATATAGTAACTATTGACAAATTCACTCAAATCCAAAATACACTATTTAAACGAAATATCCCTCATGTAGTATTACCGAGCTCTTCCCACAAACTTCCGTGAAATAATAAAAAAATGACCACAAAATTTTAACTTGATTGAAAACTCAGTATGCAATATGGAAAAATAGTCAAACAGGGAGAGCCACACACGGAATGACACCGCATCAAACACCATCTAACGAGAAACGATAAAGCCACAAGACAAAACATAACAGGACGCATATCAAGACGAAACACATTAAACATTAAGCATATTAAAAAACAAAATTGACCGTAGGGTGAAAGCAGGAGTGCCGCCTTGGAACGGTCAGCAGCCAAAAGCAATAAAAAAAAAAAATTGGCTACTGGGGGACTTGAACCTGGTTTATGGGTACCCAACCTCGTCCTTATCCCACTTTCACCAAAGTCAAAATGTAAATAAAATTCCCCCTCCAGACAACACCACAACATGCAAGCCGAGTTTCTGTCAGCTTTGATACACACATTTCACAGTCGGTAATTACGAGTTGTTTGCAATGCAAACACCAAACAACACGCGCTAACAGCGTTGATAAGACCACAAACGCATTAATTGGTGTTACTCATTCACACCTGTAAACGTCTAACAGCAAGCCAACCTACTGTGGAGCAAAATTTGACCAAGCTGAAGGAAACATGATTTACCTATATAAACTTCAGACAAATCAAATTTCATCGAATAATCAGTTTCTCACGAGGAAAAGAATATTCTCTTGATGCAATGGCTGTACTGTACGTCGGATTTGAAGACAATTTATAAATAAATCTGAAGCTAAACTAAACAAAGTCTGGTCTAACCAAAATTACGTGTTACTAAGCAAAGGGACATCACCGCTGACAAAGTCTATCTTATTAGGCTAGGTTATCGTTCCTTTCCTACCACGTAATTTTAGTTCTCCCGTATTTTAAAACATAACATTACATTTTTTTCACTGCAAAAGCTTTTTCATATATCAAGTGTTCGAATACATTTTTTTTTATCAATTCTTAAGACAATTTATATATAAATCTGAAGCTAAACTAAACAATTTCTGGTCTAACCGAAATTACGTGGTACTAAGCAAAGGGACATCACCGCAGAAAAAGTCTATCTTATTCGACTAGGTTATCGTTCCTTTCCTGCCACGTAATTTGAGTTCTCCCGTATTTTAAGACATAACAATACATTTTTTCGCTGCAAAAGCTTTTTCTTATATCAAGTGTTCGAATACATTTTTTTTTATTAAATATGAAGACAATTTAAAAATAAATCAGAAGCTTAACTAAACAAAATCTGGTCTAACCAAAATTACGTGGTACTAAGCAAAGGGAAATCACCGCTGACAAAGTCTAACTTATTAGACTAGGTTATCGTTCCTTTCCTACCACGTAATTTTAGTTCTCCCGTAATTTAAAACATAATATTACATTTTTTTACTGCAAAAACTTTTTCATATATCAAATGTTCGAATACAATTTTTTTTTATTAATTCTTAAGACAATTTATATATAAATCTGAAGCTAAACTAAACAAATTCTGGTGTAACCGAAATTACGTGGTACTAAGCAAAGGGAAATCACCGATGAGAAAGTCTATCTTATTAGGCAAGGTTATCGTTCCTTTCCTACCACGTAATTTGAGTTCAGTCTAACCTATATTACGTGGTACTAAGCGTGACCCGGTTTCTAACGTATTTTATTAAGGCATAACAATACTTTTTCCATTGTAACATATTTTATATATTAAGCTTATTGTTACACATCTATTTGAAAAATATCTGAAGCAAAACTGTAAAAAAAACAGTACTAAAAGGTCATACGGGGCACTACAGTAAGCAAGTTATAATTATATTTCCGTGCTAAAATTATGGTCAAATTAAGCTATTTTTCTCGTTTGATACAATTACATACTACAATTTAATTATTTATTACATTAAAATGAATAAAAAACTAAAATATATTAATTGTTTTTCCTAATCAGACTTTTGGTAAATATAGGCCGGAAACTTTCTTGACGTGGGGGTGATTTTCACGAAAAGGTGATTATTATGTGCATACGTGGAATTAGCGGATCGCTATTTCCACGTAAAATACGTGGAAATAGACTCGGCCTATATAAAAACAATATCTGATAATAAATAATTATTATGATATGCATGATTATGTGTGAAAAAAACACCACAAAACAAAAAAAAAACCACCCAAAAATGTTTATCAAATTTCGTGATGGGTAGAGAGGGTCTGTTGTATTGGTCCCATATTCCATTAAACGTGGTAGATCTAGATCAACCTTACAGTAACCCGGCCCCTCTCGATAGATCTATGATTTACATGAAACACTTTTCACGTCCAATTCCATGTAAGTACAGTGAAATCCGTCTAATGCGACCACCAAAATTAGGTATAATTCTGGATCTTAATTGTAGGTGGTGGCTTAATGCAGGACGAAATTTATGCAGAAAGCTCCTTTGCAGGAGCGTTCTGCATAACTTTCGTCCTGCATTAAGCAACCACATGCTTATTAAAACATTTATGTTTATTATGTCTCCCCCCCCCCATATTTATATGGGGGAGACATATTGTTTTCGTGTGAGTTGTCTGTCTGTCTGTCTGTCCGTCTGTCCGTCCGTCCGTCCGTCCGTCTGTCCGTCACACTTTTTGTCCGGACGATAACTTCAATATGCCTGATGCCAGTTGATTGAAACTTCATATATGGAAAGAGCATAATGAGAGGAAGTGTCATGCACAAGGTCCATAACTCTGGCTTCACTAATATTGGAGTTATTGCCCTTTGTAAAAAAAAATTCACACTTTTGTTGTCCGGACGATAACTCCTATATGGCTCATGCCATTGGATTGAAACATCATATGTGGAAAGATCATGACGAGAGAAAGTGTCATGCACAAGGTCCATAACTCTGGCTTCACTAATATTGGAGTTATTGCCCTTTGTAAAAAATATCATAATTTTTGTCCGGACGATAACTTCTATATGGCTCATGCCATTGGATTGAAACTTCATATATGGAAAGATCATAACAAGAGAAAGTGTCATGCACAAGGTCCATAACTCTGGCTTCACTAATATTGGAGTTATTGCCCTTTGTAAAAAAAACACACAATTTTTTGTCCGGATGATTACTCCTATGTGACACATGCCATTGGAGTGAAACTTCATACATGGAACGATCATGATAAGAGAAAGTGTCATGCATAAGATCCTTAACTCGAGCTTCAATAAATTGAGAGTTATTGCCCTTTGTACATTTGTTTAATTCTTTCTTGTCCGGACGATAACTCCTACATGGCTCTTGCCATCGTATTGAAACTTCATACATGGAAAGAGCATGATGAGAGAAAGTGTCATGAACAAGGGCCATAACTCTGGCTTCAATACTTTTGGAGTTATTGCCCTTTGTTACATTTTTTGGCCGATCAATAACTCCTGTTCGACTGATGCTATTGGAATGACATTTTATTTTTGGAAAGAGCATGATGAAAGTAAGTGTCATGCACAAGGGCCATACATCTGGTATCAGTAATTTTGGAGTTATTAGCTGTTATCATTTTCTTCTTGAAAAATGTAGTGTGGAAAACGCATAATGAGGGGAAGTATCATTCATCAAGACCATAACATCTTTACATATTGTTTTTATTAGAGGGGAGACATCCGTTTTTGTGACAAAAACCTCTAGTTCATAAAGTGGTCGCTTTAGAGGGTTTTTACTGTATCATGATTGATTTCATGTTTTGATGATTAAAGCAGAGACCTATATTATATGTCTCTGATTAAAGCAAGTGTATGAGTCATACAAAAAAACACAGTCTTCCGAACATCTCCATGACAAAAAAGAAGAACAGTAATTAAATAGGTGTCTATCAAAAGACAAAAAGAGACGCACGAAGACATAACAAACACAATTCAGTAGGAAGATGGAAGTATACGCATTTGAACGGCCAATGGCATGGCACGTTTTTTTTTAAAAAAAGGTTTAAGGACGCAAAACCTCATATTTATTCCATCCTCGCCCTAAAAGACAAATACAAAATGTAGTGTAAATTAAGTTAATTAACGTATCTCCTGTTCAACTAATCTATAATGTTCAACAGCGGTGGCAAAATCAGTGGTAAATTGTATGCAAACTGAACCCAGATGTAAGTGAAACAAACTGGGTCCACCTATCGCTAATTAATGTACTCATTGTTTGAACTGAAATCAGAGTATATCTAGATCTAACTGTACCAGAGACATATGCAGGCCCTAATGTATATTATTTGCTACCTTGTACTGTTGGGCCTATGGCATTTGTACTCAATAAAGTATATATCTATCTATATGTCTCTGAGACGGAACTGTACATAGATTCTAAATATGGTGTATAAAATTAATATAGCTCAAAGTCAGTAAATCTGATCGAAAATGTCATGTGACATTATGAAAATTAATCTAATTAAAATTAATCAAAAACCTATATGTGATTTGATACATTGGCCACGAGATGTTGCGTAATTTGTCTAAGTGTCTTATCCATGTTATCATAGGTCTTTGAATTAATTATTTCTTGTGTAGGCTACATCTAGAAGACAACTGTTCGTAGATCTAGATTTCTATTTCGAAATCGTCTGTGCAAGTCCAACATGTAGATATATAGATTTTATACAAAAGTAAATTATTGCCACTTTCGTTTATTTGCTTGATTAACCCATTTATATCTACCTGTTGAATATCCATGTTAGAAATAATGACACAATTATTGAATTTAATATTAATTTATTTTCTTCTCGTAGATCTATGAAGGAAGATGTTAATGAACAATGTGGTTCCCGCCAATTTCAGTTGTCTTTTCTTTGTTAGGGGTTTTCCCTGTTGAGGGCGCCTCGATCAGTAACGTCACGTTTGTGGTAAATCCAAACTAGAAGAATGGCCACTCAACCTCACAGCAAAAAAAGGATTTGTTATTACTACGACGGTAAATTGCTTACAAGTTTAAACGAAGATAAGATTAATATATTTTCATTTGACCAGAAATATGTCTATTTAACAATCATCATAATGTGTTTATTCTTCAAAGGACGATGCATTGCATTGACTATCGGACCTCGCATGTTCGCCATGATTTTTCAGTCGTGCACAGACTACCAAAATTTTCGCAGTAGACGCGGGGAAATGAAATAATCCAGCGGAGATAAAGAATATTTAAGTTAATTATTACATTACATGTATATATTAACTGAATTTGCTGATTAATAACTTTGTTTTACTATTTTATCGTGTGACCTACTTACGATAACTTGCAAGCACAATGGAGAAAAATGATGTACGGAAGCCCATAAACCCGAATTTTAGGTACCTTATTAGTAAAAAAATGAATTAATGAAAACCCAGTAAATTAACGTTAGTAGCCATCCCTGTCAACTTTTGAATGATAAAAAAATAGTTTTTAATTGAAAAAATATTCAGCATGTTTAAAACTTTGTTGGAATAAATAAATTCTGATAACTATGGTGGCTAATATAGGCCATAAACAGATTATCCAGGATGTTTCAGTTTTTATTAGAAATTGTTTTTCTCCATTGATTACTTTTCTTAAAAAATATCTTGTTTGTTCTTGATGAAATTGTGAACGGGAAATTGTGTACAGGCCCTGAGGTTATTCATCGTCTTGAGTTTAAGTCTGAATATTCATTCTCAAATATCTGATTGGCCAATTTAACTGCGCGCACGGTGCTTGAGCATGAACTCAAGACTGAAGCAGAAATATTTATAACCCAGATGGTGTCAAAGCACAATGTTTAATTTAACTTATAACCATCATCTGAATCATATTTATCAGTTTTATTTCTAAATTTCAGTTACTAAATGCATTCCATAAAAAATGGTCTGTGCATGAATAAAAAAAACATAACTATATATATATTCTGAAGAGGAAACAATTAATTGGTGTTTTTTTCACTTGATGAAAAATAGTTAGAAAAGGTGATGTAATGAAGCATGGCCAAACATTGACATACTTTATTGTAGGCTTGCAATGATTTACACTTATTGAATATATAATACATTAACCCTTAGCCTGCCACATATTTTCATCACTCTGCTCTCTTTGAATATTAATTAGGCAAATCTTTACAAAAATATACAGGATATTTTGAACTTATTTTCCTAGACAAAAGCACAGAACATGCAGGCATGGATTTTCCACTAGGCAAACAGTGCAGACCCAGATGAGAGAGCTCCTATAGGAGCTCTTTTATCTGTGTCTACACAGTTTGCAAATGCAACTCTATATATAGTTGTGACTGGCGGACTGTGGGTTAACTTTTCCACAGTGTATGATTCAGATATCTAGTAAATTATTTGGATGGATAGGGTATCATAATATTTTAAATCATATAATTGTCTGTTGACTTATCAAACTAAATCATATGAAAGAACAGACCAAGTTCTGACTCCTGACCCATATGATTGACACAGTTGTACTTCACAGTTTAGGGCTGGGTTGATACGGTACATACCTAGACACATATGAGTAATGAGTTATAAAACATGACTCATTCCTTTAGAAACTCTATTATCTTAACCCATTCCCGCATAGGCTATTTTTAGATCCAACCACTTTGAATAAATCTACCGAAAAGGAGAATTAACTAGAGAAAAGGATTTTTTTTTAATTTTGTTGTTTGAAACCATTGTGATAAATAGAGCATTTGCTCCTATAGGAGCAAATGCTCTATTTATCACAATGGTTTCACAAAGTGACATTTACAGAAGGCGTCAATATGCAGGAATGGGTTAATAATAACTTAGTCTTGTGTATCCATCAAGTCGTTATTTCTTACATTAATTTTCATTAAATAAAGGGATAAGTTTAGATGAATATGAAAAGTCCTATTAGGATGCCAACTTATTAACCCTTTCCTTCATATAAATACCTGTTCAACTTCATGCCTTTGCAAACAGACTAGACCAAGATCAGACAGCTCCTATAGGACTGGAACCATCTGATCAGGGTCTGCTGTGTTTGCTTATGCGATGATATAGATCTCTGAATCTGAAGTTTTTGTCAAAGCAAAAAAATCCTTTCTGGCTTGAAAGGTTTACATTATAAAAACTCAGCTAATAAGTATTTATGATGTCATTATTGCTTACATGAATATATGCTACTGGGAAAGGGTTAACATTGGATGCTGACTTATAATCCCTTTCCCTGTTCTATGTTTATTCCAAATTTCAATACCTACTGAATATTGATGGCCAACATAGTTATAATGAAACATGGAAGGTGGAACTTTAGCCGTTCTAGAAACCAAAGAAGCAGATCTTTCATATTCCACTAGCAAACAGAGCAGACACTGATCAGACGGCTCCTATAGGAGCACCTGATCTTGGTCTAACCTGTTTGCAAATGCATGAAAAGGCGTTTATATGAGGGAAAGGGATATACATTTGGAAAGAAATGGAAGAACTGTAGCACATAACAAACTTTGCAGATCACTGTTAAGATACATGTATCTAATTCAGGGCTGGAAAAATCCTAAAACTTTTACTCGTCCTGCCAACTGTTATTGTCTTGTTTTACTAAATTGATTGTTACTGAAATTCTACTCATCCTGCAAGAAAGTTACTCGTCATGGCGAGCGGAGGAATGGAATTTTCCAGGCCTGTCTATTGTGCAAAGACCAGCATTATCTGTGCATATTACATAGCCCATGTTATAAATGTTGTTTGCAAACTGACAAATAAATTACTGACAAATAAATAAATTTTGTATATGGTTTTTATCATTGCTTGCCGAATATTATTAGTTACACGATGTTTCGGCAGGGTGTACGGGTTTGTATGATGGTTTTGAATTCCGTATTTCCTTCGCACTTTGCGCTCAGGAAATAAGGAATTTAACCCTTTCCTCCATAAATACGCCTTTCTACGCCTCTGTAATAGTCACTTCTTGAAACCATTGTGATAAATAGAGTATTTGCTCCTATGGAGCAAATGCTCTATTTATCACAATGGTTTCTATACTACACAATTTTAACATTTTCCTTTTCTCTAGTAAATGCTCCTTTTTGGTAGATTCATTCAAAGAGGTTGAGTCTAAAATAGCCTATGGAGGAAAGGGTTAAAACGGTCATACAAGCCCGTACACTCTGCCAAAACACTATGTAACGAATGTATTTCCAATCTGGGTCCATTACAAGAAAGAATACATAGTATAACAAAATTTTGTATATTTAATCCCTCAAAAAACGTGTTTACTTACAGTGTGTGTGATTTTGCACAGTTGTCGATAAAGCACTTACTTAAAAACTACGTCACTCACGGGTTTGGCGAGACACGAAAACAGATTGTCTGAAAATGCTTATAAATGCATTTATTAACAACATTTCCATGTGTGTAGATGCTAGACAGTTTTTATGAATAAATTCCGTTTATTTCATAGGAAATGACCACCTTATAAATACAAAATTGAGTTTACACGAATCAATGATGAAACAAAACCGATCAGTCACGTGACCAACTTGATTCCCGTACACCTCGGATCAAACGGGGTGTACAGTTTCCTACACCCCATTCACGTGGGGGGTCTCGGCCAATCACATTCCTGAAATTTATGATAATTGCAAATAAAGTACTGTGCAAATGTTGTGCATGCATTATGCATGATTTTCACCATTTTGTATTTTCAGGTTTCATTGGATAAAACTTGTATTTGGTCCATATTACTGCCTGCCAAATATATTCTAGTACTGAACATTTATGTGTCATGCATGCATTTTATATGATTTTGCACCACACTGTATTTTCAGGTGACATTGGGAACTACTATTATGGACAAGGACATCCGATGAAACCTCACCGCATCCGCATGACACACAATCTTATCCTGAACTATGGCCTATACAGAAAAATGGAAATCTACGTGAGTAGATACAGTCAGCAGTTATCTATTAACCTGCTTTAACCCATTCCTCCATAAATACGCCTTTCTACGCCTCTGTAATAACCACTTCTTGAAACCATTGTGATAAATAGAGCATTTGCTCCTATAGGAGCAAATGCTGTATTTATCACCATGGTTTCAAACTACAAAATTCTAAAATTTCACTTTTCTCTAGTAAATGCTCCTTTTTGATAGATTCATTCAAAGTGATTGGGTCTAAAATAGCCTCTATGGAGGAATGGGTTAATAACTGACCAAACAAACTAATATGTTCAGAGCAAAAGATAAAGGTGCATACTTGTTACTTAGATACTAAAATTGTCATTTCTCCACTAAACCCTATGTTGTGACCACACTTTAGAATCATCTCTTTGAGACGATTCTAAAGGGTGGTTACAGCATAGGGTTTGATGGAGAAGAATAGAAGTTATTCTTGAAAATGTTTCAATTTACACATCTTAATCTGGACCTCTGATGTTCTTAATTTCTAATCTTTAGTTACTAAGCAATCTTCAAAATTTAATGCTTTTTTAGCGCTTTACTCCATTTATATTCATGTAAGAAAAAATTATATCAGTTAAGAGTAAATATTATAATAGCAGGATTTTTTGGCCTTGGCAGAAACTGTAGAATCATATCTATATTATATCATAAGCAAACAATGCAGACCCTGATCAGATGACTCCTGTAGGAGCCACCTGATCTGGGTCTACGCTGTTTGCAAAGGTGTAGAAAGCTGTATTTATGGAGTAAAGGATTAAGTCAATTCTGCACTCTTTTGAAACCTTCATATGAAACTAATGAAGTAGTAAGTAGTGTAGAACCTGATCAAACTACTTTTTCAGGAGCAGTTTGATCTGAATCTACACCAGAGCTACAGATAAAGGTGCCTACCCAAATACTAAATCGCAATTTCTCCACCAAACCCTATATACTGTGATCACTCTTTAGAATCGTCTTGAAGAGACAGTTCTAAGGAAGAGTCTCAGTATAAGGTTTGGTTGAGAAATAAAGGAGTTCCATGTATTCTTGAAAATGTTTAGGCATTTTATCTTGAGCTCTGTGATCAAAATGTTCTTTCAGGAGCAGTTTGATCTGGATCTATACTGTTTGCCTATGTTGGTTTTCCCGAATATTTCAGATGATTTATTATGGTAATTATGTTCTGAATTTTGTAGAGACCACACAAAGCCACACAAGAAGAAATGACAAAATTTCACAGTGATGACTACATCAAGTTCTTGCGGAGTATTCGGCCAGACAACATGTCAGAGTACAACAAACAGATGCAGAGATGTGAGTCCATATTGCAGAGCTCCAGTTAAGATGTGTAAATCAAAATATTTTCAAGAATAGCTTCTTTATTTCTCCACCAAACCCAATACTGTGACCACTCTTTAGAATCGTCTCTTAGAAGAGTGGTTACAGTATAGGGTTTGGTGGAGAAATGACGATTTTAGTTTTTGGGTACACACCCTTATCTATAGCTTTGAATTATTGGCTGACTCATTATGGGGTTGAGACTGAAGAATATTGTCATACATGTACATGTTTGCATGGTTCCCATCATCTGTCTATTTCTGTTCATGTTTCATGGGGCGAAAATTGAAGAAAAGACATTTTTGAAACTGACAGTTTTATAATTACCTATAAAGTTTACCATTGACTTTAACCCTTTCCTCCATAAATACGCCTTTCTACGCCTCTGTAATAACCACTTCCTGAAACCATTGTGATAGAGCATTTGCTCCTATAGGAGCAAACGCTCTATTTATCACAATGGTTTCAAATTACAAAATTCTAAAAAATTCCTTTTCTCTAGTAAATGCTCCTTTTTGGTAGATTTATTCAAAGGGGTTGGGTCTAAAAATAGCCTATGAGGGAATGGGTCAAATAAAGATTAATGTCAGAAATAATGAGTATTAATGACTATATGAATATCAATTTGAATAAGCTGAGCTTTTATAATATCATAAACAAGGAAAATTTTGCAATGGCAGAAATAGGATTCTCTATGGAGATGCCCTGTGACACCTTTTGGCATGTATGTTAGTGCATAGCCCTCGAGAATGTAGTAAGGCCTTTTTCTGGGGTATACGCTGGTCCGTTAAAAGGACCCATTCCCAAAGCAAAAAAGTTAATAGTTTTCCCTTTTTTTGTTGGGCGGCGGGATTTTGATTAAAATGCTAAAAAAAAAAACCCACACAAAATAAGTTAAAATGGGACCAAAAATGCTTTTCAAAATCATTGAGTTTTACGTCTGAAGATATTCCCAATTATTAAAATGCATTTTTGGCAAAATGGCCTGATGGTTAAATAGCAGATACTTCAGGTACACTGTCTCAGACTTTGTATTTTAATAATAATAATAAAAAAATTCTAACATTTCAGTCAATGTAGGAGAAGATTGTCCTGTGTTTGATGGGATGTATGAGTTTTGCCAGCTGTCCACAGGAGGATCTGTTGGTGAGTGACAAGCTTAACCTTATATCTAATGAATATTCATGTAAGAGAAAATGATGGTATGAATATGGACTGGCAGAATTTTTATAATGGAATTTGAATGCAGGATTTTTTGGCCATAGCAGATACTGATTCTGTAATTTCTTTTAACTGAAGAATCATATCTATAATTTGTCATGAACAAACAGAGTAGATCTTGATCAGACAGCTCTTACAGGGCCTACTCTATTTGCAAAGTCATCAAATAGCATGTCCGTTAGGTAGTACATTGATGTATAAATCTTAACCAGAGCTGTAGATAAAAAACGTATTTAGAAAGAACTTCTATCTAATGTTGCAGCAGGATAGACTTGGCTTAGAAATAAAGAGATTCTGATAGATCAATACACGTTATCTATAGCCCTGATCAACTATAAAACAAACATTTATTTCGCATTGATTATGAAATATGTTCTAATGACTTCGGCAAACCACATTTGATAACACAAATGATGACATGTCTTGTCATGTGTGTTTATAGCGGAAATAAGGGTACTTCAGGAAAACTGGCATGTCAGGCTTAGTCTAGGTTACTTTGGTGAGAAGCTTGTGGCATGGTATGGATCCATATATGTCTAAATGTAAATCAAGTCTATTTTCATATGCAGAATAATTGCATAACAAATTGGTCTTGTTTGATTGATCAACTGACTTCTGTGGTAAATATTTATGTACACTAATTATCCTAATAATGCTAATATTTGGGCATACAGACCTAAACAATAGTGTAGAGCAGTTTGATCAGCTTTCATCTACAGTAAAAACCCTCTAAACCGGATGTTAAATTTAGTAGAAATATTAGTCTCGGAAACAGGGGGCAGCTTAATGCAGGGTGAAAGTCATACAGAAAGCTCCTCTAGGAGCTTTCTTCATGACTTTCATCCTGCATTAAGCAGGCACCTACCTAAAAGTATCTAAATTCTTCTCTACTAGAATTCTGGTTGAGAGGGATTTTACTGTATATGAAAACCCCCTCATATTTACATGATTTCATGTGTATACTAGCTGGTGCTGTGAAGCTCAACAAGCAGGCAGCCGACATAGCCGTCAACTGGGCAGGTGGTCTTCACCATGCCAAGAAATCGGAAGCATCAGGGTTCTGTTACGTCAACGATATTGTCCTTGCCATCTTGGAACTGCTGAAGTAAGTAGGACCTGTACTTTGCTATAAATAACTTCAGTTAATGCTGGAAATCATAATATATCATGTATTGTCATTTTTATTGTCCTGCATTATAACATAGCTAAAATAACTGTGTGTAACAAATGCCATGGGTGATGTAATTTTTAAAGAGATTACATTTTTTCCCATATATTTAATTTTTTAAATACAGGCATACATTGGTCTAATTCTGCTTTAATATCTTTTTAATCCTGTATATTCAGAGCAATAGATAAAGCAGCGTATTGAAATACTTAAATTGTCATTTCTCTATGAAATCATTTGTTGTGATCTCTCTGTAGAATTGTTTTGAAGAGACAATTCTAAAGAGTGGTCACAACACGGGTTTGGTAGAAAAATTAAAGAGCTATTCTTGAAATTATTTCAATTGATACGTCTTTTAATATCTAATAAAAAGTCTTATTGAAAGAAATATTATGCAATATACTCTGTTGTTACTATGACTAGGTACCATCAGCGTGTGTTGTATATTGACATCGACATTCACCACGGAGATGGGGTTGAGGAAGCCTTCTATACAACAGATCGTGTCATGACTGTCTCATTCCACAAGTATGGAGAGTATTTCCCAGGCACCGGTGATCTCAGGGTAATGAATGAAATAAAAAAGATATATTTATTCTAAATTTAATACCTACTGAATATTCATGGACAAATTAGTTACAATGAAGTATGGAAGGTTGAACTTTTGAGGGATTTTAGAAAGTATAGAAACAGAAATTTCAAATTCTGTTGGCAAACAGAGCAGACCCTGGTCGGACGGCTCCATAGCTGTCTGATCTCTGTTAGCTATGTTTGCATCTGCGTGAAAATGCGTTTATTTGCTGCAAAGTGGTACCTTTTTCATCTGCTGTGTTGAAATTTCTTTGATTAGGTTTTATATTACTTACAATGTTAGAATACTAATGCACCATTTTTGGTGAATGACAGGTAAGAACCTGATAAATAGTAAACTTCTCATTCTAGAAAAATGTGGATCTACACCTTTTGTATAGGTACTTTTCCTAGGTACAGCTTATGCATGCAGCTAAACTGTAAAAAGGGACCACTTTTGGTAATAAAGATCATGGTCTTAGCCCTTTCCTTCATATAAACACCTTTTCACGTCTTTGCAAAGAGAGTAGACCCAGATCAGACGGCTCCTTTTCTAATTACTTAATTTGAAATTATAATAGATGTGATTGCACAGTTTCTACCAATAATTCTTGTGTACATATGCAATTATAAACTTTAAGCTAATAAATATTCATGATGTCTTATATGAATGCTCAACAGAGAAAGGGTTGAGAGATGTATTAACCCATTCCCTCACATTGACACTTTTTGACAACTCTGTAAAAGTCATTTTTTTTTTAAACCTGTGTGATAAAAAAAGCATATGCTCCTATGGAGCAAATGCTTTTTGTATCACAATGGTTTCAAAACTACACAATTCTTAATTTTTCCTTTTCTCTAGTAAATGCTCCTTTTGTGTAGATTTATTCAAAGAGATAGGATCTAAAATAGCCTATGAGGTAATGGGTTAATGTAGATGGAATGTTATAATGTATTGTTTCTTTGGTAGGATATTGGAGCAGGGAAGGGAAAGTATTATGCAGTAAACTTCCCACTGCGAGATGGTATAGATGATGATGCTTATGAAACCATTTTCAAACCAGTAAGTAGTACAAGTGTACATTTTGTTTTGATGAACATTTTAAAAAAAATGATTACAGAACAGTTAATTTCTTGTTTGATTCCTTGTTATAATTTACTGTGCCATGTTATTGTCGTGAGCAAAACGATTAAATCTGCTTCAAATCTTTGACTATTTTATGTCATATTTAATCACTTAAACAGCTTGAATCCCGTCAAGAAACCCAAGTTTCATGTTCAAATGGTTTGCATATTTTATACTTTGGATGCAAGAAACAAGTTGGATGTTATTTGCAAATACTGTGTTGATCCAGAACAGAGGACTCCTAGAAGAGCCCTCTGATCAGGGTCTATACTGTTTGTCATTCAAAATCTTCTTGCACATTATACTCTTTCATACAGAATGGACTCAACTGTGATGCAATGATAGACTGATCCACTTTGAAAATTCAGCATTCAAAGGGTTTAACCCTTTACTCTATAAATACGCCATTCTACACCTTTGCAAACAGAGTAGACCCAGATCAGATGGCTCCTATAGGAGCCGTCTGATCTGGGTCTGCTCTGTTTGCTTATGATATATATGATTCTTCAGTTTCTGCCATGGCCAAAAGTTACGGTGTTCTTGTGCTATTATAACAATTAATATTTTTTTATATTCATAATGCCATTATAACTAATGGAGTAAAGGTTAACCCTTCGCTTTCTATTCACGTCAATATACGTACCTGTAAATAGTGAAGACCCAGATGAGACAGCTCCTGCAGGAGCTGTCTCATCAGGGTCTGCACTATTTACAAATTGATTGTGTAACCGGTGCACTCCACAGCAGTGATTACACAGCGAACTACTTGTACACAGTGAAGATATATGTAATTATACAACAGGGCATGGGTAAAGAAGGAGAAATGTATTTTAAAATTCAGCAAGCGAAAGGTTAATTATGAAGTTGATTCAGCTGTTTCCTGTATTTTCAGGTTCTGACAAAGGTTATGGAGATGTACCAACCAAGTGCTATAGTGTTACAGTGTGGCGCAGACTCACTGTCTGGAGACAGGCTGGGATGCTTCAACCTTACCCTGAAAGGTAGGCCAACTCTTAAACCTGTATTCTTAGAATACCCGATAATGGAAATACAGTGTAGGCATAGATCAGATGGACTTTGATGAGGTACTGCACAGTTGCTTGGTAAAATGGCACACCAGCATATAAACTAAAAGATCCACTTTGAATGAAATTAGAATTCATTTAAACATTTAGTGAAACTGTATATTACCTATAATATTCGTTGTTGAACAGGGAATGGCAATGACATTTTGAATGACATAGTGCAGACCCTGATCAAAGGGCTTCTAAATATCCCTCTGATCTGGGTGTACACTGTTTGAAAATGCCAGTACACTTGTGTCCCATAGTCAGCGAGTTAACCTGTAGGTTTTGTTGTTTTACAGGCCATGGCAAGGCTGTGGACTTCATGAAGAAGTGGAATCTTCCTCTGATGTTGGTCGGTGGAGGAGGTTACACCATCAGGAATGTTGCTCGCTGTTGGACGTATGAGACTTCAATAGCATTAGGAGTGGAGATTGCTAATGGTAGGCTTTAGTTCAATCTTTCCTTGTTATATATTTAAATACCTACTGAATATTCATGGATAAAATATTTACAAGAGGGCCATGAGGCCCTGAAGCGCTCACCTGAGATAACCTAAGGGGCGGGGCCATTTTTGACCACAAGAAATCATTTGTACAACCTTGGTAGAACCATAAGGCAAAGCAGTATGCCATTAATTAAAGGTCTAAGCCTTATAATTTCAGAGAAAAATAATATTTTATATTTTTTCCATGAAAAACTGATAAGCCCTGAGGCAGGGCCAAGTTTCATCCTGTGGTCAGGGTCGTAAGCTGAATATTATTGGCAGAGGACCACAAGCCACAGCTACATATTTGTAGAGGACCATTAGATCATGTTACATACCAAACATAAAAGGTCTAGGCCTTACAGTTTCAGTAGATTTTTAAAGATTTTCCTATGAAAAACTGATAAGCCCTTGGGCAGGGCTATTTTTGGTCTGGGGGTCATAATTTGAACAATCTTTGTAGAGGACCATAAGATCATGCTACATACCAATTATAAAAGGTCTAGGCCTTACAGTTTCAGAGAAGAAGATTCTTAAAGATTTTCCTATGAAAAACTGATAAGCCCTTGGGCGGGGCCATTTTTGGTCCGGGGGTCATAATTTGAACAGCCTTTGTAGAGGACCATAAGATCATGCTACTTACCAAATATCAAAGGTCTAGGCCTTACAGTTTCAGTGAAGAAGATTTTTAAAGATTTTCCTATGAAAAACTGATAAGCCCTTGGGCGGGGCCATTTTTGGCCCGGGGGTCATAATTTGAACAATCTTTGTAGAGGACCATAAGATCATGCTACATACCAAATACCAAAGGTCTAGGCCTTACAGTTTCAGAGAAGAAGATTTTTAAAGATTTTCCTATGAAAAACTGATAAGCCCTTGGGCGGGGCCATTTTTGGCCCGGGGGGTCATAATTTGAATAATCTTTGTAGAGGACCATAAGATCATGCTACATACCAAATATCAAAGGTCTAGACCTTAAAGTTTCAGAGAAGAAGATTTTTAAAGATTTTCCTATGAAAAACTGATAAGCCCTTGGGCGGGGCCATTTTTGGCCCGGGGGTCATAATGTGAACAACGTTTTGTTCCCCCTAGCCACTGATACTTCTGACAAAATTTCGTTAAAATCGGGTCAGCAGTTTCAGAGGAGATGTCATTTGAAAATATGGACGGACGACAGATGCTGGACGCCGGGACACATCACGGTCACAATAGCTCATCCTGAGCCTTCGGCTCAGGTGAGCTAATAATGAAATATGGAAGGTGGAACATCGTAGCTGTTTTAGAAAGTAAAGAAGTAGAGCTATCACATTCCTTTAGCAAACAGAGCAGACTCAGATCAGACAGCTCCCATAGGAGCCATCTGGTCTGGATCTACTCTGTTTGCAAATGCGTGAAAAGGCAATTAGGGTAGTAAGTATATATCTTTTGATAGTTTGAATCTGATTTTACGTTGCTTTAACAGTGTTTCAGTCATATCTTGACATCCATTTAATTACAAGTGGAGGAAGACCCAAGGGATTGTCTTAGCATGGACAAATTACTTCAAGATCAGGGGATTGTCAGGGAATTTAGTGAAATGTCAGGGGGATTTGAAAATATGGGCAAATGTCAGGTAATTGTCAGGGAAGTTTGAAAAAATTGAGAACTAAGACCATATATTTTAAATTTCCTTAACCTTTAGCCTGCTTAGCAAATTATTTTTGCAGAATTTTTCACATACTACATTTTCAAAATTCAAGCTATAATCAATTTGTCTACGAAAATGCAATCAGGGTGTCAAACAGTTCGGATCCTGATGAGACGCCGGGTTACTCGGCATCTCATCTGGATCCAAATTGTTTGCATAGGTATTCACTCATCCGCCCATAGCAGGCTAAAGGTTAAACATATAACGTAAGTTTTGACAGAAAGACCAAATGTCGCAATATAACTTGTCCGGGAAATTTAAAACTATGTCAGGGAATTGTCAGGGAATTTTGTTTCCTCTGATTTGTGGCAACCCTGATCAACAGTGATCATTCCACTTTGAAAATACAACATTTAAAGGTGACCCAAGCCTCCGTAATAATGACTGATGCTGTTCAACATTGTTTGAAATATCTTTCTCGAGCTGCACAAACGAAATGCTGACAATAATGATGTATTTTCAGAGCTTCCGTATAATGACTACTTTGAGTATTATGGACCAGATTTCAAACTTCATATCAGTCCATCAAACATGGCCAACCAGAACACAGGAGAATACATGGACAAAATCAAGTAAGAATTCACATATGTGCTGTACCCTCCTTGCAGGACTGTTAACTACTACGTATGGATAATATCAAAATAATCTTTGCAAATTATTTGAATAACCTGAAAGATAAGATTGAAATCCATGTTTTGTTGTGTTGGTTTGTTGCCATGAAATATAGTAAATCTATTATCAACTGTTCTTTTAAGTGTACTGAATATAAGATTATTTTATGACACAAGATAAAAAACTCCAACACCCAACTGCAATGAAAATGACTAGATTTATTCATATAGCAAATAGCCGTATTCATACCAAACTTGTAACTAAAACAATTCCTACATACACAATTCACAACCACATAACAATTATGGATTAAGTAACAATTGGATATCATGATCGCAATGCAAAATATCCGCATAGGATTTGCCATATTACGGATATGAAAATAACTGGATAGACAAGCCCGCGCACCCTTGACCTACTATGCATGAATTATGCCTTATTTACTCCCATATCCTGCCGTCACCTCTTTTGGTGACGTCACCTCCTTTGGTGACGTCCCCTCAATTGGTGACTCCAGATTCCTGCCGTCACCTCCGCTGGTGACTCCATATTCCTGCCGTCACCTCCGCTGGTGACTCCATATTCCTGCCGTCACCTCCGCTGGTGACTCCATATTCCTGCCGTCACCTCCGCTGGTGACTCCATATTCCTGCCGTCACCTCCGCTGGTGACTCCATATTCCTGCCGTCACCTCCGCTGGTGACTCAAAAATTCCTGCCGTCACCTCTGCTGGTGACATGAGAGCCATGTTTTAGCTACCTAATACAATATTACTGCTACCTAATAAAATATTACTGCCAAAAGATTGGGGGATACACAGAAGATACCAAGTGTCCTGACACTGTTCCGGGCTTCTCCCTGGCCCCCAATCTACTGAATTATATGAATTTGGTTCTAAAAGATAAACCTCCTTTGCTAGGAATTGTGCCATAGTCAAAGGAGAGTTTAATGTTATATACTTGATTGCGTTTTGATATGCGCTAATTAACTGGTCATTAGGTGCGCGAGCCTGCCATCCAGAATTTTCCGCATTGCGACTTATTTAAAAATAGAGTTCAGTGCCCAAGTAGCAGAACCTGCAATGTTTGTGGTCCTTGTTAATGCCTCAATGGAATTAGTCTTTACCAATTACTATAAAAACAACACTTTCACAGCATACACACATAGTCTAATGTTCATGGTTCACAATAAAGGCCTTTAGTGTCCAAACATGAGCTACTGCCATATCGTTCGTTCGATCAGAGCAATGTAAGATGACAAATCCAGCACGCTAGAGAGGTACTTCTGCCAGAAGTTCTACCATTGATACTGAAGTTAATGGTGTGTTAAGTAAGGGCATCATCCCGTCAGTCTGACCATCATCCTTGACCTTGTACTGTAAAATAACAAAAATCTTTTCGCAGCAAGAGCAGGTCAATATACACTTATAAAGAAAACAAAATTGCTTATGGGTGTGGTGGGTGGGTTTGAAAATACTGCTTGCAGCTTAGTCGTGAAAAAGCGAAAGTGATCGCGAAAATGTTCGCCAGACGGGTTTACATCCGGTTTCACTTTTTGTAATTGATTCGTCCCCAGACTTATTCACCTATGTCACTTTCGTCCCCTAAAATTACTTAACTACTAGCTTGTGCAAAAATAAAGCTGATTATGATATATTATCATAATCATTCTTATTTTATGACACAAGATAAAAAACTCCAACACCCAACTGCAATGAAAATGACTAGATTTATTCATATAGCAAATAGCCGTATTCATACCAAACTTGTAACTAAAACAATTCCTACATACACAATTCACAACCACATAACAATTATGGATTAAGTAACAATTGGATATCATGATCGCAATGCAAAATATCCGCATAGGATTTGCCATATTACGGATATGAAAATAACTGGATAGACAAGCCCGCGCACCCTTGACCTACTATGCATGAATTATGCCTTATTTACTCCCATATCCTGCCGTCACCTCTTTTGGTGACGTCACCTCCTTTGGTGACGTCCCCTCAATTGGTGACTCCAGATTCCTGCCGTCACCTCCGCTGGTGACTCCATATTCCTGCCGTCACCTCCGCTGGTGACTCCATATTCCTGCCGTCACCTCCGCTGGTGACTCCATATTCCTGCCGTCACCTCCGCTGGTGACTCCATATTCCTGCCGTCACCTCCGCTGGTGACTCCATATTCCTGCCGTCACCTCCGCTGGTGACTCAAAAATTCCTGCCGTCACCTCTGCTGGTGACATGAGAGCCATGTTTTAGCTACCTAATACAATATTACTGCTACCTAATAAAATATTACTGCCAAAAGATTGGGGGATACACAGAAGATACCAAGTGTCCTGACACTGTTCCGGGCTTCTCCCTGGCCCCCAATCTACTGAATTATATGAATTTGGTTCTAAAAGATAAACCTCCTTTGCTAGGAATTGTGCCATAGTCAAAGGAGAGTTTAATGTTATATACTTGATTGCGTTTTGATATGCGCTAATTAACTGGTCATTAGGTGCGCGAGCCTGCCATCCAGAATTTTCCGCCACAAGAAATATTATTACAAACAAAATAATATTTCTCCCCAAAATTCTGCGTTAATCAAGCTGAATAAAGCTCACACAAGAGGGGTCTTCCCTAAAAATTTCCAAAGCCTGTGACACAGTGTGAAGATACATATGAATACCTACTAATGACAAGTGAACACCATCTGGGCCATAAAAACCGGTAGTGCAGCGATTTATGTTTGTAGCAATAAAATGTCCCCTGCCAGTAGCGCAAACTGCCTCCCTCCCATATCTGTTCACCCGTTTTCTTTTTATGTCTAATTGCTTATCCGTATAAGAGCCAGCATCCCTCCAGTGCAAACGTGGGAGTATATCGAGCCACACTATTTGAACAGATGGAAGGATGCCCGCCAAATACTGGATATCAGCCTGAATATTTGTTTTGAAAGTACAGAGATCCCAATCTGCCATATTATTGCCACCCAGATTGAGTATTAAGTATTCAGGTGCATCACCTGATAAAGTCAGCCACTGAATATTTCTGCGCAGATCTTGCCATTCATTGCGGACTCCCCATGCCATCTAATTTGAAAGTCACACCCGTTAAAGCCCAGAAGGTGTCCTCTGTCGCTTGCCACACCCTCTGCTTGTAGCCCTACCAATACGGAAACTGTGAGTAGTGAAACCACCTGATTGCAAACCACATGAAATAATTACTTTCCTGAGGACAGCTGAAAACGTGTAAGCGGGGAGCCATTACTGTGCAAAAGAAGACATCCAGTTTTTGACGGGCGGACATGCAGATACTGTACCAAAAGCTCTTTTTTATAAGAAACGATCCCATCAGATCATACCACCCATTCATCTTATGATAGAAACTAAGACCAGATATGTAAGAGACAATCGTTGAGGCAGCCAGCCCCTTGTTAAAGCAATGAGCAGCAAAGCATACAATATGGTTAATCGGAGCTGGCCATAACTTGAAATGCAATTTCCCTTCTGAATTCACTAAACATTGCCAATGACGTTTTATAGACTGATCGAGTATTTGCTGCAATACTAGCAGATATTAATGATTTGGCTGTTGTGCGAAGATACCCCAAATGCCCTGTGGCAGCGGCGTCGGCTGAGCATCTGCCCCTGGTGTCAGCTGCCTGAAACGGTCCATCTGAAAACGAGACAAAGCGTCACAAATATTATTAAAACGCCCTGGAACGTGTTGCGCCCTAACCACAACATCATTCTCCATGCATGCCAATGTGATCAGCCGCAATACAGCCATAACCTCATCATTTTTTGAAGACATTTTGTTGATAATGTGCACCACTGCTTGATTGTCGCAATTGAAGCTTATCTTGTGCCTAGCTAGAGCCTTCCCCCAAAGTTTCAATGACACCCAAATGGGAAAGATTTCAAGCAGAGTGATATCTTCTGTTAATCCCCGATCCCGCCATTCCGATGGCCACTGCCCATGCGCCCAATGCCCTGAGAAATAAACACCAAAGCCAAGGCCATCCCCACCTGCACTGTCTGAAAACAACTGTATAGCATCATTGGATGTCCAGTCATTGTATCTAAACAGAGAAATCCCATTAAACTCACTAAAGAACCTTTGCCACATTTTTAAATCAGCCTGAATTGACTTAGTCACCCTGAGATGATGATATGGCTTTGTCAAACCCCGTATTGAGTTAATGAGCCTCCGACAGAAAGGGCGTCCTGGAGCCACTGCCCGACAAGCAAAATTTAGAACCCCTATTAGAGATTGCATTTCCTTTAGAGTCGTACGAGATTTCTCCAGCATCGCCTTGATTTTTTCCAAAATTTCTAACACCTTCTCATGTGGCACCCTAACAACCATGAGTATAGTGTCTAGTTCGAGACCTAAAAAGCAAAGAACTTCTGCAGGGCCTTCCGTTTTGTCTGTAGCCAACGGAACATTCAATTTTTGCATACAATTGATAAAGGTATTCATCAAGCACTGACATCGCCCTGTGCCCTTTGTTCCCCCCCCAAGAAAATCATCCAAGTAATGCAGCAGGTTTGGCGAATTGGCCTCCCGACGAACCATAAATTCCAAAAATGTAGAAAACTTCTCGAACGTACTACAAGATATGCTACAGCCAAAAGGTAAGCATTTGTCAAAATAATATTTTTCATCAAATTTAAATCCCAACAATTCAAAATCTTGTGGCCGAACTGGCAATAAGCGAAATGCACTCTGAATATCCACTTTGAACAACTCAGCCCCCTGACCCAATGCCTGTATCATTTCGACTGCCTTATCAAATTCAGTATATTGAACCGAACATAAACTGGGTTCAATATAATCATTTATTGACCCTTCTGCCGGGTATGACAAGTGATGGATCATTCTATAGTCACCAGCAGTTTTCTTTGGCACTAGCCCAATCGGAGAAACTCTTAAAGTTTGAAATGGCCTTTCCACAAACGGTCCTCCGATCCTACCCTCGGACAACTCTTTCTCAATCTTTTGTTTAACTATAAGAGGTAATGCATTTGCAGATTTTAAATTTTTTGTCTCTACTGCCTCACGGGGGCCATCATAATGAAGGGGAAACCCGTATCTAAAACCATTCAAAATGTAATCTGCCTTTTTAGGCTCATAGCCTTCTAATACTTTTTCAAGCATGTTCACATCTACAGGGGATTTCGCCAATGAGCTGATATCACATGTTTTAATGCTAGCCTCAATATTTACGTTTGAAGGAGTGACCAAAACCTCTACCGGCCTGTGCGCCGCCACGAAAAGGAGCATTTTTTCCAATATTTGGCATTGTTGGCTGATATGGCTTAGCTTTAGAACAAGCCCACCTGCCGTGATCATACGACCCACATAATGCACACGTGTGTGAATATTTGCAGTTTCCCCAACTGCATGACCCTTTGTTAAAATCTAGGCAGCGTGAAGCACGAAAAGGGGAGGGGGAAGGGGAGGGAGACGCAGCAATAGGCCTGGACAGAGTCATGATCTTAAGCCAAAGATTACTATGGATTCTGCCCCAATCCCCAGGCTGCGTCTCCTGCCTAATACGAAACTGTTCGTCGTATTTGATCCAGCCATCGCCAGCTTGACCATTAGCAGCTTCTCTAATAAGTGACAGGTACTGCACCATTTCTTGTGTTTTTTGCGGATATTTCCGTATGTATATGCTCATGAAAATCAGAAAAGCATCTGTCCATTTCTCGATAGTAGTGATTTTGTGACTAGAGCAGGACTTTGGTTGCTGAACCAACTCCCCCCTCTCGTTAAGCCCTAAAGCACTAACCGGGCCAAACATGCTCTCTAACTCCACACTGCCCTTCAATAAACATGCCAGATTAATAAATTTCCCCTGCCATATTTTCTCGCAAAGCTGGCGGGGGACATGAGCAGAAACGCTATCTCCACCACACCCGACTAAGTCGAAGTTTGACGATGCACCCGGCACAGTCATTTCCGGATATAAGACCGCTCCGAAACGCTCATCCGTTTCAGTCTGGTCATCAGATACCCGCTGTGGCCTAAATATTTGTTCAAAATCAATGAAATCACGTCTAGCATCACCTTTTCTTCGACCCTCGTCCTCTCGAAGCGATTCCAGAGACACGACGTCAACTTCCTCCGGCTTTTTAGCTTCCTTTCGAACCTTTTTTCCAGCCGCCGCTGTTGTTGCCCTGGTTGACATTCGCTTAGAACCTTTCCTTCGGCTAGACATTCTTTTATAACGGCCAAAAATAACTTTAAAAGATAAATTATGTTGTTGATTTTGAAAATACTGCTTGCAGCTTAGTCGTGAAAAAGCGAAAGTGATCGCGAAAATGTTCGCCAGACGGGTTTACATCCGGTTTCACTTTTTGTAATTGATTCGTCCCCAGACTTATTCACCTATGTCACTTTCGTCCCCTAAAATTACTTAACTACTAGCTTGTGCAAAAATAAAGCTGATTATGATATATTATCATAATCATTCTTAATGTTGAATTAATTTTCATTTGAAGCTACCTACAGGAATTATTTTATTCAAGATATTAATAGTTTTGTATTTTTTGTTTGCTCAATGCTTAACACACTCTGTGTTATTTCAGAACTCGTCTATTTGAGAACTTAAGAATGTTGCCGCATGCCCCAGGAGTTCAAATGCAAGGTAAGAATATTCTTTTAATTTGTGTGACATTTGTATTTTGTCACATAGGATATAGTATACCGGAGAGAACGGAATGGGAATCATAAAACAAAACCTCCCTATTGGATTCCTTTGTTTACTATGCAGTGTTTAAGGTTTTTAGGCACCCAAAGGCAATGTCATTTCATCCATTTGGTCAGGACTCATTATCATTAACCCATACAACGCAGAGTTTTCAAATGGACTATTCCAAAATGCAAACATGTCAAGGTTATAGTAAATATTTAGAGATTTTTTCTGAAAAAAAGTGATGACAAATAGTACAGACCCTGATGAGAGGGATCCTCTAGGAGCCCTCTCATCTGGGTCTACACTGTTTGCAAAGGACATAAGTGACTCATGTCCCGCACAGTAAGGTTAAATTAAGTTCTTCAGTCATAAATCCATAAAATTCTAGAGCATTGTAAAAATGTTTACCATAGTCAGCAGAGTCCAGAGTTACAAAGAGCTCAAAGCTTCAACTAAACAGAATATTTGTTATTTATAGCTATATCTATTCTGTATCTGGGTCTGATCTGTTTGCTAATGGATTTGATAGATCTGTTTCTTTACTTTCTAAAATGTTTACAGTATTCCACCTTCCAGGTTTCATTATAACTATTTTGTCCACGAATATAATTTATTCAATAAGTATTGAAATTTGGAATTAACATAGAACATGGAAAGGGTTAAGCAAGATTTATATATGCTTTTTACACTCATAATTATCCTACATTTTACCTACTAAGGAATTTTTTGTATTTTTCAGCTATTCCAGAGGATGCACTCAATGATGAAAGTGACAATGAGGACAAAGAGAACCCAGATAACAGAATTTCAAGTGAGTTTAATTCAAACATTTCTCATTTGCTATACACCATACATGCTGAGAATGTTTATAGGTAAACAGTCTTGCCCAAGTTTGATCATCATGTAGGGCCCTTTCAGACTTGGTCAGTGTTCTAGTTGGTATTTGTAAAAACTGCAGAGTCGGATCTATTATAATTTCAAAAGCAAACAGAGCAAACCCTGATCAGACAGCTCCTA
Source organism: Azorinus chamasolen (assembly GCA_963576725.1). Classification (NCBI taxonomy): domain Eukaryota; kingdom Metazoa; phylum Mollusca; class Bivalvia; order Cardiida; family Solecurtidae; genus Azorinus; species Azorinus chamasolen. The sequence goes on from OY755243.1 coordinate 79,170,576, forward strand.
TCGGAGCTGTCTGATCTGGGTCTTCTCTGTTTGCAAATGCTTGAAAAGGTGTTTAAATGAGAAAAAAAGGTTATAAACTTATAATTTCTTTTTTTTTTATATCTTTTTACAAAGCAATAATAGCATTCTTTTGAATCATCATAAGACACAGAGTCATTCTGTTTCTCATCTAGATAAAAAACTGTTTGCAAAATAATTGGATGCCGGTCCCCATTGCCATTATTTAGCTACATATATAATCAGAGGAAAGAGTTTGTGTATTGTAATACTATTTAAGTTTAATACCATTTATTTATCTATTCTGCAGTTCGTGCCAGTGACAAGAGAATCCATTGTGACGAAGAATTCTCAGACTCTGAAGACGAGATGTCTGGCCCAAATGAAGGTGCTCGACGGGACAGATCCTCATTCAAACCAAAGTCAAAAAGACCGAAAACAGAAGAGGAAAAAAAATCTGCTGATGCTGCAAAAGGTTGGAGGAAATTCTGGCGTTATGATTTCCAAGTTAACCCTTTCAAAGCTAAATCTTCAGAAAGGAATAGCCCAGTAATGGTTAACTGTAGAGTTCATTTAGTGCTATTCCAGGAAAATCTCCCTGGCGGGTAGGAAAGACAGTCTAAATAAGGAGTACCACCATTAGGATTGCAATTAATTTTTACCCCATCACCAAGAGAATAAAAATTCATAATATTCACCCCCACCACACACACACCTAGAGAATTAAAATTAACCCCCCCCCCCCCCCCCCCCCCCCCAAAAAAAAAATTAAAAAAAAATACAAAAAAATACAGGGTTGCAGATAAGGTGAGTATTGGGGTATTTACCCAATTAAAATTGTGGAAAAGCAATTGTTCTTCCAAAAAATGAGTAACACAAAGCAAATATATATAGCAAAAAGCAAAAAAAAAATTAGAATACCTAATGAGAACATGAATAATACCCAATTATAAAAATTTCCAATACCCAATAAAAATTGCAAATACCCAATTCTGTAAAAAAAATCAAGGAGTAAATACCCAATAAAAATAAAAACCTTATCTGTAACCCTGAAAATAAAATAAAAAATATATATATATACAGTTGGCTCTCGTTATGTCGAGTTCGTAGGGACCTGTTAAAAACTTCGACTCATCGAGAGTTCGACTTAAAAAACACATGCCATTTTCTAAAAACCCAGTTTCTTTATGTTCACCTAAACAAGCTGCCATATTAAGTCATACTTGTGCTTGTATACTGAAGTCTGCACATTGTGTAAAAGAATCGCACTATGTGTATATAAGAATTGTACATGTAGATCCATTACTGTGACGCAGCGAGTATGCCTACAAACTTCTGTCTGTCTTACCCTATTAATAACACCATGCCCTAATTTACAAGGCCCTGTCCAATTTTCAGATCCGTTTTCATTTAATTAATCGACGTTTTAAAACGCATTGTTCGTTTACACCATATCTGTGGGAAATTCCCTTAATCAACGGGCACTGGAAATAGGTAATCACAAGTGAACTAGCTGTGATTCTGGCTGGTTGCCGATTCGTGCTCTTCCGGCACATGTAAGAGAACACCATATTTAGGGAACCAGACGTAATAAACTGTTTACCCCATTTTATACGATTTGCCGTGAACTGTTTTGGTATCTAATTGTAACCGGTATATTACTCGCGCAACAAATTGAATTCAATATGAAACTACATTAATTGGTAATAAAATGAGGAAGTGGTCTCAATTTTTATTCCAATTTTTCCGAAATCGTCCGGAAGCGAGGACGCTTGAGAGTTCTCTTTCGTACTACAATAGTCATGACAGACACTTAGGACGAATGGAAGGTAATGGGTCATTTTATTAAATAAGGTTCACACATTTTGATATTGTTCCACAGTTTGAATAATTATCAGACATCAGTGATTGTTTACCAACAAAACACTAATTACCTGTGTTGCGTTCACCAGGCGTACATTGTCTGCGTCGGATCAAAAGGTCCAATTCACACCTCGAACTCAATCAGACTGAGAGGTGTGACTTCGATACAAACACCGATAATTACATACAAACAGACGCATTGGGCATGGAAAATGACTTTGACTTATTGAAAACGTGGTCAGTTCGAATTCGTCTTAAAAACTTAAATTTATATAGAATATATAGGAAGAAAAGTTGGGACTTTACAAAAACTTTGTGACAACGAGAAATTCGTATGAAGCGAGTTCGCCATAACGAGAGTGGACTGTATTATAATAAAAAGATGAACAACTAAAACACTTGTACACTTGTAAACATGTAAGGGCTATTCCAGGAAAATCTCCCTGGTGGGGTCGGAATGACAGCCTATTAAAATTACCTTGGTGGGGGTGCAAAAGAAATTTTAATTCTGTTGGTGGTGGGGGGGGGGGGGGGGGGATTTGATTCAAATTCTATTGGTGGGGGTATTTCAACAACTGAAATTAAATTGATGGGGTGGTTTGTCAAATTAAACGCTTCATGCAAGCAGTTTTCTTTGACAATAATGAAAATTAACGAAAAACCCTTTCTGACACGAATTCCCACAAAAATTTCGTTGTATGAATATTATGGACGCAGGCATTTTTTGGTCTTGATCATCTAGACGTTTATCTGATCCCACTTCGATAATGAGCTGCTGATTGATTGAGACTAGACCATGGTAAAAAATACTAAGACACCGGTAATCTCAACCAATCACTGCTCTTGCTTCTCGATGTAAAAGCCCGGATGAAAGTCACCTCTGATATTGTCAACAGTTTTTCATGCCACCAAAACATAAACCAAAAATAGACCTAAATAACAACCAAAAAACATTGACAGGATTTTTTTAATAAAACACAAGAGTCCTAGCAGTAGCACAGGTACATGTAGTGAATCTGAGGTCGGTGAAGAGGAAACTACTTGCAATAACAGAACCAATGATTTGTCAAACTTTAAATTATCCATAAAGTTACTAAATGGTTCAAATGTTGGTTTTTTGGCATGTTTTCTTCAGCAGATGTTAATCCTTTACTCCATAGATATACCTTTTAACGCCTTTGTAAACAGATTAGACCCAGATTAGACAGCTCTCAGGAGCCGCCTGATCAGGGTCATTGTCTGTTTGCTTATGGTAACCTTATTCTACAGTTCTGTCATGGCCAACAATTTTTCTGTTTATATGCAATTATAAGCATTCAGCCCTTTAAGATTCATAACGACATCATTTCCTACATTAACCCATTCCTCCATAAGCTATTTTTGGTCCCCTCCTCTTTGAATAAATCTGCCAAAAAGGAGCATTTATTAGAGAAAAGGAAAATGTTAGAATTGTGTAGTATTGAAACCATTGTGATAAATAGAGCATTTGCTCCTATGGAGCAAATGCTCTATTGATCACAATGGTTTCAAGAAGTGACTATTACAGAGGCGTAGAAAGGCGTATTTATAGAGGAAAGGGTTAATGTTGATGTAGTAAAGGGTTAACATACCTCTTTATCTTTGTAGGTGACATTAAAGAGGGTGAGAAGAAGGAAATAAAGAAAGAGGGCATAGATACCAACGAAAACAGCAAAGAGAAGCCACAGGGGTAAGCATGTATCAGTAATTACCCTTATTACCTTAACCCTTTCCCTGTTCTGTATTTAGGCCACATTTCAATACCTACTGAATATTCATTAACAAAATAGTTATAAATAAATATGAAAGGTGGAACGTTGTAGACATTTTAGAGAGCAAAGAAACAGATTTTTCAAATTCTGTAAGCAAACAGAGCAGACCCTGATCAGACGGCTCCTCTAGGAGCCGTCTGATCTGGGTCTACTCTGTTTGCAAGTGCGTGAAAACACGTTTATATGAGGGAAAGGGTTAAACCTTTTTTATAGATCTGATTTTACAGTTTTCATCGTTCATTTTACTGATTTTGTCCATGTATATTAATGAGGTAATAAAATCTTAAATAAATGTTTAACATGGAAAGGGTTAAGTATTCAGACTTACATAAATAGTGTAAACGAGAATCAAATGATGCCTTAATCCTTTAGGGCTGTTCAATTTAAATGTGTACATTTATTGGGGGCAGGAAGGCACTTAAAAAAAACACCTATGCCTGGATAGGTTTCTCTGCAAAAATGGTACCAATTGGTTTGTGCATTAGTAAAAAACTTCTATGAGTGGGTGGCCGAATTTGATAGTGCCTTCCTGCACCCCCATACACATTTAAATGGAACAGCCTTTACTCCATAGATACACCTTTCGACGCCTTAGCAAACAGAGTAGACCCAGATCAGACGGCTCCTATAGGAGCCATCTGATCAGAGTCTGCTCTGTTTGCTTATGATATAATATAGATATGATTCTACACTTTCTGTCATGTATCAGACCTGTATACATGTGTTATTATAACATATTAATCTAATTAAAATTCATGATGTCATTATTTCTTACATGAATGGTGGAAAGGGCTAAAGAGTAATTTTCATCGGACTTTCTGAAAATGTTTGTAGTCATTACATCACAGTCAAGTTTGATAGCCAGTCATATATCGTTCACAGCAAATCTGGATTATGGCCACTGAATTGACCAAATTAGCCATTTTATCTATGTCTGTTCTCCAAGTGGATGAAAATTCATCCTGTCTTTACCAATTCTGCTGAAAATGTTTGTTGTTATATTTCAGCCAAATTTGATAACTATCCTCCCAGGCAATTCAGAATTATGACCCTTGAATTGTCCAAAATTAGCCATTTTAGCATTGCCCACGCTCTTAAGTGGAAGAATTTCACCCAACTTGCTGAAAATGTTTGTAGCAATTATATCTCTACCATGTTTCATAAATAGTCACAATGTCCCAGGCACATAAGTTTTTTAATTGTTCAAATTTAGCCATAATGCCCTTGAGAGTAGGTATACTCTCTTAATCATGTATAGAAGATGGACATATTTTGCAAACTTGTTTTTCTTAAATCTTTAGAATGCTACCACATAAATACTGCTTGTTTTTCATAATGCTCCTCTATAAATATTGCTGATGTGATAACACATTCTTTATTTACTTTTATTCCAGTGAAGAGAAGCCAGCTACAGATCTAACTGAGAAGAAAGGTTTGTATCAAACTTTTACGTTCTTATTCCCTTAACCTGTCCCTCACGCATTGGCAAACAGAGTAGACCCAGATCAGACGGCTCCTACAGGGTCTGCTCTGTTGGCTCATGGATTTGAAAGATCTGTTTCTTTAGTTTCTAAAAAGGTCTACTCTGTTTACTAACAGAATTTGATAGATCTGTTCTTTGCTTTCTAAAATGTCTACAATGTTCCATTATATTTTGTTAATGAATATAATAATTATAATATATTATAATAATTAGGTATTGAAATTTGAAATAAACATAGAACAGGGAAAGGGTTAAGTAGCTGAAAATTGTTTACGAGGATTTAGTATAGCTATACAATATAGTCTCGCTAAAGTGACCGTACGATTTATTAACCCTTTTCCTCATATTTATAAACGCCTTTTCACGCATTTGCAAACAGAGTAGAGCCAGATCAGACGGCTCTATAGGAGCCATCTGATCAGGGTCTGCTCTGTTTGCTTTTGACATGATATAGATATGATTCTACAGTGTTTGTCAAAGCAAAACATTTCCTTGAAAAGTTTACGTTCTAAAAATCCAGCGAATAAATATTCATGTTGTCATTATCTCTTACATTAATATAGATCTAGGAAAGGGTTAACCCTTTACCCCATGAATAATCATGTAAGAAACAATTACAACATGAATATTAACTAGTTCGTTGTTAGATTTCACTATATCGTATAAACATGTGTTCAATACAAATGTATGTAGATAAATGCTATAATGCATATATATTTCATGCATATATATAGTTATTGCTCAATTACAATATTATACAAGTTCATGTGTTTCTATATACCTATACAGTTATTGTGAGGTTTATAGCGGGATGGTTCCCGACCCGAATACACCAATTACTGGGAGAATAAAAGTATTGAGGTTTAAAAAAAAAGACAAATGAATAAAGCAGTTTTGGCCATGGAAGAAACTGTAGAATCATGTCTCTATTATTTCATAAGCAAACAGTGCTTACCCTGATCAGACAGCTTCAACAGGAAAAATCATACAGGAGCTTTCTGTATCACTTTTGGCCAGCATTAAGCTACCACCTGTTAAAAATCTAGAATTAGACTTCTTTTGAGTGGTCATATTAGCGAGACTTTACTGTTGTATTAATAGTTCTTGTGTACTACTTATGAAGGTATGGTTAGAAGAATAACGGTTTGTTCTTTAACCCATTCCCTCATAGGCTATTTTTAGATCCAACCACTTTGAATAAATCTACCGAAAAGGAGCATTATCTAGAGAAAAGGATTTTTTTTAGAATTTTGTAGTTTGAAACCATTTTGATAAATAGAGTATTTGCTCCTATAGGAGCAAATCTCTATTTATCACAATGGTTTCAACAGGTGACTTTTGCAGAGGCGTCAAAAGGCATCAATATGGGGGAATGGGTTAATACTATAAAATTGTTAATTTTGATATATATTTGATGGTCAGGAGAGAGAATATCGAGGGCATATTGTTTTAATCAGACTGTCTTGTTGATTCATTTTTACTCTGCAAAACAATTTTGACTGCAGTAGAACTTGTCGTAAGTGACTATCAAAAAGAGGTCCTCTATATGGGTCTATAAGGCAGGTGGTAGTTTAATGCAGGTCAAAAGTAATTCAAAACACTCCTACAGGAGATTCTTGGACTACTTTTGTCCTATATTGATCAATATAAGGTTGATTAACCCTTTCAGTGCAGGAAACGAGTCACTAATGCCACTTGCAAATAACGTAGACCCAGATGAGAGGGCTCCTATAGGAACTCCCTCATCCGGTTCTGCACTGTAAGCCATATTACACTTCTTCTTCAAAATAAAAATCCCTGTAAGCTTGCCCTGTTTGAATTTTAAAATAATCCATTTGAAAATTCATCATTGAAAGGGATAAGGCAAGTTCATCTGTATTTAACCCTTCGCTTGCTGAATTTTAAAATACATTTCTCCTTCTTTACCCATGTCCTGTTGTATAATTAAATATATCTTCACTGTGTACAAGTATTTCACTGTGCAATCACTGCTGTGGAGTGCACTGGTTGCACAATCAAGTTGTAAATAGTGCAGACCCTGATGAGACAGCTCCTGCAGGAGCTGTCTCATCGGGGTCTGCACTATTTACAGGTAGTTATATTGACGTGAATAGCAAGCGAAGGGTTAATATTTTAATTGTCTATAAATCAATAGAAAGTGTATACATAAAACTTACATGCAAGGTTTTATTTCGTTGATCAGGTTATGGACACTCAGGTTTGTTAACCCTTACAATGCGGGATATGAGTCACTAATGTCTTTAAGGCAAACAGTGTAGACCCAGTTGAGAGGGCTCCTAGAGGAGCCCTCTCATCAGGGTCTGCACTGTTTGTCGTGTTGCACTTTTCTTTAGAAAAATCCATAAGTATTCACAGTAAGCTTGACCGGTTTGAATTTTGGAATAGTCCATTTGAAAAATCAGCATAGTAAGGGTTAAAGAACTTGTGTCCTATAACAGTACTATATCCGCACTCTTGTGGATTATTTATTAGTTAACGTAACAGCGTTTAATTGATTGGCTGGTCATTGTCGCATTCCAGATGAAGCAAGTTCTTGAGGAGGTAAATATGTGTCCGTACACGCCTGTAACAAGTTGCCTATCCTCAGTATTGTATCTTGCAAGCATGCGGCTCAGTCAGGGAAAAAGGGCATATCCATTGAGTATCATTAGATACCCCTACCCCAACAAATTGTGGATGAGAGAGACTATACATCTATAGACAATAATTAGTCCAAACAACTCTACAGTATTATACTTAACCTTAAGCCTGATGAGCAAACATTACATTGATAGAAAATGTCTTTTATTTTGATTTGGAAGGTGAGTTTCTTCAACTTAATTTCAGAGATGTAATCAATGTGTTGAACGGTTTGTATCTGGATGAGAAACTGAGTTGCTTACATCTCATCTGGATTGAAAACTGTGTAACGTTTTTGCAGAGTTAACCACAGATCGGCCCACAACATGCTAAAGGTTAATTATATGAAACCACATTGTAGTCATAATTATTGGCTCGACTATTTTTCGAAGAAAATAATATGTGCTGTTGTCATAACTCCGGCTTCCGCATTTTCGTCTTGCAGTAAATACATACACTGTGTGGTATCAGAATATAAAGATCTTATAATAATACTTAACCCTCTACTCCATAAATACGCCTTTCTGTTCCATTGCAAACAGTACTCAGATCAGATGTCCTTCTGCTCTGTTTGCTTATGATATAATTTAGATATGATTCTACAGTTTCTGCCATGGCCAAAAACTTCCTGGTCCATGTCCTTTTATAACAATTAATCTAATTAATATTCGTGATGTAATTACATCTCACATGAATGTTCATGGTTAAAACGGTCAAACCGATAGCATTATTCCTTTACCTGTAGAATATTCATGAAAGAAATAATGAACATTAAGAATATTATTTTGCTGAATTTTCATAATTACATATGAACACTAGAGTTTTAGGGCATGGCAGAAAACGTAGAATACATGTACAGTAAAAACCTCTCTATAACGACCACTAAATTACACTAAGTAGTTTGTGTTAAAGGCAGGTGGCTGCTTAAAGCAAGGTGAAAGTAAAACAGAATGCTCCTATAGGAGCGTTCTGTTTTACTTTCACCTTGCTTTAAGCAGCCACCTGCTCTAAATTCCAACTAATTAAAACAATTTAGTGGTCGTTATAGAGAGGTTTTACTGTATGTTGTTCCATAAGCAAACAGAGCAAACTCTGATCAAATGCCTCCTACAAAAACTACTGATCTGTTTGCATAGGTACTAAAAGGCATATATATGGAGTATAGGTTTAAGGGTTGGGTTTTTTTAGAAATTTGTTTCCTCGACAATATCCCCAGTGAATGAATAAACTTTCCCTTTTTTCTTGATGAATGGCATACATTATAGTAGCTTCATCTGGTGTACAGTAACCTAGTGTTTTTGCTGTTCAGTTTTGAATGAAGAGTCTAGGTATTGTCATAATTTTTATTTTGTCATGCAAAACTTTCCCTTGGCCATATCATAGCCCTTTACTTCATATACATGCCTATATGTGCTTGTGCAAACAGAACAGACCCTGATCAGATAGCTCTGTAGGAGCTGTCTGATTAGGGTTTGGTTCTGTTTGTTTAGTTTATATATCTTAATCCCCACTGCCTACTGTGGCTTTAATTACATTGTTTCATGTACATTGTACTATAATAAAATACCCTCAATGTTCATATGGTCATAAATTGTTACATGAATATTCATGAAGTAAAGGGTTAACCCTTTCCCTGTTTTATGTTTATTCCAAACTTCGATACCTACTGAATATTCATGGACAAAATAGTTATAATGAAACATGGAAGGTGGAACATTGTAGCCATTTTAGAAAGTAAAGAAACAGATCTATCAAATTCCACTAGCAAACAGAGTAGACCCTGATCAGACGGCTCCTCTAGGAGCCGTCTGATCTGGGTCTACTCTGTTTGCAAATGAGTGAAAACACGTTTATATGAGGGAAAGGGTTAATTAAACATCTTTAGAACAAGTCTCATCAAACTTCTTATACTTGTTTTATCAACACAGTGGCCACAATGTAAAAAGTAAGAGCCATAACTCTGTTACACATTTTGACAGTTTTGTCAACGTGTAGATTTGGAACTTCTCTACAATGAGTCAAAATCTGGGTCTTTAACCCTTTCCCTGTTGCATATTCATGAATATTAATTAGACTATTTTTCAGAATGGCATATGAACTCAAGACATTTTGGCTTTGACAGGCAGAAACTGTAGAATCTGATGTATATTATACCATAAGCAAACAGAGTTGACCCTGATCAGACGGCTCCTATAGCAGCTATCTGAACTGGGTCTACTATGTTTGCAAATGTGTGAAAAGTCGTTTTTATATGAGGGAATGTGTTCAGGAAGCTTAAGGTAGCTTACATAGACCCCATTCCACTCAGAAAAGTTCTTTAAACTCTTTAGACTCTAAAGTCTTGTAAGTTTTATATATTTACAGAAATCATTTTCCCTCGAACATTATCATTTGGGTAATGTTGACAAACAGAACATACACATGATTTTACCATTAATAATATTTGCTTATATAATATGGTGTACCTGCTAGTAATATGCAATTGGTGCATTCATCTTGGCAACATGGGTTAGGGACTATATCAGACCAGTTGTGTTGTTTCCTTTAACTCGTTTTACCATGAATATTCATGTAAGAAATAATGACCTTATGAATATTAATTGGATTAATTTGTTATACAAGCACATAGACACAGGGACTTTGGTCATTGCAGAAACTGTAGAATCACATTAATATTATTCCAAAAGCTAACAGAAATATGATATAGTATGAAGTACAGTATCTAAGTACGTTGTTTAAAATGCATTGAGAAATTTGGGGATGGCAATTATATGTATGCCTTTTAATCAGTTAACCAAATATTGTAAACTCTTAATGGTTTTAATCAAAATGGCCCTTGTTAACCAATTCCCTCATGCCTTTACAAACAGAGTAGACTCAGACCAGATGTAGGATCTGATCACTGTCTGTTTGCTTAAGAAATTATAAATCAAATTCTATAGTTTGTACCAGTACCAAAAACATCTTGTGTTCATATGCCATTATAAAAATTCAGCTGATAAACATTCATGGTTTGGTTATTTCTTACATGAATATTCACCAGGGAAAGGGTTTAACATATAAATATAACATGCCAGAGTAGATATAGCCCATCCATACTAAACTGATCTACCATAACAGAGGTTATAGTTTTCTCTGACAGTGGTTACAAAATGGAAACTATGGCAATGCATACAAGTACATGTATATCCCTTAACCCTTTCCTTCATGTAAACGCCTATTCACTCATTCGCAAACAGAGTAGACCTAGATCAGATGGCTCTTATAGGAGCTGTTTGATTAGGGTCTACTCTGTTTGCTTATGGTATAATATAGATCTGATTTTTCAGTTTCTGGCTGAGCCAAAACATCCTGTGTACATATGCTATCATTCAGCTAATGAATATTCCCAATGTCATTATTCCTTACATGAATATGCAACAGGGAAAGGGTTAACGCTAAATCATTGTTGTCAGCTGAAAACTGTCATCTGCCAAAAATTTGTCAAGTACATTTTCTCTTTATTGAAGAAAACTTTTAACTTGATCAGAATTTCCAACAGTTTGGATCTAGATCAGGTGCTGAGTCAGTATCTGAACTGGTTCCAAATGGTTGCATGGGTTGTCAAGAATACACAGCTCAGGTATAAAGTTTTAAAACATGTCCAGCAGATGAGCGTTGGTGTCAGGATTTTATGCTCTTGTTGTATGGTTGGCTGGTCAGTGCTGCTGCTGCTGCTGCTATTGCTGCTGTATTAATGCTTGACAATAGTAATGTTATTCATTTCTAATAAACAGAGCTCAAACTTTAATAAGTACCATTGTCAAAATTTTCATTTGAATTTCAGCTGAAATTTTCTCTTTTTTCAACCCTTTACTCTGAATATTCCTGTAAGCTAATGAAATCATTGATATTAATTTGCTGATGTTTTACAATGACAAATGAATGAAGGAATGTTTGGCCATAGCAGAAACTGTAGAATCTATTATCAGATTTATATTACAGTAAAACCCCTCTAAACTGGAATCTAGTAAAGAAGAATTTAAATACATTTAGGCAGGTGACTGCTTAAGGCAGGGTGGAAGTCATGCAGAAAGCTCCTTCATGACTCACCCTGCATTAAACTGCCACCTGTCTCCATGATCGATATTTATACTAAATTGAACATCTGGTTTTGAGAGGGTTTACTGTATTCCAATAGCAAACCGAGTAGACCTGGATCAGACGACTCCTGTAGAAGCTGTCTGATCTGGATCTACTCTGTTTTGCAAATTCTTTAAAAGACATATATAATGTAATTGGAATATAATAAATGCCCTGCCTCTAATAAAATCTCCCTTGCTTCTAAGTGAAAACTAATGATGAATAAAATAACTAAAAACCCTATATACATGTATTAATGATTAAAGAAAGAAAATGCAGGTTTTTTGAAATACAGATGGTAGCTTAATGCAGACTGAAAGCAATGCAGAAAGGTCCCCTAGGACCTTTCTACATTGCTTTCATTCTGCATTAAGCAACCTCCTGTGAACCAAATGCAAGTAGCTCCTTTTAAAAAGATGTTACACCCCACTGGCATGTTAAGAGATAATGCAGTTCTTTTTTAACTCTGCACGCTAGAAGCTAATTAGCTATAATTTTTGCATTTACAAATATAGTTTGGATCCAGATCAGACTTCATTTAACTCAGTTTTGCTGGATGTAAACTTTTTATTATTACTGTGTAGCTATTCCTACAAAAGAAATGGATGAATAAATGGGCTTTAACCCCATTTCCCTGTTGACGATTCATGTCAGAAATGATATTGTGATAAAAGTTGTTATAATGGCATAGACAGAGGTCCAGATAATGTACGTAAATTTAAACATTTTTAAGTATAGCTCCTTTATTTCTCCACCAAACCATATACTGTGATCACTCTTTAGAATCGTCTCATCAAGACAATTCTTAAGAGTGGTAACAGTATAGGGTTTGGTGGTGAAATGACAATTTTAGTATTTCGGTTCACACTTCTATCTGTAGCTCTGCATATATACACACGAAACTTTGATTTTGGTAGAAACTGTAGCGTCTGATCTATTATAATTTCATAAGAAAACAGAACAGACCCACATCAGATGGCTCCTACAGGAACTGTCTGATCTGGGTCTATTCTGTTTGTAAAGGTGTGAAAGTGTTTATATAAAGGAAAGGGTTAAAAGTGAAGCAGAAATATACTTAGGATGCAACAAGATAAAAACAATGAAAAGCAATCACTTAGTTTGTGAGGAGCGAATAAGATTTTTTGCTTAAGCTTGAAGTAATTATTGTGAGCTGTTTTATGCTTCAGTGGATTAGACACCTATTTTTACGTGTAGTATTGCCAAAGTCAGTTCTTTTATTGTGTGCATTTGAATGAGTATGATTTTGTATTTTGGTTTTTGTGGCTCAAACATAACACAACAAACAGTTTTATATCTGATGGAGGTTCATAACCTTTTCATGTTTAGTCACATACAGTAGAACTTCGATATCTCGAACTCCAAGGGACTATAAAAATTAGTTCGAGATAACAGATTATCGGATTTCTAATGTGGACAATTTCTCGAGTTGACAGCTTAAAGATCCTGCAGGAGCTTTCAGCATTACTTTGCACCTGCATTAAGCTGTCATATGTGTTTCTAGTTATTGGTAGGGATACATTTAAGAGCAATTCTGTATTGAAAGTTTTGGAAGGACCAAACTTTTAGTTTGAGTTATCCTGAAGTTCAAGTTATCCGAGTTCGAGATATCCAAGTTCAACTGTAGTTATATCCCTTTAACAGATTTGAAAGGAATAAACCAATTGCAGATAATGAACTTCAGTATTTATTTGCAGAATACTTGTTGGATTTTCTGATTACATGTAGTAACATTATGTGTATATACATATTTTAGGTTGTTATGATTATAATATTCATAAAACTAAAGTTTAAACTGTAGTCTATGTATTAATTATTAACGCTTTACTCCATAGATTTACATGTATATGCTTTTTAACACCTATGCAAAAAGAGTAGACCCCGATTACATAGATCCTTTAAGAGCTGTCAGGTCAGGGTCTGCTCTGTTTGCCTTTGGAATAATATGGATCTGATACTGCAGGTTCTACCTTTGCAAAAATATTTCCTCACATGGCATTATAAAAATTCATCTAATTGATACTGATGATGTCATTATTTATTGCATGAATCTGAGCAACAGATAAATGTGCATACATATATACTTAAATTGCTATCTCTCCACCAAACCCTATGTTGTGACTACTCTTTAGAATCGTCTCAAAGAGACGATTCTAAAGAGTGGTCACAACATAGGGTTTGATGAGGAGAAATCAAGAAGTGATTCCTAAAAATGTTTTAATTTACACATCTTTTCTGGACCTCTGATGAATATTTATGGAGTTAACCCTTTCCCTCATATAAATGTGTTTTCACACATTTGCAAACAGAGTAGACCCTGATCAGACTGCTCCTAGATCAGGATCTTCTCTGTTTGCTAATAGAATTTGATAGATCAGTTTCTTTGCCTTCTAAAATGTCTAGTGTTGCACCTTCCATATTTCTTTATAACTATTTTGTTAATGAATATTCAGCAGATATTGAAATTTGGAATAAATATAGAACAGGGAAAGGGTTAAGCGTGCATAAGATCTAAAATAATGATAGTTCTATGTAAGAGGAGTATCACGGAAAATAGGGAAGGAGGTGTTTTCCTCAATAAGTATCCTTTGCAAAGAGTCTGGATCCAGATGAGATGCCAAGTAACTCACTATCTCATTAGGATCCAAACAGTTTGACACTCTCTTGATATATATATATATATATATATATAGGTAAAAAGAAAGTCCAGAACAAGAAAATTATATTGAAAAGATAAATTGACACCACTTGTGAAGATTTACATTTTTATTCCCTACCGGTTTCACTACTGCTCATCAGGGGAATAACAAATACATAGCAAGTAGTGAAACCGGTAGGGAATAAAAATGTAAATCTTCACAAGTGGTGTCAATTTATCTTTTCAAAATATATATATATATATATATACATGTACAGTAAAAACTCTCAAAACCAGATGTTAAATTTAGTATAAATATCGGTCTTGGAGACAGGTTGCAGCTAAACGCAGGGTGAAAGTCGACTTTCACCGTGCATTAAGCAGCCACCTGCCTTGCTGCATGACTTTCACCTTGCATTAAGCAGCCACTGGCCTGAAAGTTTCTAAATTATTCTCTACTAGACTTCCGGTTTAGAGGGGTTTTACTGTTTATATGAAGAAAAGGGTGGAAGGAAAGTTAACTTTGAAATTGTGGCAGAGAGAAATGTTTGTACATGACTTTTACTTAGTTTGAAAGGAGTTAATCCCTGCTCATTAAGCCTTTACTTCATATATACACTTTTGTATGCCATTGCAAACAGAGTAGACTCAGATCAGATGACTCCTGTTTGATCTTGAAGGGATTTGTAAAGTGTTAAAAAGAATGTTAAAAGGCAAGACTATGCAATAAACAGGAATTTGCTGAATTAAATAATTGATATTATTTTGTTATTTTCAGAATCTGAAGAGCCTGCAGAAATGAAAGAAGAAGGACAGTCAAGCAATGGTGTAGCGGAGGCAGCAACAGATTAAACGAAAACTTATGGACTCTTTGAGTGTTGTTTTGTGTACCATCATTTGCCAGCTGGCAGACTAGTCACAGTATCAGTACAGAGGTTCAGATAAAATGCATAGATTAAAACATGTTCAAGAGTAACTCCTCTATTTCTCTACCAATTCCTATGTTGCGACCACTCTTTAGAATCATCTGGAATAGACGATTCTAAAGAGTGTTCACAACATAGGGTTTGCTGGAGAAATGACAATTTTAGTATCTGAATGCATGCATTTATCTGTTACTATGCAGTATACAGATATTCCTTTCTTAACCCTTTGAATGCAAGAAACAAGTTACTGTCATTTGCAAACAGTGTAGATCCTGATTAGAGGACTTCTAGAGAAACCCTTTGATCAGAGTCTGCACTTTTTGTCATTCAAATTCCTATAGCAAATTTGAAGCTGTATTGGCTGAATAGTTAAACACTCCAGGATGAAAGTCCTCTAGGAGCTTTCTGCATTACTACCTTGCATTAAGCGGCAGCCTGCCTAAAAGTATTTAAATTCTTCCCTTATAGCATTCTGATTAAGAGGGGTTTAACTGTATTTGGGTTTTATAGATGTACGAAAACAAAATATGACTTGATATAAGTTTGATTTTCAAAAAATAGAAACCTAATTTAAACTTACATACGGTATTAATTCAGTCTTCATGCAAAGCAGTGAACATTTTTTTATCCGTTGAATGTTTATGTGATTGTCAATGTTTATAGAATTTTGCCAGTGTCGTCAATATCTTCTTACTGATCAGGGTTGTATCAAATGCATCTGAAGATTATACGTTGTTAGCTATTAACCCTTCGAATAGGGAAAGAATTTATGCATTTGCAAACAGTGTAGATCCTAGAGGGTTCCTCTGATCCGGGTCAGGTCTACACTATTTAACCCATTCCCTCATAGGCTATTTTTAGATCCAGCCTCTTTGAATAAATCTACCAAAAAGGAGCATTAACTAGAGAAAAGGAAAATTTTAGAATTTTGTAGTTTGAAACAATTGTGATAAATAGAGCATTTGCTCCTATAGGAGCAAATGCTCTATTTATCACAATGGCTTCTATAGGTGACTTTAGCAGCTGGATAAGAGGATATGCTGGATATGTGTAACAGTTTGCATGTTAAGAAAATCAAGTATAATATTATAATTTTAAATTTCAAAGAAAGGCATGGTATAATTTTCATCAATAATATGCTCTTTAATGTGTATAATGGTCAAACCTTATGGTATTTTTAAGGCTGCAAAGTGTATCTACTATACAATAATGGGATTTTTGAGCTGGCAAGCTTTGGATGTAAATTTAGTGAACAAAATCATGGAAAGTGTTGGTAACATAGAAAAAGTCATATATATACTTTATCTGACTATGTTAACTATTAACATACATGGTCAAGTTGCATCTAATCAGATTTCTGCTTGATTCAACTTTAAGACTTGAATGTCAAACGTTAATGTTTTATTTATACTTTATAGTGCATGTATATCATAAGCAAACAGAGCAGAACCTGATCAAACGTCTTCTGCAGGAGCCTTCTGATCTAAGTCTACTCTTTTTGCAAATGCATGAAAATGCGTTTATAAAAGGGAAAGGGGCAAGGTCATTTGAGAAGCCAAACTTTAATGGCCATAGTACATATATACTGAAATTTAATTGCCTTACTCAAACGCTGGGCCATCTCTTACTTTAAGTGTACCTTTGTCAAGAGTCATTGGTCAGAATTCTATTAAATGATTGAATAATCTAAATTTTTGAGATTTTTTACACTTTCCATTTTGTTGTTACTTGACCATGGGACAAATCAATTGCGTATGATTTTTGGAATACTTCTTGTTTTCTAAAGATGCAATTGAGAATATAAATGTAAAACATTTGACTTGATTATAACATTACTAAAATTTAAATAATTTTTAGTTTTCACCATGTCAAAATATGTACTGATAATATCAAAATTTTTATTTCAATTTTACGTATAAGCAAAGTAGCTTCTACTGAAATTTATCAACTTATTACACATGTAGTTTGTTGCACTCATTTGCATTTATGTGTTCAATATTTTCCCTTCATTTGTCATTTGTATAAACGCCATCAACCTTAACAGGGAAACACAATCACTACAATAATTGTTAAGAAAAAAGTGAGAAATGTTGATGGACTTCTGTCAATAAATAAAAGCAACTGTCTATGGTTTGTTTGTATTTTGTATTTCATATACATGTACATGTATATTTTGTTCTTTTGACAGTAAAATGCACCATCAAAGAACTTTTCTAGGGTTTTGTTTGCTTTTGTCTCTTCTTTTCAAAATCATGTATGCAGTGTGAAAGTACAGTAAATGCGACGAAAAGTTCTCAAATTCTGGGTTAAACAGACAGGTGTTAGCTTAATGAAGGTGATGCCGAAAACTCATGTAGGAGCTTTCTGCATTACTCTCATCCTGCATTTAGCAGTCATCTGCTTATAAAGATACTATTGTTTATAGATAAAGCAGTCGCTTTAATCAGATTCAACTGTATGGTATGCTAGGTAATGTGGCATACCATCTTGATCCTAAATGTTTGCATCTGGGTCCATGCTTATAAAACTTTTAGTTGAGTGAGTTCGTTCTCAAGCTTTTGATTCGTCAGATTTGAGTTCTCAAGCTTTTGATTGGTCAGCTTTGAGCCAAAGGCTCAAAACTGACCAATCAAAAACTTGAGAACGAACTCAGACTCAACTAAAAAGCTTTATAAGCATGGACCCTGTTGTTATACAACTTTCTTCAGATTCTGGCGGATGAAACATTTTGGACGTCATTGATTAAAATTTTAAATGCTGGAATATGTATAATAAATTGGCAATGCAATTGGATTTAATGTTTACGTCCTTCAAAATGTGTTGTATGTGGAATTATTTCAAAGGTATGTCCTCTGTTTCTTTACAAGGGTAAGCATCTGTTAATCCATTCCCTCATATTGACGGCTTTTGACGACTCGGTAAAAGTCACTTTGTGAAACCATTGTGATAAATAGAGCATTTGCTCCTATAGGAGCAAATGCTCTATTTATCACAATGGTTTCAAACTACAAAATTCTAAAAAAAAAATCCTTTTCTCTAGTTAATGCTCATTTTCGGTAGATCTATTCAAAGAGGTTGTATCTAAAAATGGCCTCTGAGGTAATGGGTTAAAACAGGATCCTGTGTGGATAAGTCATTTGGGTTGTCCGAGTCTGGCGCTGTATTCGTGAAAGCACAAAATAATTAATTCACACAGGATCTTCACTGTTAAGCACGTTTTGCTACTGTAAGGAAATGAACGATAATCCTTTGAAAAAAACTGGCAAGAATATTCTAAGACATGTGTGTCTGGACTCACACTTCTAGAATGATAAATGAGGTGGTAAATCCAGCAAACGTGTGCAAATACAGTATAACCTGTTTTAGCGGCCATCAGAAACGGGTTTAATTATAGGTCTGTAAGGCAGATGATAGCTTAATGCAGGTCAAAAGTAATGCAGACTATTACTTTTGCCCTGCATTAAGCAACCACTTTTAGCTTTTAAGACTGCTATGGTCAATAAATGAATGGCCGCTTAGGACAGGTTCTTCTGTCTACTTAACCCTTTCCCTCATACAAACGTGTTTTCACGCATTTTGCAAACAGAGTAGACCCATATTAGACGACTCCTCTAGGAGCCGTCTGATCAGGGTCTGCTCTGTTTGCTAATGGAATTTAATAGACCTTTTTCTTTACTTTCCACAATGGCTACAATGTTCCCCCTTCCATATTTAACTATAACTATTTTGTTCATGAATAAGAACCATTATCCTGGCCCTGACCCATATTTGCAAACTGCATTCAGGTGCGGATCGAGGATTTCAGATTAGAGGGGGGGGGGGGCGTAGATTTTTATATTTGATGACATAAATAAATAGTGTGTTTGTAATACATGTTGAACAAGAGGTTAACCTTTAGCCTGTTGAGCAAATTATTTTTACAGAATTTTTCACCTACTACATTTCCAAATTCAAGCTATAATCAAAATTTCTACCAAACTGCAATCAGGGTTTCAAGCAGTTTGGATCCTGATGAGACGGCGAGTTACTAAATTACATCAATTATTTTGTGTTAAAGGCAGGTGGCTGCTTAAAGCAAGATGAAAGTAAAACAGAACGCTCCTATGGGAGCGTTCTGTTTTACTTTCACGTTGCTTTGAGCAGCCACCTGCTCTAAATACCAACTAATTAACACAATTTAGTGGTCGTTATAGAGAGGTTTTACTTTCTCTCATCATGCTTGTTCCATGTGTGAAATTTGAAAGTGTGACGGGCAGACAGACAGACGACGGAAAAGTGATCCCTAAGTGACACTGCCTCTCGGCAGATGACCGAAAATGGACTAATCCAATATATAAACATGGAAGAATCCACTGGGAGCAAATGGGTTAAAAGAAAATTAATATATAGATCTAGTTGTAGACTTCTATTGTGGCCAGCTCGACATCGTGGTCACACTAGCGGTTTAGTGTATGTGAGTCTCCGTATATGCATGCGTCTGTCCGCGCTGCCACAATTGACATTGGTGCCATTTATTTAGCAACAAAAGAAGGGGACCATCTCCTGATTATTTGTTCATAATGACGTTTTTTCCTGATGAATGACCCCGTGTTAAAAGTCCATGCAGAAGAAGTGTCATTGGGAAACTTTTTTTTATAAACGCTTGACTGGTTAGAAAAGGCCCGATACAAGGCCTCCTCCTTGTTTTAAAGTGTCTGCCCACTTTGGAAAGGTCATGACTTTATTTTGCATGGGCATAATTCAATTTAATTTGGCACGTCTTAACCCATTTGCTCCCACGATCCCATATATGGGACGTAGGCAAACAGTGTAGACACTGATCAGACGCCGCATTATGCGGCGTCTGATCAGTCTACACTGTTTGCCGATAGGAATTTCAATATAAAACAAAATGAAATTGAAAATTTAGGCAAGATACCTCTTAGATAATTTTTTTTGGATTAATCCAATATATAAACATGGAGAATCTACTGGGAGCAAATAGGTTAATCTAGAATAAACGGTGTATTGTGTACACGAACCATAGCTCTTGCACCGCCGGTTTTATTGTTTTTCTCTTTTTCTTTAAATGATCTCCCTTTTTCATTGTGTCGTTTATTTTGCATAGACAAGTGTTTCAATATAATATTCAATAGTATTCAAGAATAGACGGCGAGTCATGCACAAGAACCACAACTCTGGCATCTCCCTTTCTGTGTTTTTCCAGTATAGTAAAACCTCTCTATAACGGCCACTAAATTACATCAAGTATTTTGTGTTAAAGGCAGGTGGCTGCTTAAAGCAATGTGAAAGTAAAACAGAACGATCCTATAGGAGCGTTCTGTTTTACTTTCACATTGCTTTAAGCAGCCACCTGTCCTAAATACCAACTAATTAACACAATTTAGTGGCCGTTATAGAGAGGTTTTACTGTATTGATTTTGCGTGGACTTTGACTTGTCCAGCTCCCTGTGAGCACTTCGTTTGGTAGTCGACAATAACACATATTTTACATTTGTCTTGTATAATGTCTTCATTTTTCTTGTTATGCCGTGCAGGGCCACAGCAGGACAACGGAGCGAGCATAGACCGGTTTGTACACGTGTATCTAAATTAACCCTTTACTCCATAATTACGCATTTTTATGCCTTAGCAAATTGAGACGTCCTATAGCAGCCGTCTGATCAGGGTATGCTCTGTTTACTTATGATATAATGTAGATATGAGTCTATAGTTTTTGCAATGGTCAACATTTCTTCTCTCCGTGGGCTGTTAAAACAATTTGATCTAATTAATATACATGGTGTTATTATTTCTTATATGAATATTCATGAAGGAAATGGATAAATTAGTTCCCAAAGTCAGTTCGTCTTCAATGTATTTAACCCTTTATCCAGATACGCCTTTTAGTTTCTTTGCAAACAGAATATACCAATAGCGGGGTCTTCTCTGTTTGCATATACAGTAAAACCTCTCTATAACAGCCACTAAATTACATCAAGTATTTTGTGTCAAATCCGGGTGGCTGCTTAAAGCAAGGTGAAAGTAAAACAGAACACTCCTATAGGAGCGTTCTGTTTTACTTTCTCCGTGCGTTAAGCAACCACCTGTCCTAAATACCAACTAATAAACACAATTTAGTGGTTGTTATAGAGAGGTTTTACTGTATAGCATGATATAGATCTGATACAGCGTCTGCTAAAAAGCATGTGTCCATGTGCCACTTACTGACAGTTTTTATATATATAATGCCACTTTAAATAACATTAATTTATATCCATGATGTCAATATGTCTAACATGCATATTCATATAGTAGCTGAATAATTATATCAAAATGTTCATCAGGATTAGAAATGGGTCAAAAACTGTTGGCAAATTAAGCCACTGTGTGAAAAGCTAATGCAATGAATGGTAAAGGTCTTTTTACAATTAAAAACGATTCTACAGTCCCTTTAACCATTTCCCTGTTCATTATATTAAAAAAGAAATAATGACATCATGGATATTTATTAGCTTTTTTTTAATGTAAACTTTTCAATGAATTATTTGGTTTTGACAAAGACTGTAGAATTATATCTATACCATGTCAAAAGCAAACAGAGCAGACCCTGACCAGACTGTTTTTTATTATAGGAGCCGACTAACCATTCCCTCATATAAACGCATTTCATGCATTTGCAAACAGAGTTGACCCAGATCCTGCAGGAGCCGCCCGATCAAGGTCTATTCTATCATGTACATTCCATTTTGTCGAACTCCAGATTATAAATGGGCACATATCAAACTGTTTGCTTATGAAGTTATGATAGATCTGTCTCCAAAGTTTCTAAGAGTACCTAAAGATCTGTGTATTTTACCATTAAAATCAGATAATAGATATCCATGATGCAATTATTTCTTTGTTTTATTCCACAGGGAAAGGGTTAAACACAATTCTGGGGGAAAACATGCTTAGAAAAGGAAACGTGTAATTGCCACGCGCGTGAAGTTTTTATCTAAAGCCGTATGTGGGGGAGAAGCCCTTAGCAGTTGTTTTTAGAAATTTGACCGATTTAAAATTAACACCAGATGCGAGTGATATTTGTCGATTAAATATGTATAAATTTTTAAAAGTTATAGAAGTTCAAAATAGATATTAATATATTACACTAGACTGATATTTTAATATCAACAAATATTTAAAGAAGCTGATCCATATTTCCCGCGCTCTGACGGTGAATAAGTAAATAATAAACATTTGCTAAAACGCTGTAAAATACTCGAGTTTTCACGATTCAACCACGATTGACAGCACGCTTTTTCGAGACGATGGTGAAAAGGAAACTCGGAACAAAATCTGAAATAAATGGTTAGAAGATTATGAAAGTATTCGTCATTACAAATAAAACCGACTGTGCTATAACCTGCCAGCCTTGCCGCTCACTCGGACACTGTCGTCTGTGAACATATTTTCTTCAGAAAATCACTCACGATGACATGATTATTGTAAATAGTTGGCATTTTCATTTGACATCCTAATTATTATAGGGTGATACCTGAGCTTTTTTTCGCCAGTAAAGGAATCGCCAGTTACATAACGTAATGTAACATTTATATAATGTAATTTGTAGTGGTTCTGGAATGTTCTCGTATAGCAATACAATACAAATTGTATTTAAAGTCTGTGCATATATAACAATGTAACATTAGCTAATCAATTAAAATGACAGATTATATAAGTTTCAGCATTACAATTACAAAACACGCACCTGATTTCCATCTTTAGGAAATCGAGAATGTAGAGTTAAACATTATATTTAGAGTGCATCAATTACACATAAGGCCTAAAAATTATATGTTGAAAAAGTGTATCTTACATAAATGCGTACAGGTTCAGATCAGATGTTGAGAGACTTGGCATCCGACCAGGATCCAGTCTGGAGGCTGTAAATCATTTCAATTCAATTAAAACTTTATTTAAAGTCTGCATTTTACAATATAATATTAAGTATAATCTCAGACGTACAAGCAGCCCATATTGATTGCCCATGAAATTTGGAGGCACGGTCTGAGCTCGGACATTTCTAAAAAGGGAGAAGTGTAGTGGTTCTGGAGTGTAGAGCTTGTATAGCAGCCCGGGTAGCTCAGTTGGTAGAGCACTCACCCAGTAAGCGAGGTGTCCCGGGTTCGAGTCCCGCATCAGGCTGCACTTTTCCTCCTGTTACTTTAAAATTTCAAATTATCACTTGGTTTTGAATAAAAAATCTGGAAAATTTGAACTCATAGTCAGGCCTTTTTCTGTCTATTCCACGGGTCCGACTATCGGACCCGTTCCCCATGACAAATATACTCCCTTTTTCCCAATTTCAAAAAAAAAATTCCCAATCAGAAACTGTAATTAAAAAAATTTCGAAGATTGAATTTTCGATTTTCGTAAGACGCATATACAGAGATTTTACAGTAGGCGCCGACTATTAGTCATAGAAGATCGTGTATTCGGATGCCTTCGTGAGCTATCATTAAATCCTATTGTAAGTAATGTCAACAACAAAAAGTCACACAACTCGAAATATTATCAAATGAAACTACGTAAATTCGGCGCCAAAGGCTTAACAAAACTAGACCAGCTTTGGTCTAAGTCAAGTTCTACTATATCACAGTCGGATATCGCTGTTATGATAAAATATGACTCGGAACACGGCAGCACCAAAGAGCCTCTACCTGCTGTACGTGGGATTCTCACGAGCGGTTTGGATTCGACTTTGTCTGAAAATCGGTGTGAAAGTGTTTCCTAAGCGTCAGAATTAACTACCAGCAACAGCGGTGATTCCTTACTATGTCTGTATGTTAAGAAAATAACTGTGGAGGTGAGTCGGACTGAGCTTCACACGTCAACATGAACACCACGGAAGTTTCCCAACAGGAGAACTTTTGACGCTGGCAAGTAGCATATCATAAAGACTATCCATGGTTGTACTACAATAGTTATGTCTGTGAGGTACATGTCCAGTCTTGTGCATGTTTCAGAAAAATCCATAAACTGATAAAACTAAAGTGCATCAGCAAAGCAGCAGTTGAGAGGGTGTTTAATGCCATGAACACTTTGTGTTCTCCTAAAAGGAGCACACTTTTGCAAACCAAACTGTCTTCCCTCATAATGATTAACTTGGAGGGACCCCAAGAACTTTTTGAAGGGTATCTTCAAAAAGAAGATGTGTAATACCTTGCAAAATCCAGAAAGCTTCCACTTTAATAACTAAGACACTGTAGACATCTATGTACAGTGCAAATATCGCTTCAATAAAAATTTAGCAAAATTGTTGTTTTTGTTGTTTAATTATGAATTTATAATTTTTTTAGACATTTTATATGCACAAATTGTACAGTTGTTTGGAAAATATTTCTCAAATTAACGGTTTGTCGATAACTTTTTTTCCCAATTTGTCCAATTTTACGATGTGAAAATTCCCAATTTCACAAGGTACTCTTTTCCCAAAATGGTCAGAAAAAGGGCTGATAGTTTTAAAGAACACTCGCACTAAATAAACCCCTATTACGCGTGTCTTAACTTTGAAAATATAGTAACATGCACCATCGGCAATCACTGGCAAGGAAAGTTTATAGTGCTTGTATAGCTAAGTTTGGCTGTTACATTACTTTTCCCTCTGAGAAATCTCGACCGTAAATTTTGCATGGGAAATAACTCTGGACAAGGCAATTCTAGCCCGGTATTTGTCATCGTCCCAACATTGCCACAAATTGAAATGTGCACCATCAGCAGTCCCAAGCAGTTATCAGTCTATCCAGTAACTGCACAGACTGTCGTTTATCTTTGCAACATTTCTAATCACTTTAATAACATCTCCAAAAAGCTAGCTCCCTGACGAGAGTTTATGGTGTATATATATACCTAACTACTTTGCTGTTACATGTAACATGCCCCATTATCAATCCCTGACAGTAACTCATCCAGACAGTACTGGTAATTGCACAGCCAGTTGCTTAACCTCACAACATTTCCAAGCACTTAAACCAAGTTGCCAAAGAGCTAGCTTCCCCTGCATGGAAAGTTAGTGTTTATATACTTACCAGCCTCGCTGTTACCTTACTTTCCCTTCCAAGAAATCTTGACCTGAGAGTTGGCCTGGGAAATAACCATGGGTAAAGCAGTTCCATTCTGGCAGTTGTCTACATCCAACCGCTGCCACCAATTGTAACGTGCACCCTTGGTAATGATTAATCCCTGGTGGTCACCCATCCAGTCAGTTACTGTGTCGTCCTTTGTTTAACCTCGCAATATTTCTAAGCACTTAAACTATGTCGCCAGAGCTAGCTCCCAGAAAGGAAAGTTTATAGAGCTTATATTGCTAACAGCCTAGATGTTACATTAATTTCCCTTCCAAGAAATCTTGACCTGAGATTTGGCCTGGGAAATAACCATGGGTAAGGCAGTTCCAATCTGGCAGTTGTCTACATCCAATCACTGCCACCAATTGTAACATGCACCTTGGTAATCTTTGGTGGTCACCCATCCAGTCAGTTACTGCGCAGTCTATTGCTTAACCTCACAATATTTCTAAGCACTTATACCATGTCGCCAGAGCTAGCTTTCAGAAAGAAGAGTTTATAGAGCTTATATTACTAACAGCCTAGATGTTGCATTACTTTCCCCTCGAGAAATCTTGACCCGAGATTGGGCTTTGGAAATAATTGTGGGAAGGCAATTCCAGTCCGTCATTTGTCTTCATCACTCTGCTGCCACCAATTGTAATGTGTATCATTGGCAATCCCTGGCAGTCATCTATCCGGCCAGTAACCAAGCAATGCATTGTTTAATCCTGCAACTTTTCCAAGCACTTAAACCACGTCGCAAAGAGCTAGCTCCCTGGCAAGGAGGGTTTATAGTGCTTATATACTTGACAACAGCCTCGCTGTTACAATGCTAATCAGATAAACTGGTTCTTAACAGATGGCCAATGTCTGATCTGGGTCTTCTCTTTTTGCAGATGCGTGAAAAAGATTTATATGAATGAAAGGGTTAACAAAACATTTTTTATTAATTTCTGTCAATATTTTGCAGGGGACAAATTACCAATTACTAAGGTGCATGACTTCAGCCAGGATGAGATTACAGCTGTTCGCTCAGATCTCTTGTCCTGGTATAGAAAAAACAAGAGAGATTTGCCATGGAGGAAGAACGCATGTATAACAGATCCCAACCAGAGAGCATATGCAGGTACATATACTGTTTTCTTACCTCTAGACCCTGACCCAGTTTCAGTTGATGCCTATGCAACTTTAGATGATGGTGAATTTTGTTTTCCAAACAGTATAATGGGAGACACAAATAGATATGTTTATAAATTTGTCATCCAACCAGAAATTGTTGTCTTGTTCAGATGTTATTGAAATATTGTAGGACTAGAATAAAAGATACCAAGGCATGGGTCGAGCTTAGCTCTTGAGAATTGGCAAAATGCTAGTGAAAATTGGAAATAGCGAAAAAAAAATTGGAGTACATATTTTGGTGGATATATTTCAAACATAAGATTGTATATACGCTCTGAATAAATGATGCATAAGCGACTGTGCACGATTTATTTATTGTGTCCCCGGCATTCCGCCTTTTTATAATGCAAACGGTGTGCTGGAACGAGAACTAGTGTATTGCCTAGCAACCACATTAGGATAGGGGATGCTGAGTCTAGCATTGCGAGGCTACAATGTTGTCCTCGTCTACGAAGAAAAATGACTGATTTCTTTAAAACCCGAATAATTCATCTCAGAAGAGAAAGGCTAATGATAAGTGCCAGTTCGTCCTGGACTGCCATTTCGTTGCCAAGTGCTTTAATGACCATTAACTGAGATGAAATTACCAGTCATAAATTGGTTTTGCCAATAAAAAGTTAAGTTCAAACCCAGCAGGCCTAGTTGTGAAAACTTCATTACCGATATTCTGTCATTATCGCTTTATTACGTGAATATTCAGTGCATTAACCCTTTACTCCATAAATACGCCTTTGTACGCCTTTGCAGACAGAGTAGATTCAGATCAGACGGCTTCTAGAGGAGCCGTCTGATCAAGACCTGTTCTGTTTGCTTATGGAATAATATAGATCTGATTCTGTAGTTTTTACATTGGCAAAAGTCTCATGTGTTAATATGCCATTTTAAAAATTAATCTAATTAATATTCATGATGTCATCATTTCTTACATGAATATTCATGGGGTAAAGGGTTAAGCAACCACCTGCTTTTTAAGTCTATGTTCAATAAACGAATGGATACTTAGGACAGGTTGTACTGTATAGTATGTCTTCATTTCTATTACAGTGTGGGTGTCTGAAATTATGTTGCAGCAAACGCAGGTGGCAACTGTCATTGATTACTACAACAAGTGGATGAAGGTAAAATACTGAGAGATTTGTGATTACCCCTTCCTTAATATAAATATGTTTTAATGCATCTGCAAACAGAGTAGACACAGATCAGATGGCTCCTATAGGAGCCGTCTGATCAGGGTCTGCTCTGTTTGCTTATGGAATTTAATAGATATGTTTCTTTATTTTCTAATATGGCTACAATGTTCCACCTTCCATATTTCATTAATATAACTGTTTTGTTCATGAATATTCAGTAGGTAATGAAATTTGGAATAAATATAGAACAGGGAAATGGATAACCATTGTAAGCAGTTTGGATGGTGATGAGATGCAGAATAAGTCGTCATCTCATTAGTATGTCTAGACTGTTTTGCTTTCTGGTATTTAACCATTAACCCATTACCTCATAGGCTATTTTAGATACAACCTTTTTGAATTAAGCTACTGAAAAGGAGCATTAATTTGAGAAAAGGAAAATTTTAGAATTTTGTAGTTTGAAACCATTGTGATAAATAAAGCATTTGCTCCTAGGAGCAAATGCTCTATTTATCACAATGGTTTCAACAGGTGACTTTTACAGAGGTGTCAAAAGGCATCAATATGAGGGAATGGCTTAAGAAAATTCCACTTTGAAGTTGAAGTAGAAGAAAATTTTACTTTTACTCCATGAATAGTCATGTAAGAAATAATGACATTGTGAATATTTATTAGACACATTCTTAAAATGGCATATTAACACGGGAAAGTTTTGCCATTGCAGAAACTGCTGCACAGAATCGGATTATATTGCTCCATTAGTAATAAGAGCAGACCTTGATCAGACATCTCTGATCTGAGTCTACTCTGTTTGCAAAAGTGTTAAAAGGTGTATTATGCATTAAAGGGTTAACTTAGGTAAAACATTTAACCTGTTTCCTGTTACTGACGCCTTTTTGCGCCTCTGTAAAACATATTTGACCTATTTCCTGTTACTGACGCCTTTTTGCGCCTCTGTAAAACATATTGATTGAAACCATGGTGATAAATAAAGCATTTGCTCCATAGGAGCTAATGCTCTACATGTATTTATCACAATGGTTTCAAAGCTACACAATTCTAAAATTCTCCATTTCTATAGTTAATGCTCCTTTTCGGTAGATTAATTCAAAGAGATTGGGTCTAAAAATAGTCTAGGAGGGAATTAATTAACCATTATCCTACCATAAATATGTCTGCTGAAACTCCGACCTGTAGCAATCATTCATATTAGTTCGGCAAATTTGCTTGTTTTTTCTTGGTACTCAATAGAATAATCTCCTCATGGCAATTGGAATAGCACCAACACGATAAAGTTTGACTGAGAAAAAACAGGTTTTGATAGATGAGTAAAGCTCTAATAAAACTTGATAAACTTTGTCTTTGTTTGGTTTCAGAAATGGCCAACACTACAAACCCTTGCTGCTGCTACTTTAGAGGTGAGACTACACCACACTGTTCTGAACTAATTAGTGACTCCCAATACACGTACTATTAATCCTTCACTCCATGTATGTTCATGGCAAACAATACCCATTATGAGAATTAAGTTATCATCTTTTATAACGAGCAAATACACAGCTATGCCAAATAGTATAAAATCAGATCTAAGTCATTCTATAAGCAAACACAGCAGACCTTGATTAGATGGCTCCTGTAAGAGTTAAATATTTGTTTCTTGAGGAAAACCCTCTCCTAAATATAAACATGTGTTCATGCATTTGCAAACAGAGTGGCCCCAAATCAGACAGCTCCTATAGGAGCAGTCTGATCAGGGTCTGCTCTGTTTGCTAATGGAATTCGATAGATCCGTTTCTTTACTTTCTAAAATGGCTACAATGTTCCACCTTCTATATGTCATTACAACTATTTGTCTATGAATATGCAGTAGGTATTGATATTTGGAATAAACATTGCACGGGGAAAAAGGTTAACTTCATGTTTACCCTTTACTTGAATATTTATGCAAGACTCCAATAATTATGAATATTGATTTATTCATGCAATAAACCTTATCCAGCTGTTCTCAGATTTGGATCTGGTTCAATTCTGACGACGTCAGAATCGATTAACTCTTCCGCTGCCAAATTTTGTTGTGTGCAAACTTTGTCATCTGCTACAATATTCATTTCTTAATTTTTGTTTAAAAAAACAGTAACAAACAGTTTGGATCCTGATGAGAAGCCGAGTTACTCGGCGTCTCATCTGGATCGAAACTGTTTGCATAGGTAATCACAGCGAAAGAGTTGAGCTATTTAAAAACTATTGACCCAGTACCAAACAGCTTAGATCTTGATGAGACATTGAGTTGCTAGTCATCTCATCTAGAGCCAAGCTGTTTGGTTATTTTTAGACACAACCTCTTTGAATAAATCTACCGAAAAGGACCATTAACTAGAGAAAAGGAAAATATTAGAATTTTGTAGTTTGAAACCATTGTGATAAATAGAGCATTTGCTCCTTTAGGAGCAAATGCTCTATTTATCACAATGGTTTCACAAAGTGACTTTTACAGAGTCGTCAATATGAGGGAATGGGTTAAGTACCAGTAAGGGTAAAAATTATGAAATGGTGAAAATATTTTGCCATGGCAAAAGTAGAAAAGCATGTTTGTAACATGCATGTATAAACAAACAGAAAACCCAGGTAAGACAGCTACTACTGTCTGGGTCTACATTGTTTGCGAAGGATTGAAAAGGCGGGATTATGGAGTAATGGGTTATTTACATGTGTAACAACTACTGAGGTCACATTTGTGCTGGGTTCTTTCAGGAAGTGAATGAGATGTGGGCGGGGCTTGGTTACTATTCCAGAGGAAGACGTCTCTATGAAGGAGCCAAAAAGGTAACCAGTTTACTTGACGTCTAAGTGTAAATCCTGCTGGCTTGAATTTTGTGCTTCATTAACCCTTTTCTTCATATAAACATATTTTGCAAAGAGAGTAGACCCAGATCAGACTGCTCCTATAGGAGCCGTGTGATCAGGGTCTGCCCTGTTTGTAAATGGAATTTGAAAGATGCGTTTCTTTACTTTCTAGAATAATTACAATGTCTACCTTCCATATTTTGTTGTAACTATTCTGTCCATGAATATTCAATAGGTATTAAAATTTTTATATAAAAGTAGAACAGGAAAATAGTTAAGAGCTATTTAATAGACATTTCACGCTTATGGTGACAAGTTCTGTTTAGTAAATATCTCGGTTATGGAGGGTTTCGTTTCCTTAATCTACGGCATTATCCATTTAATGATATTTCAATAGATTTTTTTAACATTAGCAATATGAATGGGCAAAGCAGTAAATAAAGATGCATATTCAGATACATAATCATCATTTCTCCACTAAACTCTATGTTGTGACCACTCTTTAGAATCGTCTCGAAAAGATCGAGGAATATGGAAGCTATTCTTGAAAATGAACAACTTAAAGAGTGGTCGCAACGTAGAGTTTGGTTGAGAAATAAAGGAACTATTCTTTAAGATATTTCAGTTTACCCATCTTATCTTTGTCTCTGAATGGATATTGTCATTTAATGAGGTTTGTGTTCTTCATACGTAAAGGTAGTTGAGGAGCTTGATGGGGAAATGCCAAAAACTGCAGAGAGTCT
This sequence comes from Azorinus chamasolen, assembly GCA_963576725.1. Lineage (NCBI taxonomy): Eukaryota > Metazoa > Mollusca > Bivalvia > Cardiida > Solecurtidae > Azorinus > Azorinus chamasolen. Next base: position 79,202,019 of record OY755243.1, read on the forward strand.
GCAGAAGGAGTTACCGGGAGTAGGGAAATATACAGCTGGAGCCATTGCTTCCATAGCATACAGTGAGGTGAGATTGTAAAGCATTTGGGGCGTTTTGATTTTTGGAAATATAGGTACGAAATTATTAAGACATTAATGGAAAATAATAATTGAAAACCACACTTAAATGGAGCTTCTGTGTATTGGAAGTTTTTTCTCAAATTTGCAAGTAGTGCTTTACCTGTTTATGATGACCCCACCTTCTTCATCACCTTTAGTGATAGTTTGGTTTAACACACTATAGGAGCTGTCTGATCAGTCTGCTTTGTTTGCTTATAATATGATGTAGATCTGAACCTAAAGTTTTTGCAATGGCCAAAAATGCTTGTGTTTATAATATCATAAGAATCCTACTCATTAATATTCATGATATCATTATTTCTTACATGAATATTCATGGAGTAAAGGGTTAAGCTGTTCCTAACTTTAGCTCATTGGCATTCAGAGCTCCAGATAAGTAAATTAAAACACTTTCAAGAATAACTTCTTTATTTCTCCACCAAAGCCTAAGTTGTGACCACTCTACGAGACGATTCTAAAGAGTGATCATAACATAGATTTTGGTGGAGAAATGACGATTTTAGTATTTGAGTATGCACCGTTATCTGTAGCTCTGGACATTGACTGAATGTAACAAATTTAAGCCACATTGGAAATACATGTATGCATACAAATAACCTTTTTCATTGTTCTGACAATAGTAGACAAAAGTAGATGTCTGTTCATTCAACGGAGTTTCTCTTTCAGAGAGCTGGCCTAGTAGATGGCAATGTTATCAGAGTCCTATGCCGCCTACGTATGATTGGAGCGGACAGTACAACACAAAAAGTCACAGATACCTTATGGTAAGATTTTTTTTAACCCTTTCCGTCATATAACGTGTTTTCACGCATTTGCAGACAGAGTAGACCCAGATAAGATGGCTCCTATAGGAGTCATCTGATCTGGGTCTACTCTGTAGGCTAATGAAACTTCATAGATTTGTTTCTTTAGTTTCTGAAATGGCTGCAATGTTCCACCTTCCATATTTCATTATAACTATTTTGTCCACGAATATGCAGTAGATATTGAAATTCGGAATAAATATAGAATAGAGAAAGCGTTAGAATTAAACTGCTGAGTTTTTGAATACTTATCATATGATCAACCATAATTATAGTGATAATCTGCATGTTAACCCCTTTCCTCATATTGACGCCTCTGTAGAAGTAACGTTTTGAAACCATTGTGATAAATAGAGCATTTGCTCCATAGGAGCAAATTCTCAATTTATCACAATGGTTTCAATACTATACAATTCTAAAGTTTTCCTTTTCTCTAGTAAATGCTTCTTTTCGGTAGATTTATTCAAAGACTTTGGATCTAAAAATAGCATATGAGGTAATGGTTTAACCTTTACCTAATAAATATTCATGTAAGGAATGTGTATGAACACATGTTTTTGGCCATGTCAGAATCTGTGGAATCAGATCTGAATTATTCCATAAGCAATTAGAGCAGACCCTAATCACATGGCTCCTGCATTTCCAAAGGTGTCAGAAGGCATTCTTTTCAGGTAAAGGGTTAAGATGATACTGAACTTGAATAATATCTTTCCCAAATTATTCTGTCTTTATAATATCTCATTCATTGTGCTGTATTTTAACTCTTTTTGGGAAAAAATCCTAGTAGACACTGAACTTTTATTTAAAATGCTAAAAATATACAAAAGTTAAAATGGGACCAAATAATGCTTTCCAAATAATTAAATTTTACATGCAAAAAAATTCTCAAATATTAAAATACATTTTCCCAGAATTGTCAGAAACATGCCTGGTTTGAATCGAGATGAGTTGCTGAGTAACTCATTATGCCATTAGGATACAAACTGTTTTACACTGAGACACTTTGATTTTAAAAAGAAATGGAAGTAAAATATTTAGATTTGTTTTCAGACTAATTTATAGTATTGACAGGATTAAGCAAGGTCTTAACCCATTCCCTCATAGGCTATTTTGAGACCCAACGTCTTTGAATTAATCCACCAAAAAGGAACATTTACTGGAGAAAAGGAAAAGTTTTAGATTTGTGTAGTTTTTAAATCATTGTGATTAGAGCATTTGGTCTATTAATCACAATGGTTCCAAAAAATGAATTTTATAGAGGCATCAAAAGGTGTCATTATGAAGGAAAGGGTTAATGCATTATATGTATTGTTATGATCTTCCACAGGTCACATGCAAATGGTCTGGTGGATGCAGACAGCCCAGGGGATTTCAACCAGGGACTCATGGAGCTGGGGGCTACAGTGTGCACACCCAAGACCCCTGATTGTAAACATTGCCCTTTAAGGGACCAGTGTAAAGCATATGCTCAGGTATGGCAAAATGAATTACTGAGGTGGTGTATGAGAATTCTGCTTTAATTATTTACTTAATGAATATTCATGTAATATTTTATGAATATTAATTACCTTAAGTTTTATATGGACAAGGGAATAATAGATCAAGGCAGAAACTAGGATCAGATCTATTTTCTGTATTATCCCTTAACTCCATAAATACGCCTTTCAAATTCTACGCCTCTGTAAAAGTCACTTCTTGAAACCATTGAGATAAGTAGAGCATTTGCTCCATAGGAGCAAATGCACTATTTATCACAATGGTTTCAATACTACACAATTCTAACTTTTTCCTTTTCTCTAGTAAATGCTCCTTTTTGGTAGATTTAGTCAAAGAGGCTAAAAATAGCTTATGAGGGAATGGGTTAAGCAAATAGAACAGACCCTGATCAGACAGTTCTTACAGAGACTGTCTGATCTAGCGTTTATTGTCTCATTAATATTCATGGACAGAATCAATAAAATAGACCATGGAAAGTGGATTTTTATCACCATGTGTGCACATCTACATTATCTCATATGCAGATGGCTCCTGTAGGGGCTGTCTGATCTGGCTCTACTCTGTTTGCAAATGCGTGAACATGCATTTATATGAAGGAAAGGGTTTGTTAATGTTGACATTGGTCTTAATTTCAACCTGAGAATCACAGTTGCTAACCTTCACAAGGGCCCCAGTCTGACCAAGGGTTGTGCTTCTATCAAGCATGTTGAAAGAGGGTTATGTCCCTTACAAAGTTTAAAAAACATTTATGCTTAGCTTTATTTTATGATGAATGAACGTAACTATACTTGCAAGAGAAACTTAAATTTTTACTACAATACATGTATTTAGGTTATGATAGTATTAACCCTTTCCCTCATATAAACACCTTTTCACACATTTGCAAACAGAGTAGACCAAAATCAGGCGGCTCCTATAGGATCCGTCTAATCGGGGTCTGCTCTGGTTGTTAATGGAATTTGAAAGATCCGTTTTAGTATCTTAAATGACTATACAGTTCTACTTTCTATATTTCATAACTATTTTATACATGAATATTCAATAGGTATTGAAATTTGGAATAAATATGGAAAGGGTTAAAGTACGAAAACAGATTATGCTAGACCTCTGCAGACAGTATAAACCCAGATAAGACAAGAGGAAGCCATGTGATTAGGGTCTGTACTGTTTGCCATGAAAATTATATTCTTCGGTGATAAATCTTGATACACCGCCGCCGTCACATAAATGCACCACGACAAATAGTGCAGTCCCAGATCAGACGCCACCTTTTCAGGGACTTCACTATTTGTTTCAATCTCTATTTCTATATATGTGCTTTATTCCTTTGAAATTTGCATTTATTTATCTCATTTCCTTATTTTACTGAATGATTTAACAAACTTGGATTGCAGACGACAATTAGAAATTTGGGGCCAAAAGGGTTAACTACTCTTCAGAAAGAGAGGAGCTAGTTTTAATCATTCAGCAGGTCAAGGGTTAAGTTTTATCTTAATAGGTGGAGCAACACCGGAGGCTGAACTCTGACAAGCTCTCCGTCAAATCAGAGGCCAACAATAACATTGTGGATATAGAATGCTGTAAGTTTACATCTACTGACAGATGTTCCAATTCTCTTTCCTCATTATTTTATTGTGTCACCTGACGAGAGGCAGTGTGTCACTTAGGGATCACTTTTCCGTCGTCTGTCTGTCTGACTGTCTGTCTGTCCGTCACACTTTCTTTTTTTGGCTGTAGTTTCTAAACTAATCATTATAGAGCTTTCAAATTTCACACGTGTCTTCCTCTCATTGAGGACCATTGATGTAATAAAGGTCCATGACTTTGCATGCAATATTTTTTGAGTTATTCCCCTTTGTTCTGATATTCGCACTCCAGCATATTAACAGTTTTTGTGTCAGTTGCGAGCAGGTGACACATGTGTTCCTCTGAACACTCTTGTTAAAAATATAATGTAAAGTTTTAAGACGAGAGCAATAAATACACATGTATATTGAAATACTAAAACTCATTTTTCATAACCTGGGTAGGAATAACATCCAAGGCAGGATGTAACAATTTTGACTTGAAAATAAATCATGTCTCAAAGTGAGTTGTATAATATTGGGGGGGGGGGGGGGGGGGGGGGGTTAAATAAATGGTCCTGTTAGACTATTTCTGTTAGACTATTTGTGTAACAAAAACTGATATCAAAAGTTCTGAAATACTAGGTAAAAGAGTGTACCAAAAAATGTACGAAACTTACTCCATTGATTGTACATTATTTTTGTAAATTTCATTGATTGTACATTATTTTTATAAATTTTCAAGTTTTCTGTTCCTAATAATGTTAAATATATTCACTGTTTTTAGCTCACCAGAGCACAAAGTGCTCAGGGTGAGCTTTTGTGATTGCCTGATGTCCGTCGTCCGTCGGCGTGCGTCGTCCGTCGTCAGTCGTCAACAATTTGAACCTTTAAAAATCTTCTCTGAATCTACAGGGTTCTCAGCTTTCATCTTTGGCACATAGTATCATCTTTAGGTCCTCTACAAAAGTTATATAAATTATGGCCCTGGGGTCAAAATTGGCCCCGCCCAAGGGTTGCCTTGTTTTCAATAGAAACATATAGTAAAACTTTGAAAATCTTCTCCTCTGAAACCAGAAGGTTCTCAGCTTTCATATTTGGCACATAGCATCATGTTCAGGTCATCTACAAAAGTTATATAAATTATGGCCCTGGGGTCAAAATTGGCCCCGCCCCAGGGGTGGGCAGTTTTCAATAGAAACAAATAGTGAAATCTTTGAAAATCTTCTTCTCTGAAACTGGAAGGCTCTAAGCTTTCATATTTGGCACATGGCATCATGTTCAGGTCCTCTACAAAAGTTATATAAATTATGGCCCTGGGGTCAAAATTGACCCCGCCCCAGGGGTGGGCAGTTTTCAATAGAAACATATAGTGAAATCTTTGAAAATCTTCTTCTCTGAAACTGGAAGGCTCTCAGCTTTCATATTTGGCACATAGCATCATGTTCAGGTCCTCTACAACAGTTATATAAATTATGACCCCGGGGTCAAAATTGGCCCCGCCCCAGGGGTGGGCAGTTTTCAATAGAAACAAATAGTGAAATCTTTGAAAATCTTCTCCTCTGAAACTGGAAGGCTCTCAGCTTTCATATTTGGCACAGAGCATCATGTTCAGGTCCTCTACAACAGTTATATAAATTATGGCCCCAGGGTCAGAATTGGCCCCGCCCCAGGGGTAGGCAGTTTTCAATAGAAACAAATAGTGAAGTCTTTGAAAATCTTCTTGTCTGAAACTGGAAGGCTCTCAGCTATCATATTTGGCATAGAGCATTATGTTCAGGTCCTCTACAAAAGTTATATAAATTATGGCCCTGGGGTCAAAATTGGACCAGCCCCAGGGGTGGGCAGTTTCAATAGAAACAAATAGTGAAATCTTTGAATATCTTCTTCTCTGAAACTGAGAGGTTCTCAGCTTTCATACTTTGCACATAGCATCATGTTCAGGTCCTCTACAAAAGTTATATAAATTGTGCCTCTTGGGTCAAAATTAGCCCAGCCCCAGGGCAGGCTAGTTTTCTATAGAAACATATAGTTAAAACTTTGAAAATCTTCTCCTCTGATTGTCTGGTGAGCGCTTCAGGGCCATTCTGGCCCTCTTGTTTATTCAATTCAGTGACTCAGGAATTGTTTTCGAAATCTGTAGGGAATGTTCAGTAAATTTGTATTTTTTTGGATGTAACAAAAATCATTGAAAACGAATTCTTGTCAGATTGACATAGCTATGTCCCTTATTGCATCAGCATACAATGCAGTTCTTTTCTCTAGAGGATACAATTACATTTTTTCTTGTATTCAGTGATGGACCGCTGTGATCTATGTATTCCTGAGACAGCTATATATGATACCAGGTAGTTATTTGGATTTCTTGATTAACATATGAACTGCCATCTTTGGCAAGGCGGATCACTTTTGCTCATTGTCAGGAGGTAGTAATTTTGTATCACATATACATTAAAGCCTCTCTATAACAGAGTTAATTAGCTGGTATTTAGGGCAGGTGGCTGCTTAAATCAAGGTGAAAGTAAAACAGAACGCTCCTCTGTTTTACTTTCACCTTGCTTTAAGCAACCACCTGCCTTTAACACAAAATACTTGATGTAATTTAGTGGCCGTTAAGGAGAGGTTTTACTGTAGCTGGATTGAAGTTACAAGAGAGGTTTAAATCAAAGAACCATTAACCCATTCACTCCTACTGACGCCTCTATAAAAGTCATTTTTCGAAACCATTGTGATAAATAGAGCATTTGCTTCATAGGCTTGAATGAGTTCGATTTTCAGAGGATCTGAAATGGGGAAACACTATTTTCTTTGACAATGTGGTGGTGTGGGGTGTGTGAGCTTATTCACTAAAGTCTTAATTGCCATATGCTATTATAAAAATTCATAGACCTGACTTAACAGTTTCTACCAATACCAGAAAATTTTCTAGAGATATGCCATTATAATAATTCATCTAATGAATATTCATGATGTCAGTGATTAAGCAGAAATAAGTTTTTACCACAAAATGCAGGTGTAAAAATTCAAGAAATAACTGTTCTGTAATTCAGTCTAGGTGTGATGAACTATCCACGGAAGGGCAAGAAGAAAGCAGCTCGTGAAGAGAGGACCTTGGTTGTGGTTATATGTAGAAAATGTGGCTCAGAGGATCAGTATCTCATCATGCAGAGACCCGAAACAGGTGAGATGGTTCAGAGTTCAATAAGGTCTGTATTCAAATACTAGAATAAAGGCACATTATTATTCTGATACTGAAATCATCATTTCTTCACTAAACACTCTATTGCGAACAAAGAGACGATTCTAAAGAGTAGGGGTGAAACGATTCAAAAAAATTCGATTCGATTCGATTTCGATTTTTTACAACACGATTCGATTATTTTCGATTCGATTCGATTTAAGATTTTAATAAAAAGAATGCACTATGTAGAATAAATCCTGTGTATTAACAACTCTGAAAACAGACTGCTTGGACATATACAGGTGGTAAAAATCATAATAGCCTAGTCACAGACAGATCTGACTTTAACAGCCAAACTTTTCTGCAGTTTGGTTTTGGAAGTTCTTTTTTATAACTGGTCACTAAAACCAAGCAAAATGGTAACACTAACGTAATCAGTCTTGGCTTATTGTCTAATTGACTAAACAGCCTAACTCTGTAGAACATGTAAGATTTTCTGAAAAAAAAATTTGAGCACTTGGAGATGTTATGTCTCTCTTCATCTGATACAGATAGCTATCAGTAGATGCGATATCGTAGCTGTAAGACTGATAATGACTAGCGTCCAGTTTATTTATTATTCTACTTAGGAATAGAGCTACGTTATCGTATCTAAGCTATCAGTTGAAGAGAGATATGACATCTCCCTGTCTCAGAGCAAAACGCACTACACATTGCTGCGAGTATATTTTAGCCAGTTATCAATACACAGCTTCATAAATTTTCATCATACACAAATTTGCAACCAAGTTTACTGGAAGAAGACGAAATGTAAATTGCAATACCGTGTTTCCGTTCCATATGATTTGACAGATTTGTCGTATTTCCTGTGTTGCAGAGAATATTTGTAAAATAATCTTACATGTTGGTTTATTTGTGTTGTTGCTCTCGCGAAATCTGAAATCTCCACATTTTGGAGCGATAGTTTTTCGGGGTAGCACGTAGATTGACAGCTTCAGCACCCGACATTTTGAGAGAACACAAAGACGCTTGAATAAAGCGCCCAGACGATCTGACTAAGTGCAACGATTGCAACGTGTTATTTGATTGGCTAAAACAGTTGGCCTTCATCCAATCGATTTGGGTCTATCAGAATTCGATGAGTATGTTTGTTTTGACAGCTCTAATGCGGGAAAGCAAGTATTTTGACTTTCACAGCGAATTTTCATATGTTAGTTTCATTTCGCTACCAATCATTAAGAAACAAGCCTTTTATAACAAAAATCGAATCGAAAATGAGACCTGTTGAACCGAATTGAACCGAACCGAATCGAGGGCAAAAGATCGCGGTTCAATTCACATCGCGATTAATCGTTTCACCCTTACTAAAGAGTGGTCACAACATAGAGTTTGTTGAGAGAAAAAGGAGCTACTTTTGAAAATGGTCACCACAATCACTATCCACCATCACTATTCATCACCACTATTCCCCAAAACTATCCACCATCATTATTGACCATCACTATCCATCACAACTATCAATATTCACCACCATTATCCACTGCCTATTCACCACCACCATTTATTAACCACCACTATTCACTACCACTATCCACCACTACTATCACTATCCATAATCACTATGTACCACCACTATCCACCTATATCCACCATTGCTATCTTTACACATATCACTATTCACCATCACTCACTGTTCACCACTATCCCATTCACCATCACTGTCCCCCATGACTATTCACCACTACTACCACTATCCACCATCACTATCAACCACCACTAATCACCATCTGTCCATCACTATCAGCTATACACTACAGTGCTCCCTCTCTACAACGACACCCTTTGGGATACGAAGATTGTATGTGTTGTTCAGAGGGAGTTGTTATAGGGAGGGAAAATCAAACATAATTAGCTTGTTTGCAGATCCCCTGATAATGTTTATTTCGAGAACTAAAACCGTTATGCCTCTATCAAACCCTATGTTGTGACAACTCTTTAGAAACGTCACAAAGTGACGATTCTAAAGAGTGGTCACAACATAGGGTTTGATGGAGGCATAAACAAAATACGATGGGAAAAAGTTGTTTCTGGAGCCTTGTTGTTTCGGAAACAGTGGCATGCGTTGTTGTAAGGAGGGAATCGTTATTGAGAGGGCCGTGGTAGGGAGGGAGCACTGACTACCACTTTCTTTATTCACTATCAATATCCACCACTACTATACTGAGTGCTGTCTGAATTTTTGTAGGACTTCTAGCAGGCATGTGGGAGTTTCCAAGTGATGCCATAGCAACAGATACCTCAAAAAGCCCAGCCTATAAAGATGTGTTGAGTAAATACAACATCAAACTTGGTACAACACCCAAGCGCATTGACGCAGGAGAGGTGAGTGGACATCTCCATTTAAGGGCACTGCTGAACAGAACTAGTAGCGCATTTTCTCAATGAATGCTGAATTCTTAAAGTGGAATGGCTCATCAATGGTAACCTTTTACTCCATGAATATTCATATAAGAAATAATGACACCATGAATGATTAGATGATTTTTAGCACGTCTGTTTCAAAGAAACGTCGATCTATTGTGATCACCGGGTCGTAGGTATTGTCATAGTTGTAGGCGTTGGCATAGTTGAAGGCATTGTTGGCGTGCAAAAACTTTAATGTATAAGAGGTATCAACATAAAACTTCATAGGTCGGTAGATCTCTTTGAGGAGAAGTGTATGCAGTGGACAAGTACTAAATCAGACAAGCGCTGGCGCTACACACGGCTCTTGTTTATAACAATACATGAGCACACGAAATTGTAGCCATGGTGGAAACTGTAGAATCAGATCTAGATTATTATGTAAGCAAACAGAGTAGACCCTGATCAGATGGCCACCACAGGAGCCATCTGACCTGGGTCTACTCTGTTTGCAAAGGCAGATTTATGGAGTAAAGGGTTAAACTAGGAGTACATTCAGTCTAAAGTTTGCAAGAGGAGTTTGACTGACGAATAATGCAGATGTTGATCAGAGTGCTCTCTCTGAGTTGGAGTCTACACTGTTTACACTTGTACCCTGCTTTCAAAGGATGAGCCCCGAGTAATATTAATCTTTTACTCCTTAAATACGCCTTTCTATGCCTTTGCAAACAGAGTAGACCCAGATCAGACGGCTCTGTTGGCTTATAATATAATAATAATAATATAATAATTCCACATGGCCACAACCTCCTGTACCCATGTGCTATTAAAACAAATTATATCTAATTAATACTCATGATGTCATTATTTCATGCATGAACATACATGGGTGAGCCCAGAGTAGTATCAATCCATACCATACTGCAAAAAGTTGTTTATTTAACCCTTTCTTTGTTCAATATTCACGCAAGATATTATGACATCATAAATATTTATGACTGTCCATTTCAGTTTACTTTGTCACTGAATTTTAGTCGATTTTTTTTTCGTTTCGAGTCAGACTGACCTTAAATATATTTCATTTGATTGCATCGTTTTTCAGGAACTCCCATGCTAAATATCCCTCAATATCATTCAGTAACATGTAATAAAATGCCGAAAATGCTTTTTCTACATGCTAATTTGATCAGCTGTTTCTTTGCAAATGGCCGCTGTATGTATGGATCATGGAGCGTATCATTTTTCAACAGGGGTGAATTGCATACTGATATGAAATAAATGACGTAATTTCGTGTACGACGTCAACTTTTAAGAGCTATAATTACCCTTAGTTAAATTCGAACATTCCACTCGACGTCAATCGTCCGCCATTTGCAATTTGAAATGAACGTGTTTACAATGGGAAAACATTGTTTTTATGCATGAAATATTTATTTAAAGATGGATTCAAGGAAAACTCGGGCACAGAGTTCCTGAAAAACAATGACACAAGTGGTCTAAATTTGATCTCGATCCGGTAAGAAATGAAAAAAAATCTCGATTCAAATTCAGTGACAAAGTAAATTGAAATGGACAGTAGCTAAATTTTCATAATGTAAACTTTTTCAAGGGAATTTGTTTGCTCTGACAAAAACTGTAGAATCAGAATCAGATTTATATCATGTTATTAGCAAACAGAAGACATCGATCAGACAGGGACTGTAGGATCTGGGTCTACTCTGTTTGCAAATGCGTTAAAACACATTTATAATTATGAAGGAGTGAGTGAGTTTTATGAAGAAAAAGGGTTAACTCTTTCCTCCATAAATACATGTATGCTTTTCTACGCCTCTGTAAAAGTTACCTGTTGAAACCATTGTGATAAATAGAGCATTTGCTCCTATAGGAGCAAATGCTCTATTTATCACAATGGTTTCAAACTACAAAACTATCACAATGGTTTCAAACTACAAAATTCTAAAATTTTACTTTTCTCTAGTAAATGCTCCTTTTGGGTAGATTCACTCAAAGTGGTTGAATCAAAATTAGCCTATGGAGGAAAGGGTTAAACTGTGATATCTTGTCATGTGTGCTTGTTTTCAGGTTGTCCACATTTTCTCACATATACATCAGACCTACACAGTAAAGGGGATCATACTGGACAAGTCTGACATTGACTTTGAAGAGCAGGAGGACGTCAATTCACGCTGGGTAACCAGAGAACAGTTGCTAGAGTCTGCCATATCGACGGCAATGAAGAAGGTGAGAAATTTATACCTGATGCAGAGCGATAAATAATGGTGCAAATCATAATTTCTCTAACAAACTGTATACTCTGACCTCATATTTCCGCGGTACCCATATTTCCGCGGTAGTCCAATCCAGTAATTTCAAGTGTCGCTACTGTGTAAATGACCAATACTTTGGGTAAAGGAACTGTTCTACTGAACATAAATTATTGTTTTACCTTTTAAATCGACTGTGCAACAATGTTTTGTTTGTGGTGTCATAATTGACCATTTTCTTAATAATAACACTAGTGTTATTTAAAAAGAGGTGGAATTCTAAAGACATTGCAGTTTTCGCACATACCTTAGGTACTAAAGGTCACAAAATGTGTAAATTCTATGACAGTCCAGTTTTTTGGTCGTAAACTATGGTTTATTTCTTTTGACAGTACATTTTTGGGGCATACCGTGGAAACATGAGAAGGTGCTTTTAAAAATGGCGTCAGGGGGTACTTGATTATAAGCAACTTTTTCATTTGGAGTACTGACATTTAACCGATCAAAGCTAACATGATTTGCTTCTAAAGAAATTGAAGGAAACCTAACAGTAATTTTTTTCAGAGGTATGTGATGTAAAGTATTGAAATTTTAACTTTTATAAGTACCTTGGGAATACGAGGCGCCAGTATATGTCTTGCAAAGAGGATTCTAAAAACTGGTTACAGTATAGAGTTTGGTAGACAAACAAATTAGCTAGTCTTGAAAATGTTTTGATTTGCAATTCTTAACCCTTTCCCTGTTCTGTGTTTATTCCACATTTCAATACCTGAATATTCCTGGACAAAATAGTTGCATTGAGATATGGAAAGTGTAACATTGTATCTAAAGTAAAAGGTCTATCAAATTCTGTTAGCAAACAGAGCAGATCCTCATCAGATGCCTCCTAAAGGAGCCGTCTGATCTGGGTGTACCCTGTTTGCATGAAAAGGAGTTTAACCCATTCCCTCATATTGACGCCCCTGTAATTTCCTTTTCTTAAGTTAATGCTCCTTTTCAGTAGACTTATTCAAAGAGGTTGGATATAAAAAGAGCCTATGAGGTAATATGTTAAGTGAGGGAAAGTGTTAACTGGACCTCTGATTATGTATTTATGTCTCAGTATACTGGGGAGACATTTTATTTTTGTGCGTGGCATCCATCTGCCCATCCGTCCGATTTAATTTGTCCACGCGGTTTCTCCAAAACCTTCATGGGACTTTGATATTTTTACATAGAAAATCTTGTCCATGCAGTTTCTGCGAAACCTTGAATCAGATTTTCATGGAACTCCACTGGATTGATCAGCACCATGCTTAGATGTGTATATTTTATTCCTGTTCCGATTCGATGATTTTCTGCAGAGTTATGGGACTTTGAATTTTTTACTTAGAAAATTTTGTCCGCGCAGGACATTTTGAATGTATGTAGAATTATGGCAAAGAAATTAATTACGGCTTTGTAAATGGTGTAGATCATCAAGCAGATTTAAACAAGTCTGATAGTCCATACAAACAAAGTGTTGCAATACCATCCTGACCTAAACATTGATAGCATGTGTATATTGTTGACATCATGTTGAAAGAATCTCAAATTAGATGTTTTACTGTATGTCATTCCGGGGTTTCAGGTTTTCAAAGCATATGAAGCGGCTGTAGATGGAAGTGCACCAAAGGTAAACTGACATATACCCTGATTAGGGCCCTGCATTGAAAATGCATGAGCCTTATAGGAATCACATTTTCTGTCTGTCTGTCAACTTTTTTGATGTGACGCAATAACTCAAACAGTACTTCACATATTGGTTTCATATTAAGGGCATATGCTTAGTATCATCAGAGAAAGATGCCTATAGATTTTGGGTTGAATCAGATCACTATGTCTAAAGTTATCTGTCCTTGATTACAGGACCTGCTCTGGCTGAGTCAGTTTTCTAGTTTAGCATACAAATAGTTCAACCGTACTGTAGTCATACAATGAATAAATATGGAAATCAATAATAACAGGTGGCTGTTTAACCCTTTCCCTGTTCAGTACTCATGTAAGAAATAATGACATCATAAATATTTACTACCTGAACTTTCATTATGGCATATGTTACGATATGTACACAGGATATTTTTGTTCAGCAGCAACAGTAAAATCAGATATATATTATAGGGTTAATCCTACTGTAATTTGAAATTTGCGACGGTATATGAGGTTTTTTAACGGTGGCAAATTATTTTAATGGCGACGCCGAAGGCGGAGTCATTAAAATAATTTAAGACTGTTAAAAACCTCATATACCGTCGCAAATTTCAAATTACAGTAAGATTATCCCTATTCTAACGCAATCTTAACACGAAAAATGACAAATTGTAGTTATATCCCATGTGCGCAGGTGATTGAATGAGTGATGAGGCGAGAAACAGTGCCTAGTTTCTCTCAGATTTCTTAAAATAACTGGATTTTTTTCCACCATGGTTTACACAGTCAAAACCGGGCCAATTGTAAGTTCACTATTACATTTGTCATGAATCGTTATGCGACAGCTTTTACATGTTCAATACACTTTCAATACACATGTCAGGAAAAGTAACGTTATCTTAGTCTTTGGCGTCGTACACAAAAACGTCGTCTGTAATAATGACGTCACGTTATAACATTATGATTGAATAGTATGATAAATAAGGTTGAATCTGAATCACAACGCTTTGAGTATCTCATTTATTCTTCACATGACATATAAAAGACCGGGCAAGTCGTGACAAAGAATGGAAATTAATAACTTTCAAAATACCGGACTGAACTTGAATATGTCGGTGTTTGCATACGAATTTATCAGTAGATCTAAGTTTAGATAAACAAAGTGCATTAATATATTTACAGGCTAATGCTGTTATTCGGCTGTGTTCGATTGGTTGAATTTGCGACATATAAAACACTTTTTATATGCCGCAAATTTGGTCACATGAGCCAATCAGATTGCAGAAAATTGACAGATTGCGTTAGAATATATCATAAGCAAACAGAGCAGACCCTGATCAGATGGCTCCTATAGGAGCCGTCTGATCTGGGTCTAATCTGTTTTCAAATGCGTGAAAAGCGTTTTGTATGAAGAAAAAGGTTAATGCTGGATAAAATTTGTCTGTATATCTCTTCTAATGAGTTTTCTTTGGATCTATTTCTTTTTACCTGCAGAAAAGTAAGATGACAAGCATCAAACCAAAGGACAGCAAAAACCAGATGTCTATCCAGTCATTCTTCAAAACAAAACCTTCATGAAGACAATTAAAATAAAGAATATAGTACGTATTATCTGTTTCGGTGCCAAATCTTGTTATCTGCACAATTTGGTCATCTTTTTATTTTCTATGTTCTTTTTTGTTTCAGTAAGCATTATCATAGCATGAAACGGTTTAGATGATGATTAAACATTGAGTTAACCATTTCCCAGCTCTGTATTCATGTAAAAAATAATGACATCATTAATATTTATTAGCTCAATTTTTATATTATAAACTTTTCCAGGGAATTTTTTGCTGTGACAAAAACTGTAGATTTAGATCTATATCATGTCAAACGCAAACAGGGCAGACCCTGATCAGGAGCCGTCTGATCTTGGTCTACACTGTTTGCAAATGCGTTAAAAGGCATTTTTAGCTCGTCTGTTTTGAAGAAATCATGAGCTATTGTCGTAACCCCGGCGACGACGTCCGAAATCTTAACATTGACCATAACTTCTTCAATTTTTCATTTACAACCTTCATTTTTGGTATGCATGTTCATCATGACAATGACGACAGACGAATGTTGCACCCGCTTGCGATGCTCTTGTTATATGAAGGAATGGTTTAATGGTCTTGTCGTCTGGATCCTGTTTGCATAGGTTATCACAGATGTGACATTGGCAGCGAAACAGTTGTCTTGTGAACCACAGTAACATGTCATTCAATAATTAGAATACTAAATAAATATCATAATTAGTTTTTAAGACAGGTGGCAGCTTAATGGAGTTTTGAAAGTCATGCAGAGAGGCTCCTCCAGGAGCTTTCTGTATGGAGGACGATCAACGCCAAAATTGCATCATGCTTTGTGCCATTTCAATTTGCTTCATGTTAAATGCATTATGCTAAATGATTATTGCATGTCACGATGTGCTTTCTTCTTTCTTTGAAGTTTCTTCCTCGATCCGACATTTGACCTTCTGCAAACTTGTTTATTGATTATAATAACGTCAAATAATGTGTTTCATTGTTTAAACTTCTTTGGAGCATATTCTTTGTGCTATTTGCTTGGTGCTTGGTGCTTGATGCTTGATGCGTGGTTCGTTGTTCCATCTTCGCCCCGGTCTTTGTCGTACTCTAGTCAGCTTGGACTAAAATGCTGAAGTGATTTGCCGAATACATAGGTAAAGAAGGAAAACGCTATGAAGACATAGAAATAGAAGGATTTCAAAAAACACACAAAAAATAGAAGGGTTACTGATCCATTACATTAGAGAGAGAGAGAGTGTGTGTGTGTGGGGGGGGGGGGACATCGCTCACCAGACAATCAGAGGATAAGATTTTCAAAGTTTTCACTATGTGTTTCTATAGAAAACTAGTGTTTCTATAGAAAACTAGCCGGTCCTGGGGTGAACCAATTTTGACACAAGGGGCATAATTTATGTAAGTAATAGATACAGTACGAGTCTTACTACCAAAGTGTCTTCTTACCGGTGCTACTAAACAGAGTCTGGTAGAGTCCGGTAGAGTCTGGTAGAGTCCGGTAGAGTCTGGAGGCCTTTTAAGTGCAATTTAAAGATTATAATGCTGTTATATAACATTATTTTGTATGTTTGAAGCTATAGTAGTTAATATCCATTAAAAAATGATCGCATATTAGCTTGAAAACACCCGGTAAATATTACCGGGTCACGCACTAATGGCCGCCCTACGTCGGATAGAGTCATAACTTAGGTTTCGATACTAACAATTTGAGTCCAATTATTCACAAATTGCTACACAATTTTATGTGAAATATGGTTGCAGATACATCTCTACCTTGTTATTAATACATTAATTCGCTTAATTTTGCAAATGTTGGTCTAAAACTCCCGTTTTCATCTCCAGACACTACCGGTACCCTCCGACTTTTCGCCAATCTGAAAAAGGCATACAATACATGTATATCATGTCCATACTGCCTTTGAAATTATAATAAAATCACTTATTAATGTATGTAAAATGTTTTCTGATAAAAAGGGGGAAATTTAATACCATATAGACTTCTAAAACTAGAACAGACTCTATCCGACGTAGGTCGGCCATTACCGTGTGACCACGGTAATATTTACAGGGAGTTTTCAAGCTATTATATGCTCATTTATTAACGGGTGTTAATTACTACTGCTGCAAACATACAAAATAGTGCTATATAACAGCATTATAATCTTTAAATTGCACTTAAACTTCTAAAAAGGCCTCCAGACTCTACCGGACTCTACCAGACTCTACCGGACTCTACCAGACTCTGTTTAGTAGCACCCCTTCTTACAACCGTTATCAGGACAGTTTGTTCGCATGACCGAAGACGTGTCCGAGGCGTAGCCGAGGACACTTGTCTGAGGTCATGCGAACAAACTGTCCTGATAACGGTTGTAAGAAGACACTTTGGTAGTAAGACGAGTACATGTATCTTACTTGTACGACAGTACGTTGTAGACTTTTAATTTTGATTAAAAATGAATAAAAATGAATATTTCACAAATGAGTACAAAATGTTTTCCCCTTGGTTCACCCAATTCAAATCCTAGGTAGATAGGTTTTAACCACAAGAATCACGTGCGTACAAAAGTGTCCACTTAAACCGTTATCAGGACACTTTTTCAATAGCTTTGCTGGGGGTCTGTCGTACAACTTTTGTAGAGGACCTCAAGTGAAGAAAATTTAAGAAAATGTAAATGAAATTTAAACATATAACAATGTAGATCTAAATAAGGGCATGTACAAAAGTATGTATACCCTCTCCCTGGGCAAATTGGTTGAATTTCAGAAAGAATATATTAATCTATATCGTTAATAACTCAAAGTCTCATCAGGTTCAATTAGTTTACTCTCTATTTGCATTTTTAAAAATTTGAAGCAGAGATCATTTTAGATTAACTAGTATTGAGCAAAAATATTTTCTCGTATTTATAATAATTACAGCGTGAGTAAATGACGTCACAAATATGTGATTTTAATAGCGCGTGCATTCATCCACCTGAATCGGGGTCAGATGTCATTTATGCATTTCATTTTTTTATGTGCAATACTTTATATATTATAGCTTTATATTAACTATTTGGATGCTCGTGGCAAATCAAATCTATGATAACAGGTTTACGGACATTTCGCTACACAGCGTTTCGCTACCCTGACCATTTCGCTACCCTGACCATTTCGCTACAGTCATTTCGCACCCTTACGGGAAGTCATTTCGCTACCCTGCAATAACCCTGCCACCTAGTGAAATATAATTATTCACACATTTCATTGATTTGGACGATATAATAGTTTAACAGATTTGAAAATATACGTTAACCAATTTTAACTACTGTAGCAGCATAGCAAACAGTTATTTATCGAGAGTGCAAACACCTCGATCTATAGCAGGCAAAGTGTTAACCGATCTTAACCTTTTCCCTGGTCTATGTTTATTTCAACTTTCAATAATACCTACTTAATTAATATTTTGGGACAAAATTGATATAATGAAATATGGAAGGTGGAACATTGTAGCTATTTTTGAAAGTAAAGAATCAGAAATTATATTAGCAAACAGAGCAGACGCTGATCAGGCGACTGGCCGCTCCTATATAGGATCCGTCTAATCAGCGTCTGCTCTGTTTGCAAATGAGTGAAAAAACATTTATAAATATGAAGGAAAGGGTTAAAATAAAAGTAAATTGTAAGTATAGTATTTTCATTTGATCGTTATGCATGTGTCATATTTTCTATCAATGGAAAAAGAGCAAAAATGCATATAGCAAAAATGCATGTAGCACGTGTCCATGTTAATTTAATCAGTGTCACATACCGATACACCAATCTAATCGGCTTACCGGCGGTACTTGTGATCTCGGAGTGGACAACATTGACACATGGAAATACGTAAGCAGTGGGTGCCTTAATCAATTAGCATTATATCTCGAAGGGACACCGATAATGATACACGTTTTAATTAAAAAAAAATAGTGGGTTTTTTTTTTAAAGTTTTATAAGTGTTTACTTTTACAGTTATTACAGTATTAAAAATTTCCATACATGTGTTTCAATATTTCTATAACTCTTTTTTGGTATCCATTATATGTTAATAAAGTTGACTCTCAAATCACTAGCCACCCCTGCAACAATATTGTTTTACTATTAAAATCGATAGGTAGCGAAACGTACAGGGTAGCGAAATGACTTCCCGGTGGGTAGCGAAATGACTGTAGCGAAAAGGTATGGGTAGCGAAACGTCCGTCAGCCCTTGTGTATATAGATCTGTGTTTTACTGTTTTGTATTTTGTATGAAATGCTTGTTTTGAGGGCCTCAAGGTAGATTAGTCATTATGACTAATTTAGCTACCCTCGTTAAATAAAGTATTCAATGTTCAAAATTTCAGATATTTTCATTACACCTTCATGAGTTATTATTATTCATATCTTAATTTATTTTCAACCCTTCCCCTGTTCTATGTTTATTCAAAATTTAAATACCTACTGAATATTCATGGACAAAATAGTTATAATGAAATATGGAAGGTGGGACAGTGTAGCCATTTTAGAAAGTAAAGAAACATTTTTCAAATTCTATTGACGAACGGAGCGGACCCTGATCAGACAGCTGCTATAGGAGCCATCTGATCTGGGTCTGCTGTGTTTGCAAATGTGTGAAAAGATGTTAACATAAGAGAAAGGGTTAGTAAACATATTATAAGTATATTGTACACAAAATGAAAATAATGTAATGTAATGTATTTCTCAAACCCAATATAATTCTAATAAAAATATGCTATTTTATGATATATTAGACATGTTTATATTTATACATGTAATCTTAGCCCTTTCCCTGTTCTATATTTAGTCCCGATTCCAATACCTATACAGAATATTTATGGACCAAAAATTATAATGAAAATATGGAAGGTGGAACATTGAAGTCATTCAGAAATTCTAAATAAACAGATGAATGAAATTCCATTAGCAATCAGAGCAGATCCTGATCAGACGGTCCGTACATGATCCACGCGTGGTCTATCACACATCGGCGATCAGGGTACTACACAGTTGACCCTTTACTCAATGAATATTCATGTGAAAAATAATGACAATGAAATAGCATATGGACACGTGAATTTTATCAGGGCAAACTATGCAGAATGATATCTTTGACAGACCATCAGCAAACAAGACAGACCCTGATCAGACGGACATAAAAAAGCAACAAATAAAATTGCACCAAAGTCAACATCTTTTTTAAATAATTAATCCCCCCCCCCCATACACACACGTCCGAATAATGTTCTTTTTTTTCGCTCAAAACAACATTTAAAAACCAAACCAAACATTTAATTCGATCTACGTTGAATCCATCCTCAGTACTTTCAGTAGTTTGATTATCTGGTTTTACATGCAGCGCCACCTATATGGCGAGTTCGGCTGAAGTGCATTATGCCTTCGGCGTTCGTCGTTCGGCTTTATGCTTGTTGCTATGGGCTTACCGCATTGGGTCATGTGTCATTGAAGAAACTTCAATGAAAGAAGGACTCCCATCTTGACATGCAATAATCGTTTAGCAAACTGTTCAACACCACAATGCAGGATGCATTTATCATGAAGCAAACTGAAATGCCACAATGCATGATGCAATTACAATGAAGCAAACTGAAATGCCACAAAGCATGATGCAATTTTGGCGTTGATCGTCCTCCATATTTCTGCATGACTTACATTCCACATTAAAGCTTTACTCCAAAGATAACACCTTTGCAAATAGAGTAGACCCAGATCAGACAGCTCCTGTAGCAGCTGTCTGATCAGGATCTGCTCTGTTTGGTTATGTTACATAGATCAGGGCTAAAAACTTTTCTTGTTCATATGCCATTATAAAATTTATAAATATTAAGCTTATTAATATTTATACGTACATTATTTCTTTCATGAATATTCATGTTGTAAAGGATTAAGCAGCCACATGCCTAAAGAGTTCTCAATTAACCCTTTCCCTATTCTATGTTTATTCTAAATTTCAATACCTTCTCAATATTCATGGACGAAATATGGAAGATAGAATATGTAGTTTTTTTAGAAAGTAAACAAACTACTCTTTCAAATCCCATTAATAGCAAACAGGAGGCGTTTGATCTGGGTCTACTCTGTTTGCAAATGCGTGAAAATGAAGGAAAGGGTTAAATTATGATATAAATCAGCAAGGTTGTAATATAGTTTCAGCTTCTGACTGAATGGGTTTATCTTTCTCATAAAACATGCGTCGTCACATAACAAGTTTTTCAACTTAAAATACAAATGTCACTTTAAAATCGCAAATTACTTTTCCATGCCAATTGTGGACAACATTTTAAAACATTCTCAAAGAGTTTGTATCTAGAAGACTATAGAGATACTCTGCCTCTCATCAGACCATGTGATGTAGTGTTGAGAAGCAGACCCAAAACTTTTACTTGATCATCGGCTCATGTTCGCGATCGATCATCGATTAAAAATCATGATTAAATTCTAATATGGCGAGCTTATTTGAGTTTGTGTAAAGAACCAAATATGGGTTGTAAGTTTGCAATCAATGTATATCCAGACCATTCTCTCTTTATCTAAAACATGATGTTTGATAAGGGTAAACTCTGTTAAATTAGAGCTTAGATTTATCATCATTAAAAAATCATTCTGTTCAATTAAAACAATGTGACAAATGTGTTAAACCCTAAATCAGATTTTTTGGCATTTTGTGGCTTTTACTGTTTGATCTCTGTAAGGTTATGTTAAAATCATTGACGATGGCCTGTCCTTCACTGGGCATCATGTCAGAACCTTCACGACGTGATCCCCGAGGTCTGTGATTAGTCGGCACATCACAAATGTGATTCTGTCTATTAAAAAAAAAAATTCTTCCAAAAAGGGGAAACATGAATTTAGTGTAAATATTCATATATTCTTCATCTGTTAGTATTGTTTGTTGTATTTTTCTCTTTGTTGCATGTGTTTACTTATGTTGGAAATTACTGTACATGTATATTGAATAGTCTTTTAACTAAAATTTTTAAACTCATCAGACAAGGTAATTTTGTCATATGTTAAATTTATCTACAAAAAAAATTATACAAGTAGATTTTCTTAATTTTTTTTAAGAAAAAAAAAAATGACAAGAGTGTCAAACAGTTTGGATCCTGATTAGACAGAGAAACTTGTCATCTCATCTAGATCCAGACTGTTTGCTATGGTTATCACAAATTTGTCACTAAGACTTTCATGTTATTTGCATGCCACTAGTATGCAAGGAGTTGAGCGTGAGCCAAATACAGTTTGAACTTCGATATCTCGAACATCAAGGGACCATATAAATTAGTTTTAGATAACAGAAGTTCGAGTTAATCCGATTTCTGATCTAGACAATTTCTTAAGTTCACAGCTTAATGCATGTCTAAAGTAAAGCATTAAGCTGTCACACGTGTTTCTAGATATGCGTAGTCATACATTTTAGAGCAATTCTGTGTTGTAAATTTTAGAAGGACTGAACTTTTAGTTTGAGTTATACTGAAGTTTGAGTTATCCGAGTTCGAGATATCGAAGTTCAACTGTAGTATTACATGTAAATTTTGCTATGTAAATCTATGTAGATCCTTTACTCAATTCCACATTAAACCTTTACTCCATAGCTAAGCCTTTATAATGCCTTTGCAAACAGAGTAGACCCAGATCAGACAGCTCCAGTAGGAGCTGTCTTTTCAGGGTCTGCTCTGTTTGCTTGTGAATTGATATACTGGTAGATCATAATGCTACAGTTTCTGCCATGGGCAAAAGTTCATGTGTGCCAATATACAAATTAATTTAATTAATATTCATGATGTCATTATTTCTTACATGAATATTCATGGAGTAAATGGTTAATAATAAATTTGAAATCTTACACTTGTTATTAATACAATAAAGGTTGTCTCTACAGTGACCAACTGAAATAACTCTTATTGTTGGGTTTTAAATTGAGTGGTAGCTAAATGTAAAAGAAAGGTAATGCAGAAAGCTCCTCTAGGAGCTTTCTGCATTACTTTTGTTTTGCATTAATTATCAACCTCCTGCTCTTATAGACCCTCTTGTTTATTCATGTGATCACTGTAGGCAGGTTCTACAGTAGTTATCTCCCTTGGTAACGAAATAAAAAAAGTGAATAATAGCTGGTTCTATAGTAATCTCCCTTTGCAATGAAATAAAGTGAGAGTTAATAATGGCTGGTTCTATAGTAGTTAGCTCCCTTGGTAATGAAATGAAAATGTGAGAGTGAATAATAATTGATGTTAATGCTTTCTTCAGAAATAAAACACATACTGAAAAAAAGTGACATTTACAAAATGGTGGCTGATCATTTCATTGAATAGCTGATGTATAGTCCTTACTGAACATTTTGGCAATGAAAAATCTAGATACAGTGACACAAGTAACTTGCGCCTCAGGATTCAAGCTGTTTGACACTCACTAAATAGTAGTCAAATTGTCCCCGATCCAAATTTTTGCGGGACACGTATTTTACTGCTGGGTAATGGTTAGCAGGTTAGTGTAAATTTATGTAACTGCACAAGTGTTATATCAAAAATAGTACACACTCGGTACAATTCCTAGTACGTCACACATTTTAGAACACCGTTTTAATCCATAACACCATAAATACGCATTTCTATGCCTTTGCAAACAGTGTAGAACCAGATCAGTGTCTGCTGTTTGCTTATGAAATAATATAGATATGATCTACAATTTGTGCCATGGCCAAAAAGTCATGTGTTCATATGCCATTATAAAAAAAAAATTGATCTGATATTCATGATATAATTACATGTATATCTTTAATGGATATTCATGAAGTAAAGGATTAAATGTATGTCGAGAAACGGATGTGAAAACGATAAAAACGGCATCGTTTTCAACTTTTCAGTCTGTTAAAATGACTTTACATGCATGTTTAATTGTTCACGCATCACATGTTGTTTAACTTCGCCAAGAAAACGCACACCACAACACACATGACGGATGATGCTCTGTTCATTTCTCGAGTTCCGCTTCCTAGTTTCTCTTTGGTGGGATCATTCGTTGTTATTTGTGGTGCATTTGGATCCCGTAACATACGTGCTTGGCATATCTGGGCTTCCTTACTGCTTGTGGGATCTCGCAAAACATTGGAATACACATTGGTCCAAAACTTCTTGCGAGACTCCACAACCGTTGCCCTGAAATGTTAGTGATTGCATAATTGCATTACAAGCCTTAACCTTTTACCTCAGATACACCAACACAAACATAGTAGACCCAGATCAGACTGCTCATGTAATAATATGAATATTATTTAGCCAAACTGGCATGGCGTTGACAAGGGGATTTTCCTACCATGACACAAACAGAAGTACATCTCCAGTAAAATCCCGCTAATGCGACCACCTTAAAAAGGGTATACAGTAATGGGTGCTAGATGCAGGTGGTAGCTTAACGCACGACAAAAGTAATGCAGAAAGCTCCTAGAGGAGTTTTCTGCATTATTTTTGTCCTGCATTAAGCAACCACCTGTTTATAAAGGCACACGTGTTTATGCATTAAGTGGTCGCATTAGAGGGGTTTTACTGTATATTATTTCATTATAAAGTATATTCATTATAAACAATAAGCTTATCAGTATTCATGATTTCATTATTTTCCACATATATACAGTTATACACATATATATATTCTTGAAGTAAAGGGTCAAATTACAAGTACATGATCGACATCCTTAGCGATTTTAATGATGTATTTAAAATTTTAAATTAAATTACCTAATATAGGTCGGATGCATTTGTGCAATCTTGTCATACTGGTACGAGGTTACGTGGAGAAACGCGTCATTTACCGAAGCTTGTCGGTGTTATTAACAGTGGCTCTCCCTCTAACACTGACCCAGGATATGACTTTACACAGAATGAAGGCGTTATACACTAGATCACTCAATGTAGAAGTCGTACATCGGTCACTCAATGTAAAATTTATACTCATTGTCGAATTTATACCCAACGTCACTCAATGTAAATTTATACCCCAGATTACTCAATATAGAAATTATACCCCAGGTCAAACAATATGCCACACTCAATGTCGAATTTATACCCTGAGTCAATTGGTGAAGAATATACCCCACGTCACATAATGTCCACCCTAGGTCCCTCGATATAGAAGCCCGGGTCACTCAACGTAGACTTTAATACCCCGGGCTGTTCAAATACGTAGGATTTATACCTGGACTATTGTAGCATTTGTATCCCTATATTTGTATCAAATTTAAGGGTACCATAATGACACAGGGTCAGAGCTACAGGTAATGGACAGTTAACCCTTTCCCCCATATAAACGTGTTTTCACGCATCTGCAAACAGAGTAGACCCAGATCAGACGGCTCCTAGAGGAGCCGTCTGATCTGGGTCTATTCTGTTTGCTAATAGAATTTCAAAGACCTGTGTCGTTACTTTCTAAAATGGCTACAATGCTCCACCTTCCATATTTCTTATAACCTTTTTGTCCATGAATATTCAGTATAGGTATTGAAATTTGTAATAAACAGAACTGGGAAAGGGTTAAAGGTGCGTACCAAAATATTAAAGTCGTCTTTTCTCCGAACCCAACACTGTGATCACTCTTTAAAATCGTCTCTTTGAGACGATTTTAAAGAGTGATCAAAGTATAGAGTTTGGTGGAGAAACCATTGTGATAAATATTTATCACAATGTTTTCAAAGGAGCTATTCTTGAACCTTCTGGACCTCTGACAGCGTGGCATGTGTCAAAAATAGAGTAATTCACGCAGCTGGTGAGTGAGTTTGACTTACACAAAATAGATATGACCAATCTCCGTCCCGGGGGCATCCCACATCACCGACACTATATTCTTCAGCTCACTGGATGTATGGGATACGGCATTCTAGGAGAAAATTCAAACATCTTCGTGAATGTTTAGTGCAGTGGAACTTACTAATCCTTAACTCCATGAATATTTATGAAAAATGATGGTATCATACATATTAGATTAATTTTTAAAATGGCAGGTATATTAACAAATTATTATTATTTGCCAAATCGGAAACTAGAATGGGATCTAAATTATTCCATAAGCAAACGGTGCAGACCCATTGAACAGACGGCTCCTGTAGGGCCTACTCTGTTGTCAAAAGGCATATACATATAAATGCGTATTTATGAAGTAAAAGGTTAAACTCTTAGAATGTCCGTGTCAAATTTGTGATTTTTAAAGCGGAGAAAAATAACTTATTTAACCCATTCCCTGTTCTATGTTTATTCCAACTTTCAATACCTGTTGAATAGTCATGCATAAATAGTTATAATGGAAGATGGAACAGTATTATTTTAGAAAGTAAAGAAACATATTTTTCAAATTCCATAATCAACCAGAGCAGACCCTGATCAGACTGCTCCTATAGGAGCCGTCTGATTGGGTCTACTCTGCAAAAAGTTTTATATAGGGGAAAGGGTTAAGCTGTTTCTATTCTTCGCGCTAAATGCGATCTGACTGGCATTTGCAAACAGTTTGGATCTAGATCAAATGCATTGTAACTCGGCGTTTCATCAGGATCCAGACTATTTGACACTCGTTCAAATAGTTTTTTTTCAAAAGCATGTTCGAATTGCAAGCAGTCAAAACTGCAACAGATTAAAATTTGAGCAGACATGAGTTTTTACTGGTAAAGGGTTAAACCCATTGTAGTATACAGTTGCTTATGCGCTTGTCTGAGAATGAATTACACCTACTCCTTCGTTTGACCTGTGAGGTCGGGTAACGGGTCAAATCGGACCAAAACCAAATCGGACCCCGGGTCAAATCGGACTAGGTCCAAATCGGACCGGGTCAAATCGGACCATTTTTTTTTTAGCTCACCAGAGCACAAAGTGCTCAGGGTGAGCTTTTGTGATCGCCTGTTGTCCGTCGGCGTGCGTCGTGCATCGTGCGTCGTCCGTCGTTCGTCGTCCATCGTCAACAATTTGAACCTTTAAAAATCTTCTCCTCTGAATCTACATGGATCTCAACTTTCATCTTTGGCACATAGCATCATATTCAGGTCCTCTACAAAAGTTATATAAATTATGCCCCTGGGGTCAAAATTGACCCCGCCCCAGGGGTGCCTTGTTTTCAATAGAAACATATAGTAAAACTTTGAAAATCTTCTTCTCTGAAACCAGAAGGTTCTCAGCTTTCATAATTGGCACATAGCATCATGTTCAGGTGCTCTACAAAAGTTATATAAATTATGGCCCTGGGGTCAAAATTGGCCCCGCCCCAGGGGTGGGCAGTTTTCAATAGAATCATATAGTGAAATCTTTGAAAATCTTCTCCTCTGAAACCGGAAGGTTCTCAGCTTTCATATTTGGCACATAGCATCATGCTCAGGTCCTTCACAAAAGTTATATAAATTATGGCCCCGGGGTCAAAATTAGCCCCGCCCCAGGGGTGGGCAGTTTTCAATAGAAACAAATAGTGAAATCTTTGAAAATCTTCTCGTCTGAAACTGGAAGGCTCTCAGCTTTCATATTTGGCACATAGCATCATGTTCAGGTCCTCTACAAAAGTTATATAAATTATGGCCCCGGGTCAAAATTAGCCCCGCCCCAGGGGTGGACAGTTTTCAATAGAAACAAATAGTGAAATCTTTGAAAATCTTCTCGTCTGAAACTGGAAGGTTCTCAGCTTTCATATTTGGCACATAGCATCATGTTCAGGTCCTCTACATAAGTTATATTATTTATGGCCCCGGGGTCAAAATTGGCCCCGCCCCAGGGATGGGCAGTTTTCAATAGAAACATATAGTGAAATCTTTGAAAATCTTCTTCTCTGAAACTGGATGGCTCTCAGCTTTCATATTTGGCACATAGCATCATGTTCAGGTCCTCTACAAAAGTTATATAAATTATGGCCCCAGGGTCAAAATTGGCCCCGCCCCAGGGGTGGGCAGTTTTCAATAGAAACAAATAGTGAAATCTTTGAAAATCTTCTCGTCTGAAACTGGAAGGTTCTCAGCTTTCATATTTGGCACATAGCATCATGTTCAGGTCCTCAACAAAAGTTATATAAATTATGGCCCCGGGGTCAAAATTAGCCCCGCCCCAGGGGTGGGCAGTTTTCAATAGAAACATATAGTGAAATCTTTGAAAATCTTCTTCTCTGAAACTGGAAGGCTCTCAGCTTTCATATTTGGCACATAGCATCAAATAATAATGGAAAATACAGTACTATCTCGAATCTGTCTTAAGCGGCCATCAAAAGAGGTTAAATTATGGGTCTGTAAGGCAGGTGGTAGCTTAATGCAGAAAGCTCCTGTAGAACTGTCTGCATTATGTTTGCCCTGCATTAAGCAACCACCTGGTTTTAAGACTCCTATGTTCAATAAATTAATTGTCGCTTATTAGAGCTTGTGCTGTATTAACGATTTTTCAATCCGGTAACAAGGTGACGAACTAGGCCCTGGCTTATGTTCTATTCCGTGATCAAACCTAGCGCTGAATCCAAATGTAATGTATGTACGCACCGTGGCTATAGCCCCCCCCCCCCCCCCCCCCCACACACACACCAAAAAAAAAAATTACACACACACCGGGACAATTTTGAAGTTTTGAAACCAAAGGAGACTCGTCAATATGATGGAATGGGTTAAAGCTTACATGGCAAGACGTTCTATAGAACGTTCATCAGCGTACCCCACATATCCTTGGATTTTTGGCCATTATGTTCTCACCTTTCAGATTGATGTAACGCACGTGCGTAAGTGCGTATCGCTGGCTAGCATACGTTAACGGGTATGAAAAAACTAGAATACTTGCTTTTGTTCCTTCTAAGCAATCTATGGGTTTCATCTTGAAGGTTCTCGGTTCGAAAACGCCCACACCCAGCTGTCTGTCGGGGTGCCTACAGTCGGCCCGTCGTGCTTGCAGAAAAAATCCCATGAATGGACGCCCTGCTGTGGCGTTGATTGTCACTGAAAAGGTTAAATATGAGTTGTTCACCCTATACGCCATAAATACATTTTTGCAATCAGAGTAGACCCAGATCAGACGGCTCCTGTTTGCTTATGGTATATAATATAGATTTAATTCTACAGTTTCTGCCATGGCCAAATATTCCTGTGTCCATGTCTTATAAAATCGGGTCTATTTAATATTCATGATGTCTCATTATTTCTTACATGAATATTCATGGAGTAAAGGTTTACCTCACCTTGAGCAAAGCTCTAGTTTATCGTGCCATTCAAAAAAGTTCAGTGAATTAATATGCATGGTGTTGTTTGAATATTCATGGAGTAAAGGGTTAAGAAAATAAAGGAGGATCCAGTTTTAATTATTCTCACAGATTAAAGGTTCAGCAACCACCTGCTATTAATGACAGCCATGTTAATATTTAGTATTGTTTGCGATAGAGGAGGTTCTGTATTAGACCTACTGTGACATACACTACTATAACCTGGCTTAGTCAGCAGCTCCAGGGCGAGTTAAAAGGTCAAATGCTAGCTCACATACTGTCACTTACCGTCACAGCTCTTATTTTTTAACTCTTTCAATACTATGACGCAAGGATGCAACTATTTCTCTTTAACCCATTCCCGCATAGGCTATTTTAGATCCAACATCTTTGAATAAATCTACCGAAAAGGAGCATTAATTAGATAAAGGGAGACTTTTAGCATTTTGTAGTTTGAAACAATTGTGATAAATAGAGCATTTGTTCCTATAGGAGCAAATGCTCCATTTATCACAATGGTTTCAATAGGCGACTTTTGCAGAGGCGTCAAAAGGCATCATTATGAGGGAATGGGTTAACTCTTCACGTTGTGGACATTTATATAAGAAAGAAATACCCCATTGATATTGATTTGCTGACTTTTAATAATGGCACAGGGACAAAGAGGATTTTGGCCATGACAGAGGCTCTAGAATCGGATACATGTACATATTAGTTCATAAGCAAACAGATACGGCCATGGTCAGACGGCTCCAACCGAGCCGTCTGATCTGGGTCTACTAATGTTTTCAAATGTGTTTAAGCACATGTAACTGTGAAGTAAAGGGTTAACTTAAGATACTTTTCAGAAGAAACCTAGCTCATCGTCTAAAAGACAAGTAGGAAGTTTAACCCAATCCCTCATGTTGACGCCTCTGTAAACGTCATTGTGATAAATAGAGCATTTGTTCCATAGGAGCAAATGCTCTATTTATCACAATGGTTTCAAAACTACACAATTCTAATTTGTTTCATTTTCTCTAGTAAATGCTCATTTTCAAAAGGAGCAGCATTTACCGGAGAAAAGGAAACACAGTTTTCAATAGATTTATTCAAAGATGTTAGGTCTAAAATAGTCTAGGAAAGACGATATCACTGTTCTGTTTCAAACAGACGCCTGTCTTAAAAGACCCCGTCTATAATCATTAACCCTTTCCTTCTTACAGAGGACTTTTGTCACCTTTGCAAACAGAGTAGACCCAGCTCAGACGGCTACTGTAGGAGCCGTCTGATCAGGATCTGCTCTGTTTGCGTATGGAGTAATATAGATATAATTCTATATATTCTGACACGGCTGAACTTAATGTGTTCATATACCATTATATAATAAATATTTATGATGTCATTTTTTCCTTGCATAAATATTCATGAGGGAAATGGTCAAAATCTGTGACTTTCAAGATTTTGCGTTCATTCATGTTACATCGTTATATATACCGGATTTGTGTCGCTGTTACATGTATGTCTAATACAACAACAACACTGTTTACTAAAGTTTTCAACCAATACTGTATATAGCCCATTCACATCAACCTAACCCTCGTTAACTTTAAGCAACTTTCGCTAAGGTAATTCTTGATGAAAGTATTTATAACTGAAAACAACACAATGCCCACAGGGTACATCCGTGCATTTATACAAACAAATAAACTGGAATCTTGTGAAAGTATTTTCGGTACGTATATATACATGTAGTCAAAGCACGAACTATATTGATTTTGTGATTGTAGCGTTTTAACCAGCTTTCATCGAAATAAACACACGACGTCTGCCCAGGGTGTGTTTTGACTGGTCGCGTAATACTGCTTTCAAAACATATGGGTAGCCATATGTTCCTATTGGAGCTTTCTGCATTACTTTTGCCTTCATTAAGCAAACACTTGCTTTTCAAACTCATGTGCTCAATAAATGAGTGATCGCTTAAGACATCTACTTTATATGATAAACAATTTTGAAATAATTCCTAAAATTCTACGCATGAAAAAACATTGGAATTGCTAAGGAATATACCAAGACCTTTGCACACTTCGATATATTGATGAGTACCCATGAGTCTTAAAAAACAGGTGGTTGCTTAACCCTTTCCCTTATATAAACGTGTTTTCACGCATTTGCAAACAGAGTAGACCCAGGAGCCGTCTGATCAAGGTCTGCTCTGTTTGCTTATAGAATTTGATAGATCTGTTTCTTTGCTTTCTAAAATGTCTACAATGCTCCACCTTCCATATTTCTTTGTAACTTTTTTTGTCTGGGAATATTCAGTAGGTATCAAAATTTAGAATGAACACAGAACAGGGAAAGGGTTAATGCAATGCAAATTTAATGTAAAAAATACCAACAACAAAAAACAAAACAAAACCACGTGAAATCGATAACTAGGGAAAGTTTTGCTTTTCAATATACATTATATACACAAACATTTCAGGTCGAAATGTGTAAAAAAAAACATATACGGAAAAGGGTTAATACAGAACAAAGAAATTCAGAATTCTCCTAGAAGCGCTTTCTGCGTAACTTTCCTTCAGCATTTTGCTACAACATGCTATGAAATTCGTTAAAACATTCAACCCTTTCCTTCATATAAACGTGTTTTTGCGCGTTTACAAACAGGGTAGACCCAGATCAGACGGTTTCTATATGAGCCGTCTGATCAGGGTCTGCTCTGTTTCCTAATGGAACTTGAAAGATGTTTCTTTGCTTTCCAAAAATGGCTACCTACAATGTTCCACCTTCCATATTTCATTATAATTATTTTGTCCATGAATGTTCAGTAGGTATTAAAATTTGGAATAAACAAAAAACGGTGAAAGGGTTCAACGACTTCCAACGTACCGTTTATCACCTCCCAGGGCTGGTAAATTGTCTGTGAAAGCTTGATTATAAAAGGTGGATTGCTGGACTCGGCGTCCACACCATGGCCCATCGGAAACATCTCTTTGCATATGTAGTCATAGGCTGGTGGTCCCATCGAGAAACTCGTTACCATGGTAAATGTGCACATGCATGTTACGAAAACTCCCACAGTCTCCTTCATTATTCTGTGCAAGAAAGAAAATCATGTCTAATAAACTAACTAACATGTCAAGAAGATGAAGCATGATATCATGTGATCCATACATTGCGCCTTTTCTGCTTCTGAAAGTATATACATGTACATGTGTGTGAACGTTATAGACGTATGCTTCAGAATCTTATACACGTACAGTTATTCTACTGAACTTTGTAGAATTATGTAAATAAACTTCATACAGCCATGCTTCTTAACTTTTATAATTAAGCCCCTAAATTTTATAGAATTACGCTTTTGAAATACAGTGTATATATAGAAGATATGTAGAAGTACGCTCTTAAACTGTATAAATGTACGCTTCTGAACTTAGTAAAAGTACATGTATGCCACTAAATTTTATTCAAAAGTATGCTTCTAAGCTTTTTACAACAATATATCTGATTGGAATAGAATCAAGACCCCAATATGTATAGTAAATAAGTTCCTGAATAATACAGACGTGTACAAATATGCCTATACTATATATGTAGACTTATTCATCCGATTTAAATATACACGAATGTACTCCTTAAAATGCATGCACCTTTTAACGCCTTTACAAACCGAGTAGATACAAAATCTGTATAATTCCATTTGCAAACAGAGTTGACTTTAACCAGAAGACGCCTACAATAGCCGTCTGGTCTGGATCTACTCTGCATGTAAAGTCTTTAAGATGCGTATTTATGGAGTCGAGGGTTAAATAAGATTTTGTTATTTTTCAAGTTGAATATGAGTATGAAGATGCACCCACCTTGTATATCCAGTCGCTGCTGTTATTTAAGCTATAAGACAATTACGAAATCCGTTCCTTACAATACGCGCGTTTTGTTTGTTGTCTTTTTGTATACTTCCCTTGCCATCTCATTTGCCCAGCCGTCCTCCTAAATCTTTAGAATGCAATGAAAACAATAACTGTTGCAAACGTTTTGGATGCAGATTCTAAACACCTACTGACTGGCCGTCTCACGTGGAGCCAACCCATTTGACGTTTATGTTATATTTGTGTAGAGACCATAGTATGACTATTCTAATATGAATGAAGCCACCTATGTGTGTTTGGCCATTTATTCAGCAGGCTAAGATGTTAACCAATTATACCATAGGAGGATTCATTCATTAGCGAAATTAAGCTTTAGTTTGCAGAAAATGGTTTGCAAAACACTTCATTCATTTCATTTTCAAATCAACAAGGTATGCTCAACGGCTGTACAAATCTCAGTTACAATTACAATGTTAAACAGTTTGTATCCTGATCAAATTCAGACTTACTCGGCGTCTAATCTGGATCCAAACTGTGAGGAAATGTATCAACAATTATCCCGTATTATACACAAGGTTACGTGAACTTGGTAGATGCAACGTTAAAGAAAATAAAGCACACGAAGCCAACATATTAAGAGTAAATGAACTGTCTTATATTCAGATACACAAAACACAGATCTTGTTCAGGGTCATGTATTCAATAGAAATTGATTTTAGTTTCCGTTTTTGTTTCGTTTCTTTGTAAGAAGCCAAAATATCATTTTTCTAGCAATGTAAAAGTTTTCCCGCCTTTGGTAACCACGTGATTGGAGTCACCGTGCTTCCGGCATTGGCTGTCAAATCAAAGCGTTTTACCAAACACGCACATCCGTGGACCGTAATTGTTTACGAAACTTGGATTAATCATTTACGGTTAATTAGGGCGGGGACATACAAACACTTATTTTTACTCTACTTGTCATTATTTCATTGTTGTACATATATTATTTGAGTCCGTCTGACAATATGGCCATGTTGTAAAATGGT
Organism: Azorinus chamasolen; assembly: GCA_963576725.1. Classification (NCBI taxonomy): domain Eukaryota; kingdom Metazoa; phylum Mollusca; class Bivalvia; order Cardiida; family Solecurtidae; genus Azorinus; species Azorinus chamasolen. The sequence continues at coordinate 79,236,190 of OY755243.1, forward strand.
AGATGTAATGGTAGTTGTGAACGAAGTACAGTCAGCCCCCGTTATTGCGACAACCAACCCCAAGCACGATCTCTAATACTGCGTCGTAGAGACAAATGTTAACTTAATACAGGACGAAAGTTATGTAAGCAGCTCCTACAGGAGTTGGTTTTTTTGCATTTCTTTTGCCGTGTATTAAGCAACCACCTTTTTTGAAATGCATCAATGTCTATTCATAAAATGATTTAACCCATTCCATATTGACGAATCTGTAAAAGTCATTTTGTGAAACCATTGTGATAAATAGAGCATTTGCTCCTATAGGAGCAAATGCATTATTTATCACAATGGTTTCAAACTACAAAATTCTAAAAAAAATCCTTTTCTCTAGTTAATGCTCCTTTTCGGTAGATTTATTCAAAGTGGTTGGATCTAAAACTAGCCTATGAGGGAATGGGTTATATGTTAGCCAAACCCTATCTTGTTGGTACTTACTAGAATGCCATCGGAGAAGTAGGCCGAATTCTAATGAGTACGAACAAAGTAGGATTTGATATGAAAAACTACTTTACACAAAAATTGAAAAGTACCCCGCTCTACTTTACTACTACTGTGGACTCAAGTATAAGGTAGTCCTGAGGAACAGGTAAAGCTGCGTACTCAAATACTAAAGGCGTAATTTCTCCACCAAACCCTATTTTGTGACCACTCTTTAGAATCGTCTCTTCCAGACGATTCTAAAGAGTGGTCACAACATAGGGTTTGGTGGAGAAATAAAGGAGATATTCTTGAACATGTTTTGATTTATGCATCTTATCTGGACCTCTGGGCACAGTACAACCTCTGGGCACAGTACAACCTCTGGGCACAGTACAACCTCTGGTCACAGTACAACCTCTGGGCACAGTACAACCTCTGGGCACAGTACAACCTCTGGTCACAGTACAACCTCTGGGCACAGTACAACCTCTGGTCACAGTACAACCTCTGGGCACAGTACAACCTCTGGTCACAGTACAACCTCTGGGCACAGTACAACCTCTCTAAAGCAACCTATTCATGAATAGACATGTGTGTTTTTAAAAATGATTGTCCTTAATACATTACTGTAGTGCTGCAACAAGCCTAGAACTGCGGGAGCTTTTTGCGTATCTTTCGTCCTGCATTAATCTACCACATGTCTTTCGGTCTCAGAATGAAATATTTCTCGATGGTAGCTTTAGAGGAGTTATACTGTAAATGGTTAAAATGGGGGAGGTACAAATTGGTACATGGCTAATGTATATAATAAATAAATGCAAAAGACGAAAACAAAAAGTATGGTTAAAAGATAGCCATGTTTGTGTTTACATTTCACTGTTGTAGCTGTCGGCGCGATTTAACCCTTTTCAGTACGTTATACCGATTTGTGATGACCCATGCAAACAGTTTGGATCCAGATGAGACGCCGAGTAACTCGGCGTCTCATCTGAATCCAAACTGTTTGACGACCAAATACTGCTTTTTGAAATGAAATGGAATAAAATTGTATTATAGAATTGTGGCAGACGAGAAGTTTTGCAAACGGAAGTTTAGTTGCATGTAATGTCGATTTATTTGTTGTCAAGGCGCAGGTACAACTTGTACAGCGACATCTAAAATAAATGAGTTGTCTGTTTATAAGAGTGTGTGCTACAGTGAAGTTTCGCTAATACGATCACTCAAAAGACTGGCAATAAAATACAGCAATGACAAAACTAATTGCAGTACATACTCGGAATATTGTATTATATATTTTGCCCTGCCATGCTATATTTTAAGGATGAAATGGGGGAGGGGTCCCGGGTTTGGCGCAATGGTAGGATTTGTGAGTTAGAAGTTTATTCTGTAAGTTTTGTTTCATTCCTTCAGTTTCTTTAATCTGGGGCAAGTTTTCAATTTTCATATTGATATTTGCATAGCTCAAATAGAAAATAAGACGTTTACAAATGAGTTTATGCCTACAAGGGGGAGGGCCGAATCTAATGTTGAAATAACTTGTGGCCCAACCCTTTTGTTTGAGTTTTAGATTATATATATATGAATGTATGCATGACTATGTTATATGTAATATAACAAGCAATAAAATATGATTAAACTAAACTCAAAAGAACTATAATTCTTGAGTTTTACTTTGTAGTTAAATGCAGGACTAAAGGTACTTAACCCGTTTGTTCCCACGATCCCATATATGGGACGTAGGCAAACAGTGTAGACTCTGATCAGACGCCGCATAATGCGGCGTCTGATCAGAGTCTACACTGTTTACTGAAAGGAATTTCAATATAAAACAAAATGGAAATTTAGACCAGGCATCCCTTAGACTAAAAATTGACTACTCCAATATATAAGCATGGAAGAATCCACTTGGAGCAAATGGGTTTAAAGCTCCTAAAGGAGCTTTTTTGCATTTCTTTAATCCCGTATTAAGCAACACAATCTGCTTTTACTGACTCCGGTGTTAATAAATCATATGGTCGCATCAGCCAGACTTTAGTGTAATAAACTTAATAAAGTATGAGCAAACTGCAGCAATATAATTTTGGAGTTTTCTGCATTAATTACGTAATTTAGTTATTACTTATTATATAGAGCTGGGGTGTTCGCGAAATAAAATCATTTTTTGTTGGGTCAGAAAACTATCTTTTAGATACTTATGACATGTGACTAAAAAAATGTATTTGTGGTGGAGTTGCTGCTGAGACAGCATGCGAAGGGCAGCTGTGGCTAAAAGCTAGTGTGTTCATGTGTCATTATAAAAAAATATTCTAATTGATTTTCATGATGTCATAATTTCTTGCATAACTACTCATGAAGTAAAGGTTAATTAGGTGCCTGAACTTTTTAATCCCAATGTTTTGACTGTTTATTTTTGTTCATTAACCCTTTCGCTGCCAATGCCGGATCTGTGATTACATATGCAAACAGTTTGGATCCAGATGAGACGCCGAGTAATTCGGCGTCTCATCAGGATCCAAACTGTTTGTTACTGTTACTATGTTTTTGAAACAAAAATGAAGAAAATCAAAAGAATGAAATTTTGTAGCAGACGACAAAGTTAGCAGACGACAGAGTTTGGCAGCGAAAGGGTTAATAAGCTAAATTTAGATGTAAGCTGTTGAATACGTATTTTAAAACAGAAAAGGTACATTTTGCTGAAGGCCGAATGTCATGTGTGCGTGTCCTGTATAAGAAAGGACAACTGACCCAGGATATTTATAAAGTCAATACAGTTGTTATCCTTTAAAGTCTGTGCACCAAATGGCAATTTTTACAACCAGTTTGGATCTAGATCGACGAAACAAGTGGCTTGGTTCAGGATCCGAACAAATTGACAATCTAATACTGTTTTTTGTTTAATTGTTGAAATTGGAAAGGTGACCTTGACTTTTTTGCAGACGACAATTATTTAGATTATGGATTTCATAAGTTTAGCCTTCAGTGAAAGTCGTTTAAATAGCCACTGTGACGTCACAGGCTAAGCCAGCTGTACGTATATACATATTACTTCATATAACAATACACCCCACGCCTTTCGGGCAAAAAGGAAATCCTCTTAACTTGCGTCCAAAATGTCGTTTGCTTTGAAACAAAGTCACTGGAATACAGAGTCGTCTGAATCAAAATTATTGCATGAATGAAACAAGTTTAGATATAAATTATAAACATGCTAATCATTTCACGTATTATAATATAAGCAGTTTAAACTGTCAAATACTGAAATTTTAACAGAATAAAGGTAGGCAACCTTTATCACGCTTGGAAAATTCTGTCTTCTCAAAAAATCACTGTTCCTTCTTTAATATACATCTCTTCAAAACAGCATCTGAGTGGCATCAATTTGGATCCTAATGGAATGCTTTGGTAACGCGCGTCACATTTTGGATTCAAGCCGTTTGCAAATATTCTTACCGATTCGCTTTTAAACATGTCAAAGATTAATACATATCCGTATATCGATGACGAATATTTAATTAATCCGGCAGTCAAAACATGTTTGTCTGCAATTGTTATCTTTGCCGTCCACTTTCTGTCCGTCTCTTTCCGTCTATATATATAGCTGGTTTGTTCTAACCGGGCAGAATAGAACAAACCAACAACTGAGAAGCGTTACAATGGTGGCAAAGTGAGTACCAATTCTCTTGTTAACGATTTACCTTATGAGCAGTTAGTAGAAAATATTGGAATCATGAATGTTAATTAGTTGAATTGTAATAATGACATTATGACCAAAAGGAGTTTTTTTTTAATCTATTTTTACCCTGAATTTTAGATAACCTAAATTCTAAATTACCTATTTTTATGCCTCCGCCTTTAAGCGACGGGGGCATTAAGTTTTACCCTCGTACGTCCGAAATTTCCGTCAAGGATTTCTTCGCTTGTTTAAGCTAGAATAATTTGGTCTGAAGCATTATCATAGTGAGTTGTACCGTGTCTCCTATTTTCAGGCCTGTCCTTCATCTACTTCCTGTTTGCCGACACTTTGATTTAATTTTTTGTGATTGTTTAATGACAAAAAATTTCGTGAAAGATTTCTTCGCTTGTGTAAGCTGGAATGTTTTGATATTTGGTCTGAAGCATAACCATAGTGAGTTGTACCGTGTCTCCCCTTTTCAGGTCTCATCTACTTCCTGTTTGCCGACACTTTGATTGAATTTTGGTGATTGTTTAATGACAAAAACCTGGCGGGGGCATCCGTGTCCCATGGACACATTTTCTTTTATTTACCCTAAAACCCCTTCTGTGCTGTATGTACTGCCTTAAGTTGTGGTTATTGATGTAGAGAAATGTTACTGTACTGATTCGATTTATTTCAGACTCGAGTTTTTGCAGTTCTTCTGCATCTTACTTCTGTTCAGTACATATCAATCAGTTCCGATTAAGGTCACGAAAACGAAAGTAAAAAATGGCGGGAAAGTGTTATTTAAAGCCAAATGTACCTACAGTATTGAGGAAAAGATCGACTCAGCTACGTTAACCATATCACTGGACACGACCATTACAAGGTTCAAGGTAAACTCAATTGTATTTGGTTGGGTTACATACTACAGTAGAACCCTTCTAAACCGGAATTCCAGTAGAGAAGAATTTTATATACTTTTAGGCAGGTGACTGCTTAATACAGGATGTAAGTCATGCAGAAAGCTCCTAGAGGAGCAGCTCCTAGAGGAGCTTTCTGCATGACTTACACCCTGCGTGAAGCCGCCACCTGTAAACAAGACCGATATTTATACTAAATTTAACGTGTGATGAAGAGGGTTGTTACTGTACATGTTTTACTACATGCATTTGTCCCCGCATATCATTTCTAAGCACTTCGTCTATTTGCTAACACTCATTTTCACTGCAGTGTGCTTTTTAGCTCACCTGGCATAAAGTGCCAAGGTGAGCACCATGTGTCTGTCGTCGTCCATCGTGCCCGTCGTGCGTCGTCCAGCATCAACATTTTACTTCAAACGACATCTCCTCTATAATTATAAGGTCAAATGTAATGAACATTTCCAAGGATGGTCTTTGGGTGAACAGCTGTCAAAATAGCTAAAATGAGATGGATCCATGTAGAACTCTGGTTGCCATGGTAACCAAAAGACAATTATTTATATCTCTACTCCAAAACCAATTGTCAGATTTCAAAATAATTTAATGGGAATGATCATTAGGTGACTATCTACCAAAAAAGTTAAAACTATGACAATAGCTAAAACGACATGGCCGCTAAGGGACGGGCGTGTTTTTCTTGTACATGTATGTCTATGTAGAAAACAAAGCAAAATCTTCAAAGCTCCTCTTCTCCAAAACCAATGGTCTGATTTCAGAATAATTTGATTGGAGTAATCATTAGGTAACCCCCTACCAATGTAGCTAAAATGGTTTGGATCCATGTACAATTACTTGTTGCCATGGCAACCAAAAGAAAGAAATATTTAAATATCTTTTTCTCCAAAATCGATGGTCAGATTTTCAAAATAATTTTATGGGAATAATCATGAGGTGAATATCTACCAAAAATAGGTAAAACCATGACAATATCTAAATCAATATGGCCGAAAGGGGACAGGGCCTGTTTTCCTTATATGTCTATATAGAAAACATAGCAAAATTTTCAAATCCACTTTTATGTTACGCATTCTAATAACAGTTGTCAGTGACTAGCACCTGTTTCATATTAAATGTTCTCAAAACCATTTTAACACTAATTTCATATCATTCAAAGTGCCACTTATGTAATGCATCGGAATGAAAAATACATTTCCATTCTTGTGGGATTTTCTCAAATGTAGGCGTACAATATTACAGTGGATACCACTATTGGGACCACTTATTAAACAGATGTTGTCATCTTTAAAAGCAGATGACTGCTTAATGCAGGAGGAAAGGAACACAGAATGCTCCGGTTGGAGCTTTCTGCATAACTTTTGTCTTGCATTAAGCTACCACATGACTTTCAGACTCAGAATTATGCCTCGTTTAGGTGGTCGCTCTAGAGAGGTTTTACTGTGTATCAATATATAGCCACTTAAATAATTTTCTTTCCTTTTGATGGTTCTAGGCAAGAAAGGTAAACGTTTTAAGTGAGAATGGGACTACTTTCGAACTGGAAACATCCAAGCCGATCAGACCCACCAAGTTCATTGTGAGTTTCCAGGGACTGTACCAAGGGGATGGTGATACTCCAGTGCCATCCGGGGAGTGCTCTGACCTGAAGCTACCTACAAGTGAGTTGTGGTTGTCATGCATCTTGTAGGTCAGAAAACACGTTCGTATGTCTTAACCCATTCTCTCCTACTGACGCTTTTTTGCACCTCTGTAAAACTCATTTATTGAAACCATTGTGATAAATAGAGCATTTGCTCAATAGGAGCAAATGCTCTATTTATCACAATGGTTTCAAAACTTCACAATTTTTGTGTCACCTGCCGAGAGGCAGTGTGTCACTTAGGGATCACTTTTCCGTTGTCTGTCCATCACACTTTCTTTTTTTGTCTGTCATTTCTCAACTAATCATTATAGAGCTTTCAAATTTCACACATGGAACAAACATGATGAGAGGAAGTGTCATGCACAAAGGCCACAACTCTAGCATCAATATTTTTTTTGAGTTATTCCATTTTTTCATATTAATAATAAGTTTTTGTGTCAGCTGCGAGCAGGTGACACATGTGTTCCTCTGAAAACTCTTGTAAAATTATCCTTTTCTATAGTTAATGCTCCTTTTGGGTAGATTAATTGAAAAGAGGTTTGGTCTAAAAATAGACTAGGAGGGAATGAGTTAATCTAGAAATATAATACAGTAGAACCTGTAATAGTTGATGGTTAAAATGTTTTTAATTATGGGCCTTTATGAAAGGTGGTAGCTTAATGTAGATCTAAAGTTTTGCAGAAAGCTCCTATTGGAGCTTTCTGCAAAACTTTTGATCTACATTAAGCTACCACCCGTCTTAAAGACCTAGAATTAGACATCTTGTCATGCATTAAGTAACCACCTGCTTTTTAAAGACCCCTGTGTTCAGTAAATGAATGGTCGCCTTTCCCTGTTCTATGTTTATTGCAAGTTTCAATACCTACTGAATATTCATGGACAAAATAGTTATAAAGAAATATGGAAGGTGGAACATTGTAGACATTTTAGAAAGCAAAGAAACAGATCTATCAAATTCTATTAGCAAACAGAGCAGACCCTGATCAGACGGCTCCTCTAGGAACCGTCTGATCTGGGTCTACTCTGTTTGCAAATGTGTGAAAACACGTTTATATGAAGGAAAGGGTTAAGACATGTTGTACTGTATAGTTTAACCCAGCAACTGGAAAGATGTCGGGTCATTACTTTCGTCTTGCCGTAACCACTGGCCTTTAACCCATTCCCCCATAGGCTAATTTTAGATACAACCTCTTTGAATAAATCTACCGAAAAGGACCATTAACTAGAGAAAAGGAAAATTTTAGAATTTTGTAGTTTGAAACCATTGTGATAAATAGAGCGTTTGTTCCTATCACAATGGTTTCACAAAGTGACTTTTACAGAGTCGTCAATATGAGGTAAAGGCCCAAAATTAGATCGTTGTTTGTGGTTGCTTTAGAGGGTGTTGCAGTGTACTGTGTATTAGCGAAACTCTCTCTAATGACATACTTTAAGTTTTACTATATTTGTGATTTTCAGCCACAACGTCAACTACAGAATCGGCCACAACGTCAACTACAGAATCGGCTACTACGTCAACTACGGAACCAACTACAACATCAACTACAGAATCGGCTACAACGTCAACAACAGAATCAGCTACAACATCTACTTCATCATCATCTACAACTGTAACAGCAGCCCCACAGAGTGGATGTAAGTGCCTCAAAAATGAGAATGAGAATTTTATTTGTGGGCTATAATGGTAATGCCCACTAATAGGAACAGATAAATTTTATCCACAGGGCATTTTAACTGTATTTCCGACCTGTCTCTGTCAGAGACTTTATTACTTCCAGTCAATATGGATAATGAGTGAACAATATGCCTCAACTTGACTCCTTCTTTCATATAAACACCATTTGATGCATTTGCAAATAGAGTAGACCCAGATCAGACAGCTCCTATAGGAGCGGTCACTGTCTGATCAGGATCTTCTCTGTTTGCTTATGGTGTAGTATAGATCTGATTATATAGTTTCTGCCTGAGCCAAGACATCCTGTGTACATATGCTATCATAAAAATTCAGCTAAAAATATTCATAATGTCATTATTCACTACATGAATAGTGAGTAGGGAAATGGTTAACCCTCTCCCTGTTCTATGTTCATTACAAAATTCAATACCTGAATATTCATAGATAAAACAGTTATAATGAAATATGGAAGGCTAATATTATAGAAAGTAAAGATACAAAACTATCAAATTCCGTTAGCAAACAGAGCAGACCCAGATCAGACAGCTCCTATTGGAGCCATCTGATCTGGGTCTACTCTGTTTGCAGATGCATGAAAACAAGTTTATATGAGGGAAAGGGTTAACCCTGTACCTGATGAGTATTCATGCAAGAAATAATAAAATGAATGCTAATTAGATGAATTTGAACACAGAAATGTTTGCCAGGACACAAACTGCAGAATCTGATTTATTGTATTCCAAAGGGAAGCAGAGCAGACTCTTATCAGACAGCTCCTACATGAACTGTCTGATCTGGGTCTTCTCTGTTTGCAAAGACATAAAAAGGCGTCTATCTATTGAGTCAAAGGTCAAATTATTACATGCAGAAAATACATATGTCATGCATGCAATTAATCCTTAGTATTCTGAGGAACAGAGTATATGAGATCTTTGCAAACAGTGTAGACCGATATCAAAGGGTTCCTGAGGAAGCCATTTGATCTAGGTTTGCACTGTCTGTCATACAAATAATTTTATTCAGTAATTTTTTTTATACAACTGTTTGTTTAATCAATATTCAGACAAGAAGGAGCCAGTTTTAATTAATCAGCAGGTCAAATAGTTTAAGTTAAGAATGGTGCAATAGATCACAGAGGTCCAGATAAAACACGTAAATTAAAACATTTTCAAGAATAACTCCTTTATTTCTCCACCAAACCGTATGTTGTGACCACTCTATAGAATCGTCTCTTTGAGACAATTCTAAAGATTGGTCACAACATATGGTTGGATTCTTGGTTGAATTGGGTACATTTTATAAGGGCACACACACATAAAAAATGTTGGCCATGACAGAAAGTGCAGAATCAGATCTACAATGTATATTATTCCAGAAGCAAACAGAACAAACCTTGATCAGATGGCTCCAACATGAGCTGTCTGATCTGGGTCTAATCTGTTTGCAAAGGTGTTAAAATGTGTATCTATGGATAAAGGGTATTCAGTATTCAAAGGAGAAAATAGACTGCTGCAATAAATCTGTTTCAGTGAGTTATGCATTTCCCGCCACTTTACTACAAAGCTGGAATGTGATGGATGGTACCCGAGTGTCTGGAGAGTGTTTGTTCGCCGTAGATGCAGAAATTCAACCAGGAACCAAATTTTTCAACATTTCAATGGGTGCCCCTGTGACAAACTTTGAGGTTTGAAAATTTGCTAATTTTGCTAAGGCATAATGAAAGAGTTGTAGAAAATTCCAAATTGATATTCCTGTATTATTAATTTCTGTCTACAAAATGCAGAGAATGAGACAGAGAGGCTATATCACAACATCAGTGCTTGAGTAGCAGCTGTTAAAGTCATCCCACAATTCATTCTCAGTGTTGTTAAATTTTCTGGTCCTTTGGAGTCTTCTATTTCAATGCTTTTAGTTATGAAAACACCGGTGCCAGAGTACATAAGTAGTATTGCACTTTCAATAACTGCTTCATGAACAAATGGACAGAGATCCATATTATGTCATAAGCAAACAGAACTGACCTTGGTCAGATGGCTCCCACTGGAACTGTCATATCTGGATCTACTCTGTTTGCAAAGGCTTTAAAATGTGTATCTTAGGAGTGAAGGGTCAAGCTACCATCTGTTTTGAATACAGACAATGAAATTAGTTTTAACCCTTTCCCTGTTCTATGTTTATTTCAAATTTCAATACCTCCTGAATATGCATTAACAAAATATAGTTATAAAGAAATATGGAAGGTGCAACATTGTAGACATTTTAGAAGGCAAATAAACTGATCTATCAAACTCTGTTAGCAAACAGCAGACCATTATCAGATGGCTCCAGTAGGAGCTGTCTGATCTGGGTTTGCTCTGTTTGCAAATGGGTGAAAATGCGTTTGAGGGATAGGGTTAATTAGCAGGCTTAACCCTTTCCCTCATAGTCACTTTGTGAAACCATTGTGATAAATAGAGCATTTGCTTCAATAGGAGCAAATGCTCTATTAATCACAATGGTTTTAAACTATAAAATTCTAAAATGTTCCTTTTCTCTAGTTAATGCTCCTTTCCGGTAGATTTATTAAAAAAGGTTGTATCTAAAAATAGTCTATGAGGTACATGTAGTGGGTTAAAGGGATTAGTCATTAAATTTAAGTTTCAATGGTATGTTTTCAGCATTACACAGGATCTTTCATTGACCCTGCAAGTGGGGCTAGCGGCAGTTGGTTCTACATAACTAACAGTTATCATCTCCACTCACCGAAAATGGACTACAAGTTTCAAGCAACCTATTCCGATGCGACAATTCCCACTATCATCTGCCATAGTGATCTTCCTCAATACATCACCACTACAGTGGCTTCAACAACATTGCAGACAACTACATCCACAGCAAAATCAACAACACAATCAGTGACACAGTCCACGGCACAATCTACACAACAGTCGACCACGAAAGACACAACATCATCAGTGACTTCTACTTCCGGAACAAGTAAGCACTCTGCTCCATAATTATGACGAGAAAAGCGAATTTGATATAAGCATTCTGTAAGAATGTTAGCTCTTTCAGTGCCAGCATTGTCATCTGCTGGATGCATTTATGAATCCTTCTTCGGTTTCTGCAGAAAAAGATGATCATCTCATCTGGATCCACACTGTTGCATGTCTTTATGGCAGTGAATTAGTTAATGTAAGAAATAATAACATCATAATTAGAGGTCTATAAGGCAAGTGCTAGCTTAATGCAGGTCAAAGAACTACAGAAAGCTCCTATAGGAACCTTCTGCATTACTCTTGTCCTGCATTAAGCAACCACCTACATTTTTAAACTCCTATGTTGAATAAAGAAATGACTGCTTAACCCTTTCCTCCATAAATACGCCTTTCTACTCCTCTAAAAGTCACTTTTTGAAACCATTGTGATAAATGGAGCATTTGCTTCTAAGGAGCAAATGCTCTATTTATCACAATGGTTTCAGAACTACAAAATTCTAAAATGTTCCTTTTCTCTAGTTAATGCTCCTTTTCGGTAGATTTGTTCAAAGAGAATAGCCTATAAGGTAATGGGTTAAGACTGGTGCTACTGTATTGTTTAAAGATGCAGTTTTAGTTGACATATTTTTTATCTTTAGTTAAAAAACGCATTTTCCAACCTTCCTTGGCAAACAGGGTAGACCCAGATCAGACGGCTCCTGCTCTATTTGTTTTAATATGAAATAACACTGAGCTGATTCTACAGTTCCGTGTTTGTTTACCAAGCTAAAAAATGTGCAATTATTCATAGTGGCATTATTTCTTACAAGAACAAATCCTGGGTGAATCAAGGAAATGGTTGAGAGAGTACTATAAATATCATATTTGTATCCTTTTTCAATAAATGTACAAAGAAAATTGTTTCATAATCAGTAGTATAAGAACTATTTGTTTAATTCAGCTACAACACAAGGGTCCAGTCCACAGTCGACCCAACAAACTACAACTGATAGTAAGTACAGAAAATACATAACTCTTTTGACACCAAGTCTGTGGTTAAACCTTCACTCTAGAAATGCAAACATAGCAGACCCAAATCAGATGATTCCTTTAGGTTTGTTCTGTTAACAATACAAATCTGATTTTTCAATTTCTGCCCTGACCAAAAATTCCTGAGTTGTACCATGTAGGAATAAAATCTGTATAACTGTCTGTATATGTCTTTGGAAAGAAATACGAGAAAGTTTTGTCTTTCAGTGACTTTTTAAAAGTTATTTATTCTTGGAAAGGTTAGCCCTTTACTCCCTATATATCCTTTCCTATGCCTATGCAAACAGAGTAGACCCAGATAAGATTACTCCTGTAAGAGTCTTCTGATCAGGGTCGGTTCTGCTTGCTTATGAGATAACATAGATAGGATTCTACAGTTTCTAATATGACCAATATACCTGTGTTCATATGCTATTATAATATACCTGTGTTCATATGCTATTATAAATCACCAAATTAATATCATTTATGTCATAATTTCTTACATGAATATTCATGGAGTAAATGGTTAACATTTTTGGGATATTTACTTTTTCCTCATAGATGGGGATCAAGGTGTAGATGTTGAGGTGATCAGCTGGTGGGTGGTGTCTGGTGATCTCGTCAGAATGAACGCTAAATGTGTGTTCACTATTGCCAAGAGCTATGCCCAAGACGAGTTCGATGTTAAACTGGTGTTCCAGACACCGACGGAAAATTACATTGTAAGGATTTCATCTCATTTCTATTTCGAATTTATAAGTTTTAAAATGATTTTTACTTGCATTTGCAAATAGCATAGACTCAGATCAGTATATGAATATACACTATCAGTTTTAACTTATCTGCAAACGTTTGATGATTAGGATCAAATATGCAAAACAACTTAGTAATATAGCCTTATATATAGAGGTAGGAATATAGCCTTATATATATATAGAGGTTTAACAATTCAGCTCTTGCAGTTCGCGACCTGACATGCATTTGTAAACAGTTTGGCTCTATATTTGACACTAAGACTTAGTAATCTGGCGTCCTATCAGGATCCAAGCCGATTGAGACTCCACACATTGATCATATAGAAGTTGTCAAAACTTCACCAGATCCAAATTTGAGCAGACATCGTTATTTACAACAGCAGGGTAGGGTTTCTCTTATCATGCTAAGCGTTGCATTTGCAAACAGCTTGGATCCTGAAGACACAAGGAGTAACTCGGTGTCTCATCAGGACCCAAGCTATTTGGCACTCGGTCAATAGTTACTCAAACGTTTGTACGAGTCAGAAGGAAGTGAAAAAAGCTACAGATCGGAGTTTTGGCGGACATGATTTTTTCCAGCGTAATAAGGGTTAATACTATAACTGTCACATTCAGCATGTATGCCTTTGAATTATTTCATGTTAAAATCATGTTTGAAATTATCATGGCAGTAAACAGACATAAATTGCATTAATTCCATTCTCAGGACTGGTCTTGGAATGAGGTAGACACTTCTCAAACGGGTCTGTGGTATCACAGATCTAACAAACATCCTCTCTCATCAAACACAGTTATTTACGATTTCATGGTTTCTACACGTGGCGCCTCGCCACCTGTTGGTAAGTGCTACGCTAACGGTGGAACAGTTTTGACAACCACACCTGGAACCACGCCCACCGGAGTGACAGGTACAACAACGGAAAGGACAACTATTCCTTTCAGTAAGTGAAACGACTTTGCGATACCAAACTTTCTTATACCCATTTCCTGTTGATGTAAGAAATAATAATGTCATGAATATCAATTATCTGAATTTATATAATTGCATATTTACACAGGATATTTTGGTATTGGTAGAAACAATAGAGTCAGATCTATCATAATTTCATAAGCAAACAGACAAAGCAAACCCTGATCAAACAGTTCCTACAGGAGCTATGGAGCTGTCTGATCTGGGTGCATCCCACTAGGATTCAAAATTGTTGGACACTGAACCATGAGAAATTGAAAAAAACATTATTTTCAGAATAAAATACATATACAATAAAATCCTTCTAAACTGGACATTAATTTTAATATCAATTATGGTCTTGGAGACAGGTGGCAGGTTAATGCAAGGTGAAAGTCATGCAGAAAGCTCCTCTGTATGATTTTCACCCTGCATTAAGCAGCCACCTGCCTAAAAGTATCCAAAAAATAAGCAGCCACCTGCCTGAAAGTATCTAAATTCTTCTTTACTAGAATTCCGGTTTAGATGGGTTTACTGTGTTACACGTTTTAAATACTTATAGATAATACAGAATATAGTTACAACAATTTTGAGCTAAGCCTCATTTCTTCAGTACAGTAGAATCTGTCTTATGCAGCTATTAAAAAGAGGTCTAATTATGGGTCTGTAAGACAGGTGATAGCTTAACTCTTTCCCTCATATAAACGTGTTTTCACGCATTTGCAAACAGAGTAGACCCAGATCAGACGACTCCTATAGGAGCCGTCTGATCAGGGTCTGCTCTGTTTGCTTATGAAATTTGACAGATCTGTATATTTACTTTCTAAAATGGCTACAATGTATCACCTTCCATATTTCCTTATAACTATTTTGTCTATGAATATTTAGTCAGTTTGAACTTTAGAATAAATAGAGAACAGGGAAAGGGTTAATGCAGGTCAAAAGTCTTATAGGAGGTTTCTGCATTACTTTAGTCCTGCATTAAGCAACCATTTAAGACTCCTATGTTCAATAAATGAATGATACTTAAGACAGGTTCTGCTGCACTTTCGCTCTGAATTTAGCTGTCGACAGCTTTTAGAGACGCCCATGCATGTTCGTTATTTGGTAGCTTTAGAAATGCTCTATTATTGTATTATTTTCCTGTTTCAGACTATACTTATAACTACGCTGATGCCATTAGCAAGTCATTGCTATTTTTCTACGCGCAAAGGTCTGGCAGTCTTCCAAGTGACAATCCAATATCCTGGCGTGGTGATTCAGCCTTAGGTGACAAGGGAGATAATAATGAGGATCTGACCGGAGGCTGGTATGATGGTAGGTTATAGTTAAACATTTTTGGAGAATTAACCTTTATGTACTGAAAATGACGTATGACCATTGATGAGATTGCTTTTATATTTAAGCACACTGAGCTATTTGTCGTTTGCACCAAGTATTGTCCACTTCATTTTCATAAAATAAAATTGCAATGATAGTTTCAAACAGTTTGAATCTTGATGAGTCACCAAGTTACTCGGCATATCATCTGGATCCAAATGTTTTTCGTAAGTACAATGTAATTACTGATTGGCCGGCAGTATACTAAAGGTTAATTTTACCCTCCAGTATGCTGATATCATCTCTATTGTTGAAATGCCAGAAATGACCACAGTGCTGCAATCAATAATAGACCAGGCAGATGTGAAAGTGCACAGATGTTATGGTCTTCGTGGCATTTATTTTCACTTAACCCATTCCCTCATATTGACGACTTTTGATGACTCTGTAAAAGTCCCTTTATGAAACCATTGTGATAAATAGAGCATTTGCTCTTATAGGAGCAAATGCTCTATTTATCACAATGGTTTCAAACTACAAAATTCTATTTTTTTTCCTTTTCTCTAGTTAATGCTCCTTTTCGGAAGATTTATTCAAAGAGGCTGTATCTAAAAATAGCCTATGAGGTAATGGGTTAACAGGGCTGTGGATCAGATACAGACTATCTATCAAAATATCTTACTTCTCCATCAAACCCTATCTTGCTGAAAATTATTGGAATCACCTTTTGTTTGTTCCCAAGCTTTTGATTGGTCAGATTTGAGCCAAAGGCTCAAATCTGACCAATCAAAAACTTGAGAACGAACTCAGACTCAACTGAAAAGTTTTATAAGCATGGATAATGGTTTGGCAGAGAAATTTAAAAAATACAATACATGTAGAACCTATACTATGTGATCATTCATTTATCGAACATATGAGATTTTAAAAGCAGGTGGTTGCATAATGCAGGGCAAAAATAATGCAGAAATCTCCTATAGGAGCTTTATTCATTACTTGTGAGCTGCATTAAGCTACCACTTTCCTTGCAGACCCATAATTATACCAGTTTGTGGTGGCTGCTTAACCCTTTCCCTCATAGAAATACATTTTAACGCATTTGCAAACAGAGTAGACGCAGATCCTATAGGAGCCATCTGATCAAGGTCTACTCTGTTTGCTGTTGTCATGATATAGATCTGGTTCTACAATTTTTGTTATGGCTAAAAATTCCATGAAAAGTTGACATTCTAAAACTTCAGCCTATAAATATTCATTATGTCATTATTTCTTTCAATAATATTGAACAGGGAAAGGGTGAAAATATTTTCATCAGATTTTCTAAATCTACATCTGTTATCAACAACTCTGTACTCATTACTCTTCATGGGCAATTTCAATCCTTCAGCGGGAGACATGGTCAAGTTTAACTTTCCCATGGCATCTACGGTCACTTTACTTGGACTCGGTATGTACAGATGGCCACAGGCGTATGAATCCATTGGATTGACATGCGCAATGCTGGACACACTGAAATGGCCTTTGGATTACTTCTTGAAATGTTGGAACAACGATCCTGCAAATCCAAAGTACTACGCTCAGGTATGATAGTCTAACCCTTTACTCAATGAATATTCATGTAAGAAAAAATGATGATTTTATTATTACCAATTGATTTAATTTTTAAAATGGCACATGGACAGGAGGTTTTGGCAATGGCAGAATTGTAGAATTAGATCTACATTATGTCAAAAGCAGATAGAGCAGACCTTGACCAGATAGCTCCTACAGGAGCCTTCTGACCTGGGTCTGTTCTGTTTGTAAAGCTGTCTGTTGTGTACAGATATAAGCTTTGAAATTATTTTGAAAGATATGTTTAAGTAAATACTTATACAACTTAAACATATACTTGCTAGCATCGAATAATATCCTTGGTAATTTAGTAGGAATTATTTAAATGTGTAAGATTTTACCGAACAAAGTCATTGATTTAACCCATTCCCACATAGGCTAATTTTAGATCCAATATCTTTTATTAAATCTACCAAAATGGAGCATTTACTAGAAAAAAAGGAAATGTTCAGAGTTGTGTTTTTATGAAACCATTGTGATAAATAGAGCATTTGCTTCTGGCATTTGGAGCAAATACTCTATTTATCACAATGGTTTCACAAAGTAATTTTTACAGAAGCGTCAAAAGGCATCAGTAGGAGGGAATGGGTTAATATTGTTACATTGAACCATACCTATTTTAGGTTGGAGACGGTGTCGCAGATCATGGTTTCTGGGGGCGACCTGAGGATATGACTATGGCCCGCCCTGCCTTCAGCATTACTGAAAATAAGCCCGGAAGTGACGTAGCAGCAGAAACAGCTGCTGCAATGGCAATTGGCTCCATGCTATTTAGATCAACAGGTGAGTTTTCTAAATAAAAGAGTTTTGTGTTCTGCACAAATTCGTTTTGCTTTTGATAATTTCGCTTTGCAAAATTCATTAACCCTTTCCTCCATAAATACGCCTTTCTACGCCTCTGTAAAAGTCACTGTTTGAAACCATTGTGATAAATAGAGCTCTATTTATCACTGGTTTCAAACTACAAAGTTCTAAAAAAAAATCCTTTTCTCTAGTTAATGCTCCTCTACGGTAGATTTATTCAAAGAGGTTGGATCTAAAAATAGCCTATGAGGGAATGGGTTAAGCATTGTAGAGTCTTTTGTACAGCTTGTGTTTCATGTAGTTACTTTAGCTTAGCCCATTGAATACTGAAAAAAGCTATGAGATCACACCACTGTAATATATATTGTATGTTTTATTGAGCTATGAGTATTAGTCATACATACAGAAGTACATGTACATGTATATGCAGTTTTTTGATTTTCCCGAATTTCTTCTTTTTTCATACACAGCGGATTGTAAAATGAGATCTTGTTTTTACATTTAGATTCTGCTTATGCTGACCAGTTGCTGACAGCTGCCTTACAGCTGTATGACTTTGCTGACAGTTACAGGGCAAAGTACAGTGACTCCATTCCTGAGGCTTCAGCTTATTATCGGTATGTTGGTTTATCCGTTTACTCTATGAATATTCATGTAAGAAATAATGACATCATTAGGATTAACTAGAATAATTATTATCATAGCACATGGACAAAGTAACTTTTGGTAATGGAAGAAACTGTAGAATCATATCTATATCATATCATAAGCAAAGAAGACAGACCCTGGTCAGAGTGCTGGAGTCATCTCATCTTGGTCTGCTCTATTTGCAAAGGCGTAGAACCTGTCTTAACCCATTACCTCATTGGCTATTTTTAGATACAACCTCTTTAAATAAATCTACCGAAAAGGAGCATTAAATAGAGAAAATGATTCTTATAGAAATTGTGTAGTTTGAAACCATTGTGATAAATAGAGCATTTGCTCCTATAGGAGCAAATGCTCTATTTATCACAATTGTTTCACAAAGTGACTTTTACAGAGTCGTCAAAAGTCGTCAATACATGTATGAGGAAATGGGTTAAGCAGACATCAACTGTAACTTGGCAACTCTTCAGGATCTTAACCGTGTGATATTGTTATTTACAAAAATGGAACAAAAAATACTTTAGACTAGAAACTGATAACAATTATTACCTGCGTCTGACTTCATACTACAGTAATTAATTCCACAGCTCTTGGAGTGGTTATTATGATGAGTTGATGTTTGCTGCGACCATTCTGTATAACGTCACAGGGAACACGGCGTACATCCAGAAAGCCAGACAAGCCCACGATGATGGGAAATATGACACAGATTTCGAAAAGGCATGGGCTCTGTCCTGGGATGACAAAAGAATTGCAGCCCAGGTAATGACCTTGACATTTCGTTTTAAGTGTCACACATTGACCCTTTGCACAGTTTGAAAAAAGATACCCAAATTTATAAACTATATGATTTGTTCTGATTTGGACAAAATATATTAAAATGGTATTACAGCTAAAGAAATAGACCGTAAAGATTTAGAGCTGAAATCAAGGTGCAATTTGCATTTCATCCATAAACTGTCATACCACCCCACCACTACTAACACGAAATAAAGAATTGATGGAGTTTAGTCATTGTTACAGCCATTTTAATAGAAACCAGTTTATCGAACAATTATAATATCAATATTGATGGACAAACATAAGTACCAATTCTACCATTTCATTAGTGAATGTAGTTGATGTTTATAAATAATAAAATGTTGATATATGACCTGCGAAAAGAACTTCTAGACTCCAAAATATTAGCCTAAATGCTGCGATAACAAATTGTTTCCTTTACAATCCACATGTATCAATGTGATATAAATCAAGGACATGTAACATCACATGTAAAAGCATGTAACATCACATGTAAAAGTCAAAATAAAGTTTAACCCTTCTCTTGCTGAATTCTAAAACACATTTCTCCTTATTTACCCATGCCCTGTTGTATAATTACATATACATGTATCTTCACTGGGTACAAGTATTTCGCTGTGCAATCTCTGCTGTGGAGTGCACTGGTTGCACAATCAACTTGTAAATAGTGCAGACCCTGATGAGACAGCTCCTGCAGGAGCTGTGTTATCTGGGTCTTCACTATTTACAGGTAGGTATATTGACGTGAATAGCAAGCGAAGGGTTAAACCTTACTCCATAAATACGCCGTTCTATGCCTTTGCAAACAGAGTAGACATTTTGTGTCATTTTTGCTTATTCCATTTCAAATACAGTACTAAACATAATAAATACACATTTCCATGCTCTGCTTAATCCTTAACTCCATGAATATTCATGAAAGAAATAATGACATCATGAATATTAATAAAATTAATTTTTATAATAGTACATGGACACAGAATGTTTTGGCCATAGTAGAAACTGCAGAAACATATCTTTATTGTTTCATAAGCAAACAGAGCAGACCCTGATCAGAAGGCTCCTATAGGAGCCATTTGATCTGGTTCTACTCTGTTTGCAAAAGCGTAGAAATTCGTATTAATGGAGTTAAGGGTTAAGTTCATGATCTCATAGTATAAACAGCCCTCCGTTAGCCAATAAAGATATTTTCCCGAATCTTTTGCAAAACATATACAAATTTGTGAATGGTCTAATTCTTCCATTTCAACTCAACTTCCTATTTTATTCAGCTATTTATGTACGACATTACTGGTGAGCAGAAGTACCGGGATCTCGTTGACAAATTCCTGGACCGTTATCGCGGGGAGAATGTTCCTTCAAAGGTCAAACAAACACCACAGGGGTTGGCATGGAGAGATACCTGGGGACCACTTAGATATGCAGGTAGGTGTACACAGTCATCTTTCATAATCATTATATATATATTGCGGATTGTGGTAGTCATTTTGTACAAATGATATTAACCCATTACCTCATAGGCTATTTTTAGATACCACCTCTTTGAATAAATCTACCGAAAAGGAGCATTTACTAGAGAAAAGGAAAGTTTTAGAATTTTGTAGTTTGAAACCATTGTGATAAATAGAGCATTTGCTCCTATAGGAGCGAATGCTCTATTTATCACAATAATTTCACAAAATGACTTTTACAGAGTCGTCAATAGTCCTCAATATGAGGGAATGGGTTAAACTCATCTTTGAAAATGTTATTACGGTGAGCCTCTGGTGAGCTTAATAACATTTTCCAAGACAAGCTTAACATCAGTTTGTGCAAAATGTCTATGAGCATCATATTCTTTTTTAGGGCTGCAACGATACGCCCATGTAGCGAATACGAATACGTATCACGATACAGTATAACGAATATGAATAAATATTCACGAATACGAATACAGTTACATAAACATGCTATGGCATAAGCTAATAAGAGTTACTTAAGCCAAAGCATGTCCAGACTGAGTCCATATTTAGGATTATGAATCTTTAAGCATATAATGAAAATGCTACTGGACATGTGCTGATGAGCAAGGGAAAAGTATGAGTTTAAATATTTAATTGGCAAAGTCACATAAACTAGAAACACTGAAAAGAAACTTGTTCAAAAGTAAACTGGTCCAGTCCTATTGTAGTATTTTACTAAGAATAATACTAATTCAAATTCAAGAACCTTTCAAGCACCATCAAAATACAGTGCATTACACTGTATCTAATTGGATATAGCCTGCTGGTTTCGTCCATTTCTGGTGAATCGTGAACGAACTCAAATAAATTTGGTCAATCAATTTTGGGTACGTTCAGACATTGGGGCGCTCCGATAACTAACCGCTAGAGCCAACAACTAGCAGCATTACTTCATTTCGTGGTGGCACACTTTACAAACAGTGATTTCATTGTTGGTTTTTCCTTCTGATCCCGTCATAAACCCTTAATGGTTCCAGACGGCGCTTTTATATTTGCTTGGAGTCTGAAAATCTCTTTCGGCCCCGATTACCGACATTGTTATGAAACAACAGTTTGCGGTTGTCGTAAAATTTAAGAATTAGTCTTATCAAAACAAACTTGTTTTCGGTAATTGTTTCGTGTATTTGAACCATTTGACTACTTTTCTGCAAAAAGTGAATGCAAGAGTACAATTATTAAGCCTGTTGAATCCAACAGGACCAACACACGGTGTCGTGATTTGTAAACATAAGAAGTCATCAAGAGTCATCTCCCTTGGTGTCACTGCGAAAAGACGTTTCGCAGCTGGAATGTTTCGCTCATATTTCAATTATTTCTGGCGAAAATATGTTGTTTTTCTTTTAATTTTGTTAATTTCCTATATGTCTAATTGTATTCGTCAATATTCGTTTCTTTGGGTAGCGAATATGATACACTCACCGCCAGAAACGATATTCAAATAATTCAAATACGTTAGTGTATCATGACAGCCCTATTCTTTTTATCACATAACTTATTTCCACTATAAATTGCCATAGAAATCTTTAGGCGCCAAAGAAAGTTACATCTGCAAACATTGTCGTCTGCTTTAAGCTTCAGTGTGGACTGTCTTTCAAATTCTTCTCTAATACGTAAGTGGTATGTCAACCAGTCTGAATCCTGAATTAGACGTTGAATTATTCGGAGTCTCATCTGAATCCATACTGTTTTCGAAGATCACTGATTCGCTGATTGCATCAAACCCTGTGAGCCACTTTCCGGCGACCTAGATGATTAAAGAGGTAATCCAGCGCTCCCAATCAGAAATTACCAAATGATAAAATTTGTAATTTGTTTTGATATACTTAGGCCGCATCTGATTGTTACATATTTCACTGTCTGAATTCTATAGTCTTTATATTCCAGCAAATGCAGCCTTCGTCGCCTTGCTTGCAGCAGACAGTGGTATAGACACCTCGGCCAACCGAATCTGGGCCAGGTCACAGATCGACTACATGCTAGGAGACAACAACAACAAATTCAGCTATGTTGTTGGTTTTGGATCCGACTATCCTCGACGTCCACATCACAGAGCTGCGTAAGTAGATTTTCACACATGCCACTAAGAAAATTGTGTAAACAATAGAATGCAATGAAACCGGTATGAATGAAAGTAGAAAATATTCAATGAATAAAGATGGGTGCCTTGGATGACCTTATGCAAGTGCTTAGGTAATCCTATCAATAGATATAGCTGAAGCAATGTGATTAAAAGCATAACATTGCAAGATACGCAGCAGGTGGTTCGCTTATTTTGGAGGGAGTAAGGCTTATTGGGGAAAACAAAATTTCTGTAAGCCTCTTAACGCATTGGCAAATAGTGTAGACCCAGATCAGACGATTCCTATAGGAGCCGTCTGATCAGGGTCTGCTCTGTATGCTTATGGAATTATAGAGATCTGATTTTTCAGTTTCTGCCAAGGTCAAAAGATCCTGTGTTCATGCACAATTTATAAAATTCAGCTAATAAATATTCATGATATCATTATTTCTTGCATGAATATTGAACAGGGAAAGGGTTATGGGAAAATGGTATCACCCAGCCACCACAAAATATCAAAAAAAGAATACCCGCGTCATCTGCAACACTTTGATTTTTCTTAGCTTTCGGCTGAGTGGCAAGCAACTTGGATCCTGGTGAAATTGTAGTTGATATAATGGATAACATTATCTGAAGATATTGATGGAGTTATTTTTTACATTATGCACTATAGAGAAGGCCAACTTGGTGTATATAAGTAGTTATTATAGACACCAAAAGTGTTTTATATGACGGTGCTCAGATATGCGATCGTTACTGAATACTTAACATGGAACACAGGCAGATGTGGAACTTGTGAAACCAATTTCTGCCGTAAACTTTTGCCATTTCAATGGAATACCCCAATTTGTATCCATGCTTATAAAACCTCTTAGTTGAGTCTGAGTTCGTTCTCAAGTTTTTGATTGGTCAGATTTGAGCCTTTGGCTCAAATCTGACCAATCAAAAGCTTGAGAACAAACTCAGACTCAACTAAAAAGCTTTATAAGCATGGACCCAGGTTCTACACTGTTTGTCTGATGATTTTAGGAATGGTTTGTTAAATTCCAGTTAATTTTTATTTAGGTCTTGCCCAAACAAACCAGCTACATGCAACTGGTCTAACTATCAGTATTCCGGACCTAACCCACATGATATCGTCGGTGCCCTCGTTGGTGGGCCAGATGCGTCGGATAAGTATGTCGACGATAGAGGCAACTTCCAGACTAATGAGGTAGCATGTGATTACAACTCAGGATACCAGTCTGCTCTAGCAGGTACATATAAATACACAAACTTGTTTTTCTATCTGTTTGTTTGTATCAGGGTTTAACCATCCAAATTTTGTCGTCTGCAACCTTTGTCGTCTGCTGCAATTTTCATTTTTTACATTTCTTCATTTTTGTTTCAAAAAACATAGTCAAGTCATAGTAGTAACAAACAGTTGGATCTTGGCCCAAGGCTATAAAACTTTTTGCTTGAGTCTGAGATCATTCTCAAGCATCTGATTGGTCAGATTCTGAGCTTGCTCAGAATCTGACCAATCAGATACTTGAGAATGATCTCAGACTCAGACTCAGAAGTTTTATAACCTTGGCCCTTGATGAGACGCCAAGTTACTCAATGTCTCATTTGGGTTCAATCTTTTTGTAATCACAGATGCAACACTGTCAGCAAAAGAGTTTGAACATTCATTTAACCCATAACTCCATAGGCTATTTTTAGGCCCAACCTCTTTGAATGAATCTACCCAAAAAGAGCATTTACTAGAGAAAAGTAAAATTTTAGAATTTTGTAGATTGAAACCATTGTGATAAATAGAGCTTTTGCTCCTCTATTTATCACAATGGTTTCAATAGGTGATTTTTACAGAGGCGTAGAAAGGCTTATTTATGGAGGAAAGGGTTAAGTAATAATAACATTGTGATTTTTATTAGCTGAATGTTTAAAATGGCAAATATATGCAGGAATGTTGTGGTATTGGAAGAAACTTCAGAGTCAGCCAACAAGACAGACCCTGAATTGATCTGGGTCTTCTCTGTTTACAAAGGTGTGAAATACAGTTTGTATGAGAGAAATGTTTTACAGAATTTAAGTATAGATTCAAGTGTAATCCAGCTAATTACAAATGGTGGAAGATCCTAAGGATTTTCTATGCATAGAACAAATTGTATTGTTTCATACACAGAAGAACAGCTAGGTAGAAACACTGACCCTCAGATACAGAAATTTCAGAATCAGATCTATACTGGATACTGCAAGAGCTGTCTATTCTGGGTCTACTCTGATTGCAAAGGTGTTAAAAGTCCTCTTTATGAGGGGGAGAGTTTACTGCATACTTGATATAGGCATCCTTTGGTGCCTTGGCAAATAGAGTAGACCCAGGTCAGACGGTTCCTGTAGGTGCTTCCTGATAAGGGTCTGCTTTGTTTGCTTTTGAAATTATATTGATTCTGTTGGTTTCAAAATATCTTATGGTCATATATACCACTATAAAATTCAGTTGTCTTCATGATGTCATTATTTCTTACATGAACATTCATTATATGGAGGTTCAAGAATATGATGATAAAAGTAAAAACAAATGACGAAGATATTGCTGCTGAGGCAAATAATAATAATGATAATAATAATAGGACTGTTTCGTGATTGATATAAGCTTTTACTCTATGAATATTCATGTTAGAAAAAATGACATCATAGATATTAATTAAATTATTTTTTGTAATGGCCCATGGACACAGAAATGTTTGGCCACAGTAGAAACTGTAGAATCATATCTATATTATTTCATTAGCAAACAGAGCAGACTCTGATTAAACGGCTCCAGTAGGAGCCATCTGATCTTGGACTACTCTGTTTGCAAAGGTGTAGAAAGGTGTGTTAATGGAGTGAAGGGTTAAACAATGTCACATCTTTTGTTGTTTTCCTACAGACTTCCCTAAGTAGTTTTGCCACTTTCAACTTTTGTTTGTATTTTGCTAGGTCTAGTTCAATTAGTTAACGGAAATACAGGGACCGTTTCTCCACCTGTGACCACAGATCAGCCACCAGTGACATCACAAGGATCAACTGGTCAGCCACAAACCACTTCAACAACTGAGCCTGAGTCTACAACAACTCCAAAGGGTAAACTCTCAAACCAAATCTATGTATCGATGTTGTATGAAAATGGGATCAATTATTGACCCTCTACCCTATGAATATCCATGTAAGAAATTGTGACATTGTAATATTACTGTAAAACCCCGCTAATGTGACCACTTAATAAACAGCCACTGGCATCGTTTAAAGCTGGTGGTTGCTTAATGCAGGACGAAAGTAATGCAGAAAGCTCCTATGGGAGCTTTCTGCAAAACTTTCGTCCTGCATTAAGCTACCACCTGCCTCTGCCACCCAGAATTATGCCCCTTTTTATACGCCCACCTAATAAAGGTGGTCGTATATTGTCGTGGCCCTGTCCGTCCATCCGTTCGTTCGTTCGTTCGTTCGTTCGTTCGTTCGTCCGTCAACATTTTGCTTGTCCTCTGTTTTCTGGGAAAACTATTTGACAGATATTTATGAAACTTCACACAAATGTTTAATGCATCAAGATCTGAAGCTGAGTTGATTCTGAGGTTCATTTGATTTTTCATTTCAGAGTTATGGCCCTTGTCCTTAAAAAATGCAAATAGTTTGTCCGCTGTTTTCTGGGAAAACTATTTGAGAGATATTAATGAAACTTCACACAAATGTTTAATGCATCAATATCTGAAGCTGAGTCGATTCTGAGGTTCATTTGATTTTTCGTTTCAGAGTTATGGCCCTTGTCCTTAAAAAATAATGCAAATAGATTGTCCGCTGTTTTCTGGGAAAACTATTTGACAGATATTAATTAAACTTCACAAAAATGTTTAATGCATCAAGATCTGAAGCTGAGTCGATTTTGAGGTTTATTTGATTTTTCGTTCCAGAGTTATTGCCCTTTTACTTAAAAAATAATGCAAATATATGCAAATAGTTTGTCTGCTGTTTTCTGGGGAAACTATTTTACAGATATTAATGAAACTTCACACAAATGTTTAATGCATCAAGATCTGAAGCTGAGTAGATTCTGAGGTTCATTTGATTTTTCATTTCAGAGTTATGGCCCTTGTCCTTAAAAAATATGCAAATAGTTTGCCCGCTGTTTTCTAGGAAAACTATTTGAGAGATATTAATGAAACTTCACACACTTGTTTAATGCATCAAGATCTGAAGCTGAGTCGATTCTGAGCTTCATTTGATTTGTCGTTTCGGAGTTATGGCCCTTTTACTTAAAAAATAATGCAAATACATGCAAATAGTTTGTCCGCTGTTTTCTGGGAAAACTATTTTACAGATATTAATGAAACTTCACACAAATGTTTAATGCATCAAGATCTGAAGCTGAGTTGATTCTGAGGTTCATTTAATATTTCATTTCAGAGTTATGGCCCTTGTCCTTAAAAAATATGCAAATAGTTTGTCCGCTGTTTTCTGGGAAAACTATTTGAGAGATATTAATGAAACTTCACACAAATGTTTAATGCATCAAGATCTGAAACTGAATTGATTCTGAGGATCATTTGTTTTTTCGTGTCAGAGTTATGGCCCTTGTCCTTAAAAAATAATGCAAATAGTTTGTCCGCTGTTTTCTGGGAAAACTATTTGACGGATATTAATGAAACTTCACACAAATGTTTAATGCATCAAGATCTGAAGCTGAGTTGATTCTGAGGTTCATTTGATTTCTAGTTTCAGAGTTATTGCCCTTTTACTTAAAAAATAATGCAAATATATGCATATAGTTTGTCCGCTGTTTTCTGGCAAAACTGTTTGACAGATATTAATGAAACTTCATACACATGTTTAATGCATCAAGACCTGAAGCTAAGTCGATTCTGAGGATCATTTGATTTGTTGTTTCAGAGTTATGGCCCTTGCACTAAAAAAAATGCAAATCTATGCAAATATGAGGATGGCCATAACGTTTTCATTTGAAATGATATTTACTTCAATTTTTTTATATGGTTAAACCTTAATGTGAATTTTCACATATATTGCGGGGGTTTTGATATGTCATTTTATTCTAAAGTTATGGTCCTTGAACTTCGTGTGTTCGTTGCTTTGTTAGTCGGTCAACTTTTAGTTTGTCTGTTGTTTTCTGGGAAAACTATTAAAATGATATAAATGAAACTTAACACAAATGTTTTAAGCAACAAAATTTGAAGCTGAGTTTATTTTGAGGTTCATTCAGTTTGTCTTAACAGAGTTATGGCCGTTGCACTGCAAAAATGAGGATTAGCTGTAACTTTTTTATTTAATAAGATATTCACTTCATTTTTTAAAGAAATAGTATCACCTTAATATGGAAATCAAGATCTGAAGCACAGATTAGAAAATGTCAACACTTATAAGGCATGTTGAATCAGAGAAAGTTTGCAAGTGGGCGTATTATGTACCGTATGCGGTACTCTTGTTGGTGGTTGCATTAGAGGGGATTTACTGTAATTAGATTAATATATATATCTGTACATGAACACGGGAAATTTTGGTCATGGCAGAAACTAGAATCAGATCTTTATTATTCCATAAACAAACCGACCAGATCCTACAGGAGCCGTCTGATTTGCAAAAACATTAAAAGGCACAAATATGGGGTAAAGGGTTAAAATTGGTTATGAATAAAAGAAAGATGATGACTTTATTAATTGACGATATGATAATGATGATTGTGAGCATTTAATTTGTCAGAACAAGTGTTCCAATACTTGTAACATTCGGTCTCTCTTTAGAGGAAACTAATGATGAAATGTTTTATTTTCGCCCAGATGGGGAATTCAACTACAATGATGTTTTAGCCAAGTCCATCTTATTCTACCGTGCCCAAAGATCAGGAGATTTACCGGAGGGTGCCAATGATCCGGTTCCCTGGAGGAAAGACAGCGCACTGTATGACGGGAACGATGTTGGCTTAGATCTGAAAGGTGGTTGGTATGACGGTAAGTAAACTGAAAGTAGTACCTGGTTGGTTTCTGTAACCGCAAGTAAAAAAAAAGTCATGGTCAACAAAAACCGAGTACATGGTAAACTGACTTATTGGTTTGGGTTGCAATGCTCAATAAGTAATATTGAACCCATTCCCTCCTACCGACGCATTTTGACGCATCTGTAAAAACAAGTGTGATAAAATAGAGCATTTGCTACATAGGATCACAATGGTTTCAAAACTACAAACTTCTAAACTTTTCCTTTTTCTCTAGTAAATGCTCATTCTCAGTAGATTTATTCAAAGAGGTTGGGTCTAAAAATAGTCTAGGATGGAATGAGTTAAACCATTCAACGCCGAAATTTGTGAGTGGAATAGCCCATGTATAAGTGTTTCTCTAATGATTTCACTCTAAGGCTTAAACTTACTAGAGGATTTGGACTGACAAACAATGCAGACCCTGACCTAGATGAGCAGCAGGTCTTATCTTACGAATATTATGCAGAAAGATCACACAGGAGCTTTCTGATTTACTTTAGTCCTACATTTAGCAACCGTCTGCTTTTATAGCATGTATATGCTTATTCATTGAAAGGTTGCTTTAGAGAGGTTCTGCTGTATGAGAACATGTCCTGAATGTAGTTAACCCATTACCTCATAGGCTATTTTAGACCCAACCTCTTTGAATAAACCTACCAGTACCTAAAAGGAGCATTGACAAGAGAAAAGGAAAAATTTAGAATTGTATAGTTCTGAAACTATTTCGATAAATACAGTGATAAATAGAGCATTGAAACAATTGTGATAAATAGAGCATTTGCTCCATAGGAGCAATGCTCTATTTATCACAATTGTTTCAAAAAGTGAATACGGTATTTACAGAGGAGTCAAAAGGCATCAATATGAGGGACATATCATATTTACTGTTTATTATCTTGCTTTCTTACCCACAGCCGGAGACTATGTCAAGTTCAATCTGCCAATCTCCTCGGCTGCGACTATTCTGGCTTGGGGCGCGGCCACGTGGAAAGATGCCTACCAGACTGCTAACCAGTACCAGGAGATGTTAGACTGTATCAAATGGCCGTTAGACTTCTTCCTTAAATGCTGGAGGAGTGATACACAAGAGTTTTATGCCCAGGTAAATGAAGACTTGTCTGTTGAAACAGACTCGCCTTTTATTAATTTCATCATGCAATAATATATCACATACATAAACTATTGCAACTTAGACTGTTTCAGTTTTAATGGTCTCTTTTACGAACGTTTGCAAACGTTAAACTGTAGCATAATAAAACACACAGTCATTGCAACTCATTATACCCCCAAACTTATCTACATAACCCTTTGTGATAAAGCTTTAGACAGAATTATGGCCCTTTTGAACTTGTGACCACTCTTTAGAATTGTCGTTTCAAAAGAGTGATCACAACGTAAGGCTTGGTGGAGAAATGACGATTTTAATATTTGAATACACACCTTTATCTGTTGCTCTGTAGATCTATTCTTTTTTATTATAACCACTTTTTATCTGTCAAACTTTATTGAACATCTACACTTTGTTGGTAAGTATTTTATATTTTACATTCTAAACAATGAAATTCATTTCTAACAACTTTAATTAAAAGGTTGGTAACGGTGGCATCGATCACAGTTGGATGGGAAGACCGGAAGGTATGACATCCACCGAGGTGCCTCGCCCAGCCTACAAAGTGACTAGAACACATGGCGGAAGTGACGTCGCTGGAACCGTTGCTGCTGCATTTGCAGCTGGATCTATTGCTTTCAAAACAGAAGGTAAAACCTAAATCATACAAAAATATGTTTTATATGTTATTTACTTTTCCTCACAAATACATGTGCATTTGATAGCATATAACGCTTAACATCTTCTAGTCCTAACGTTTTAACACGTTCCCTTATTTGAACGCCTTCTCACACATTTGCAAACAGAGTAAACCCAGATCAGACCTCTCTGTTTGCTTTTGAAATTGTAGTCAATCTGACTCTACAGTTTCTACCAATATAGAAATCTTCTGTGTACATATGCCAGTATTTGCTGAAACTCGAATATTTGCTATCTGGGCTTAAGTTGCCTATCTAACTAGAGATCGAAAGTTGTGAGTTCAAAAAATGCAAAAACTATGGTAAGTTAAAAAAAGTTGTGATCGGTGTATGTTAGAACTTACGCTAATTTCTGTCTCAAGAAGTCTTAGTATTGCACACTTAATTTGTGCGATAATTTCAGCTATCTGAGAAGTAGCAATTGTCATAAATTAGAACCTACAGTAACCCGTTACTCCATGAATATTCATGTAAGAAATAATGACATCATAAATATTAATCAGATTTATTGTTCTAATAGCACGTGGATACAGGAATTTGTGGTCATAGCAGAAACTGTAGAATCATAACTATATTATATCAGAAACAACACAGTAGACCCTGATCAGGAGGCTCCTATTTGAGCCATCTGATCTGGGTCTACTCTGTTTTCATAGGCATAGAAAGGCATATTTATGGAGCAAAGGGATAATTTATGGCATACTATCCTCGGTCGAATGGGTACCTGACGCGCATTTCAGAAGTATGTAAGAAATAACAAAACCATGAATATTAAATTACAAGAATTTTATAGCATGAACTAAAGACTTTTTGCTTAGCACTAGTTGTAAAATCGGATCTATGTTATTCCATAAGCAAACAGTACATACCCTGATCAGACAGTTCCTGTAGGAACTGTCTGATCTGGGTCATCTCAGTTTGCAGAGGTGCTAAAAAGCGTACATGTATATATGGAGTAGAGAGTTAAAGAAATTGATATTTAGAGGCATATTACTTTAAAATTGACTGTTTTCAGACCCCACCTACTCGGCACGTCTACTGGAGGCAGCCAGGTCGCTTTACACCTTTGCAGACACGTACAGATCTTTGTACACGGTGGAAGTCGGTGACGCCGGAACTTACTATGCGTGAGTGATAATTAGAACATTTAAGGGGAAAAAATGCCCACTATATTTAAAGAAACAATATAGTATATCGCACCTGAGTGTCCACTCAAACAAAGTCATTAGGGTGATGGTTACAGTTTCAAGCAGGATGAATCCATCTTCCACCCAGGGTATATTTTTCAGGATTCCTCCTTTATCCCTAATTCTGTAATTAAGAGGTTCTAGTACATTATTGCCTTCCTACACCTTTGCAAATAGAGTAGACCCATATCAAACAGCTCCTATATGAGCCATCCAATCAGAGTCTACTCTGTTTGCTTATGGAATAATATATTCTACAGTTTCTGCCATCATTTCCTATGTTCATTTGACATTATATAACTTCATTATATCTTGATGACTATCCATAGAAAAAAGTGTTAAAGCGGGATTAACACCCCCTCCACCCCCGGTATTCTTTTTTTGATCCCAATTGTTTCGTCCTTTAAATGGTTCTACTGCATATTTATTCCAGTACAAAATGATTTGGTTCTATTTATTGATTGAAACACTCGTAGTGTAATTTTCAAAATTCTTTCATATCAAGTACTGGTTTGAATCTCAGCCCAATGCGCATTTACATACTTTGAAAATCAGTTATACCAAAGCAATCAGAAGGCAAATTCTCTCTACATTGGCTCAAATTCTCTCTACATTGGCTCAAATTCTCTCTACATTGGCTCAAATTCTCTCTACATTGGCTCAAATGACCCAAGTGATACATGGGGTAGCTTAATGCAGAACGTACGTTATCCAGAAAGGAAATAAACTTTCTGTATTGTATCCGATCTGCATTAACCCTTTCCCTGTTTTATATTTCCAAATTTCAATACCTACGGAATATTTATGAACACAATAGTTATGAAATATGGAAGGTGGAACATTGTTGCCAGTTTAGAAACTACAGAAACAGATCTATCAAATTCCATAAGCAAACAGAGCAGATGTTGATCAGACAGCTCCTATAGGAACCATCTGATCTGGGTCTACTCAGTTTGCAGATGCGTAAAAACACATTTATAAGAAGGAAAGGGTTAAGACCAACATTAATTTTGCTTTAAAGATTCAAAAGTTCATATGTACACAGTCATGTGTTACCATATAATTGTAAAATGTGGATTCAACTTCCTTTTTACCTCTTCACAGCTCCAGCGGTTATAATGACGAACTTG
Organism: Azorinus chamasolen; assembly: GCA_963576725.1. NCBI lineage: Eukaryota > Metazoa > Mollusca > Bivalvia > Cardiida > Solecurtidae > Azorinus > Azorinus chamasolen. The sequence continues at coordinate 79,269,130 of OY755243.1, forward strand.
TTTACGCGGCGGCCATGTTGTACAAGGCTACCGGGGAAACCGGGTACCTAACTGACGCCGAGAACAAGTACCAGCAGTTCAACTTTGACTACCAGACATCCTGGGCCTTTGACTGGGACAACAAACTCATGGCGGCAAAGGTAAACATGCGATTCTACAGTAAACACTTGCAAATTCAACCACACAATTTGTTATATTAACCCTTTACTGCATAAATACACCTTCGCAAACAGAGTAGGCCCAGATCAGATGGCTCCTAGAGGAGCCGTCTGATCTGGGTCTGTTCTGTTTGCTTATAATATAATATAGGTCTGATTCTACAGTCTCTGCAGTGGCCAACATAGAATGTGTTCTACTACAAAAATGAATCTAATTAATATTCATGACGTCATCATTTCTTGCTTAAATATTCATGGAGTAAAGGGTTAACACAGGACTCTGCATAACTTTTGTCCTGTAAAAAGTAACCACGTGTTTTAAATATCCAGAATTATACTTGTTTTGATACACATTTCTAAGCTTTGCAAACAGAGAATACCCAGATCAGATGACACCTGTAGGATCCATCTGATGAGGATTTACTTTGTTTGCTTTTGACATGATATAGACTGGATACTGCAGTTTTTGCCAATGCAAAACGTTTTCTTGAAAAGTTTATGTATGAAAATTCAGCTAATAAATATTCATGATGTCATTGTTTCTTACATGATTATTCAACAGGGAAAGAGTTAAGCACACTATTTAGTGTCAGACTGAACATAGCACACGTAACAAGCAGGTGGTTGCTTAACCCATTTCCTCATAGGCTATTTTTAGACCCAACCTCTTTGGATAAATATGCTGAAAAGGAATATTTAATAGAGAAAAAGAAATTTTTAGAATTGTGTAGTTCTGAAACTATTGTGATAAATAGAGCATTTGCTCCACAGGAGCAAATGCTCTATTTATTACAATGGTTTCTGAAAGTGACTTTAGGCATCAAAAGGCGTCAATATGAGGGAATGGGTTAATGCATTGTAAAAGTAATGCAAAAGCTCTCATGAGAACTTTCTGCATTAATTTTTCCATTAAGCTACCACATGACCTGAAACTGTACTACATTTTAATGATCGCTGAAGACACCTTTACTGTATGTGCATCTTATCAGAGGTCCAGATAAGATGCGTAAATTTAAACATTTTCAAAAATAGCTCCTTTATTTCTCCATCAAACTCTTTTCTGTGACCACGCTTTAGAATCGTCTCAAAGAGACTATTCAAAGAGTGGTCACGGTATAGGGTTTGATGGAAAAATGATGATTTTAGTATAGGGGTATTCACTTTTATCTGTAGCTCTGATCTTATTTTCTGTGTACTCTTTAAATTTGGAGAATATGCAATATTGGAAAGTTTAAAAGTGATGCAGTCATTATTTAACACATTCCCTCAGTCTATTTTTAGACGCAATGTCTATGAATAAATCCGAAAAGGAGCATTTACTAGAGAAAAATAAAAGTTTAGAATTGTGTAGTATTGAAACCATTGTGATAAATAGAGCATTTGCTCCTGTGGTGTAAATGCTGTATTCATCACAATGGTTTCAAAAAGTGACTTTTACAGAGGCGTAGAAAGGCGTATTTATAGAGGAAAGGGTTAAGACCACACGAAGCATTGAAAATCTTCAGATGAATTGCAGATACTTAACGTATAATTTTAAAAATATACAACTGAAAAACCACTACTACATATATTTAATATTCACTCACATTTCAGTTGTTGCTGTTTGAAGCCACTGGGGATTCTAAATACAGTCGTGATGTTGAGACTTTTCTTAATCAATGGCGGCCCGGGGGCTCTGTTCAATACACGCCCGGGGGGTTGGCATGGAGGGGACAATGGGGGTCACTACGCTACACAGGTAAGATATGCGTATATAACACTAAACGAAAATGGAATTTATTTCTAGAAAAACAGATTTTTTTAAACAGTAAATGCAATGTATAATATAAGAAGGTAAAATGTCATGGTACTTTTGAAAACTTAAATAAATAAACCATAATTAACTATAAGTACCAACATGTATAAAATATAAGGGGATAAAGTCATCTCAATTAATATACAGTAAAATCCCTCTAAACCAGACATAGAAGTTAGTATCAATGGCTGTTCTGCAGACAGGTCACAGATTAATGCGGATTGAAAGTCATGCTAGAAGATTTCTATCCTGCATTAAGCCGACCACGTGCCTAAAATGACAAGTTCTCTTTGATAAAAAAGTAGAGAGTTTTTATTGTAATTGTTTCTTAGTCAATATAGTAAAGTCTCACTAGTGCGACCATTCAACAGTAATTCTCGTTTTAACTCATTCCCTCATAGGCTCTTTAAAAATATAACCGCTTTGAATAAATTTAATGAAAAGGTTCATTTAGAATTTTAGAATTTTGTAGTTCTGAAACCATTGTGATAAATAGAGCATTTGCTCCATAGGAGCAAATGCTCTATTTATCACAATGATTTCAAAAAGTGACTTTTACAGAGACGACATTATGAGAGAATGGGTTGAAACAGTTGATAGCTTAATGAAGGCAAAAGTGCTAGGGACTTTCTGTATCACTTTTAAGCAATCACCTGTGTTTACAGTCTCCTATGTTGATAAATTATGAGATAGGTTCAGCGAAACTGCACTGTATATGTATTATTTTATGTGGATATTTTTGTGCATGTGTTGTTGTAACTAAACACTACTGCATGTTAACTCCCTTAAATGCCTTACCATTTCAGGTAATACGGCTTTCATTGCTCTAATGGCGGCTGAGTTGGGCATTGATGCCACTGCCAACACGAACTGGGCCAAGGGTCAGATAGACTATATGCTTGGAGACAACCCAAGACAGTCAAGCTATGTAGTAGGTTTTGGAGCAAATCCTCCGCGTAGACCTCATCACAAGTCTAGGTAGGAACACTGTTGTAGTAGTATATAACTAAGCATTCTGCAATCAAAACAACTTGTCAATCTGCGACAAACTTCGGATATATATGTTGGATCACTGTAATGATGTTCATTTTAATTTCATCCCGCTATGAAAAAACATAATGACTGGTCAAATTTGGATCTGATGAAAGTTTGACCACGTCCAATTCAATCAAACATCTGAGAAACTATTAATTTGATCGGCATCTCATCTGGATCCAAGCTGTTTGCAAATGCGAGACAAGACGCAGATAGTGGGATAGGGGTTAATATTGTAGTGAAATGCTGAGTGGCTACAGGTGATGCCTTCCAATTATGCTCAGTCCTAATAAATACAAGACAACATGATTTTTGATAATGGAAGTTTATTTCATTTAAGGAAAATATATTTTCATTCACTAGAAGAATGATATGTGTACGCTGAAAACAATAAGGACAAAACCCTTTGGATGCCAAATAATTTGGTCTGCAAATAATATCTTCTGCTTTCAGTTTCAGAGAGAACTTTCAATAAATTTATTCTGTATATCTCCTGAATAGATTGTCAAACAGTTTAGACCCTGCTGAGACGCTGTCCTACATCTCATCTGGAGCCAGACTGTTTACTAATTATTTATTTGCGAAATTGTTGGCCAAGTGTCATACAGCTTCAGTCCTGATGAGACTTAGCGTCTTATCGAAGCTGTTGTTTTCAAATGTAATTCAGGTAGCAGATGGCACTATAGGGGTTAACCCTTAAAGGCTTTACTCACATTAGAAATGCTGTCATCATGAATATCAATTAGATTAATATTTATAATGGCACATGGATACATAATTCTTTGGTCAAAGTAGAAACTATAGAATCATATCTATATTATTTTATAAGCAAACAGAGCAGACCCTGATCAGATGGCTCCTATAGGAGCCATCTGATCTGGGTCTACTCTGTTTGCAAATACATAGGAAAGCGTATTAATGGAGGAAAGGTTTAAAACAATGTTTGATTAATCATCTATATGAGAAAAAGATAAGGGTTACTATGCTTTGCATTTAGTCATTAACATCATTTTGATTACATTACATTAGGCCCGAACATTTGTGGTCGCTGTAGTCAGGTTTAACCCTTTCCTTCATATCAACACATTTTTAACCATTTACAAACAGAGAAGACCCAGATCAGACGTCTCTATAGGATTAGGGTCTGCTCTGTTTGCTTATGACATTATAATAGATCTAACCCCATAGTTTCCACCAATACCAACATATCTTGTGTACATATGACATTATAAAAATTCAGCTTATAAATAGTCATGATGTTATTATTTCTTTAAAGAATATGCAACAGGGAAAGTGTTAAACCAGCTAACAACAGTGCAATGCATGAGAAGTGGTATACAGTTTATTGGGATATTAATGACATGTTTTAAGCTTGGTATACATTGGTCTCTTTCAGTACATGCCAGTCCTCACCAGCTCCATGTGGATGGGCGGAATTTGACGCCGATGTGGACAATGCACATGTGCTTTACGGAGCTTTGGTCGGTGGCCCAAATTCAAATGATGGCTATGTAGATAATAGAAAGGATTATATCATGGCGGAAGTGACATGTGATTACAATGCTGGTTTCCAGTCTGCTGTTGCAGGTAAGAATTCACTCAATATTAAGCATGCTGTGCCCGTTCGAAGTAAATTTTCGAACATATAGTAGAACGTTTCTGTAGTGATCACATAATGGGTAATCACGTGTATCTTCTGAAGTAGGTCGCTGCTTATGATGAATTTAACCCATTACCTCATAGGCTATTTTTTGATACAGCCTCTTTGAATAAATCTACCAAAAAGGAGCATTAATTTGAGAAAAGGAAAACATTAGAATTTTGTAGTTTGAAACCATTGTGATAAATAGAGCATTTACTCCTATAGGAGCAAATCCTCTATTTATCACAATGGTTTCACAAAGTGACTTTTACAGAGTCGTCAAAAGTCGTCAATATGAGGGAATGGGCTAATGCATGGAGATTTCTGCATAATTTCCGAATATGAATTTAGCTACCACCTACCTTTAACCCTTAACTCCATGAATATTCATACTAAAAAATATTGACAATATGAATATTAATTAGATTACATGTATATTTTATAAAAAACACAGAAATGTTTGGACATATGGCAGAAACTGTAGATTCGTATCTATATCATTTTCATAGGCAAACAGAGCAGATCCTGATCAGACGGCTCCTACAGGATCCGTCTGATCTGGGTCTACTCTGTTTGCAAAGGCATAGAAGGACATATTTACAGAGTAAAGGGTAGAGGCCCAAAATTAAACCCAGATTGAATGGTCTTTAACCATTTACCGTATAGGCTATTTTTAGATACAACCTCTTTGAATAAATCTACCGAAAAGGATCATTAACTAGAGAAAAGGAAAATTTTAGAATTTTGTAGTTTGAAACCATTGTGATAAATAGAGCATTTGCTCCTATAGGAGCAAATGCTCTATTTATCACAATGGTTTCATAAAGTGACTTCTACAGAGTCGTCAAAAGTCGTCAATATGCGGGAAAGGGTTAAAGAGAGGCTTTATTGTAATGAATTATACCAGAGGTGATCTACCATATCTCTCAAATACCGTAAAGCCACGCTCATTCCGAACTTCATTGAACAGATGGGTGCTTCATGCAGATTAATAATTCTTACGCCGACTTTAGTGGCCATATTTTGATGGATTTAATCTTTGATACTATAATTAAATTTTAACAAAGACTTTAGTTGCCATATTTTGACAGATTTAATCATCAGTATCACAATTAAAATCTAATTCAGACTCTCGTGACCATATCTGGATACATTGAATCTCCCATACTATCTATGTACCACATTATATGCTACAGGTGTTTGCTGCTAAGTATTAACCCTTTCCCTGTTCTGTATTCATGTAAGAAATAATGACATCATGAATATTTGTTAGCTGAAATTCTATAATATAAATTTTCCAAGATTGTTTTTGCTTTGACAAAAACTGTAGAATCAGATCTATAGCATGTCAACAGCAAACAGAGCAGACCCTGATCAGACGGCTCCTCTAGGAGCCGTCTGATCTGGGTCTACTCTGTTTGCAAATGCGTTTCTATGAGGGAAAGGGTTAAGCTCAGTTTTATCGTAAGTTTGATTTCACTTTTATTGTCATAAACCACGGTGTTCGCTCAACTTCGTTATAGATTTGATGTCTATTGAAAACACATTTTTACCCAAAACACCTTCTGAACTTTTTTTTAATCCTAGCCATTATGAACTACAGCAGAACTCTGATATCTCGAACTTCAAGGGACCATACAAATCACAGAAGTTTGAGCCATCCAATTACTAATCGGAACAATTTCTCAAGTTCACAGCTTAATGCAGATCTTAAGTATTTCTGATAGCTCCTTTAGGCATTACTTTCAACCTGCATGAAATTGTGACATGTGTTTCTAGATATGCATAGTCATACATTTTAGAACAATTCTATACTGAACATTTCGAGAAGCACCCAAACTTTTACTTCAAGTTATCCCGAAGTTCGAGTTTTTTGAGATTGAGATATTGAAGTTCAATTATATTTTGTTCTGTAACAAAACATGGTCAGGGGAATATATGCTGTATGCAAGTGAATATGGTTTATCTCTTTCAGGTCTGATAAAGTTCAAGTCCAAGTAAGACCTTCAGAGGATGTCACATTGTGGAGATATAATGTACCTGTTCCAGTATTAACGAAACTAAGAAGACCATTTGGACACTACATGTTCATCTATTTTAGTTACATAATACAATAAAACCTCTCTTAATCCATTCCCTCATTTTGACGCCTGTGTAAAAGCAACATTTTGACGCCTGTGTAAAAGCAACTTTTCGAAACCATTGTGATAAATAGAGAATTTGCTCCATAGGATTTGCATATTATCACAATGGTTTCAACACTACTCAATTCTTTTTGCTAGTAAATGCTCCTTTTCGGTAGATTTATTAAAAGAGGTTGGATCTAAAAATAGCCTGTAAGAGAATGGGTTAAGTGATCACCTAAAAGATGCATTATTCTGTGTCTTAAAGGCAGTTGACAGCTTAATGCAGGATGAAAGTTATGCAGAAAGCTCCTACAGGAGATTTCAGCATTACTTTTGTCCTGCATTAAGCAACGACCTGCAATTAAAGACACCAATGCATATACGTATGGAGGTCTCTTGAGAATGGTTTTATTGCACATGCTTTCTTATGTTTTACTTGTTTTCCCTGCACATGTATTTTTTGTTTGTTTAGTTGTGATGAAAAAAAAAAGCTTAGTTTTTGCGATAATATTAACCCTGCTAAGCACGACCAAACTTGACATCGCTAAGCGTGACATTTGAAAATAGCTTGAATCCAGATGAGACGCCAAGTAACTTTGCGTTTCAACATGACCCAAGCTGTTTGTAACTCTGTCAATAGTACCGGTATCTCAAAAACTTGAACGAATCAGAAGTAAGTGACGACGGCAACAGATGGGAGCTTAACCCTTTCCATCATATTGACGACTCTGTAAAAGTCATTTTGTGAAACCATTTTGATAAATAGAACATTTGTCCTATAGGAGCAAATGCTCTATTTATCTCAATGGTTTCAAACTACAAAATTCTAAAATTTTCTTTCTCTTTAGTTAATGCTCCTTTTTGGTAGATTTATTCAAAGAGGTTGTATCTAAAAATAGCCTATGGGGTAATGGGTTAAGCAGACCTCATTTTCATAGCAGGCTAAGGGTTAACACATTTTACAGATACATGTTCTTTAATCCTTTGATGCAATATCATTTGCAAACACTGTAGACCCAGATCAGAGGGCTTCTAGAGGATCTGACCAGGGTGTACATTATTTGTCATTTAAAATACTCTAGCAAGTTTAACTCTTTCCTCCATAAGTATACCTTTCTACACCTCTGTAAAAGTTACCTGTTGAAACCATTGTGATAAATAGAGCATTTGCTCCTATAGGAGCAAATCCTCTATTTATCACAATGATTTCAAATTACAAAATTCTAAAAAAAATCCTTTCTCTAGTTAATGCTCCTTTTCGGTAGATTTATTCAAAGAGGTTGTATCTAAAAATAGCCTATGAGCTAATGGGTTAATCACCTTTCATACTGAGCGGACTCTATAGTTAACCCTTTCCCTCATATAAACGTGTTTTCATGCATTTGCAAACAGAGTAGACCCAGATCAGATGGCTCCTGGAGGAGCCATCTGATCAGGGTCTGCTCTGTTTGCTAATAGAATTTGATAGATCTGTTTCTTTGCTTTCTAAATTTCTAAAATGTCTACAATGTTCCACCTTCCATATTTCTTTCAAACTATTTTGTTAATGAATATTCAGTAGGTATTGAAAGTTGGCCTAAATTCAGAACAGGGAAAGGGTTAAATATTGATGGACTTCCACTTTCATACAATAATTTAGCGTTAAAACTTAAAAGGAGTAAGAGATGGTGATGTTTGTTTAGATTTTGTATTGTTTGTGTATGCGTTAGTTTTGGGAGTGACAATTGTCTACCACCTCAAACATGTGAATTGGCTGACATAGCTTGTTGATCTCCATGAGGAAATGTGTTCCAAATATTTGTTATACATTTTTAGCTCACCAGAGCACAAAGTGCTCAGGTTGAGCTTTAGTGATCGCCTGATGTCCATCGTGTGTCGGCATGCGCTGCGCGTCGTAAATCGTTAACAATTTGAACCTTTAAAAATCTTCTCCTCTGAATCTACAGGATTCTCAGCTTTCATCTTTGGCATATAGCATCATCTGTAGGTCTTCTACAAAAGTTATATAGATTATGGCCCTGGGGTCAAAATTGGCCCTACCCAAGGAGTTTTCTTTAGATTAGAAACACATAGTGAAAACTTTGAAAATCTACTTCTCTGAAACTGGAAGATTCTCAACTTTGATATTAGGCACATAGCATCATGTTCAGGTCCTCTACAAAAGTTATATAAATTATGAGCCTGGATCAAAATTGGCCTAGCCCCAGGGCTGGCCAGTTTTCTATAGAAACATATTGTGAAAACTTTGAAAATGTTCTCCTGAAACTTAAAGGTTCTCAGCTTTCATATTTGGCACATAGCGTCATGTCAAGGTCCTCTACAAAATTTGTGTGAGTGTGGACCCCTGGGATCAAATGTGGTCCCGCCCCAGGGCTGGCCAGTTTTCTATAGAAACATATAGTGAAAACTTTGAAAATCTTCTCCTCTGAAACTGGAAGGTTCCCAGCTTTCATATTTGGCACATAACATCAGCTGTAGGTCTTTTGCAAAATTTGCACAAATTCTGCCCCTGGGGTCAAAATTTACCATGCCCCAGGGGTGCCTTGTTTTATATAGAAACATTGTGAAAATTTTGAAAATCTTTTCCTCTGAAACATGAAGGTTCTCAGCTTTCATCTTTGGTGCATAGCATCAACTTTAGGTCTTTTACAAAAGTTGTATAAATTCTGCCCCTGGGGTCAAATTTTACCATGCCCCAGGGGTGCCTTGTTTTATATAGAAACATATAGTGAAAACTTTGAAAATCTTCTCCTCTGAAAATGGAAGGTTCTCAGCTTTCATATTTGGCACATAGCATCATCTTGAAGTCCTCTACAAAAGTTGTATGAATTATGCCCCTTGGGTCAAATGAGGTCCCGCCCCAGGGGTGGCCAGTTTTCCATAGAAACATATAGTGAAAACTTTGAAATCTTCTCCTCTGATTGTCTGGTGAGCAATATCAGGGCATCATGGCCCTCTTGTTATACATTAATTTGCAATAACTATATATTTTTATTACTAACATGAGTATATTCTTTGTTTGCTATTTGTTTATTAGCTCACCTGAGCCAAAGGCTCAAGGTGAGCTATTGTGACCGCCTGTCGTCCGTCGTCCGTCTGTCCGTCTGTCCGTCTGTCCGTCTGTCCGTCCGTCTGTCCGTTCACTTTTATTTCAAATGACTTCTTCTCCTAAACCACTGGGAGGATTTCAACCAAATTTCACAGAAATGTACCTTAGGATGTCCTCTATCAGTTTTGTTAAAATCATGACCCCCGGGCAAAAAATGGCCCCGCCCCACTACTTTTACAGGTTTTTTTTTTTAAATCTTTAAAAATCTTCTTCTCTGAAACCACAATTTCTAGAGCTTTGATATTTGGTATATAGCATCATCTAATGGTCCTTTACCAAGTTTGTTAAAATGATGACCCCCGGGCCAAAAATGGCCCTGCCCTGGGGCTTGTAGTTTTTACATAGACTTATATAGGGAAACCTTTAAAAATCTTTTTGTCTGAAACCACATAATCTAGAGCTAAGATATTTGGTATGAAGCATCACCTAATATACCACTACAAGGTGTGTTCAAATAATGACCCCTGGGCCATAAATGGTCTCACCCTGGGGTTTTATGCTACTTAACATCAGAATCTGTAACACTTAAAAGGTAATTTCCTCACAGTTATTTCCCTTGTCCCATCAGCATAGCCATAAGGGACAAAGGGAGATAACTGCATTGGATTGCTAGTATCATTCTATTTATAACTATTTATAATAAAATGTTGAAGGTGAATCAGTGTAGCTGTTTTAGAAGGCATAGAAACATCTATCAAATTCCATTAGCAAATAACAGACCTTGATCCTATAGGAGCCACCTTATCTGGGTCTACTCTGTTTGCAGATGCATGAAAACAAGTTTACATGAGAGAAATTAAGGGTTAAATAAACAACTCCAGATCTGCAGACCAGCAGCAGGTCAAAGTTACAGCTGCTTGGCAGTAAAATCTCTCCAGGTCAATGCTGACTCTTAACTCTTTGCATGCTAGTGGTGAAACTGTGATTACCTATGCAAACAGTTTGGATCCAGATGAGAGGCCGCATACTGCGGCGTCTCATCAGGATCCAAACTGTTTGTCATCTTAACCATATTTTTGCAAAAAAATGAAAGTAAGTTTATTTTAAGAATTGAAGCAGATGACAATAACTTTTTGTTGCAGACGAAACATTAAAGGCATTTTGACCCATTAACCCCAGTGTGTAGTGTGAGTGTCTTCCAATGTCTCTCAAATTAGATGTGAGAGATATAGGAAAGTAACAATTCAGGCAATCAAGGAAAATGATCACCATCTAGACTTTTGATCTGGGTCCAAACCCAACTGATGTAAGTCATGGTAATGTTTAAGAAAACTGTGAAAACATGATTATGAAATGGCCCAACTGATATAAGTCATGGTAATTCTTAAGAAAACATGATAATGCATTTCCCCCCCCCCCCCCCCCCCCCTTAACAATGATAGGTTAAACTTACTACTGTGGATTAAGTCTGCTGCCCCAAAAAGCATCTTAAATATTACTTTTTCATAAAATTTGATGACAACACATTAAAAAGTTCTAAAATGTCTGAATCTTGTATGATATTAATGAAATAACTAAGTAAATATAACTTCATTATAACAGTAGAGGTAACTCTTCTCAATTTCAATTGTTAAAAATACTAATGACCCGTTTAATTGAATTATCTTCAGATATTCACACCTAGAGCTAGAATTATTTCTAAACACCTATTAACCCTTAACCTGTTTGCTTTGACAAAAATTGATCTGGGACCACTCTTGTTTGCTAATGCTTAAAAAAAAATTATTGCCATAAATAGAAGTTTTAGCTTTGAAAAAAACTGTAAAATCAAATCTATATCTTGTCAAATGTAAAAAGAGCAGACCCTGATCAGACAGCTTCTATAGCAGCCGTCTGATCTAGTCTACTCTTATTTTTAATGTGTAAAACACATTATTTCTCTGAAGAGAAGTTTTTGCTTTGACAAAAACTGTAGAATCCGATCTATATTGTGTCAAAAGAAACAGAGAAGACCCAGATCAGACAGCTTCCGTAGGAGTCGTCTGATCTGAGTCTACTCTGTTTGCTAATGCATAAAAACAGCTTTATATGAGGGAAAGGGTTAAACGATTTTTAAAGATATTCTTATTGGTCATTTCACACAAAAACTGGCATTATGTACTGCCTAGCACTCTATTTGCCTATATACCTGGGTCAAGGTATAATTGCATAGCTTTATTGAAGTCATTTGAATTTCTCAAAGACCAGTTTTAGGCATTTTGAGCTAAGGCAAAAATGGCACAAGTTGTAAACAGTTTAGGTCTTGGTCAACCAGTCACTTGGTATTAGTTCTGAATTCAGTTCAAGTTTATTCAGCAGTTAAAGGGTGAAAGCAGTGCACTAAGCTTATTTCATCTGCTAGAAATGTTGTCCACTGAAAAATTAACATGTCAATATACATGTATTACTGTAACTCAGGTGAGCGATATAGGGCCAATGGCCCTCTTGTTTTTTGTTAATTTTGCTTTTGTTTTAGCTTTGTTTCTCTTTTTGTTAATTTAATGATGCCAGATATTTGGATTACACGAGAATATAATTGCCATTGTTTTACATATTGTCGAGTTTTATCTGCTCGCTAGCTTACAGAAGGTACAATCATGCTGTGAAGTGATATACATATATACACATGTGAAATGAAATATACACCTTGTAAAGACTTGAACGTTTTTTATTCTGGCGCCATTTAATCATGTACTATCACATCTGTTTAACCTTTCCCTCCATAAATACGCCTTTCTATGCCTTTACAAACAGAGTAGACCCAGATCAGGGTCTGTTCCGTTTGCTTATGATATAATATAGATATGATTCTACAGTTTCTACCAATACCGAAACATCCTGTGTCCATGGGTTATTAAATCAGTTAATCTAAGTAATATTCATGATGTTGTTATTATTACCTGAATATTCGTGGAGTAAAGGGTTAAACCAGGTGCGGATCCAGGATTTCAGATTATTTTTTTTGGGGGGGGGGGGGGTGCGTAGATTGTTTTTGGAGGGGGGGGGCGTTCTGTTTAATTCACCTTGCTTAAGCAGCCACCTGCTCTAAATACCAACTAATTAACACAATTTAGTGGTCGTTATAGATAGGTTTTACTGTATATAGTTCTAAAATATTACTAAAAAATTGTTTTGACAATTTTAGGGGGGAGGGGGCCTACGCCGGCTCACCCCCTCTAAATCAGCGCCTGAAAACGGCACGTGAACCCTTATTCTCATTTTGTCACGCCTTTTGCAAACGGCGGCCATCTGTCCGTAGGAACCACCTGATCAGGGTCTGCTTATGAAATAATAATAGATATGGTTACAGCTTTTACCAAACATCCAGTGTGCCAAACATCCTGTGTGCATAATAAAACTTCAACTCCAAGATATCCATGATGTCCTTTTCGCTTACGTGAATACTGAACAGGGAAAAGGTAACCCTTTCCCTGTTCTGTTCTGTTCTATTTTATTCCAAATTTCAATACCTGCCGAGTCGTGCTGACTATTCCTGGACAATGTAGTTACGATGAAATATGGAAGGTGAAACATTTTAACCTTAAAGAAACATCTATCAAATTCAATTAGCAAACAGAAGAGACCCTGATCAGACGGCTCCTATAGGAACCGTCTGATCTAGGTCTACTCTGTTTGCAGATGCGTGAAAAGGCGTTAATATGATGGAAAGTGTTAAGCAATGTTCGTCTGCTGAAGGGACCATGCAAATCACTTTGAGATAACAGGCGTAAATATCAATAACCCATTGCCTCGTAGGCTATTTTTATATCCAACCTTTTTTAATAAATCTACCGAAAAGGAGCATTAACTAGAGAAAAGGAAACTTTTAGAATTTTTGTAGTTTGAAACAATTGTGATAAATAGAGCATTTGCTCCTATAGGAGCAAATGCTCTATTTATCACAATTGTTTCAACATGTGACTTTTGCAGAGGCGTCAATATGAGGGAATGGGATAAGCTGATATCATGAACATGTTTGGCCATGGCAAACACTGTAGAATCAGATCTGTATAATTCCATAAGCAAACAAAGCAAACCCTGATCTGGGTATACTCTGTTTGCAAAGGGATTAAAAACGTATTTATGGAGTAACGGGTTGATATATTGTTATTTAGAGGGTTAATTAACGACATTGTGTAAATGTAATTAATATTGCCGAAAGGCAAATGCCATTTCGCGTACATGTTTGGAACAGTACAGCTGACATAAGAAATTGTCAATAGATTTGTTAACCATCAACACTCTACTGACGAATTTTGGTTATCTCGCGACTACGACATAGCCTGTCCAATCAGAGGCTTTGGCTATCTCCCGGCAACGACATAGCTGTCCAATCAGAAGCTTTGGTCATCTTGACACTACGACTTGACTGTCCAATTAGAAGCCTTGATTTATCTCGCGGCTACGACATAACTGCCCAATCAGAAGTTTTGATTATCTCGCGGCTACGACATAACTGCCCATTCAGAAGTTTTGATTATCTCGCGGCTACGACATAACTGCCCAATCAGAAGTTTCGATTATCTCACGGCTACGACATGACTGTCCAGTCAGAAGCCTTGATTATTTCATCGCCAAGAGACTCAACAGAGGGTTAACCCATTCCCTCATATTGACGACTTTTGACGACTCCGTAAAAGTCACTTTGTGAAATCATTGTGATAAATAGAGCATTTGCTCCTATAGGAGCAAATGCTCTATTTATCACAATGATTTCAAACTACAAAATTCTAAAATTTTCCTTTTCGGTAGATTTATTCAAAGGGGTTATATCTAAAATAGCCTAAATTGAACGAGATAAAGTCAAATAATATACAGTAAAACCTCTCCATAACACCTTACGGCCACTAAATTGTGTTAATTAGTTGATATTTAATGCAGGTGGGTGCTTAATTAGTTGGTATTTAATGGGGGTAGGTGCTTAAAGCAAGATGAAAGTAAAACAGAACGCTCCTATAGTAGCGTTCTGTTTTACTTTCACCTTGCTTTAAGCACCCACCTGCCTTTAACACAAATAATTGATGTAATTTAGTGGCCGTTATAGAGAGGTTTTACTGTATGCTGATTAGAATGAAAGAATGAGGTACAAGTCTTCTTGTAAAATATACCTTTTGAATGTATGCTGTTGTTTAACCCTTTACTTCATGAATATTTATGTGAGAAATCATGACAGCATGAATATTGATTAGATTATTTCTAATAATAGCGCGTAACACAATGTTTTGGCCATGACAGAAACTGTGCAATCATATCTTTATTAGTGAATAAGCAAATAGAGCAGACCCAGATCAGACGGCTCTTATAGGCTATAAGAGCCGTCTAGCTGATGGGGGTCTGCACAATAGGAGCCATCTGATCTGGGTCTTCTCTGTTTGGAAAGGCACAGAAAGGCGTATTTATGAAGTAAAGGATAATAATGATGGACAAATCCACTTTTGATCTTCAGCAATCAAAAGGTTAATACTTTTATATACACATGACTTGGTAGAGAAAGACTTGGTGAGCTCAGCAGTTTGCCGACTATTTCAACAGATAATATTTAATTTAATCACTATAGGCAATTAAAGTCACCTCGTGGCGCAGCGGGTTAGCGTCGGACTTCGAGGCTAACCAGCTGCACGAGCTTCACAAGAAAATCGCTGTGTTATTATTCTTCAAAAACTCGCCATAGTCCGGGAAAAAAACTCTGTAAAAGTCACTTCTTGAAACCATTGTGATATATAGAGCATTTGCTCCCCAAGAGCAAATGCTCTATCTTTCACAATGGTTTAAACACTACACAATTCTAAAAATACAAAAACATTTTCTCTAGTTAATGCTCATTTTCGGTAGATTGGTTCAAAGAGGTTGGATCTAAAAATAGCCTATGAGGGAATGAGTTAAACATATTTAATTTAATCACTATAGGCAATTAAAGTCACCTCGTGGCGCAGCGGTTTAGCGTCGGACTTCGAGTCTAACGAGCTTCACGAGAAATTCGCCGTTTTATTTAATTTTTAAAAAACTCGTCAGCAAAACCCTATTGTATGGAACGGAATAGTCTGGAAAATACAAATCTATGAATAAAAACGACAGGTTATCCGCTAATTGCTTGTAGACTTTTTATGCCCCCAACGGCGGACATATAGTAATCGCATTGTCCGTCCTTCTGTCCGTCCGTCCCAAATTTCTTGTCCCTTCTATAACTTTTTTTAATCTGTGAATGGATTTCAAAATAACTTGGCACAAATGTTCACCACACAAAGACGTTGTGTCGCGTTCAACTCCCTTGTCCATGGGTCAAAGGTCATCCTTCATGGTCAAAGGTGGGGGTGGGGCATATAAGTGTTTCACCAACACACTGATGTTTATAATTGAACTATGAAAGAGGGATTTTTCATCATGATAGAACTGTAGAAGCAGATCCATATTATATCATAAGCAAACAGATCAGACCTGATCTAGTCTTCGTCTACTCTATTTGCAAAGACGTTTCTAAAAAGTAAAAGCTTATTCTCAGAGCACGAAGTACATCATTTGACTGAGAGAGACAGAGGGGAGATAGAGAGAGAGAAAGAGATAGGGAGAGAGGAGCTTGGCGTTATTTAGTTGTGGCCACGACATAGAAAACACGCCTGTTACATGTCACCTATGCGTTACCGTATTAGTTTTACGTTAATTGAATTCGTAAAAAAAAGTCACCTTGACACGAGACCAGCTGTATATTTATTAGCTCCTGTATTAATACGCCCATGTCTCCGGGGCAAACAACATCTCTTAATTACGTTGTTGACGTCTATGTCCGAAATGCCGCCCGCTTATAAAGAACGAAGTCATAGAATAACGAGCCAGCTGTATCAAAACTATTAACCCACTGTGCCCCTTAACCTATTACCTCATAGGCTATTTTAGATACAATGTCTTTGAATAAACCTACCGAAAAGGAGCATTAACTAGAGAAAAGGACATTTTTTTTGAATTTTGTAGTTTGAAACCATTGTGATAAATAGAGCATTTGCTCCTAT
The DNA here is from genome assembly GCA_963576725.1 of Azorinus chamasolen. Taxonomy (NCBI): domain Eukaryota; kingdom Metazoa; phylum Mollusca; class Bivalvia; order Cardiida; family Solecurtidae; genus Azorinus; species Azorinus chamasolen. The sequence goes on from OY755243.1 coordinate 79,285,978, forward strand.
AGGAGCAAATGCTCTATTTATCACAATGGTTTCACAAAGTGACTTTTACAGAGTCGTCAATATGAGGGAATGGGTTAAAAGGGAGACATAGGCAAACAGTGTATACCCAGATCAGAGGGCCATTGAACTACACTGCTGAACCCATCTATGTCAATGTTATTACTATTTGTAAATATTCTGAGATTCACTCATTTTAACTCTTTCGCTGTCAAATTTTGTCGTCTGCTGCAATTTTAATTATTATTTTTTCTCTATTCTTGTTTCAAAAAATATTCACAGTGACAAACAGTTTGGATCCTGATGAGACGCCAAGTTACTCGGCGTCTCATCTTGATCCAAATCGTTTGCATAGGCAATCACAATCGCGACATTGGCAGCGAAAGAGTTAAATATATAGATACGCATCTGTATAGCGATAAAGAATCTTTAATTAACCCATGCAGGTAAATATATTTTTTTCTGAGATATTTATCTAGATCGCCCCTTTTCTGTCTATTTCTCACCCATCTCTATATATCTCGCCTATCTCTATATATACTCTGTCTGTTCCCACTAAGCTGTACAGAACAAACAACACATACGATTGTATCGCAATACATGTTCTACAATGGTGGCAAGGTAAGTTCAGATTCATTTTATTTAACCGTGTATTCCATATACGCCCTTTCTACACCTTTGCAAACAGAGTAGACCCAGATCTGACAGCTCCTATAGGAGCCGTCTGATCTGGGTCTGCTCTGTTTGCTTATAATACAATATACAGGGTGTCCCAGAAAAAATGCAACCTAATTTCAATTCCTTATTACTGTATATAGCTGTAATTTCACACAAATGTGAACCACCGTTGTATCTAAAAACTGGTATATAAAACTTTTCTATCGGTTGAATATATTTAGAGTAATAAGGAATTGAAATTGGGTTGCATTTTTTTCTGGGACATCCTGTAGATCTGATTCCACAGATTCCTCCATTGTCAACATTTTTGTGCCGTTATAAAAATATCTATGTAATTAATATTCATAGTGTCATTATTTCTTATATGAATATTCATAAAGTATAGGGTTAATTCTATTATAAGCATTGAACCAGCGCCGTGAGAAAACAACGTATTGTATATTTGCAAACAGTCTAGACGGTAGACCCGATTTAACTCTCACGTCAGAGACGCATTCCCTGATCTGTGTCTATACACCCTCGCGCTGGCTATACGTCGGTGAATATGAGAAAGCTGCTGCTGATTTACACAGATAAAAACCATGCATGACCAAAGGCTGTATGACAATAAAGTAACTGATGTGGATCTGCACTGTTTGTTAGAACTTTAGATTCTCTTAAAGGACGACACCGGGTCATAATACTTACTCTTTAACGTAATATTGAAAAACAAAAAAAATTGGGTCTGCGCTATTTGTCATTCAAACTCCTCGAGCAAATTTCCGTTTTTCTTACTGAATGGACTTTATATGTAACCATTTCCATCATATAAACGTGCTTTCACGCATTTGCAAACATAGTAGACCCAGACCAGACGGCTCCTATAGGAGCCGTCTGATCAGGGTCTGCTCTGTTTGCTAATATAAATTGATAGATGTGTTTCTTTACTTTCTAAAAGGTGTACAATGTTCTACTTTCCATATTTCATTATAACTTTTTGTCTTTGAACATTCAGTAGGTATTGAAATAAACATAGAACAGGGAAAGGGTTAAGCATTGATGGGTTGATCCATTTTTGAATTTTCAGTATTGAAATCGTTTATTTATACATGTAATATTTGTTTCTAATTTCAGACGCGAGTGTTTACAGCTTTTCGTCATCTTGACTGTGTTAGGTACGTATCGGTCAGTTCCTGTTAACCCTTTACTCTATGAATATTCATGTAATAAATAATGACAACATGAATACTCATTAGATTATTTTTATAATGCCGCATGAAGCTTGGCAATTTCAGAAACTTTATAATCGGGTCTGTATTACAGTAAAACCTCTCTGTAACGAGCACTAAATTGTGTTAATTAGTTGGTATTTTGGGCAGGTGGTTGCTTAAAGCAAGGTGAATGTAAAACAGAACGCTCCTATAGGAGCGTTCTGTTTTACTTTCACCTTGCTTTAAGCATCCACCTGCATTTCACACAAAATACTTGATGTAATTTAGTGGTCGTTATAGAGAGGTTTTACTGTATAACATAAGCAAGCAGAGCAGGCTCTGATCAGAGGGCTCCTACTCGAACCGTCTGATCTGGATCTACTCTGTTTGCAAATGTGTTAATAGGCGCAAAATGATTAACCCATAACCTTTATCTCATATGCACAACTTTTAACGCCTTTGCAAACAGAGAAGACCTGGAACAGAAAGGTCCAGGAATGGCGATCTGGTCATGGCCTGCTACATTTGCTTATGAAACGTTACAATTCATTCATGGCTGTAAACTCCATCTATATATTATTTCATAAACTAACAGAGCATACCCTGATCAGACGGCTCCTATAGGAGCCGTCTGATCAGGGTCTACTCTGTTTGCACAGGCGTGAAAAGGCGTATTTATGGGTTCATAAATATTCATGAAGTGATTCGTCGTTACCTAAATATTAATGAGAGAAAATGTTAATGCATTGTAAGATATCACGTGTGCCCCGTACTGGTCTGCTGAGAGGTGTGCTTATTGCCACTTCTTTAACGCTTTGAAGAAATCGGTGTCCGCTTCAAGCAGATTGGACCCTGATGAGACACCGAGTTACTTTGCGTCTCGTCTGGATACAAGCTGTTTGCAAATTGCACTATTCATTAATGATTAAGTAAGTACAAGTACACGCATGGTAAATACAGTTCCAAAAAAGGTTTTACTCTAAATGGCTAGGCTTTGACTGATTCGATTTTCTCCCAAGCAGTTTCGTTTTGGATAAACAATAGTATCTAACTATCTATGTCCAGGCTTTTTGTGTCACCTGCCGAGAGGCAGTGTGTCACTTAGGGATCACTTTTCCATCGTCTGTCTGTCCGCGCTAACCATTCCTGTTTATGTGACTAGATAATTACATGAGAACAAAAGATCTTTTGTTCTCATAGGTTTTATGTGGCTTTTTTCAATTTGTGTGGCTATTTTGAACAAAAAATAGCCACATACACTCAATACGTTAGAACGTCCGTCTGTCTGTCCGTCACACTTTCTTTGTCTGGCTGTCATTTCTAAACTAATCGTTATAGAGCTTTCAAATTTCACACATGGGACAAGCATGATGAAAGGAAGTGTCATGCACAAAGGCCACCACTCTAGCATCAATATTTTTTTTAGTTATTCCCCTTTTTCATATTAACAATAAGTTTTTGTGTCAGCTGCGAGCAGGTGACACATGTGTTCCTCCGAACACTCTTGTTGGTGATAAGGTGAGTTTCTATTACGCTAAAATCACAGCCTCTTTAAATTTGCGTAATATATTGGCAAATTTATTACTTTTACATAAATACTTGAATAGCTCTGATCTAATATTTCGACCTCTAAGGGCCTTTTTCAAAGATTAGCATGTCAAAATATACGTCACATTTTTATGCCCCCAGATCAGATCGGAGGGGAGCATATTGTTTTTGTCCTGTCTGTTTATCTGTTTGTTTGTTTGTTTGTCTGTCGCCAACTTTAACATTGGTCATAACTGTTGAGCCAGTACAGATAGAGACTTGATATTTGGCATGCATGTGCATCTCATGACGCTGCACATTTTGAGGGATGAAGTGTCAAGGTCAAAGTCATCCTTCAGGGTCAAAGGTCAAATTGGCCGGGGGCATAGTGTTTCACAAACACATCTTGTTACATGTACATGCATTCAGCTATACAATCAAAGCGAATAATGTTGATCCAGCGTCATGGTGACGTTGGGATATTATTTTAAATAATAAATGGGACATTTGAGCCATTTTAGAAATTAAAGCAATAGACCTATCAAATTCCATAAGCAAACAGAGCAGACCCTGATCAGACGGCTCCTGTAGGAGCCGTCTGATCTGGATCTTCGTTTGCAAATGGGTGAAAACATGTTTATATGAGGGAAGAATTAAAAATGCAACACCCTAAAGTTACTTTTTGCATCCGGTGTGACTTTTATGCCCCCGATCAGATATGGGGGCATATTGTTTTCGCCCTGTCTGTTTGTCTGTATGTTTGTTTGTTTGTCACTAACTTTAACATTGGTCATTACGTTTGAGCCAGTACAGATAGAGACTTGATATTTGGCATGCATATGTATCTAATAAAGTCATCCTTCAAGGTCAGGGGTCAAATACAATGTATATACAGTGTATGTCACATCACTGACTTTAACATTGACCATATTTTATGCCCCCAACGGCGGGCATATAGTAATCGCATTGTATGTCCGTCCGTCCGCCCGTCCTTCCATCCGTCCATCCGTCCCAAAGTTCGTGTCCCTTCTATAACTTCTTTATCTGTGAATGGATTTCAAAATAACCTGGTACAAATGTTCACCACACAAAGACGATGTGTCGCGTTCAACTCCCAGGTCCATGGGTCAAAGATCAAGGTCACAGGGTACAATTACTTTGTAACAAATTTCGTGTCCGGCCTGTAACTTCTTTATCTATCAATGGATTTCAATATAACTTGGCACAAATGTTCACCAGACAAAGACGATGTGTCGCGTTCAACTCCTAGGTACATGGGTCAAAGGTCAAGGTCACAGGGTACAATTACTTTTTCGCAAATTGCGTGTCTGGTCTGTAACTTCTTTATATATCAGTGGATTTCAATATGATTTGGCACAAATATTCACCAGACAAAGATGATGTGTCGCTTTCAACTCCCTGGTCCATGGGTCAAAGGTCAAGGTCACAGGGTACAATTACTTGTTTATCTGTGAATGGATTTCAAAGTAACCTGGCACAAATGTTCACCACACAAAGACGATGTATCAACTCCCTGGTCCGTGGGTCAAATGTCAAGGTCACAGGGTACACTTTTGGGGGCATTTGTCACGTGACTGTGACAGCTCTTGTTTGAACCAGTAGGGACAGAGACTTGATATTTGGCATACATGTGTATCTCGTGAAGCTGCACATTTTAGGGGTGACATGTCAAGGTCAATGTCATCCTTTAGGGTCAAAGGTCAAATTCGGCGGGACCATAGTGTATCACAAACACATCTTGTTTTATTATCGTTTTATTCTGTAAGGACGTGACAGGCGGGCTGTGACCTTGGGGTTATTGATCTTGCATGTTTAACCCGTTATGTGATAGGTGCAGTTTCGCTCACCGTAAAAAATAGTCTGCTTCTTACCAACAGCACATACGGGAAACGCGTGTACTGGTATTTGGAAACAGTGTGGACCCAGATCTGACTTCTCCTAGACAGCAACCCTCTGATAAGGGTTCGCAGTGTGTGCCTTGCAGTCTTCTCTTACAAATTACATGTAAAGTTGAACTTCGATATCTCGAACACCAAGGGTCTGCTCTGTTTGCTTATGATATAACACGGATGGGTATGATTCTACAGATTCTGCCATCACTAAAATATTCCGTGTCCATGTGCTATTATAACAAATTAATCTTATTAATATTCATGACGTCATTATTTCTGACATAAATGTTCATGGAGGAAATGGTTAAGCAGCCATTTTATTTTAAAGTGATGTAAGAAAGTTAGCTCCTATGCCGCCAAATTTAAAAGTGTCGTCTGCAATAATAATTTCATATTAGATATAATTCTAAACTAAATAATAAAGGTATACTAGTAAAACATTTGTTTTAAACAACCTGTATGCTTGGACTAAAATAATACAGAAAACAGTGAAGTCCCAGGTCAGATGCCGCCGTGAAAAGGTGGCATCTGGCCTGGGACTGCACTGTTTTCAATGGTGCCAACAGGCGACATTGGCGCCGAAAGAGTTAATATCTGACTAAATATCCTGACACTCACTATCGTTATGATATCATAGCTACATGTATATCGTATTTCAAAACCGCCATTAACCTTTATTTGTGTTTCAGTGACAGCAAACCCTGTCAGCGGAAACTGTAAGTATAACGGCCAAAGGTGTGTCTGGGCATACGTACATATGCATGTGCATACACGAGACTGAACAAGTTGCTTTTTGATGAATCAAAATGGCTTAAACAACGCTGATAGATCTCTCTCTCCCCTCTCTGTCTGTCTGTCTGTCTCTCTCTGTCTGTGTGTGTGTGTGTCTCTCTCTCTCTCTGTGTCTCTGTGTGTCTCTGTTTCTGTCTCTCTATCTGTCTCTTTCTCTCCCTCTCTCTGTCTCTCTCTGTCTGTCTATCTATATATCTCTCTCGCTCTCTCTCTCTATTTATCTGCATGAGCGCGTGTGTCCGTTTGTGTTTGTTAAAGCCATCACGCATAGTCATACCAACACCGGTGACACATTGATAAACATTTATATGCATCAGTCGTATGTGCGCTGCACAAGCCCTTACTAATACTAATTCATGTATGTATTGATTCTGTTTCATTTAATTATTTTCATATAAAAATAAGCGTCCCGTTAGTGTTTGATTTGTTGTAATTAAACCTATTTGTTGTTCCGACAATAATGAAATTGTTCGATTTTTATCTATAATACGTGTATAAAGGAATGAGGGATGAAAAACATATATTACCAGTCTCCGAATAACATTTTACATAACCTTAAAAACAATAATAATAATGACAATAATAATATAAATAATAGTAACAATAACAATGAAAAATATAATAATGATAATAATAATAAATTATTCTTTCATTAATTGATATTTTTTTATGGTCAAAGGGAGTTAATTCATACTTTACTATAAAGTTAGATTGTACGAGTTGCTTCCCTTATAATAACGGGTCGATGGAATTTTACATCGTTTAGTGTTGAAAGTATTGTTTATTATTATCATTATGCTATTATTTTTATTATCTTTATCATTATTTTAAGTATGAATTACCTAAATCTTGATACTACTACTACTAATAAGTATAATAATGATCTGGATCTGCACTGTTTGCGTAGACCTGAATCTACAGTTTCTGCAATGGCTAAACATTGTGTTCATATGTTTCTGTTAATTGTAACTACATGTACTCAGTTTAATCCTTTCCCTGTTGAATATTCATGTTAGAAACAATGTCATTATAAATATCAACTCGATTATTCTTTTATAATGGAATATGAACCCATGTTTTTGTCTCAGGCAAAAACTGTAGAATCAGATTTATATAATTCCATAACCAAACAGAGCAGACTCCGATTCTAAAGAGTGGTCACAGTATATGGTTTGGTGGATAAATAACGACTTTGGGTAAGCATCTTTATCTTTAGCTCTGTTTACTGTCTGAATCCATACCTCGTACATTGTATTATGGTTTATTTGAATGTTCATGGGCACATCATTTCTTCGGTTTGTACATCATACCCACTAAAGCAACCACTTTATGAATAAACATAGATATCTTTAAAAGCAGGTGATTGCTTAACCCATTCCCTGACTGACTGACTGATTGACTTTTGACGACTCTGTAGAATTCCCTTTATGAAACCATTGTGATAAATAGAGCATTTGCTCCTATGGGAGCAAATGCTCTATTTATCACAATGGTTTCAAACGACACAATTCTATACTTTTCCTTTTCTCTAGTTAATGGTCCTTTTCGGTAGATTTATTCAAAGAGGTCGTATCTAACATTAGCCAATGAATTAATGGGTTAATACAGGATGAAAGTAATGCAGAACGCTCCTGCAGGAGCGTTCTGCATTACTTTCATCCTGCATTAAGGCACCACCTGCCATTTAGACAAAGAATTAAACATCATTTTGTTGGTCGCATTAGATGGGTTTTACTGTATATCTTGATGTTTGCCTTCCAGTGAGTTATGCTGTTACCACTACTGATCTAGGATCGTGGAATGTGCAATCTGGTGGTACCCGCGTTTATCGCCAATGTGAAATGGCTGTAGACGCACTATATCAACCGCAAACCAAATATTTCAACATTTCAATGGGGGCTACTGTAACAAACTTTGAGGTTTGGAACTTCACACTTGAATGCTAAAAAATGACCACCTATAAAGAGAGAGAGAGAGAGAGAGAGAGAGAGAGAGAGAGAGCGAGAGAGAGGGGGGGGGGCAAAGTGGCAAAAAAGACCAATAATACATAAAATGACCACCTATAAACAGAGAGAGAGAGAGAGGCAGAGAGAGAGAGAAGAGAGAATAAAGAGACAGATGCATAAAACAATGACAGGGAATTGTTTTTGATAAGGAAAAAAACATAGTACCTGGCCATATTTACAGTCGACTTACTACTTACTAAAAGTAACAAACATGCATCTGTACATTTATTACTATACAGTTATATTTTGCACATTTTCGTATTAATCTATCAACACCAAAAGTTGTACTCATTACAAAACAATAGCTAATAATATCAACCCTTACTATGCAGGACACGAGTCACTAATCGCCTTTGCAAACAGTGTAGACCCAAATGAGAGGGATCCTAGAGGATCCCTCTCATCAGGGTCTGCACTGTTTGTCTAAATTCCCTAAAATATTCACCATAAGCTTGACCTGTTTAAATTTTGGAATAGTCCATTTGAAAATTCAGCGTTGTAAGGGTTAACCCATTCCCTCATATTGACGACTTTTGACACCTTTGCAAAAGTCACATGTTGAAACCATTGTAATAAATAGAGCATTTGCTCCTATAGGAGCAAATGCTCTATTTATCACAATGGCTTCAAACTACAAAATTCTGAAAGTTTCCTTTTCTCTAGTTAATGCTCCTTTTCGGTAAATTTATTCAAAGAGGTTTATCTAAAAATAGCCTATAAGGTAATGGGTTAATTATGACTATTCATAAGGGAAATGATTATGGTGTGTTTTCAGCATTACGATGGCTCCTTCATTGACCCTGCAAGTGGAGCTAGCGGTAGCTGGTTCTACATAACTAACAAGTACCATCTCAATGTACCAAAATTTACGTACAAATTCCAAGCAACCTATCCTAGTGCGTCAATTCCTACCATCATCTGCTACAGTGAATTTCCGCAATACGGTGCCACTACAACTACGTCATCGACCACGGAAAGCACTACGTCATTGGTGACGACCACTTCTGGGACAAGTAAGCCCAATATACTGAATTTTGCGATATGAGTGTTGAAGAGAAAAACCGGGATTAACTCCATAAGTTCGGCTTCCGTCACAGTGTTGTTCAGCTTTCTATAAAACACAAATCCACGCAGAAAACGAAATTCTCATACTGACCAGCACTTAAATGGCGAATATTTCAATGTAATATATGTCATATTCGTACACTCTTTACAAACAGAAGGAAATATAGCATACTCTGATCGGACAACTCCTGTAGGGTCTACATGTATTCTGTTTGCCAAGGCGTCAGAAATGTGTCTTTAGCAAAAAAAGGTCAAATGATGCTACATGTATAGAATTTGTTTAGGCTTAATATTGAACACTGACTGGCCAATCTATAGCCTTTCAAGGAGGAATACAAGCAAAACCGATGTCACCCTCGAAAAATAGTTGGTCAAATCCTGATAAGAGGAAAGAGATAAATTATCGAAAATCGGGTGTACATACTTTTAACAATTCCCATGTTGAGCTACATTTCTCACAAAAGGGGTCAGCAATAAAATTAATGTTTATCTTTCGCCTGTTAACCCATTCCCTCATATTGTCACCTTTCTACGCCTCTTTAAATGCTGTATTTATCACAATGGTTTCAAAACTGCACAATTCGAAAAGTTTCCTTTTCTCTAGTAAATGCTCCTTTTCGGTAGATTTATTTAAAGAGGTTTGGTCTAAAAATGGACCAGGAGTGAATGGGTTAAGCGCAATCTGACTGTCATCTGCAAACGAGACGCCGACTTTTGATACTGTTTAACACTCGGTCAATAGTTTCTCAAGAAGTATTAACTCATAAAAACTGAAATAAAATTGTGGTCAACTTCATTCAATATGCTTAATGTTTAATATTTTATGTCTTGATTCATGCGTCCCGTTAGGTTTGGTTTTGTGGCTGTGTCGTTTCTTGTTTGATGGTGTTTGGTGCCGCCGTGTCCTTTCATGTGTGGCTCTCTCTGTTTGACTGTTTTTTTCCCATGTGAATGTTCATGTCAGAAATAATGACTGTATGAATATTAATTAGTTGACTATTTATAATGACATCGTTAAAATGAAGTTTTGACCAATGAAAAATGTAAAAATAGACCTACATGTGTGTTATACCACACCGAACATACCCTGGTCAGACGGCTCCTACATTAGTCATCTGATCTGGATTTACTCTGTTTTCAGAGGTGCTAAAATGTGTCTCTTTGGAGTAAAGGGTTAACATAAGTTCTCTATGTATTCACTCAGCTAGCGGTTTCAACTACAGTGAAGTCATAGCCAAGTCCATCCTGTTCTACCGTGCCCAAAGATCAGGAGATTTACCGGAAGATGCCGATGACCCGGTTCCCTGGAGGAAAGACAGCGCACTGTATGACGGGAATGATGTCGGCCTAGATCTGACAGGTGGTTGGTATGATGGTAAGTTAACTGTTGTTAGGCCTAATAGCTAAAGTAAAACCTCTCTAAATCGGACATTAAATTTAGTATAAATATCGATCTTGGAGAAAGGTGGCAGCTTAATCCAGGATGAAAGTCATGCAGAAAGCTCCTGTATATGACTTGCATTCAGCATTAATCGTTTACTCCATAGATACGCTCTTCGACACCTTTGCATACAGAGTAGATCCAGGTCAGACAGATCCTGTAGGAGCTGTCTGATCAGGTTCTACTCTGTTTGCTTTTGATATTTATAACATAGATATGGTTCTACTGTATCTGCCATGACCAACAATTCTTATGTCCATGTGCCATTATAACAATTGATCTAATCAATATTTATTATATAATTATTTCTTACATGAATATTCATGGAGTAAAGGCTGAAGCAGCCACTTGCTGTTAACCCTTTCCCTCATACAAACGTGTTTTCACGCATTTGCAAACATAGTAGACCCAGACCAGACGGCTCCTAGAGGAACTGTCTGATCAGGGTCTGCTCTATTTGCTTATGGAATTTGAAAGATGTGTTCCTTTACTTTCTAACATGGCTACAATGTTTCACTTTTCATATTTTGTTGTAACTATTTTGTCTGTGAATATTCAGTAGGTATTGAAATGAGTACTATACATAGGACAGGGAAAGGGTCAAAAGTATCCAAATTCTTCTTTACTAGAATTCCGGTTAGAGGGGTTTTACTGTTTATTTGTATTTATTGAATTAGAATGCATTGCCAACTTCTGAGCTTAATCTTGAGCACACTACGAGCGAAATTATGGTTGCCTTTGCAAATAGATGTACATGTAGCTTGAATCCTGATAAGACGTTCAGTAGTAAATGGACATTGCACCAGAATAAAAATTTGTTGGTCTCGGAGCTTTGAAACGTGACAATTACGCTCCTCCTATTACTTTTTATGTTGTTTGTGGACCATATTGAAAATTGGATTTTACCAAATATTTTACCCACGTAAAATAAAGTCATTATTATTATTATTATTATTATTACAACATTTGTTTTCTTTTTCAAATTAAATATCAATTAATATGATAATAGTAGCAAATCCCGACATGCATTGCATGCAGTTTAACCCTTCGCTTGCTATTCGCGTCAATATACCTACCTGTAAATAGTGAAGATCCAGATGAGACAGCTCCTGCAGGAGCTGTCTCATCAGGGTCTGCACTATTTACAAATTGATTGTGGAACAAGTGCACTCCTCAGCAGTGATTGCACAGCGAAGTACTTGTACACAGTGAAGATATATGTAATTATACAACAGGGCATGGGTAAAGAAGGAGAAATGTGTTTTTAAATTCAGCAAGCGAAGGGTTAATGGTACATTGAAGTAATTTCAAACGCCTATTTCTGAGCTTTCTGCATTCATTCGTCCTGCATTTATCAACCACCTTCATCTATGTTTATTTATAAAGTAATTGCTTTAGAGAGGTCCTAAATGGTTAAACGACACATATCATATTTACTGTTTATTATCTTGCTTTCTTAACCACAGCTGGAGACTATGTCAAGTTCAATCTACCAATCTCCTCGGCCGTGACTATACTGGCTTGGGGCGCGGCCACGTGGAAAGATGCCTACCAGACTGCTAACCAGTACCAGGAGATGCTAGACTGTATCAAATGGCCGTTAGACTTCTTCCTTAAATGCTGGAGAAATGACACAGAAGAGTTCTATGCCCAGGTAAATCAGAGTCTATCTGTTTAACCATGATAGTAATTGAATCGCTTTCAAAAACGAATACTAGATGATCAAAGAGATCTTGAAAGCAGGTGGTTGCTAAAAGAAAGTAAAAGATGGAACCTTCCGTATTGCTTTCATTCTTCCTTAATACATCACGTACAAAACTGCAATTGTGGTTAGCATGCTATCTTGATGAGGTGTTGAAATAGATAAATACTTTTTGATCAACCCTTACCCTTAACCCATTCCCTGGTATTGACGACTTTTGACGACTCTGTAAAAGTCATTTTGTGAAACTATTGTGATAAATAGAGCATTTGCTCCTATAGGAGCAAAATGCTCTATTTATCACAATGGTTTCAAACTACAAAATTCTAAAATAAATTCCTTTTTTCTAATTAATGCTCCTTTTCGGTAGATATAGTCAAAGAGGTTGGATCTAAAAATAGCCTATGAGGTAATGGGTTAATGTGTGCTCAAAGTTGAATCTTGTGCAATACTGACTCTTACCAATATCCGATTCTATTAACCCTTTACCTCATAGGCCATTTATAGACCAAACCTTTTTGGATAAATCTATCGAACGTGAGCATTTACTTGAGAAAAGGATTTGCAGAATTGTTTAGTTTTTTAATCATTGTGATAAATAGAGCTTTTGCTCATATGGAGCAAATGCTCTATTTAATTATCACAAAGATTTTAGAAAGGGATTTTTACAGAGTTGTCAAAAGGCGTCAATGTGAGGGAATGTCTTAAGCTCTTGAGAAATTATTGAGATACCAAAAATTAAGTCTCAACTGAATCCAAGCTGTCTGCGAACAGGAGTCCGATTCCTAATAGCAAGATAAGGGTTAAATCTCTTCGAGATCACTCGAGTGAGTGACTTAGTTCATACATAGAGGATACTACACAGCTCGTGTCATATTATTATAGTAAACTCGTTTCATAAAAACAATTTGTAAGGAATATTATTGTAATATTTATTCATCGCGTAACCCTTAAATCCACAATAAAAAGTGAAAATTATATCTGACGGCTTTTTTTGGCCATTGTTTATAGCGTAGTACAGTCGGATTAAAACTGCTTATTTGCATAAAAATGTACTACTGCATCCCGCGATTTACGGCACTCCGTTTTGGCACTCCCACACGACAGTTTATGTGATAAATGTATTAATGTCTGCAAGTGTTTTTTTATTTCATTTGTCACATATATTGTATTTCATGTAACATTAATATATATATATGGAAGGTTGGTAATGGTACAATTGATCACAACTGGATGGGCAGACCGGAAGACATGACATCCACCGAGGTGCCTCGTCCCGCTTTCAAAGTGACTAGTGCAGGTGGCGGAAGTGACGTCGCCGGAACCGTTGCAGCTGCATTTGCAGCCGGGTCTATTGTTTTCAAAACGGAAGGTAAAACCAAAATCACATAAAATCATGCATCTTATTTTCTCTCTACCTAACATGTATGTGTATGATTGATATCACATAACACCTAACCAGAGGTCTAATGACACTCTGTATCAACACTCCCACACTGCAGATTATGTGATAATACAATTTTTATCACAGTAAAGTATGCTTTTGGCCATAATGCCATTATCAAAAATCAGCTAATTAATATTCACGATGTCAATATTTCTTACTTAATGTTCAAGATTTAGAAGGTTAAGCTGTATTAAAAGAAACTGACTGTCAGAGATATTTTGCTCTAAATAAATACAATAATGTTTTCAGACCCCACTTATTCAGCAAGCCTTCTGGATGCCGCCAGATCACTTTACTCCTTTGCTGACACTTATAGAGCTTTTTACACGGTTGAAGTCCCTGACGCTACCGAATACTATGAGTGAGTGGTATTTGCATATTTGATTAGACTAAGAACGCCCAATGTTATGCAATAAGGAAAATACGTAAAGCGGTCCCTTTAGCCCTTTCCTCCATAAATACGCCTCTCTACACCTCTGTAAAAGTCACTATAGGAGCAAATACTCTACTTATCACAATGGTTTCAAAACTACACAATTCTTAACGTTTCCCTTTCTCTAGTAGATTAATTCAACGAGGCTGTGTCTAAAAATAGCCTATGAGGTAATGGGTTAAAGAAGTCTAGCTACAAGAATGTTTTATCATGACGGAAACTATAGGCTCATTAGAGAAAAAGAAATTTTAATGAAAGTTGCACTCTGAAGTTCTGGAAAAGTGTGACAGTGTGCCACACAGATTGACCGCTACACTGAATAGGTCATACAGTAATGACGATGAATTATTATGATAGTGAATGACAGATCAAGATGATAGCAGAAATGTGATTTTTGCTAATCTCGCCTCACCAATCCGTATTCGAATTGGTTCTCGACAGAAGGGTAACTTTTGCATAATAACAAAAATTGCTCCCGGGGAAAATTAAACACAACTTCAGGAATGCAGAACAAACTCTGATACTGAAATATTGGTACCATACATATACGTTATTCGAAATCCTGCCTTTATATTACATATAAAATGTTACTGTAGACTTCACTATTCCACCCTCTTAATGCCTAAGGCATTTTATTTCCAACCTCTTTATGCTTAAATTAAGGCATTCGGTATTAAAACCGTTGTTCCTTACCTACGCCTTACAGTTCTTTCAGCACTTTGATATTACTTCAATCAAATCTACCATAGAATAATTCCAAAACAAACATTCTTTGAGCAATTATCAAAAATCATTTCCTATAAAAAGAATGGGTCATGACTTGTTATCATTAGTCACTCGGTTAGTAGTTTTTTTTTAATTTTCGGAAAATGTAACTGAACTATTCATAATAGAATACAAAAGAGGTTTGTCTTGTTTTTTTTATAAATTCTGAAAGTAGGAGAAGCAAAAGTAGCAATGTTAATAGAGATAAGTGCTGATTCGGTTTTATTGAATCTATAAATGAGCAGTTATTCATAGAGCAACACTATTCACGCCCTTAGCACCAGTTTAAGCAGTACTCAATTTTAATTTTCATAAATAAAAGCATTGAAACTGATGATCCTGAAGGATCGGAAAACATAACAATACTGAGAATGAAGTACGGGGCGACTTTAAATGGCCGCGCTTTGCTTGAGAGAATATGCGGTCGTAGAAGAAATTGTATAATCACATACATAATATTCATAAGCAAACAGAAACAAACAGGAGATGTCTGATCCGGTTCTACTCTGTTTGCAAATTCGTAAAAATATGTCTCTATCAGACAAAGGGTTGCGCCATGTGTTGACTGGATAAATGACAAAATTCGTAATATATTCCGATTTTTTTCACTTTCGTTCGTTCATTAACTGGCCGTTGCAAAAGATGCTCTTCCAAGGGATATCTAGCGATAAGCACATCAATAAGAAAGGTGAAAACATTATTATGGCCAAAATGGAACAAAACTCGAAGGCTAATGGGGTAGACTTTGATAGACATTCTTTCTTGTCATGTAAGCTTTAACCCATTCTCTCATATTGACGCCTTTTGACGTCTCTGTAAAAGTCACCTATTGAATTTAACCATTGTGATAAATAGAGCATTTGCTCCTATGGGAGCAATTCCTCTATTTATCACAATCGTTACAAAACTACATATTTCTAAATGTTTCCGGGAAGCATGTCCCGGACCTCTATAGCCACAGTGCGTACATTACATTTGGATTCAGCTACGCTCCTGTCTCTCATGAGCGTTAAATTGACGCCTCTGTGAAAGTCACTTTCCATAGGAGCAAATGCTCTATATTTATCACAATGGTTTCTAAACTACACACTTATAAAGTATTTCCTTTTCTCTAGTAAATTCTCCTTTCGGTAGATTTATTCAAAGAGGCTGGGTCTAAAAATAGCATATAAGTGAATGGGTTAAATGTGGATTAATTTGTTTTTACATCTTAATAGTTCCAGCGATTATAAGGACGACCTTGTATATGCGGCAGCCATGTTGTACAAGGCTACCGGAGAAGCCGGATACCTGACTGACGCCGAAAACAAGTACCAGCAATTCGGTTTTGACTACCAGACATCCTGGGCCTTTGACTGGGACAACAAACTCATGGCGGCAAAGGTTATATGAGATTCTAACTTGAAAAAAAAGTCTTTAACATAAGACTATCATGTTAGTCAATTCATTGACTTTTGAAAAGCAACAACCAGTACAAAATTGCAGTCTATTTAAGTTCTTTCTTTACACATTAGTTTGTGAAATAGCTCTGCAGATTTACTATTACAGAGTCAACCAGTTTGATTTGAAGCCTTGTATTTCGTCTTGACCAAAATGCCTATTTTGTTTTCTTTCGGTTTTATATTAAACGTTTGATGTACCATTCTAAGTTTGTAACTGTAAATGACCCAGAATGGTCAATATTGTGATGACCCTTGAACAGTGCGTCCCTATAACTTTTGTCCATGGGAGACTCTGTAGAATAAATTTATATTATTACATAAGTAAACAGAAAAATTTACAATTGCAGTGGCATTACATCTAACACAGACATAATTCAACGCCTTCATCTAACATTTACGCTACATAAGACTTGAATGAGTACTTGTGCAGCACTACTTTTTACGTCAACAAGTACAGCGTATTTATTCTTCGCTAATTTTGAATACTGCAACATTAGCTATGCAATATATTGCACTATTTAAAATTGAATGAGTCAACCGAATACAGAGCATTTAATGTGGCGCGGGGGTTAGACATGCCGGTAATGTAAATAGATTATAGAGGGTCTTACATGAGTGTTCATTACAAATTGTTTTTATGAAACGAGTTTATTATAATGATATGATACGTTCTGTAGCGAGTGTCATATTCATAATAATAAACGAGTTTAATTCATGAAAACAATTTGTAATGAACACGAATGTAAGATTCTTTTTATCATATAAGCTTTAAAAGTGCCATAGAAAATGAAACAGGCTATAGCTGACGGCTGTTTCAGCCATTGCATACAAACCTCGTAGTAATACAACGGACAACGCACATGGAGCTCTACGATTAGCTAATGCTTAAATGAGTGCTACGATTGGCTAACGATTGCTAATTTGCATAAAAAGTGCACTAGTGCATTTTCGCGATTTACGGCACTCTGTTACGGCACTCCCACAAGACAGATTATGTGATAAACGTATGTATATGACTCTTGGACGTTTTAGACATCATACGATGTATTTCACAAAGGATATTTAATTTAATATTTTTTGTTATCCATTTACGAAATTAATATTAGGAATTAGACACTACGTGTGTTAATAGAAAATGGGAAACAGAGAAATATGAACCTGTCAGACATTGAGTCTTCAAGTCAACTTAACAATTTAAAACCTACATCTAAAGAAGTGCTACCTTTTACACCATATTGGTGTAAGAAATACTGGCACCATATATATATATAAGTATGTACATATCTATATACAAGTAATGGTGTATGCACACAGGAAGATCTGGCAGAAACTAGAATCAGATCCGTATAATTCCACGAAGATGTTTTAATATTGATAGAAACTGCATAGTCAGAACTATTATAATTTCATATATGCGTAACCCTTTACTCCATAAATACGCCTTTCTACGCCTTTGCAAACAGAGTAGACCCAGATCAGACGGCTCATATGGGAGCCGTCTGATCAGGGTCTGCCCTGTTTGCATATCAAATAATATACATTGTAGATAGGATTCTAGTTTCTGCCATGGCCAAATGATACCGTGTCCACGTGCTATCATAACAATGAATCTACTTAATATTCATTATGTCATTATTTCTAACATGAATATTCATGGAGTAAATAGTCAATTGCACTGATATGACCTTCTTCAGAGATAAAGTAAGCTACTTATATGTTGTGCGCCTACTCTGTTTGCAAAGACTACATAAGCTTCTCTTTCATTTAAAGGGTTAACTTATTTGGACATTTCAGGAGACAAATCACCGCAATAAGTAATCACTCACATTTCAGCTGTTGCTGTTTGAAGCCACTAATAATTCTATATACAGTCGTGATGTGGATACTTTCCTCAATCAGTGGCGATCCGGGGGCTCGGTCCAATACACACCCGGGGGCCTGGCGTGGAGGGGACAGTGGGGGACACTACGATACACAGGTAAACATGAACAACAAATGCTATTAAATGAGACTGAAATACATCCGTCTGTAGAAAACTGTTACGTCACATATGCAGAGGAAAATGTTAGAAGATTTCACGTTCTTACGCACAGGGCAATCGTACGTTTGCAATGACAATGCATAACGTGTTTCAAGTGTTCATAAAGTGTTTTTATTTTTTTTTAAGATTAGATGGAATACCAAAATATGTCCAAAGTGAATAATATAATTAATGATGTGTGCAAAGCACAATTATTCCAAGGAGGGAAACTATAAAAATAAAGTATCTAGTTATAGTCTACTTTCAGTCCGAATGACCGCTCCGCCGACCGTACATTATATAAACTAAAATTGCCTAAGAATACATGTATAACTATCATAAGAAACGCTATTGTTAATATGTGAAATGTGTAAAATATGAGAAAAGGGCTTATTAGTCGGACCAAGCTGAGTAGCCTTTCGACATGCATAAAATAAAACTAAACATACTATCCTCCACATTATTTGCTGTAATATCTGTATTATTTAACCCTTTGCTCGAAAAATACACCTTTCTACCATTTTGTATACAGAGTAGACCCAGATCAGACGGTTCCTATAGGAGCTATCTGATCTAGGTCTGCTCGGATTGCTTATGATGCAGTTGTATAGGTGTGCTTATACAGTTTCTGTCATGGCCAAAACTCCTGTGTCTTTGTACTGTTATAACATTTATTAATCTAATTCATATTCATTATGTCATTCTTTCTTACTTGAATATTCATGAAGTACAAAATTAAACACCTTAACTCTTTCACCGCCAATGTCGCAAAAACGCACCACGACTAATAGTGCAGTCCCAGATCAGACGTTGTTTGATCAGGGACTTCACTTTTTGTCTCAAACTCTATTTCTATATCTGTGCTTTAGGCCTTTGAAGTTTGCATGTATTTATCTCATTTCCTTAATTTACCAAATGATTTAACAAAAGTGGTTTGCAGACAACAATTAGAAATTTGGCGCCGAAAGAGTCAATGTCTTACCATTTCAGCAAATACGGCTTTCATTGCTCTAATGGCTGCTGAGTTGGGCATTGATGCCACTGCCAACACGAACTGGGCCAAGGGTCAAATAGACTATATGCTTGGAGACAACCCAAGACAGTCAAGCTATGTTGTAGGTTTTGGAGCAAATCCCCCTCTGAGACCGCATCACAAGTCTAGGTGAGTAAATGATAAGGATATGAAATATGCTGACTTATGTTATGATAAATTGCCGAGAAGAATAAATGTACATGTATATCTTCAGCAATCGCAGCAGATAAATTTCAGAAGTATCATCAGTCGAATCGTTGTGATTGCGATAACAATACTTATCAGTACAGACCCGCTGCGTTTGGCGATGGTAATTGACAAACTTTGTTTACTTAACTCATTTTCAAACAGTGTAGACCTAGATCAGAGGTCCTCTAAAGACCCCTCTGATCAGCCTGTTTGTACTTTTTGCCATTCAAAATCCTTTAGCAAGGTTATGCCTTTCATATTGGGTGGACTCTATAGTTAACCTATTCCCTCATATTGATGCCTTTTGACGACTCTGTAAAAATGGCTTTGTCAAAACATTGTGATAAATGGAGCATTTGCTCCTATATCACAATGGTTTCAAACTACACAATTCTAAAATTTTCCTTTTCTCTAGTTAATGCTCCTTTTCATTAGATTTATTCAAAGAGGTTTGAACTAAAAATAGCCTATGAGGTAATGGGTTAAGTACTGATGGGATATTCCACTTTGATAACTCAGGATTGAACGGGTTAAGGGATATCTCGAACTTCAAGCAACCATACAAATTAGTTCGAGATAACAGAGGTTTGAGTCATCCGATTTCTAATCTGACCAATATCTCAAATTCGTAGCTTAAAGCAGATCGAAAGTAATGCTGAAAGCTCCTGCAGAAAGGTGGACTTTCCTTCAATTTCTTCTCTAAAACGTTATCCCGAAGTTCGAGTTATCCGAGTTCGAGGTATCGAAGTTCACTTATATTTGCATTTCAGTTCTCTAAAATGATAGTGTGTATATAAGTTTGGTATTGTGTATATAAGAGATGCTCACACACTTGCACGAACAAATACAATCAGGGTCAAGAATGTGTTACTTTCATCTTGCCTTATACTGCCACCTGTCTTAGAAGTCGGTGGTAAGATTTCCTGTGTGTACCCGTTTAAGATTTTATTCCATGAATAATCATGTAAGAAATACATATAATGACACCATGACTATTAGTTAGATTTATTGTTATAATAGCACATGGTCACAGGATTTTTTGGCCACAGCAGACACTGTATAATCATATCTATATTATAGCATAAGCAAGCAGAGTAGACATTGAGGAGCCGTCTGATCTGGGTCTACTCTGTTTGCAAAGGCGTAGAAAGGCGTATTCATGGAACAATGAGTTAAATGTTTAAACGCCAAAGTCGCCGGAAAGTGAGTCTGTGGTTACTTTTGTAAAACAGTTTGGATCTAGATGAGAAATCGAATAACTTTGCGCACCATCAAGGTTCTAACGTTTTAGAGAAGAAATTGAAGGATAGTCCACCTTTAATCCTTTCGGCGCCAAATTTCAAATTGTCGTCTGCAATCCATTTTTTTGATAAATCATTTACTACAATAGGGAAATGAGAAAATTGCTTTATGAAACAAGTTTACTGTAATAATATGACACAAGCTTTAGCGAGTGTAATATTCATTATATTAAACGAGTTTCATGAAAACAATTTGTAATGCACACTAATGTAAGATTCGTTTTACATAACCCTTGAAAAGTACGTGCCATAGAAAGTGAAACAGACAATATCTAACGGCTGTTTCGGCTATTGTTTACAGCTTAGTATCACTGATTCAAACTGCTCTTTTGCATAAAAATGCATTAGTGCATTTCCGTGATTTACGGCCTTCTGTGTCGGCACTCCCACAAGGCAGATTATGTGATAAACAGAGATATGGAGTTCTTTTTCGCTTTCAGTATATGCCAACCCTCACCGGCTTCTTGTGGATGGACAGAATTTAGCGCCGATACTGACAACGCATATGTGCTTTACGGAGCTTTGGTCGGCGGCCCTAATTCTACTGATAGTTATGTAGATGACAGAACGGATTACGTCATGGCGGAAGTGACGTGTGACTACAATGCTGGTTTCCAGTCTGCTATTGCAGGTACAAAAATGCATTAAAAAGTCATTGTTTGCCCAAGAAACTATTTGAATATTCAGCAGAGCTTCTTTATTGAGACTTCTACTTGAGATTCATTGGTGTATTAAACGAGAGAGGAGTGATTAATGCAAAATGAAAGTACATATACAAGAGCTACAGATACCCAAATGCTAAAATCACCATTTCTCCACCAACCCTATACTGTGGCCACTCTTTAGAAACGTCTCTTGCATGCCGTTCTAAGGAGTGGTCAAAGTATAGAGTTTGGAGGAGAAATAAAGGAGATATTCTCATGTACTACATCTGATGTACTACAATAAAATCTTAAGGGGGAGTTTCTGCATTGCTGTTCTTATTCTTAACCCCTATCCCACTATTGGCGACCTGCATATCGCTTGCAATCAGGTTGGATCCAAGCTGATTGACAGTTGGTCCAACAGTTTTTCAAAAATTTGGTCGAACCGTTAGTAGCCATATTACTCTAGATTAAAAGCTGAGCAGACAGGATGTTTTTAACAGCGGGGCAAGGATTAACCCATTTGCGCCCAGTGGGTTCTTCCATGTTTATATATTTGTTTATATATTTGATTAGTCCATTTCTTATCTAAGGGGTGCCTGGCCTAAATTTTCCATTTCATTTTGTTTTATATTGAAATTCCTATCAGCAAACAGTGTAGACTCTGATCAGAGGCCGCATTATGCGGCGTCTGATCAGAATTTACACTGTTTGCCTACGTCCCATATATGGGATCGTGGGAACAAATGGGTTAATCATCCTTATCATTTATTATACAGTACAACCTCTCTCAAGCGATGTTATATTATTTGGTTTTTCGTCCAAAATAATAATGATAATGATTTATTACTAAATGAATATTTGCGGACTGAAGCTATATAATTACTTATTAACAAGGAAAGCGTTTTAGATGTGACAGAAACTTTAGAATCAGATCTATATCATTTCATAAGAAAATAGAGCAAATCCTTCTCTTATCTCTGATCTGGGTCTACTCTGCTTTCACAAGTGCCAAAGGTCATCAGTATGAGGGAGAGGGTCAGAGTCTATCAATGATTTAGCTTGAATCTCATAAATGTACAGTAAAACCCCTCTAATGCGACCACCAAAATGAGGTATAATTCTGGGGCTTAGAGGCAGGTGGTAGCTTAATGCAGGACGGAAGTAATGCAGAAAGCTCCTGCAGGAGCTTTCTGCATTACTTTCATCCTGCATTAAGCAACCATCTGCTTTTAAGACATTAATGTCTCAATCATTAAGTGGTCGCTTGAGAGGGGTTTTACTGTACATGTAATTACTTATGCGTAAAAAGTAAGGGTCTTTTTAGTATGGCGTTCTTCGATATCCAAATTCACCCGAAAAACAAATTGTGTCATTTTAATAATGTCCTTAAAATACAGTGATTTCACATTAAAGAATACGGAAACTGATTCTGTTATCTGTTTCAGGTTTGATTCACTTCGATACCCAGTAAGACCTACATACCATGCAGAGATGTAAATCTACAATGTAAACGTACACTGTTCATGATAAAATATGGTACTACATGTGTTGTTTTTATTTGTTAACCCTTTCCCTGATGAATATTCATGTAGGAAATAATGATGTCATGAATATTAATAACATTATTTTTTGTAATTGCATATGAACACATACATTTTTGCTCAGGCAGAAACTGCAGAATCAGATCTATATTACACCATTAGCAAATAGAGCAGACCCTGATCAGACGGCTCCTAGCTATAGGATCCGTCTGATCTGGGTCTACTCTGTTTGCAGATGCGTCAAAATGCGCTAACATAAGGGATAGTGTTAAGCTATTACACGTGTAAATACTTTCTTTACTAGTTTTACATGGTTTCCCGTTTGGTTTGGTTTTGTTGCTTTTGCTGTGGTAAATTAACTCTTCCCCTTATATGAACACCTTTTCACCCATTTACAATCAGAGTTGACCAAGATATGAGCCGTCTGATCAGGGTCTGCTCTGTTTGCTATTGGAAGTTGATAGATTTGTTTCTTTAGTTTCTAAAACTATTTTGTCTATAACAATTCAGTAGGTATTCAAATTTGGAATGAATATAGAATTGGGGAAGGGTTAAAGTTTATAGTATACAAAATATGTTAATCCATTACATCATAGGCTATTTTTAGATACAGCTGTCAAACTCTTTGAATAAATCTACCGAAAAGGAGTATTAACTAGAGAAAAGGACACACTTAGAATTTTGTAGTTTTGAAACCATTGTGATAAATAGAGCATTTGCTCCTATATGAGCAACTGCTCTATTCATCACAATGGTTTCACAAAGTGACTTTTACAGAGTCGCCAAAAGCCGTCAATATCAGTGAATGGGTTCAGGTGATTTTTTACTATAGATGTTTGGTAATTTTTTGTTTGCTCACCTGAAATGAAATGCCAAAATGAGCTGAATGAAATGAATGATAGATTTTATTTAACGAGGGTACTAGTAGCTCAATTAGTCATAATGACTAATCGACATTGAGGCCTTCAAACAAAAGCATTTCATACAAAACAGCAAAACATAAATCTATATGCACATGACGACAAATCAATTTTTAGAAATTTACTCTTTGCACGCTAAGTAATGTTGCGTCTGAAAAATTAATAACTGTATCTGCTTCAATTTGCAGATTCTTCAAGGATACGCATGCGGGTCCTGATAAAACTCTTGAGTAATTTTGTGTCTAAGCTGGATCCAATCTGTTATCATAGTTTTGATTTGCAACTAGCATCCAAAGAGTTAATATAAAGCTATCTTAAGTGTGGCACGAACTAGAAAATTGTGTCTGTAAGACACAGCGATGTTCCCGTGGTGGTGCTTGCCTAGCTGCACATAAAACTCCTGAGTCATTTGACCTTGACCTTGGGCTTGCGGGCAGCATGAGCTGGGTGCGTAATGAAAGTATGGATGGTGTTTAATGTGTATATGCAATTCCATGCCAACAGCTATAGCGGTTAGTGAGATATAAGACGATGAAAAGAACTGACAACCAACTGCATGTAAAATTCCTAAGTCATTTGACATTATCCTTTGGCTTACAGGCAACATGGGCAGGGTGCGCAATGAAAGTATGGATGGTGTTTAATGTGTATATGCAATCCCGTGGCAATAGCTACAGTGGTTAGGGAGATATAAGACAATGAATAAAATGTGACGACCAAGTGCACATAAAATTCCTAAGTCATTTGACCTTGACATTGGGATTGCAGGCAGCATGGGTTGGATGTGCAATGAAAGTATAGATGGCATTTAATGTGTATATGCAATTCCATGCAAATAGCATGTAAGACGATGAAAAACTGTGAAAACCAATTGCACGTAAAATTTCCAAGTAATTAAGAGATATAAGACGATGAAAAAACTGTTAAAACCAATTGCACGTAAAGTTTCCAAGTAATTCCTAAGTCATTTGACCTTGACATTGGGCTTGCGGGCAGCATGGGTTGCTATGATATGATATTCGTCCATCCTCCGTGTGTCATCAATAATGACTTCAAAGACTAGCACCTGTTAATTCTTTCGCTGCCACTTTCGCATCTGTGATTACCTATGCAAACAGTTTGGATTGAGACGAGATGCCTAGTAACTTGGCGTCTCATCAGCTTTAAGATCTATCCAATTATTTCACTGATTCAATTAATGTTTTATGGAAATACAGTGGTCATCATACTACAGAGAGTTTCTACCTTGAATAGAATATATATTTGCCATATATATACATGTATATGCAAGTACCATGCTAAATACACGATCCGTCTAAGGCGCAATTTTAATAAAGAATAAAATTCTTTTGAAGCAAATGACTGCTTAACTCCTCTAGGAGCTTTCTACATCATGACTTGCAACCTGCATTAAGCTACCACGTGTCTGTTAGACTTGCTTTGATACTAATTTTAACGTGCTACTTAATGGAGGGTGAAAGTCAAGCAGAATATTAACACTTTGCACGCTTAAGCGGCAAAACTGTGATTACCCATGCAAACAGTTTGGATCCAGATGAGACGCCGCATAATGCGGGGTCTCATCAGGATCCAAACTGTTTGTCATATTGACCATATTTTTGCAAAGAAATGAGAGAAAGTTTATTTTAAGAATTGAAGCAGATGACAAATGTTGCAGACGAAAAATTACTTAGCGTGCAAAGAGTTAAGCTCTTTTGGAGGTTTCTGCACGACTTTCACCATACATTTACTATGTCCCTGATGTAGATGCTTTTTAACGCCCTTGCAAACAGAATAGACCCGGATCAGATGGATCCTGTAGGAGCTGTCTGACCATGGTCTACTCTGTTTGTTTATAGATTTATATCTGATTCTACAATGTACAGTCAAGCAGAATATTAACCCTTCGCTTGCTCAATTTTAAAATACATTCTCCTTCTTTACCAATGCCCTGTTGTATAATTACATACACCTTCACTGTGTACAAGAATATCGCTGTGCAATCACTGCTGTGGAGTGCATTGGTTGCACAATCAACATGTAAATAGTGCAGACCCTGATGAGACGGCTCCTGCAGGAGCTGTCTCATCTGGGTCTTCACTATTTACAGGTATGTATATTGACGTGAATAGCAAGCGAAGGGTTAAGCTCTTTTGGAGATTTCTGCACGACTTTCACCCTACATTTGCTATGTCCCTGATGTAAACGCTTTTCAACCCTCCCCCTGTTCTATGTTTATTTACAAATTCCAATACCTACTGTATATTCATGGACAAAACAGTTATTATGAAATATGGAAGGTGGAGCAGTAAGAGAAAGTAAAGACACAGATCTTTGAAATTCTATTAGCAAACAGAGTAGACCCTGATCAGACGTCTCCTTTAGGAGCCGTCTGATCTGGGTCTACTCTGTTTGCAGATGCGTGAAAACATGTTTATATGAGGGAAAGGGTTAACGCCTTTGCAAACAGAAGAGACTCAGATCAGATGGGTTCTGTAGGAGCTGTCTGACCATGGTCTACTCTGTTTGTTTAGGGATCTATATCTGATTCTACAATGTACAGTTTCTACCAATACCAAAATATCCTATCTGTGTACATACATGTATGACTTTATAAAAATCCTGCTCATAAATATGTATGATGCCATTGTTTCTTACATGAATATGCAACAGGGAAAGGTTTAGCGTTCTTTGATTTTATTGTTTATGTTCATTCTTATAATTTGAATTTGTAAGATAGTTTGAACAACAATAGGCCTATAGACACCCCTCAGTCGATGACTATACGTTTGCATCTATTGTAACTATTGGTTTAAACAGGATCACAACCAAATTTGATAGGTGATCTTAATAATGACCTTTTTAGACAGTGAGAGGGGGCAACTCTGCATGACTTATGTGACACCTTTGGCCTGTCAAACCAGGTCAAGTCTGCCACATGTTTCATGAAGGGCTGCTCTCCTTCTCTCGTAGACGTCATTCTAACAAATAAAAAGCAATACTGTTTTTCTCCTCTAAACTTTTCCTGTGGTATCAGTGACTGGCACAATATGATAGGGGTGCTAGTCAGTGGCACTACAGATAAAGTTGAGAAAAGGAAAATTCAATATAGAACTTTTAAAAAATTCTACAATGATGCTTTTAAAAAGAAAATGTTTTTTAACAAGTATAAATCTGTTCGATCAAGCAAGAACTGGGAAAATTATAGAAGACGACAAAATTTGGCAAACAAGCTTAAAAACCAATCAATGAGGAATGTTTTTTAGAAAGGTGTGCTGGTGGCCCAAAATCAAAAGATTTTTGGCCCACCATCAACCCTTCCTAACAAAGTATAACTCTGATACTGGATCAACCATTATACTGACAGAAAAAGAAAAAGCTGTTGCTGATTGGACAGAAGTATGCAATGTTTTTAACAATTTCTTTACAAACGTAGCCCAAAATATTGGCAAGGGTGGTAGGCAGTATCTAGGCGATCTTTCGGACCATCCCAGTATTCTATCAATCATTGACAATCTTCCATCTCAGCACGAACCTTTTTAGTTTCAAACACATTTCACAAGAATATTCTTTCAAAACCATAACCAATCTCAATAGCAAAAGGTCAACTGGAGTAGATAACATCTCAGCGAAAATATTGAAACACTGCGCAAACCCTTTCAGTTATAATGCCTCCAACCTTGTCAACTATACTTTCGAAACCTGTGTTTTTCTATCTTTCTTAAAGAAAGCAAAGGTTACTCCCCTTTACAAAAAGAAGGATCCTTTAAGTAAAGAAAATTAAAGACCGGTCAGCATTCTTCCTGGCGTCAAGCTTTGGACGAACGTAAGTATGTTGCAGCCATCCTTATGGATTTGTCCAAGGCTTTTGACTGCCTTCCTCGTGACCTGATGATTGCCAAACTCCAAGCCTATGGGCTTTCCCCAGAGGCAGTCAAGCTTCTGGGTAATTATCTCTCAAACAGACTGCAGCAGGTTAGGATGGGACTCATTACCAGCGAATGGCAGCATATTACAAATTGTGTCCCACAGGGATCTATTTTAGGACCGTTACTTTTTAACCCATTCCCTCATATTGACGACTCTTTAAAACTCACTTTGTGAAACCATTGTGATAAATAGAGCATTTGCTCCTATAGGGACAAATGCTCTATTTATCACAATGGTTTCAAACTATAACATTCTAAAATTTTCCTTTTCTCTAGTTAATGCTCCTTTTCGGTAGATTTATTCAAAGAGGTTGTATCTAAAAATAGCCTATGAGGTAATGGGTTGATATTTTCCAAAATTATATTTTCTATACAGTGAAGGATTCTTCTCTTTATAATTACACAGATGACCACACCCTATCATTTAGTCGCTGTGATATTGATATTGTAACCCTTTCCCTGTTCTATGTTTATTACAAATTTCAATACCTACTGAATATTCATGGGAAAAAAGAGTTATAAAGAAATATGGAAGGTGGAACATTATAGCCATTTCAGAAAGTAAAGAAACAGATCTATCAAATTCCAATAGCAAACAGAGAAGACCCCGATCAGACGGCTCCTCTAGGAGCCGTCTTGTCTGGGTCTACTCTGTTTGCAAATGCGTGAAAACACGTTTATATGAGGGAAAGGATTAAAAGAGGTTTTACAATGGGAAAGCAACTTACTAATCAAATGGTTTGAAGATAATATGATGAAAGCAAATCCTGATAAATTTCAAGCCATTTGCATTGGTAAAAGATCTTATGATACCATCTCTAGTTTTAATATTAATGACACTTTCATTGATTGCGAGGACAATGTTACTCTCCTCGGGGTTAACATTGACTTTATGCTCAATTTCAGTGATCATGTCTGAAATACAGTAAAACCTCTCTATAACGGCAACTAAATTACATCAAATAGTTTGTTTTAAAGGCAGATGGCTGCTTAAAGCAATGTGAAAGTAAAACAACGCTCCTATAGGAGCGTTCTGTTTTACTTTCACATTGCTTTAAGCGGCCACCTGCCCTAAATACCAAATAATTAACACAATTTAGTGACCGTTATAGAGAGGTTTTACTGTATGCAAAAAAGGCATCTAGGCAGCTTGTAGTACTTGAGAGGTTTGGAAATATTTTAACAAAAAAGGGTAAAGTTAGAGTTTTTAACTCTTTCATACTTTCAAATTTTAACTATTGTCCTTTAGCCTGGCACTTTTTTTAACCAGGCCAGCACAAACAAAATGGAAAGGATCCAGGAGTGGGTCTTGAGATTCATAAATGATGACTTCTCGTCGCTTATTCGGGATATTTTATCCATGTAGAAAGACTAAAAACTATGGCTTCAGAAGTCTTTAAGATTTTACATAACATATCTCCATCTTATATACATGATCTTGTAAATTTCAGAGACTCAGATTTTAACCCTTCGCTTGCTGAATTTTAAAACACATTTCTCCTTCTTTACCAATGCCCTGTTGTATAATTACATATATATTCACTGTGTATACGTATTTCGCTGTGCAATCACTGCTGTGGAGTGCACTGGTTGCACAATCTGCTTGTAAATAGTGCAGACCCTGATGAGACAGCTCCTGTAGGAGCTGTCTCATCTGGGTCTTCACTATTTACAGGTAGGTATATTGACGTGAATAGCAAGCGAAGGGTTAATTTTAGAAAGAAAAACCTGGCCATACAGACAAAAGTTCATGGCACCAGGTACGGATTGAAGCATTTCTGGCATGCGGCCGTCAAGCTGTGGAACAGTCTTCCAAATGAGATTCGAAACGCAGGATCCTACCTTCAATTCAGAAGGCTGATCCGCAGCTGGGACGGTAACATGTGTGAATGTTCAATATGTTCGGCCTAGTTTATACAGCTTATAGCGTCTTTGTTTGCTTACTTGTTTGTTTTATTTATTATTTTGCTGCATGTTACTACCCTGTCCTTTTATAACTCCGAACTTTTTTAATTGCTTCCCATTCCTTAACCCTTTCGGCGCCAACTTTCTAATTGTCGTCTGCAATCCAAGTTTGTTAAATCATTTAGTAACATAAGGAAATGAGATAAATAAATGCAACTTTCAAAGGAATAAAGCACATATACAGAACTAGAGATTGAGACAAATAGTGAAGTCCCTGATCAGACGCCGCCTTGAAAAGCAAAAGCTCTATTTATCACAATGTTTTCAAACCACAAAATTATAAAATCTTCCTTTTCTCTAGTTAATATCACATGTATATATAATTGTAACTTTTGTATGTGCTGTAGCTTTATACTTAAAAAGCACGCGTGTCTGTGATCCTGTTCTAATTTTTATTATTTGCTTTGTTTTCCGTTTATATATACTTATGTTTGTCGGAATAAAAACTCTACAGGGCTTATGTTACTTTGTTATATACTGTCCGACGTGAAATAAAATTTGTCTATGTCTATAAGTGTTTACAGGTGTTAGTTTCATTTTCAGTTTTTCATTTGCTTTGTTATCAGGTCGTGCCTCATTTTTCACAGATTCTATCGATGTAGTTGTGTCCTGGTGTGACACACATGTACAGTCAAATCTCCATTAGTCGAACTCTAAAATACGTGTTAGTATCGATCTTTAAGGCAGGTGGCAGCCTAATGCATGGTGAAAGTCATGCAGAAAGCTCCTAGAGGAGCTTTTTGCATGACTTCCACCATGCATTAACACATTGCCCCCTATTGACGCATGTTTGCGCCTCTATAAAATTCACATTGTGAAACCATTGTGATAAATAGAGCATTTGCTCCTATAGGAGCAAATGCTCTATTTATCACAATGGTTTCAAATTACAAAATTCTAAAAGAATTCTTTTCCCTAGTAAATGCTCCTTTTCGGTAGATCAATTCAAAAATGTTGGATCTAAAAATAGCCTAGGAGAGAATGAGTTAAGCAGCCACCTGCCTAAAAGGGTCTAAATCCTTCTATACACACAATTCGAATAATCGAGATACTTCTGTATTTAAACATGTGCAATAAAATATGGATGTCGCAACGACTTGAGTTTCTTTTCTGGTACCAATTAGCCATGCATTATCAGGAGTGTGGCTGGGTCTAAATGCAATGCATGTACCAAAGGCTATTTTTAGATCAAACCATTTTGAATAAATCTTCTGAAAAGGAGCATTTACTAGAGAGAAGTGTGTAGCTCAGTCGTTATATTAAAATCCAAACTTTTGGCATAATAATCCAAACTACGTCACATCATATTCAAGATCTCATCATTTATTATAGACGATTATTCGAATTTTGTGTATAGAAGGATTTAGACCCTTTTAGGCAGGTGGCTGCTTAACTCATTCTCTCCTAGGCTATTTTTAGATCCAACATTTTTGAATTGATCTACCGAAAAGGAGCATTTACTAGGGAAAAGAATTCTTTTAGAATTTTGTAATTTGAAACCATTGTGATAAATAGAGCATTTGCTCCTATAGGAGCAAATGCTCTATTTATTACAATGGTTTCACAATGTGAATTTCATAGAGGCGCAAAAATGCGTCAATAGGGGGCAATGTGTTAATGCATGGTGGAAGTCATGCAAAAAGCTCCTCTAGGAGCTTTCTGCATGACTTTCACCATGCATTAGGCTGCCACCTGCCTTAAAGATCGATACTAACACGTATTTTAGAGTTCGACTAATGGAGATTTGACTGTACATGTGTGTCACACCAGGACACAACTATGGCATTATCCTGACCTCACTCAAATGATGCAACTCTTTGAGATGCATGAGGACAATTAAGGTTCTGTATATGGCTAAAAAGCAGAAGCCAACATTATTGGCGCCAAGTTGGAGCCAAGGTTAACGTTGCTGTCAAAAAAATATAGGACAAAACAGAACACCGAAATGCAGCTGTTTTACTGTGAATAAGAATACTAAATATAAAGAACAAAACATATATCTTATGCAAACATGGTAGATCCTGAACTGAGAGTTCCTACCGAACCAGTCTGGTCTGGGTCCTCTCAGATTGCAAAGTATTCATGGACGAAAAGGTTAACATACAAATATGTGATCAATTTAAAAGCTGAGTCTGATGTACGTTATAAAAACACATGCCATCAATACTATACACAGACGTTCTGATGTACATTTATGAACACACACGTTCAAACATTATGAGATGCAAGCGTCAAACATCTGTTACCGAAGTTAACTCAATGAAAAGAATCAAATGTCATATTCTTACACTCTTAATAGATACGAAAGCTCAAATGCCAACGCCTTTATACTTACAATCATATAAATTACATTACCAATTTTCAGAATAGAAACACGACTTTTGAACAGTGTTTCTATGCGATCGTATCTCATCTAAAATATTTGAAACAAAATAGTTTTTTCTCTACATAATCAGTGCAAATTAATTTCTCTACATCACAATAGAACATCCAACCTGCCTACCGTGAGAATCGTTCACATTCTGGGAAGGCTAACTAACTGTGTGTTATATCATGAACATTCCGAGGTAACAATGAACCACAGTTACTATTTTCATTTCTTAATATTTTGCTGTACAAATGTTGTTCAAATTGAACAACATGCAATTTAACAAAGAACGTTTAGGTTAAAACTTTTAGGAAGAAAGGTTATGACCCTATTATATTGCAACAAACTGCATGTTTGGTTATCGACCCCTTTACAGTCGGTCGCTACGCTTTCCTCTTTGATTGCACGATGACAGGCCGAGGGTAGTACTCTATGATGGTATACTCTTAAACCCAGAAATGGGATGAGCTTACCAGAGTCATGTATTACCGTTTCTCTGTCGTGCCCTTAACGGCTTCCCTGCAGTTGCTCTGTCTTCAGCAAAGTCATTGAGTACATATTTGACGGAATTTCACAGTTGTTATGCTATGTTTTACATTTTGTACTGTGATTACTGTCTTCTATGTTGTGGGGAAGTCCGGCGGGGATACCTTTATTTACAATGTTTGTTTAGCTAGGGTGACTTTGAGATAAGTGTGAGGTTAGGACGTCCGTAAACCGGTTTAAACCCCAAGTGGTGATTTTGCTACTGACCGTGCCAAGGCGGTTCTCTCTTTGTCACCCTTACTTTTGTTTGCCTTGTGTCTTTGTGCTTGTGTTTTGTTCATGTTTGTCTCTGGTGCTCGTGTATTTGTTGGTGTTTTCTGTGTTCTTCTCGTGTGTTTGCGTGCATTTGGTTGTGTGTGGGTGACATGCTGTCTATTGATATGTTGGTGGTGATTGCGTCTTGTATGTGACTTTCTACTGTATGTGTGTATGAGTATAAATTGCTATGCTTTCTGTAGGTGTTTTGGTGATAGTGGCGTTTTGTGTGTGGCTTTTCCTGCTTGACTTTACTACTTTTTCATTGATCTAAATAATAAGATGCTAAAGAGTTTTATTTACCTTGGAAGATAACGTTTGACTGTTAGACATGGCATTGGCCTGACCGCACTCAAATGATGCAACTCCTTGCGAATCATGGGCACAACAAAAATTAAGCCTCTGTATAAGCTAAAGAGCAAAAGCCAACATTATTCTGTTTTTTCAAACATTAATCTTTTTTTACAAAGAGTGATTTCGACCCACTCAATAGATGCATTTGTTAAAACTGCATTTGTACACTATCTTTGATCTTGAAGGGTGTATTTGTCATTTACCTGATGTCACTAAATAGAAACAGCCTTTACAGCAAAATATAAAGCACAAAGAATAAATCTGCAGCAAACAGAATACACACTGACCTGACGGTTCCTACCAAACTAGTATGGTCTGGGTCGTCTCCGATTGAAAATACATAGTAAGGCATTTATTACCTCTGTACGTAATAAATACTCATACCATCAATACTATACACAGACGTTCTGATGTACATTTTATGCACTCACACATACACAGATGCTTTGCAAACATTATGAGGTACAAGGGTAAAACATCAGCTAGTGAAATTTCTCGGTTAAAAATTGTTTCTTTACTGTCGTTTCTCATCTAAACTGTTTGAAACAAAACAGTTTTTCTCTACATAATCAGTGCAGATTATTTTCTCTACATCACAAAAGAACATCCAATATGCCTACGGTGAGAATCGGACACGTTCTAGGAAGGCTAACTAGCTGCGTGTTATATCATGAACATTCCGAGGAAACAATGAACCACAATTACTAATTTCATTTCTTAACATTCTGCAGTACAAATGTTGTTAGCATAAATATAAAAACATGCATATTTGCTTAAAAACGACATATGCTTACAATTCTTTTATAACAATCTGCGTTATAATTAAACATGTAATTATACACAATGAAGTAAATATTCCAAAATAGGGAATTAATATAATACATAAATACTTAAACTGCTCAAAATCACATTTTTGTTACATGCATTCAGCCATAAAATCAAAGAGAATAATGTTGATCCAGCGTCGTCTTGGTGACATTGGGTTGTTTTTTAAAATGTCATGACGTCATCAAATGACGTGTATTTTGACATGATAATCTTTGACAAAGGCCCTTAGTGGTCGAAATATTAGATCAGAGCAGTTTAAATATGTAATTATACAGATTTTGTGTTTTACCTTTTGAGAGTGATATTGACCTACACCTTAAACCACTCAATAAATGCATCCTTAAAATGCATGTGTACACAAACATTGATCTTGAAAGGTGACGTTGACTTTGACCTAATCCCACTAAATAGATAAAGCTGGAACAGATTGGTGTGTACACTAACATGCAGTTTCTATTTCATCTAGTTCAAAAGTTGGAGTCAGGGTTTAAGTTGCTTGAAAACAAACAGGACGAAACAGGTCACTCAAAGACTGCATTTAAATATCCATTAAAACCTGTCTGAGGTACGTATATAAATAAACATACCATCTTAACTATATATAGACGTTCTGAGGTAGATTTATATATCTCAACTCATTCGTTTTGCTAGAGCATGTTCATTTATTGACGATTTTAACAGTCGAAATCTCATTTTAACTGAAAAACTGCTTAAGCAAGGATATAGATACCATAAACTAAGAAAAACTTTCTCTAAATTGTTACTATCGAAATCTCTCGCTTATTGGCAAGTACCAATGTAATCTCAAGGTGCTTCTGCGACACGGTATTTCACATCCTGAATTTTATGATGATGTGATTTACAAACTTCGTAAAATTATTGGACATACCCATTTTCTCACTTTGTTCATCAAATGTGTTAAACAATTCATTAAAAAGGGATATGATCCTGTAGTACTACAACATACTGCATGTTTGGTTGTGAACCCTTTTACAGTTGGCAATCACGCTGGCCTCTTTGCATGTACGCCGACAAGAAAGGTTTAGTACTCTATGAAGGCGACCTCTTAAATCCAGAAATGGAAGGAGAACGTCGGATATCTGTACTATTTCATTTTTGTCGTACCCTTTATTACTTTTCTACAGTTACTCTGTTTGCAGCTCAATCATTGAGTACACTAGCGATAGGTGGATACAGTATGTTCAATTAAATGTTTTTTCGTTATACATGCACTTTACCATTGTATTTGCCGTCGCGGTTGTTGTAGATTAGTCGGAGAGGGGATACGTTTATTTACACTGTTTGTCTTTTAGGGTGGGGATGGAATAAGTGTGAGGTTGGGCGCCCATAAACCGGTTTAACCCCCAGTGACTTTTGTCACTGACCGTTCCAAGGCGGTACTTCCATCTTCCTCCTATTGTATGTTTGTTTTGTCTTTGTGCGTCTCTTGTTTTTTTTTTCTAGTAATGTACATTTGCTGTTTCCTTGTGTTGCTGTTCGGGCGAGTGTTTGTTCTGTATGTGGTGTTTCCTGCATGACTCATTTTTGTACTTTTATACACACATACACAGATGCGGTGCAAACATTATGAGTTACAAGCATCAAATATCATATACTGAAGGTTTATGGTTATAAAAATGTCCTATGAAACACAGTTGTAAGCTATCTAAACGCTGGCCGGTTAAAATTATCCTTAACTAAGTAGAAGACTGAGCTATACTTAAGTATGTTTAGGAATACAGTCTTAGGCAACGCCTTTATACTTACACTCATTTAAACTACAATACC
Source organism: Azorinus chamasolen (assembly GCA_963576725.1). Classification (NCBI taxonomy): domain Eukaryota; kingdom Metazoa; phylum Mollusca; class Bivalvia; order Cardiida; family Solecurtidae; genus Azorinus; species Azorinus chamasolen. The sequence continues at coordinate 79,322,060 of OY755243.1, forward strand.
AATGTTCAGTTTACAAACATGACTTTTGAAAATTGTTTCTAAATTGTCATATCTCATCTAAAATGTTTCAAACAAAATGGCTACTCTCTACCTAATCAGTGCAAATTATTTTTTCTACATCGCCATAGAACCTCTAATCTGCAAACGGTGGAATAAAACATTTAATCTGGGAAGGCTAACTGACTGGGTGTTAAATCGTGAACGTTCCGAGGTAACAATGAACCACTATTTTCATTTCCTAACATTCTGCAGTACAAATGTTGTCAACACATGTTTACCAACATGCATATTTGCATGAAAACGATATTTGCAAACACTTCTTTTATAGCAATAGGTTTGTAGAGACAAATGCGGTACATCAAGGAAGGACGCCAATCCAGAACAAAAAAGCTATTCAGTATATATTATATTTGAATTAATCACTCGTCTTACGTGTTATGCTTTTGACAAGTCATCTAGTATAAGCGTAGTTGAAGCAAATCAACGTTTAAACTTATTTTCCTACAGTTTCCGCAAAACGACTGTTAACACTAGTAAAACACTTGAGTGTTTCTATACATCAAATATCGTTAACCTTTGATCAGAAGACACTTTCTACTGCAACCCTTTACGTGTCTGCGATTTGCCTTTATCGTATAAACTGAGGAAGGATTGTGCTGTGTACAATAAAAACAATCCGTTCTTACCATAGTATCTTGTCTTTATATCTGAAGTAGTACATGACGCTCACTTTTTCTGCGTTGTCATATTGCCTCTTTCGTAATCTTGCCTCTTGATTACTTGATAGTTTCCGTTTGTATTAGGAATATATTTCCCCGTTTCAAACTCTTTTGTCTTGAACACGCCATATCCTGCAATATACAGACTCAAATATTTAAAATCGACTGCAAAATAGTCAACATTAGCATCTGGATAACGAAAACAGAACACTGTAATTGTTACTTGATGCCAATCAAAAAAATTCACAACTGAACTTAATCATTTTGTATTATCACAATATTGAAACCTAACTACGGTGCCGGTTCTCGTTCAATAGATTGTTCATCGATTATAAGAGTGACTAGGATATAAATCTTACGATATTCATTCTTATTTACTGACCAATATAATGATTAATGCACCTGATTTCAAATCCACTCTGATATACACCAACACGGCACGATTCAGCTGCTCTCTGCCGCTGTACAGGTTTCTTGCTATTATTTACCCTAGTTGCAAATATAAATGTGTCAGTGACCTGCGTATTAAAGTCTTTAATTTCATTATTTGAAAAAGAAACCACTTGAAACAGGCACTATATGTTGATACGATCGAAGTGTGTAAAGTGATATATCTATAAATATATACGTATATCAAATATATCCTACGCTTATTTTTCAACAGCATAAATATGTACCAAATTGCATAAACAAATAGAATTGATGAAAAAAATGAGATCGACCCCTTAAACCTCAAATTTATTTTAAAATGACAAAATCCTTTAAAATCGGGGGTTAAATGTAAACGACGAAACCACGCGGATATTTTCACGGAAATTGTCAGAAACGGTCGGCAAATTAAAAATGACTTATACTTACTGAAGGCATCTCGACTTAGACGCTGTCAGAATTCTTTACATTCGATTACATGCTCGGCCTCTACGTTTGTGCATAATTAATTTCTACGACAATTTCTGGACAATGGCGGGCATAAATCGTAAATCACCGATGATTGATTCGTTTTCAGTTTTATGCATGATTACGCAATGCTTTTCACAAAGCTCTTAAGTCTGTTTGCAGTTTAAACATGTTGCTGTTTGGGCGACAGTTTGTTCTGTATGTGGTGTTTCCTGCATGACCCATTTTGTACCTTAACTTAGTTTCAAACCGTACAGTTAGCTGTTGACACAATTGACCTGAAAGGATGCGCGTAGGACATCTTTAAAACAGTAGTTTAGTGTAACTATTATTTATTGAACAGCTATTATACAATCCTCAGACATCTGACTGAATATAAAAAACTGCATGGAATACAAAAGGCATTATGAAGAGGGATCAGACCAGTGTTGATCAAAATAAGAAAATATACTGTCGATACAGGCAGTCTGCATATATAAACTCAGAATTACCCCCAAGTGCACATGAAAATGGCAAATGAAGTTAGCACAGTTTCAATATTATAAATTACACAAAAATTGAATGCAATTATTGTAAAGATAGGATTAGCGCCTTGTAACAGTCAGTAGCAAAATGCCTCCGAGTTTAAACCAAAGCTATAGGGATCCCAATCTCACAAATGTCCTATCCTCACCAAGTTAGACTTTATGCAAAACGAAAGTTATGCAGATAGCTCCCGTTTTTAATTGTCTGCATAGCTTTTGCACTGACTTTTCAAAAAAACCCATGATAGAACCGTTACGCATGTTGTGGTGTTGTCTGGAGGGGGAATTTTATTTACATTTTGACTTTGGTGAAAGTGGGATAAGGACGAGGTTGGGTACCCGTAAACCAGGTTCAAGTCCCCCAGTAGCCCTTTTTTATTGCTTTTGGCTGCTGGCCGTTCCAAGGCGGCACTCCTGCTTTCAGCCTACGGTCAATTTTGTTTTTTAATATGCTTAATGTTTAATGTGTTTCGTCTTGATATGCGTCCTGTTATGTTTTGTCTTGTGGTTTTACCGTTTCTTGTTTGATGGTGTTTGATGCGGTGTCATTCCATGTGTGGCTCTCCCTGTTTGACTATTTTTCCATATTTACATAAAATGTCTGATCAGCATCTGCTGTTTTGTTTTAAAAAAGTTAGAGCTGAATCTACATTGACTGTCGTGGAAGAAATAATATCGCTTAAAATTACTTAAACTCACTTAACCATTTACTCCATAAATACGCATTCCTGTTCCCGTGAAGACAGACTAGACCCAGATCCGACGTTGGAGCAGCCTGATCAGGGTCTGCTCTGTCTGCTGATGAAATAATATAGATATGATTTTACAGTTTCTATCATTGCCTATATTTCCCGTGGAATACAGGTAAACCTCTGAAAACCGAACACCTTCGGACCGGACAAAATGTTCGGTTTTCAGAGGTGTTCGGTTTTCAGAGATTTTTCTTAAACTGAAACCTGAAGGTGATGAATGTGATCTTCTGTAATACCGTTCACTTCTTTTGATCTCATCAGAATAAGATACAAACATTAGTTTCTACTATAGATGAGAGTATTCAGTAACAAGAAAATAATCATATTGTAATATTGTTTTATCTAATTTATACTTTGCCACATATGGATGACATTGGAGCAGGCATGATTGTGTTAAGTGTTTACATCAAACTGACTGTTAGATTCACTGCCTGATTGCTTTTATTTATCTTTTATTATTTTTCATAATCAAAAGGCTTGTTCATGTAGAATTACTCTAAACTAAACTCAGTCCATTGAAGTGCTGGTAATATGTAGCATGAACATTTAAGTATCTAAGCATTATATTTATGAAAACAAAATTTGCATGTTGAGAGCATCTTCCCTTAATTTCAATAAATAGGTGTGAAAAACCATGCCTAATTAAAGTTTTCTTATGATTTCCAAAAGCAACATCAGCTACAGTATTAGCCTATACCCCTGTTGTGTTTTTCACACCTTTGTAGTAACACAGGCAGCTGTCATACACAGTAGGGGTTCCAAAATTCCCTAGTCAAACTATCAACAAGTCAGCACCCCTAATTGGCCCTCAGGGTATGTTCGGTTTTCAGAGGTGATTTACAATGGAAATATAGGTTTCTGTTCCGGAACTTGTGTTCGGTATTCAGAATTCAGAGAGTTCGGTTTTCAGAGAGCTTTTCTATATAGAATATATAAGGAAAAATTCGGGACCAAAATATTTGTTCGGTTTTTAGAGATTTTCGGTTTTCAGAGGTTCGGTTTTCAGAGGTGTACATCGGAAGCTTTTCTTCCGAAAGTGAAAGGCGTAGAGTTTTGATACTTTGCACGGAATATCATCTAGAGATTCTCTACAAAGGGTCAATATTGGCACGCTTCCAACATCATCTAGAGGTTTTCCACAAAGATTTACATTGTTTTGCCATTTCTCACGTGGGCGATACGGGACCGTCATATCCCTTTTGTTCATATCGTCAATTATTCTCACACGGAAATGAATCAACTAAATACGTTTTACCATTCCTTCATATAAACGCATTTGCACTTATTTACATACCAAGTAGATCCAGACCAGACAGTTCCTATATGAGCTGTGAGATCAGCGTCTGCCCTGTTTGCTAATGGGATTTAATAAATCTTTCTTTCGTTTCTTATATGGCAATAATGTTCCACCTTCCATATTACATTATAACCATTTTAGCCATGACTATTCAGTAGGTATTAACATCTCGGAAAAAACCCAACATATATAACGGGGAAAGGGTTAAACACACCCCCTATAAGCCGGTGTGTAGTATGCTGAGGAGAGCAAATAAACATGAAAACTGGTAAAACTGGCGTTCTCTCAAAATTTTCGATGCGTTTGCTTAATATTTTAGCATTTTGATATATGTCAGTTGAATAACATTTTTGACGCCTTAGATTTCAGTGTACCACACATAAATGTTTGAAATTTATGCAGACAGTTTGGGTCCAAATAAGATTGCGAACAACCCGGCGTCTAAAGGCAGAAACAGGGGTATAAAATACTATCCAGAACATGGTTTAAAGTGCGCCAATAGGCTATTACACACATGTGCTTATCTCGCGGCTCCTCTGCTAGTAACGCATAGAGCGCATGCGCGATGACCGAAATACCTGTCTTCTGCTCCAACACCAGTAACGTCAAGAGTGAATGCACGATTACCAGAACACCTGTCTGCTAAAGATTCAGGAGTGATTAAAATAATTTTATATTAAAACAATGTCTCTACAAACCTATTCTCGTACTATCCAAATAAATATTGTTTTCGCCCAGTGCAATGTTGCAGATACTCGGACTTGGAAGCAATCTCCTCGCACAGTATTTATTGCAAATAGGTCAAATTGAACTCACAAGAAACAAGCTAAGATTAAATACCCGAATTAATTTGAGAAGTGGATTACATGGAAAGTCAGTGTGGCGGATTGGTCGCGTTCGCTGGCGGAAAATCCCATGTAGACCTATGCATTGTGCTAGATGCAACTAACTCGTCTCATAACCATTGAAGATCAAAACAGGCGTGGCAGCCACCACGCACTCCCTACAACCCCAACAGCCATTGGGGGAGGAAGACCATGGTTCTCAAACCCAACCTACACCACTCACACAGTACACACTTGTGAGAGGGTTTAGAATGGAAAAGTAGTAAAGTCAAGCAGGCAAAGCCACATGCAAGACGCAACCACCACCAAAACACCGATAGACAGCATGACACACACACACACACAACCACACACCCAAACGCACACGCACACACACACGAAATGAACACAGAAAACACCAAAAGACACACAAGAACCAGGGACAAACGTTCCACAACATGAACAAACCACAAGCACAAAGACGCAATGCAAACAAAAGGAAGGGTGACAAAGAGAGTACCGCCTTGGCACGGTCAGCAGCAAAAACACCACTGGGGGTTTAAACCGGTTTACGGACGTCCTAACCTCACACTTCTCTCAAAGTCACCCTAAGCCAAGTCACCCACCGAACAGTACATACATATTCAGCAGAATGGTCGACTCAAGCATGTGTATCGGTCGCAAGCTAGCACAAATCCCAAACTGTATAGTGCAGCAGACAAAAACATTCATGAATAACTGGGCTTCCACGGAATTTTCCGCAGCAAACGCAACAATGGATCACGAGCTGAGTCGAAAAACCAAGCAATCCAAATTCAACCAATACAAATCCCAGGAAGGGAGTGTGCGTGTATTGGTGTCGGATCCATGGAAGCAAAGTCCTCGATAAGAAACAGATCTGAAAGAAGAAAAACACAACGAGCAGAATTATAAGTATAAACATATACATGTCTTTACACCACTCAAATCAGGGCGGGAGGTGGGATTTCAACTATTTCCCAAAAATGCATGTCGATTGAGATGCCAGAAAAATGTACATCCGTGTCTGTAAAAACATCAACAGTTCAAATAGAATAATGTGAAGCGTTTATCTTTCCCCGTACTACAATTTTTTCACTAAACAAAATTATCCATTTCAAATCTTGAGACTATACCATCAATATTCTTCAAACGTTCAGCATGTGGTATATTTGTTGTTCTTTTATTGACTGATTAATTGTTATTTTTATTTGCTCCGTTTGTCGGAAAATAGCTATAAAGCTAATGTTATTATGTTTACAGAACCGACTCTAAATAAAGCTTCTCGTATTTTGTAAGTGTTGTGCATAAATACGAACGTAGCTCCTGAAGGCATTCGAAGATCATCTGCCCATTCCTTTTATTGTATCATAAGGAGTGCCGTGCCTAGCAAGCCAGGTGGTTACCCCTATAATAAAGGAGTGTGACGTATAAGTAGTTGATGGAATGGGCAGGGCAATAATGAGAACCACACCAAATAGATACCTAGCCAATGGGGACCCATCCCTAATACACCGCAAATGGTCAGGCACGACTGGCTTTGCGCCTTTAATAAAACTTTAACCGGACATGCAACTGATGTGGCAGGGTACACTTTTTTCCATACCCCATGAACCTGATTAATTTTGGATTTTCTAAGATGTACATGAAGTGCTGTGAATTTTCCTACGACAGAGACAAAATGATTACCAGTTTCGTAAATGTCTATTGGGCTCTGTCCAAACTAGCTCTCCTGTCATAATAAGCAAGTGTGTCATACAGGATTGGAAGATGCAGATGTTTTGAAGGATTTGTGCGACAATTACCTCCCAACAGTTTCTGGCATCGGAGGTGTAAACCATGATTAAGCATGTTACTTATTCTGCATACAAAGCCAGACCGATATATATTTTGATGCAGATTTAGAAGAGTAACCCTGTTGATAAAATGACCCAATCAATGGGTCAAATATTTAAAGTGTGATATTGGGACTGGCCAAGACACCGGAGGCCATTCTCTGACTGGAATTTATTATAAATTCTTACTACGAATTAGTGCCTTAAAGTTAACGGCTTGAGTGTTGGGTGATGCACTAGCCTTTAGCAAGCCTGATACCCCTTAATTAAGATGTTTGGAAGCTGGAGCAGCATTACCCTCATGTGCTCGACCCATAAATCTTGACATCTGCAAACGAGATAAACTGCCAACCTGTCAATATTCAGCCCTGAAGATTATGTTTAATTTTAAGCGTGGAGAGAATGAAAATTGTACCATAACCAACGCTTCCTCGGACTTGCTTGTCTGGCTGATTGCTATAACAACTACTGCTTGATTGTCATACTTAAAAAGAACCTTTCTGTTTTGTTATCTATCACCCCAGATGTGGACTAGAACTAGGATAGGGTGGCAGTTGACTAGGGGTGGTGCTTTCCAAAGATCTACGTGAATCGTGGTTCGGGGCTTGAGATACTGCTTGTCGTAACCTACCCGAATGTCTGAAATTTGATGAATGTGGTTGATAGATGATAAGGCCCGGTTCATTTAGTGTACAAGTCAAACCTCTGTTCTGGGAAGGCTCTATATGGAATTATCAATCCAATCTGAAGTTGGTGTTCAATTTTTTTTAGTATCCTGCGGAAGTTTGTGGGATTGACATATTAAATGGTGTATTTTTATTTTTTATTTTTAACGCGAATTTATCATTGGTTATTAATTGTAGGGATGGAGAATCGGACCAAAATCATAATCGATTATCGAACTGAATCGAACGTATATTATCGATTAAAAATTGATAATTAATCGAAAATATTTTAAGAGATTCTATGCATGCATATATAGCTTGATGTAACAAGCTAATACCTAACTATGTAAGAGTTGGGCATGAAACATTTGCTATTAAGACAAACATCATGTTATTTGATACTTTGCTTTGTTGTTGAAATATTAATCAGAAATATATTCATTGATGTATGATATCACTGTTCAAGTATGTCCTTAGTACTTAGTTGTTACTCATAATGTACAACATACACAACAACAATAACAACTAGCGACATCGATTTCCCGGACCGATAGTCGATTGTTGCCGATTTTCACATCCAACAATGATTAATGAATTCCACTCGATCATTGAGGCATCACTAATTAATGGTTACATAGAATTTTACTTATGTGCGGATCAACAATGAGGCGGGTAATTCATATTGATTGCACCTTCAGTTTTATCATAAAAAATCATTGCATTATTTATCTATATCAAGAGTAGATTTTTTGTCATCCCTGGGAATATTATATCATTACTATTTTCTTTTATACTCCCAAAGTATACAGATATGATACCATCTGTAGAGATTGTAATGTATTCTGCTTAGAATATGAAACAGACTATAGCTACCTTTACTACCCAAATCCTCTGTGATAGTAGCCTACCTTATCAGTTGTGTATTAGATCTCAGACAGCCAGTACCATTAAACTAGTAGTAGAACGCACACACTTGTATACTTATTTATTTGTCACCTGACAATACTCAATTACTCATTTGAGTTAATACTTGTAACTATTACTACTACTACCACTATAGACATAAAACATAAAATATTACAAAGCAAGAATATTACGGATGTGCAATTTCACATGTAAGGAACGAGTCTAACACTTTGCATACATTAGGCGGCTGGTCTACATTAAACAGTGTTAGGATAAGTAAATATATTACTTATAATATAATGGTTTATTCCTAACTAAGACCTTTTAAGGGTAATGAAGGACGTTATCGTAATTCACGATCGTATTGCGCAATTCTCGCCATACCGGATTATTTTACCCTTTCACCGGTTAGAAAATACGTGACCGCTAGTGTACATTTCCCCTTTCCACATTTTAACAACAGTTTCCCGTGGTAGACGCAAGGCAATATTCGTCAGCTAGGTGATAAGCATCCCCTGACAAAGCAAACTTATTAAATCTAGCCGAATTAATGTACACATTCAACCGATTCAGGATCTGCGAGAACGGGTTACCAGCCCGCTCGATCTCGCCATATAGCGAATTTTCCACAGACTCGTTGGCATCTTGCTGATCCTTGCTATTGTAAATGGCCGGTCTAGTCGCGCGACTCGGCATTTGTAGCGTAGCCTTTTAAATTTTTACAGAATTTCTGCAGATATTTCAACTATTTCCCAAAAATGCATGGTGGCAACGTGATCCACTGAAATTGATAAGACCCGGATCAAAGTACCGGCTCCGCTTGAGAACCGGCACACCGTGAGAATAACCAACCGAAACAGTCATTTCTTCCTGCAATAAATTGGACTATTTGTTAGGAATAGTCTGTATTATCGTAGTGAGCAGTGCAAGTGAAGGTTGAGTCACGCATGCGTGTGATGAAGCGTTTACAACTGCGCATACTCTACAAAATTTGTGGACACGCCCAGATATGAAACATGACTGTGTGCAAGCACACACATCGCACACGTATGCACATCAGTTATGTTCCGAGGTACAGTCAATATTTAGCTTGGATAGTTGTTTCAACTATACAACGACATTCCGGGGTTAACATTTCGAGGTAATTGAAAAATGTACCTCGGAAGTTCAAAGAACCTCGGTATGTAGCGCAAACGTACGCACGCACGCACGCACGCACGCACGCACGCACGCACGCACACGCACACGCACACGCACACGCACACACACACACACACACACACACACACACACACACACACACACACACACACACACACACACACACACACACACACACACACACACACACACACACACACACACACACACACACACACACACACACACACACACACACACACACACACACACACACACACACACACACACACACACACACACACACACACACACACACACACACACACACACACACACACACACACACACACACACACACACACACACACACAGAGTTTACCATTGTTGAAATAGCAGATACAAATTTATTGTCAGTGCATCCTGTCGCAATATTTTAGGGTTACGCCTTCTCAACAGTTTGAGTTCAATAACATTCTTGTCAGAATGTTTGTCCGTGTGTACACGACCTAAAACAAATAGTTGCTATCTGCAAATATATTACAGTAAAGCCATTAAATAGAGGTCTAATTCTGGGTCTGTATGGCCAGTGGTACGTTAATGCAGGTCAAACGTAATGCAGAATGCTCATATAGGAATGTTCTGCTTTACATTTGAGCTGCATTAAGCAACTACCTGCGTTTTAAGACTCATGTATTTCCATATATGGAACGCTGCTTATGACAGGTGCTACTGTCCATTAAAATTCTAAACTTTTTTCCACATGTGGGCATCGTTTTTATTAAAAGTAGCACTAACAAAAGTAGAACTGCCACTACGTGGTCTTTTAACATATCCGTCTTCATAATGAATCAAGCTATTAATGGCGCAAAATTAAAAAAAATGCTCCATTGAACAAAAACAGGGTATTGGGAAAGAAAAACCTTTTGTCGCTCTTTTACAGATTTTGCTCTAACCCATGGCAGTAGATCCAACGTTTTTACTTCCAGATGAGTTTTTTTGTACGCCAGTAACTTACTCAGTGTCGTCAGGAAACAGTTTGAGCAGCTTTAATATATGCCAGGGGTGTAGCTGTCTGCAGACACTGTAGACATGTGCCAACTAATATCAAATAGATTGAATCGCTAAATAATCCAGTACATACTTATGTTTTACTAGTTGTCATGAGTACATTGACCAGTCTGAAGTTACTGGTTATCAATATGTGTGTGTGATGCTAACTTCATACCTTTTTTCTCCTTTTTCTCCTGCAGATACAGGGCGCACCTGTTCATCTTTATATATATATTGAAAAGATAAACTGACACCACTTGTGAAGATTTACATTTTTATTCCCTACCGGTTTCACTACTGCTCATCAGGGGAATAACAAATACATAGCAATGACGTTACTTGGTAACGCCGCAGTAACGACGTCATGACGTCATAAAGACGGCGTCAAATGACGTTATCAAATTCTGTTTAATTAGGAGATAACCGTTGCGTATTTGAAGATTTGCAGCAGTATATCGGTGGTTTATATGTCGCAAATTTAGTTTTACATGCGACGCGTTAGCGGAGCATGTAAAACGATTATTTGCGACATATAAACCACCGATATACTGCTGCAAATCTTCAAATACGCAACGGTTATCCCTATTCTAATGAAACCATAGATCCAGATGGTAAAAAACAAACAATACTTTAAGTCCTTTGATATTTTCTCTCTGTCGTCATAACATGACGTCATGAAACACCGCATATCTCCGCATTACGCATATAGAAAATAGTTCTCCCGGAACCAAGCAATTGTGCTTATATTTAATATACCAAGAACTGGTGTTTTCACTTGATGCTTTGATTTTCACAAATGAAAACCGTTAAGTCATGGTCCTTTGAATTTCTGACGGTAGGTCCCTTTCTAGTGGTCTAGAGTGGGTGGGGCGAATTCTCATTATGGGACTGTCCTTGAAGAATTGAAGAATACTGCCGCTTCTGATTGTCGGACGAGTCGGCATTATAGCTTCGGACACTGGCTTCATTCTGATGACCGACCGGACTTTTTCATTATTTCCCTGGTTTTGACACCAGCATAGGCCAACAGCTAGTGCATGATTGCGGTCTCTCGGACACAGTGATTTGTGTTTTAAAACTTTTGACGAAACAAGCCTCAGCAGAAATTGTTTTCATCATTTCGTTCAGCACACGCTCACCAACAGGCCTGGATGTGTATATGATTCTTCATAATCGACTGAACGTTTGGGTTACTGAATGAAATGGTTCGATCACGGGTGCAGTTTTATCAGGTATGTTTTCAGAGATTTACAGGACATGTTTCCTGCATGAATCATAAATTGTACTTTTGTCAGAGATCTTAGGTTTTCTATGTATACTAAGAAGAGCGAAATTCAAGGTTATGTCAAACCTCTTTTCTTTGGAAAGATTTGTGATTTATGGCAGAGAGGAAACCTGAGTTTTTTAGTGTTTTCAGATCATTGTCTGTAATCGGTTGGTAATGTTTGAGTGTTGCCAGGTCCTTCTTAAATAGTTTCAGCATGGATATAAAGCTCACAGCTACATGGTTATATACCTTAAATCTTATATTTACAGGGTGCAGGTGCCACATACACATCAAAACAGAATAGAGGAAGAGAAACGTTTGTTCAAGGACAGTGAATTAGATCAACATGTGAAATAAATGGATTCAGGATCAACTTGTGGGACTTTGCCAGATATTTGAGTAGAATCGCCAGACTCACATTGACTACAACCATAAAGTGTGTTGAAAAAAACAAGCAAATTGAAAACATTTGACATTTCATTCAGCCAGTGTCTTCGTTCATTCATACCCATTCATTCAATTTTACTATGAATGCGCGTATGAATATTTCGTAGTAAATTTTCTAGTGATTCGGTTTCCGACAGTATATTCATTTTTCCGACAGTATATCGGTGGTTTATATGCTTGAAATTCTGTCACGTGGACCAATCAGAATGCGTGTTACAAAAATGTTGCATTAGAATTTTGGGTTAAATACCCGTATGAAATGTTTTTCCATAAGTAACCTAGCTGAAACATCATCGGTGTGAAACTTGTAAAATGGAAATATTGAAAATTTAGGATTGATATTGCAACACTGGTCTAAATGAGAACTTAACAGTATTTGTCTTGTTGATGGATCTCTGATTTGTTGGTCATGCACTGTCCTTCTGTTGCGTAATTTGTCTCCAGTCTGACCAATATAAAATTCTCTGCATCCATTACAAATGAGAACGTACATTACATTTCTTACAGTGCAGTTCATATTTTCTTTTACATGGAATACTTTGTTATTTAAACATAAGGAAGAACCTTCCACTATGCAGCTTCAAAGTCCACAGCGGGGCTCTTTGCATTTGTTAACTGATGGACGCAATCCAAATACTTTAAAATAAGATCGTGATATATATATATATATATAGATAGATAGATGGATGGATGGGTTGGTGGATGGATGGATTGGTGGGTGGGTGGGTGGATGGATGAATGAACGAATGGATAGATAGATAGATAGATAGATAGATAGATAGATAGATAGATAGATAGATAGATAGATAGATAGATAGATAAACAAACACAGACAGGCAGACAGGCAGGCGGACAACAGACAGACAGAAATACAGACTCCGACAGGTAAACAGACAGACAGAGACACAGACATGCAGACACACATAGACACGGACAAATAGACATACATTAACGTAGTCAGATTGAGACAGGGACTGAGACGGAGACAGTCAGAGAGAATCAGATACATATACAAACACAGACATAGACACAGAGACAAACAGAGAGACAGAAAAAGCATCGAGAGAAAAACAAGAGAGAGACCGGGAGCTGTGCTTGTGACTGCCATGAGCTAGCTCGTACATGTCGCTAAAGGCATGAATGTCGCTAATGTGTCATGGCGTCATGGTAACATTTACCTGTCACTTTTGGCATATAAAGTATACACTCGACAAACCTATGCTATTGATCCTGTTTAGTTACACGTGTTTATGGATCTGGTGAAGTTATTTTACAAACCGAGTTCCGTTGACAGTGTCTCCGTAGTATTAACACGTTCAGATCGAGTTTCAAAACGACGGGGAAATATGAGTTGTGTCATAAGGTCCCTTTCTGGATTTTGGGACTTTCAGGTAATAAAATATTACTCTAAATAGATATTGTATATCAGATTCCAAGTGTGCTGTGGCGTTTTCAGTCGCTCTCGTCTACAGTGATCGATTGGATTAACCTGTACAATTTATATTGCATTGCTTTCGTCGATAATATCTGTTGACATGTTATAAGTTGTGACAACCATGTTCAAAGGCGGCAGTTGTCACAATGACGCCGAAAAGAGTATTCTGGACATTGTCGCTTTTTGGTATATTTGCGATCGCCGCTTATGTTTTATCTAACGGTAGGTCCAATATTTTATTTAACACTTTCCCTGTTGAATATTCATGTAAGAGATAATGACATCGGGAATATTTATTAGCTGCATTTTATAATCGCAAATGTACATCATAGGAATGTTTGATATTGGTAGAAACTGTAGAGTCAAATATATTATAATTTCATGAGCAAACAGCAGACTCTGATTTGTATCCATGCTTATAAAGTAGTATATCAACTAGGGGTTCTGGGCCACCCCTTATAAACCTCTATACTTCAAACTAACCGCTATAACAATATAAAATTGGCTAGTTAAGGGTCTATGGGATTTCTTGTTTATCAACTCTGAATCACCAATCATCTGTTATAAATATAATAAACCTATTAGAAATGTTATTTTGAACTACAATAAAATTGTCTCTGACTTAAATATTGATGTTAATACCCCTATTTCTTGAGATTGTAGCATTTCTAGCTTTTGCTATAAACCAGTTGGTCATGTCATTACTGGTAATTTTGATATCATTAAGGATAAACGTCTCAGGACCCTCCTAACTAAAGGACCTAAATATAGATTACCTTCCCTTATTGATTTTGACGCTTGTCGAACTCATATTGCGGAAGCTATTCAAGAATTCTGCATCAAATGGTGTCGACGAGAACATGCTGATGTTAATGCCCTTTCGGATTGGAAGAAATGTATTTTCGATATTATTGATACACGAATAACTTTTTACAAATCAAATAACCATCTTTTACCACCTCGACCTAGAGTTACATTTCGCTACTTGAAGAAAAACATTTCTAATTTTCATTCAGATTATGTTCTTGTTCCTGCTGACAAGGCATCAAACAATGTAATCATTATTTGAAGATTGTATTATGTTGATGTTTTAAAGAAGGAACTAACTGATTCAAAAACTTATATAACAGTTCAAACACCTAAAAAAGATATAGTCTCGGAACATGTAAAAATGTGCAATGATTTTAAGTCTGGTCCTAACATAAAACAACATAAACTTTCTACTTTGTACTGGATTCCGAAACTACATAAAAACCCTTATAAGTCGCGTTTTATTGCCAACTCTAGCTGTTGTACCACTACTAAATTATCTATACTTTTGACGTCCTGTCTTACTACGATCAAAGAACATGTTAAACGCTACTGTGATAAAATATATGAAAATTCTGGTATTAATGTTTTTTGGTCCATAAAAAATTCAAATGATGTTTTAACAAAACTTGAAAATGAACAGTATAACATTTCTTTACTGAGCTCTTATGATTTCTCTACACTCTATACTACTCTACCTCACCATCTTATAAAGGATAGACTTATTAAATTAATAGAAAAAACCTTTGCCAGAGAAAATAAAATGTTAATTGCTTGTAATGTTCAACGTTCATTCTTTTCGAATTCAGAAGTTGAACATTACACAATTTGGACTTGCCTTGATGTTTGTAGATCTCTTACCTTTCTTTTAGATAATATATTTGTGCGTTATGGAGATACCATATATCGTCAAGTTGTTGGTATACCCATGGGTACAAATTGTGCCCCTCTTGTTGCAGATTTGTTTTTGTATTGCTACGAGAGGGATTTTATGCTTAGCTTAAAACCTGATACACAGACCGATATTGTTAATGCTTTTAATAAAACTTCAAGGTATTTAGACGATATTTTGAATTTAGATAATCCTTATTTTGATACTATGGTTTCTTCAATCTACCCAAAAGAACTGTCTTTAAACAAAGCTAATCAATCTGACATTAATGCTTCATTTTTAGATTTGAATCTTTCAATTACAAATGATAAAGTTTCGTCCAAAGTATACGATAAAAGAGAAGATTTTAATTTTAAAATTGTTAATTATCCTTTTCTAGATGGGGATGTGCCACGTTCTACATCTTATGGTGTTTATATTTCTCAACTTATTAGGTTTGCCCGAGCCTGTTCTTTGCTTGAAGATTTTAACAGACGTAATTTAGTTATAACTGATAAACTTCTTAAGCAAGGTTACAGATATCACAAACTTCGGAAAACCTTTTCTAAATTTTATTATCGAAATTTACCTCTCATTAGTAAATATAATTGCAATCTACGGACGTTACTGCGACAAGGCATTTCTCAACCAGAATTTTATGGGGATGTTATCTACAAACTTAGGAAAATTCGGGGTCATATCCATTTTCATGATTTGTTTATAAAACGCATTAAAAAATTTAAAAAGAAAGGTTATGATCCTATTATATTGCAACACACTGCATGTTTGGTTATCGACCCTTTTACAGTCGGTAGCTACGCTTCCCTCTTTGCTTGCGCGATGACAGGCCGAGGGTAGTACTCTATGATGGTATACTCTTAAACTTGGATACAGGAGGAGCTTACCAGACTCATGTATTATTTTTTCCCTGTCGTGCCCTTAACGGCTTACCTGCAGGTGCTCTGACTTCAGCAAAGCCATTGAGTACATATTTGACGGATTGTCACAGTTATTATGCTATGTTTTACATGTTGTCCTGTGTTCACCGTCGTCTATGTTGTGGGTAAGTCCAGCGGGGATACCTTTATTTACAATATTTGTAAAGCTAGGGTGACTTTGAGAGAAGTGTGAGGTTAGGACGTCCGTAAACCGGTTTAAACCCCCAGTGGTGTTTTTGCTGCTGACCGTGCCAAGGCGGTACTCTCTTTGTCACCCTTCCTTTTGTTTGCCTTGCGTCTTTTTGCTTGTGGTTTGTTCATGTTGTGGAACGTTTGTCCCTGTTTCTTGTGTGTCTTTTGGTGTTTTCTGTGTTCATTTCGTATGTGTGTGTGCGTGTGCGTTTGGGTGTGTGGTTGTGTGTGTGTGTGTGTCATGCTGTCTATCGGTGTTTTGGTGGTGGTTGCGTCTTGCATGTGGCTTTGCCGGCTTGACTTTACTACTTTTCCATTTATGGGTCTATTAGAATTATAACTCGCTATATAAATTTGTTTACTTTTAAGCACCATCACACCCGACGCATATCTATTAACCCGTTTAAAACTTTTTAAGGGTTACACAGAATATAATAAAACTTTATCGCCACTTCATAATCAGCCCCACTGTGTGGGGCTGATCGTTCACTAACAGCAGATTACATTTTTAAGAAATAAATTAACCCTGTAACATATTTTAAGCAGGAAGTAATTTATCAATCTATTTAAATCATCTGCTTAAAGAGGAGGTCCCTACAATGATCGCATATTTTCAATAATATCTTAAAACTTGGTATTTGTTATGCTCTATCATTATTATGAAGGTTCCCAATTTGAACTTATATCGAAAAATGCCCCTGTGATACAAATAAACCGATTTCATCAATACTGATAATTTTTGTTCTACAACACAATATTATCGGCCCTTTCCGTTAAATTATTCCGCGTTTTGCCGATGATCACCCGATCCCTCCATTGTTTACGTAATAGCTTTCTCGGAAGTGGTCGGAGAATCGCGAATAGGGCGAACGGTTACGATACTAAAACCCAACCCGAATAAAACTGAAACTTCGGGCAGTAAAACCGGGATCGGCGATATCAAACACATGGATGTTTTGTCATTATAAACGGTAATTGGATGGGGCTTTTTGCGATATACTACTTTTCAGCATATAAATAAATGAGTTTTGTATATTTGAAGTGTTTATGAAACGCGTCAAATGTAGGGACGTCCCCTTTAAACTGTTAAAGTATATATTTATTTCTATTTCTTTCTAATAGGTGTTTAAATTGATAAATAATCTAAATTTTATAAGCTGTGGAGTGAACCACACCCCATCTGGATCTCAACTATTTACAAGGTTATAAGAGATATCGTCTGCTTGGATAACTAAAATAGATATATATATATCGTCTATTTGGTTAAAAGAAAGTTTACTGCATGACTCATTTTTGTACTTTAACTTATTGTAGATCAGTTTTAAGGAATAGGACAGTTAAAAATCTAAGAATTAGACAGTGTAAAATACCCACACCAAATGTTTATGAATATAATTTGAAAAATTAAAATGATTCTTTTTAGGTATGGAAAAATATATGTTTGTTAGGTTATTGTAATAAATCGTTATAAAATTAGAAAATGATACTTCAACTTAATGAATTGGTATAAATCAATATTTATATAATTAATATTTATAAAAAAGGTCTAGTATAGTTATAATTAAAATGTACGTAATCAATACTCGTTAAATGTTTTTGAGTCACAACGATACTATATATACAAACGGTTAACCATATATTAATATGTACACATTGACTAACTGAACTGACGATTGGTAACCTATGGCGTGGCTTAAAAGCTCGTAAGTTAATACCAATGGATTGCTTGAGTGAATGATTGGTAACCTATGGCGCGGCTTTAAAGCTCGTAAGTTAATACCAATGGATTGAGTGGGCCCTGGGGCAAATAACTGTGTATAAAATATCCTCTCTATCTAAGACCTCAGGGCCTAGTGTACACAGAGAGGATTTTGCAAAAATGTTCGGTGCGGGTTCAATTCCCACCGTCGTTGATTTTTTCTCTAATATAATGGTGTGTGAAATTCATACACAAAAAGGATTTAAAATGTGGTGTTGTATCCAGAAGTTTAAAAATCTTTCTGATAAATATGGTATCCACCATACACTTGAGAAAGAGGCAATGGAAGAATTAATAACAGCAACATATAAGGATCCAAAATTCTTCAATAAATTTTGTGTGGATAATATTAGGCTACTGAATAGATTGATCAGGTACCACCCTAAAATTAAGATATTAAGAGAAATTAAGGAGGTATTATACTTGTATTATAGTAAGTAATGCCCATAAGTCAAAGTGTGGATGCCATTAACATAAATACACTGTTCTATAGTCGGTTTTATAAACACAACTAAACATTTGGAATGATATTATTATACAATGGAGAAAACATTCACATGAATCTACTACAGTCCGAGAGGTTATTGGAGGGGATGGCGGCTATAAAACCTCTGGCTAAAGCCGCGAAAGTCTCAGAAAATGAGGCCCGATCATGGTTAACGAAGCAGGCAATATGGCAGATAACTCTTCCTGCTCCTAAACAAATCCCACGACCAAAATTTGACGTTTCAGTTCCGAATGATATCCATCAAGCTGATCGACTATTTTTGCCTCATGATAAAGTCCGTAGAAAAACTTAAAAATACGTCCTTACTGTGGTTGACGTGGCAAGTCGCTATAAAGTTGCGGAGGCCCTAACGACAAAAGAAGCTACAGAGGTGGCCGCAGCCCTCAAACTTATTTACAAGCGCGGGCCTCTCCGTTGGCACAAACTTCTTCAAGTAGATCCCGGGAGAGAGTGTATGGTTGCGGTCAGTCAAGTGCTTGCAGAGCATAAAGTTAAAGTGAGGCGAGGCCGTGTGGATATCCATCGTGACCAGGGGATTGTTGAGCGCTTTAATAGAACTTTAGCAGAATGTTTGTTTGGCTACCA
Organism: Azorinus chamasolen; assembly: GCA_963576725.1. Classification (NCBI taxonomy): domain Eukaryota; kingdom Metazoa; phylum Mollusca; class Bivalvia; order Cardiida; family Solecurtidae; genus Azorinus; species Azorinus chamasolen. The sequence goes on from OY755243.1 coordinate 79,341,502, forward strand.
ATATGCTCAAGAAATGCGACTACCCACAGAGTAGTAGCCAATGACGGTCATAGGAGGCGGTTCCGGCGGTTCCACTCCACAGATGACGGTCCGTGGAGGCGGTTCCGGCGGTTCCACTCCACAGATGACGGTCCGTGGAGGCGGTTCTGGCGGTTCCAGTTCCTAATCAAGGTCACTGAGGTAATCTCGCGAGAGAAATACTATTTTCTCGCGCCTGTAACCTTTGCGCGCTTCCCAGGTGGGCTCAGTGATGAGATTAGTTCATCATTGTTCCCGCGTGGGTATCGCGGTCATTTTAAAATATCCGGCGCAATTGAGCGGAAAAGCAATCAGTACTATCATCCAGGTGAATTCCCTCCAAATTCTCTGCAACGGCTTATCTACTAAGATAGGTCACGCGGTCATTTTAAAAATATTTGGCGCAATTGAACGGAGAAGCGGTTAGTACTATCATCCAGGTGAGTTCCCTCCAAAATTCTACCGTCATGCAACAGCTTATCTACTAAGACTCCTCTAATGCTAAGTTTCGCGGTCATTTTAAAAATATCCGGCGCAATTGAGCGGAAACGCGGTCAGTATTATCATCCATGTGATTTCCCTCCAAATTCTCTGCAACGGCTTATCTACTAAGACCCCACTAATGATAGGTTTCGCGGTCATTTTAAAAATTTGACGCAACTGAGCGCTGAAGCGGTCAATATTAGTATCATACAGCAGATCTCGCGCAATTTTCTCATGCAATTTAAATCAACCCTATGTCATCGAGGTCCCCTGTGTGGCGATACAATATGGATTAAAGTAGACTTAAGGTTTGCGCGGTCTGGAGAGTTAAAGTCCACTATTTTTGCAAACTGGGTGTATTTACTTTGTTAGTACACCCTCTAGTGAGCGGGTTATCTGTTCTCGTCTATTTCATTCATGGTGGAAATTAAACATAGACAGGTCAAATAGTTGCGGTTAAACAACTTGACATCAAGCAGCTGGTCAGTCTGTCTCAAAATGGATAAACAACAGAAAGAATAAATTCTACGCGAATATCATTTTGATAATAAAAGCCTCTTATGACAAAACTGCAAAATTTATCTTACAATCAATCCAAGCTGTGTTTACAGAAAAAAACACTTTAAAACTCAGAACAGATAAAGGGTCTGAATTCAATCATATATATTTGAAAAAAATATTTGAATGAAAACAGGGTGTATTACTTTACTACAAACAATACACCTAAAGCAAATTATGTTGATAAACAGAACGAATTTGATATTTTTGCATACATGTACCTGAAAAAAAGAAAATTAAAAAGCAAATCGTCTTTAAATACAGAAAAGGTGACCTTGTGCGCATTCCCTATCTGAAATATCCTTATCAGCAACAATTTACCAGTGAAGTGTTTAAAATAAAATCTCGTCTATATAAAGATGGGATGCCAAAGTACTCTCCCAGGGACTTTAATAACGAGTCTATCTCAGGACTGTTTATTCTTCAGAACAACAAAAAGGTGAACAAGAGAGTCGTCACGGGTGACAAATGCCCCCAAAGTGTTTGACACCGAAATGCATTTTGGCGGAAAAACAATACAATGTAATGCAGGTGTAACATGAATTTTTGATGCTGTTAAAAATGACACAGGAGTCAGTTCTTAACATTAGAAACAGAACATTTGGCGATTATGATAGCTAAGAAAAGAGCCAAGGGTCTAAACTTAGTTAAAAAGGACCCTAGGTCATTCTCAGCGTTAAAAAGGACCCTGGGTTGATTGTCAACGTTAAAAACAGATCCTGGGTAAATTCTTAACGTTTTAAAAAAAGGCACAGGGTCAAATTGCAATGTTAATAAAACATGCTGTGTTGATTGTTACTGTTAAGTTGATTCTTGACGTTTAAGAAAGACCCTATGTCGATCCTTAACGTTAAAAACATACCCTCAGTCAATTCTAAACGCATGGTCAAAGTTTCATGTAACACTGGCTCTTAGACAGCTGCAACAGAAGTTACCTAATATGGATCTACATTCTTTGCATAAGCATGCATAGCATCAGATTTAGGTAATGTTGTAAGCAAGCAATGAAGACCCAGTAGCTCCTACAGGAGCTGTCTGATATGGGTCTATATTGTTATAATGCTGTAATTCATCTGAAAGTTCTGACACTGCAAGTATTTGAACAGCATGGCCTACCCATGTACAAATGTATTTAGAGCTCTTTATAATGTCTGATTCATGCTAATGTTGTAGCAAACAGTGTAGAACCTGTAGTTTGATTTGGGTCTACACTGTTTGCCTAAGCATACCTGTCCAATACTTACAAATTACAAATTTGGAATCTGTAACTGATAAGGTATAGGAAATATGCTCCGAACAAGCTTTTAGTAAAATCAAGGTCAAAGGTCAAGGGCACATCGACCTGAAAATGGTACGCCACACTCCGCCATCCCAAGATGAACTCACACACCAAATTTGGAATCCGTAGCTGGTAATGTATAGGAGATATGCTCTGGACAAGCTTTTTGTATCTGGTAATGTATAGGAGATATGATCCGGACTGTAAAATTGAGGTCAAAGGTCAAGCTCGAGGTCAGTGATCTGAAAATGGTACACGACTCTCCGCCATCCCAAGATGAACTCACAAACCAAATTTGGAATCCGTAGCTGGTAAGGTATAGGAGATATTCTCTGGACATCCTTTTTGTAAAATCGAGGTCAAAGGTCAAGGTCATGGTCACAGTGAACTGAAAATGGTACGCGACACTCCTGCATCCCAAGATGAACTCACGCACCAAATTTGGAATCCGTAGCTGGTAAGGAGATATGCTCCGGACAAATTTTTTGTAAATCGAGGTCAAAGGTCAAGGTCAAGGTGATCTGAAAATGGTACGCGACACTCCGCCATCTCAAAAGTACAAAAATGAGTCATGCAGGAAACACCACATACAGAACAAACAGTCGCCTGAACAGCAACACAAGGAAACAGCAAATGTACATCATTATAAAAACAACAAGAGACGCACAAAGACAAACCAAACACACAATAGGGGGAAGATCGAAGCACCGCCTTGGAACGGTCAGCGACAAAAGTCGACGGTTTATGGGCACCCAACCTCACACTTATTCCATCTCACACACCAAATTTGGAATCCGTAGCTGGTAAGGTATAGGAGATATATGCTCCGGCCAACCCTTTTGTTAAACCGGTCAAAGGTCAAGGTCACAGTGAACTGAAAATGGTACGCTACACTCCGCAATCCCAAGAAGAACTCAAACACCAAATTTTGAATCCGTAGCTGGCAAGGTATAGGAGATATGCTCCAGACAAGCTTTTTGTAAAATCGAGGTCAAAGGTCAAGGTCACAGTGACCTGAAAAAGGTACGCGACACTCCGCCATCTCAAGGTGATCTCACACACAAAATTTGGAATCCGTATCCGGTAAGGTATAGGAGATATGCTCTGGACAAGCTTTTTGTAAAATCGGTCAAAGGTCAAGGTCACAGTGAACTGAAAATGGTACGCGACACTCCTCCATCCCAAGATGAACTCACACACCAAATTTGGAATCCTTACCTGGTAATGTATAGGAGATATACTCCGGTCAAGCTTTTTGTAGCTAGTAAGGTATAAGCTTGTTTCAAAATCGAGGTCAAAGATCAAGGTCACAGTGACCTGGAAATGGTACGCGACACTCCGCCATTCCAAGATAAACTCGCACACCAAATTTAGAATCCGTAGCTGGTAAGGTATAGGAGATATTCTCCTGACAAGCTTTTTGTAAAATCAAGGTCAAAGGTCAAGGTCACAGTGACATGAAAATGGTACGCGACACTCCGCCATCTCAAGGTGATCTCACACACCAAATTTGGTATCCGTGGCTGATGTGACAAAGGAAATATACTCCGGACAAAAGGTATACACACCCACACACCCACACACACACACACCCACACACACACAAACACACCCACCCACCCACACACACACCCACGCACGGTGCGATCACTATATGCCGCCAAAGCCTAGCTTTGGGGGCATAAAAAGATGAAAACAGTTTATGGGTTATTAACAATATTTTAAAGATACAGAAAAAGAAACGGAAAACTAGAGTATTTTGTGTCTTGGGAAGGTTTCTCTAAATCATTCAACTCTTAGATTTCAAGCGACGAGGTTAAACAAACACCATTCTGTACTTAAAAAGTGATGAAAGTAACGATTATTTTCCCAATAATCAACCGTGGCACTTTAAAATACATTTAAAGATTCCACTAACTTTTGATGGAAAATGGAAAGTAGCACTGCTAGAATTTCAAGCAATGACTTCTAAATCAAGAACGCTTTATAGTGTAAACCAAACTTTGTTTATCTTTACAAATATTTGTGGTGAAAGCATTGTAAATGGAGAACTATCTCCAGTTTTAAGACGTGTTGTATGTAGTCGGAGTAATCGCTGGTTTGAGCGTTTTGATTCGCCTATTTATTTACCCATGAAAGAAAAGGAGAATTTGAGATTTATATAAACGATCTAAAAGGCCGTGGTGCCTCATTCTTACAACAACCCGTGCTGCTGACATTACAGTTTATTAGAGAACCATGAACTCATCATTGTATGTACCAGATCCTCGAAAATGGTAATTTTTTTCAATCAAAACCATCTGATATTTCTTTTAAAAAAGATATCTCCAACATACAATTAACATCACATTAACATCACCTATTCAAAGTGTAGTGGACAGGGCGAAATCAGAGTTAGATCGTATAAATACGCAGAAAACGGAGTCACCAGTCATAACCTCAGGCGATAGTCAGGAGAGAAAGGTGAAAATAAAACGTCTCTGCAAGAAAAAGATTCGTAAACAGAATCATAAAGCCCAGAGTATACTAAGGAAAAACGAAAAGGGACAAGTTTCAGAAAAAACAGTTTCATATAAATCTGCTAAGAGAAAGCCACCATTTTCAAGAGGTACCCGGGAGTTTGAAGAAACATAAGAGTAGGGGTCTTTCTAATACGTGTGAAAACTGGAAAAATGTTTCCTTGTGACAGCTGCGATAAAACTTTCAATAGAAAATACAATATGGTGAGACATAAACAAGCCAAACATTAACAAGATAATTTTGAAATGATGGACGAAAACAGTAATATGACAGATACGGAAGAAATTGAAGATCCAATGGATCGTCTTGTGGAAGAAGTATTCAAGCATTATCAAACAATATACGACGACGAAGTAACAGCTTTAATGAACAGAGAAAAGATCTCAGAAAATGAAGCATGAGACAGAACTTATAAAACAATGAGAAACACCTACCGGAAAGCCCTTACAAAGGAATTTACTGAGAGTGTTTTATGGATTATTTCGCTTAAAGACACCCCAATTTCCAGTCAAGAAAACAGTTGAGCGTGTTATGGAATCAGAGAACTTTGACAGAGAAGAGGCGTGGAAGTATGCCGTTAATAAAAGGAAATTTCTTTTTGAAGCAGTTTTTGATGACTACAGTCCCCCAGAACTTACAAATGAGTGAACTTTGACTGTATTTTTGCTCTCTTAACAATTGAAGGAAAGACTTCTGGCATGCTAAAATATGTTTTAGTTCTATATTCTGTAAGTAATGTTGTATATGTTGTATATATTAGGAGTATATTTTGTATATGATTACGTATAATGTTTCTCCAGTATCATAATAAAACGAGGGAATCATACTATCTGTGTTTTAATTATTAATATACCACTACCCCTACTACTTAAAATATGACAGAAACTCTACTTGTTCTTTAAGAAAGACGGAAAAAGCAGTTTCCATTTTGACAAGGTAACAAAAGAGTAGTTACTCTTTCCACAGAGTAAGGAAAGAGCAGCAGTTACTCTTTTGACAGAGCAACAGAAACAAATGAGTAATTACTCTTTCCACGGAGTAAGGAAAGAGCAGTTACTCTTTCCACAGAGTTAGGAAAAAGCAGTTACTCTTTGCCTGCCTGTTTGTCTCTGTCTGCCTATCGCAGTCTCTGTCTGTCTGCCTGTCCCAGTCTCTGTCTGTCTATCTCTTTCTCTCTCTGTTTATCTGTCTCTGTCTCTCTGTTTGTTTGTCTCTCTCTCTTTCTGTCTGTATCTCTATTTATGTCTGTCTGTCTGTCTCTTTCTGTTTGTCTGTTTCTTTCTGTCTGTCTCTTTTTGGTTGTCTCTCTCTGTCTGTCTGTTTATCTCTATCTCTCTATTTCTATATATTTCTTTCCGCTTATACTATATTATTATCACTCTCTTCATATTTCCTTTCTATTGTTTTTTGTCTGTCTCTTTCTGTCTGTCACTTTATTTCTGTCTGCCTGTCTGTTCGTCTGTCTGTCTGTCTCTTTTTCTGTATGCATTCTGTCTGTCTATGCCCCTCTCTCTATATCTATATATTTCTTTTCGCTTACACTATATCATTCTCACTCTCTTCCTAGTCCCTTTCTATTGTTTTTTGTCTGTCTGTCTCTTTCTGTCTGTCTCTCTATTTCTGTCTGTCTGTCTGATTGTCTATCTGTCTATCTGTCTCTGTCTTTCTGTTTGTTTTTCTGTCTGTCTCTCTTTCTGTCTGTCTGTCTGTATGTCTGTCTCTCTATTTCTATTTCCGCTTACACTATATACTTCTCACTCCCTTCATATGCCCTTTACATTGTTCTTTGCTACGTATCCCCTCTATTAGTGTTCTCCAGGTTGTATTTACTATTGTAGACAAAAACATCGTTTGTCTTGCGAACAATGATGGTCAATTAACAAGATAACGGTGAGAATATGTTGTCTTGCAAGTTTTTTAATACCCCTTCATATGCTGAAAATATAAAGTTTGCTAAAATCCTGATCTGCTGAATGATTTAATGATTTACGATTCCTTCAACCTTTTGAGAAAAACTTAAATTCTGATCACCTAGATCCAAATTGAGTGCTGGCAAAAGGTTAACATGTATCTAACTCTCTGCTGATCGTATGAGCAGACGGCTGATAAAACATCGACAATTACTAGATTAACGAATGATTAGCAATGTAAACAAATATCAAGCCTCTACCCAAAACATTGATTTTGAAGTGGCCCTAATCTCTGAGTGACCCTAGGATGACCTAAGTAGCATTATTGTTAGAGCGCGCATGTGACTTATCACTGGTGGGAACGGTCACTTTCCCGCGGGAACCGCCTCCACGGACCGTCATCTGTGGAGTGGAACCGCCGGAACCGCCTCCACGGACCGCCATTGGCTACTACTCCACAGGTGCAAGGTCATCTGAGTGGGTTGAAAGATTGCACGCCGTCGTTTCTGCTTTAAACAATGAAAAACCAGGCTTACCGGTAAACGTCCATCAGAAGCGATCAAACAGAATTTATTAAATCAAGTCCCTCAGCTTATATTCCAGGACGTAAAGTTGGTATTGAGGAGAAGAAAATCTCTTCAGATATTGGGATTCGATACCTCTACCAACTATAAACATTTACAAGATATCACGATCAGTCATAAAACCCGACGAACCAATATTTTACTATCTCCAGAATGGGCCCGAGCGAGGTTTTGTCCGTGAAGAACTTCTTATAGTACCACCTGACACACAACAGCCACCAGATGGGGGATCCCTACTGAGACGTTAGGGTATCTGATGGTGGTCGTAGTCTATCGTATTAATACCAGCATTCGCGATCCAACGTTTCCAGAGGTTTCGAGAATACTATACATCTTAAGTCTCAGGCCAATGTATTCTTCGATAGGACGCCCTGCACACTCATATTTCATCTTACCAAGAACTTTTTTATTTATTGTGCTATAAAGTGAGTGGTTAGATGGATAATCTGATGTATCGTATAAGTCAGCATTCTGAGCGATAACTCTGTACTCATCTTCCGTTTCTATTTTAGGAGAAGGCTATCTGTGTATAGTAACTGACAGCACCTCCCTTATTTTTCAGCTGGTTATAATAAAAGTCGTACATGAGGGTTTTTGATAAATCGAGAATGCTCATGCCTACATATACTGGGCGGTTTAGAATCAGGCTGCTCTTATGGATCTGAATAGCTGCAAGATCATCATCGAATATAGTGGCCCTCGCAAACGATGGACTAGCTGTTAGTTTCCGATGTTTATCTTCCTCTGAACCCCTCACCAGTTTTATATTCAGTTGGCGTCTTAGATTTTCCATTGTTTTCCCAAACACACTGTTGTTCATTAACTTGTATAGGTTTTTTTCAAAATCGCTAGTGGCTTTTTTTCTCAGTTCTGTATTCATACGAATGTATGGCTCCATCCAGGGACTCTGTTTGAAACGTAGGGCCCTATAGATTGTTTTTAATTTCATAACAAGCGAAAGGTAAAGCTGTAGGTTTCGATAATGTAGTACATACTTTTCTTTATTTCGGAGATTGGGTACCAGTTTTTAAACCTCTGTAGGCGCCATCCCAACACATAGAAATTGATTCTGGAACTAAGACATCCACTTTTTCTCGATCTTCATCCGCCGCTCTGGAGCTAGTGGGTACGCATTATGCTCGTTATGTAACATTTCGGGGTACTCCAGATCAACTTCCAGAATCATACCCTCATCTGAGTCGGCTTCCATTGTTGTTACATCCATGGTCTTACAATCATCAACCCATCGGAAGCCCCCACTGGTAACGATTGACTCATCGCCCATCCATATAAGTTATTCGCATCAAGGTACATTATATATGTATTGGGGTTATTAGCGTCATAACCTTTAACAAGAGGGTTGTTTGCTTTTGCGTACCTCGTGGATGACATGGAGATTCCACCTCGTATGCCTTTTTCAATGAAGAGATGCTGGTCATAATCGGTAAGTAATTAAGTTCGATTTCCGTTTTCTTAAGTAGGGCGTCCCATGATAAACCTGGGCTTGTATAATAATGTGCTGGATTGAGGCCATATTTTCATGTTTTCCGAAATTCCTCAAAGACATCGGCCAGAAGTAAGACATCGGTTCGATTATATAGATCATGGTAGTCGCCTAACGTCTTACAACTAAATTTATCCCTTACTTATTGTGCATGTTAATTGACAACGTTAATGAACTGTAGAAGGATTCCATTGGTGGTAATTTTTTCTCATTAAAGCGATTCCAATCGTCCATATACTCATACGGGTAGACTCCCTTTCTCATTAGTAGTGTACGCCTTACCACGTCGGGTTCAAATTGGGTAGTAATTTTAAAGGCCTCCGGAGGATTGGCTGGCACCAGTCCATCAAGGCTGGAAAGAAGGAATTGGGCACTATCTATAAAACGTAGCTGACTGAGGCTGAAGGGTATATATGTTTCCGTATTATTTGGAATGCACGTTATTTGTCCTTTCACTTTTGAAATTGCCTGCATAAGTAAATGAGAGTCATATCCCCTAAGATTATGGAAGACCACCGGAATGGCAGTTTTTTAGGGTTCAATTTTCAATTTTAGGTTACAGGTATTATGAGCCGCTCCTCGATATTTTCCAGTGATGTGGCAGTGGTCGCGGACAGAGTCACCCTCGAGAGGTTTCTGACATACGTGGCAGATTGTGGACTTTCTATAGTTTTCCTTATCTTTTTTAGTCATCAACATGTTCTTAGGTTCAGCGAATATGGTTTTCATTTTCTGTTCTTCTTTTTTTAATGAATGATGGAAATGTTCAGCCGCGTTTGGTCCTCTATACTCAACTGGGGTCTCTGTTTTCCCACCATACCTGACTACTATGTAACAATAACTACTGGCTTCGTGGTATTGGGTGTTCCTAGTATTAATTTTTGAGGAGTCTAATTCGGCTCCTTCTATTTTTCTGGAAAGAGATTCAAAGTCTGCATAAATGATAAAGGGAACTGGAAGTTGTTTTTGGTGATTAATAAATGTGAGTTTATTTTTTCCTTCCTTTGGCATATCAACTCGCACTGCAGTTTGACCATTCCCGCGACAGTCTGGTTTATGGGCTTCGAGTAGGTCTTCTCGGGTGTAACCATGGAGGCATCTCTCACAGAAATACTTACGGGATTTATATTTACTTTGATTATATTACACTTTCCAGTGTTCAACACCTGCTGAAGAACGTTCAACACCTGCTGAACAAAACTCTACTCTTATGTGGGTGTTAAGTGGGAGAATTTCAGTAGTCTCAGGTTTTGTAATTTGGGAGTTGTCAAAACACGACCAAGAACACCAAATATACAACATACTCAAGAACCTACACCCAGATGGAAAAGAAATTGTTAACGCTATTTATCATGCAGCTGTAATAACAGGGCTTGCAGTTGGTATGCCCGGATTAGTAAGGCCGTTCTAGGGGGCGTGTGCCTTAAACTAGATTTCAACCCTCGAGATGTTGGTATGATTATAGCAGACGTCACATCTGCCCTTGCCACTAGAGACCTCCTAATAAAGCAGGGCATCATCGCAGCCGATATTCTGAAGTAATGATTTCAAAATAAATTTGAATGGCAAGTATAGCAATGATGTTAGGTGGTGCAGTCGCTAATGCAGTGGCGTTCACTGGGAGTAACTATTTATTCAGTATGTTCAAGAGTTCTGGCGTTGAAGAAGAGTGTCGACGGCACGATGCCGCTATAGAAAAACTTCAGGCAGCACAGGCGGCCTGGGCAAAAATAAACGACCCAACGGTTGGATTATATCCAGGATGAGCTTCGCCGGCAAGGTCACCCCATCCAAACATTTAAAGACGTAGATATGGCTATGCAGGAGTATGCTCTATTCATGCCTAAGGAAAGTAAAATGTTAACACCACTTCCCCCCCACCCAAACTCAATTATCTGACTGTTATACTCCATCAGGTGACCAGCAAGCTAGGGAAATAGGTTTCATTATTTTAGCACTTGGTGATGCCGGGCTTGCTGGTTATTACATCGAAAAGAAAGTTAATTAAACAAATGATTTTTTATATATACTATGACAGACTTTTCACAGAGAGTGATGAAAGCTTTTAGAGAAAATTATCAAATAGAAAATAAAATAGCTTGCCTAGAAAATGTAGAAAAAGAAAAAGAAAAAATTCAAAAAGATACGCGTAAAGAAATCCTAAAATTTCTAAAAGAAACGCATAAAGAAATACTAAAAAAATATTATTGTGAACTCCGGAAGCATATGTGGTCCAAAGAAGATTTTGTAAGGCTTTTCCATTATTTTTTATGGCTAAACGGGGGGACAAATTTATAAAATGTCCCATTTGCACATTATATAACAATTCGTTTGAGTATGAGTTTGATGATGACTATATCGATTTATATTGCCCCACGATAGGAGTAAGCTACTCTATAAGAATAAGGAATGCATGCAAATGGTTGAGCATCGGGAAGACGGAGTTATGCAATAAAAGCTGTAGGAAGGACTACTGTAAGGTTCATCTTGCTCGTTTACGGGTGAGCGCGGGGACAAAGCCCTGTAATATCTGCGGGAGAGGAGTTAGAAATAAATATTGCGTATGTTATAGGTGTGAATATAATAAAATACAATGTAGAGAAAGACGACGGGGGGATAGAGCCTTTCAAAAAGAGGTTAAACGTCCTATGTCTATAGATATTTCTATTTGAAGAAAGGTATTATATATATATATACTAATAAAGAATGGTAAAAACATTTTCAGAGAGAGCGAAATCTTTGGGAGAAGAATATTATAAAGAAACTGGCGTAAAGCCTCCATATCCGCGATCTAAAGCGGCTCTTCAGGAGCTGTAAAAAATTAGAAAAATATAAAACAACGGGGGAACTTCCTCAAATAACCCGAACCCCCACTTATGGGGATTTAGCGAGAGCATTGAGGGACCAGTTTAAAAGAGAAACCGGTGAGCGACCCCCTTATCCGCGATCTAAAGCGGATCTTAAGGAATTACAAGAAAGGTTAGAAAAATTTAGGACAACGGGGGAACTTCCTCTACCAACCCGAGAACCCCTAACCTGTTGAATGAATAAAATTGGCTCCGGCTTTTCTGAATATTAATAAAACAAAATATTGTATCGGATTTGTCAAATGAGTTTTATGACAAACAGTGCAGACCCTGGACAAAAGATTCAATTTGGAGCGCCTTGATTTTGGTCTACATCGTTTGCAAAGGTCTTATATACTCCCAACGTGTTGAGAAGTTTTTTTATTTAATTAGCCGCTAGCCATTTTTTCTCTATCTTGTATAATGGGAATACAGTTAAACCATTCTAAACCGGACGTTAAAATTTGTATCATTGTCGATTGTTTTAGACGGGTGACAGCTTAATGCAGGTTGAAAGGCTTGCAGAAAGCTCCTTTTGGAACTTTCTGCATGACTTCCAACCTGCATTAAGCTGCCACTTGCCTAAATGACATGAATTGTATTTTTTTAAAATCATGTTTAAAGGGTTTTACTGTACAGCCAATGGGTCAAATTGTTTCGGTCCTAATTAGACGTAAAACTGCAACAGACGACATTTTTACAGGCGACAACGATTTAAAAGGTCACGTCTTGTCAGTTTTAACATTGTGTGTTGCACATCAGTGTCTGGTTTGTTTTGCTTACTTATGTGACAAAAAGTATAGTCTGATCACACGCTGCGTGTTAACTCTTTCCCTGTTTAACATTCATGAAAGAGATAATGAATATTAATGAGTCAAATTATTTTAAAGCATTAGTAAGAAAGAAATGTTTGACAGTGACATAGAGTGTAGAATCAAATTTAAATAATTCCATAAGCAAACAGAAAAGACTCTAATCAGACGCTCCTCTTGGAACCGTCTGTTCTGGGTCTGCTCTATTTGCAAATACGTGACAATAGGTTTATATGAAGAAAAGGGTGAGTAAAAGGGCTCTACACTGTCTGCAATCCTTTTATATTGGTTTCTGTACAGGGGGACTCATTATACTAAACGTACAAAAATAAGTCATGCAGGAAACACCACATACAGAACAAACAGTCGCCCGAACAGCAACTCAAGGAAACAGCAAATGTACATAACTATAAAACACCAAGAAACGCACAAACAAACATACAATAGGGGGAAAATGGAAGTACCGCCTTGGAACGGTCAGTGACAAAAGTCACTAGGGGTTAAACCGGTTTATGTGCGCCCAACCTCATACTTATTCCATCCCCACCCTAAAAGACAAACAGTGTAAATTAACGTATCCCCTCTCCGACTAATCTACACCAACCGCGATGGCAAATACAGTGGCAAAGTGCATAACGAAAACATTTAAGTGAACAAACTGTATCCACATATCGCTAGTGTACTCAATGACTGAGCTGCAAACATGTAGAAAAGTAATAAAGGGTACGACAAAAACGAAATAGTACAGATATCCGACGTTCTCCTTCCGTTTCTGGATTTAAGAGGTCGCCTTCATAGAGTACTAAACCTTTCTTGTCGGCGTACATGCAAAGAGGCCAGCGTGATTGCCAACTGTAAAAGGGTTGACATCCAAACATGCAGTATGTTGTAGTACTACAGGATCATATCCCTTTTTAATGATTTTTTTAACATATTTGATGAACAAAGTGAGAAAATGGGTATGTCCAATAAGTTTACGAAGTTTGTAAATCACATCACCATAAAATTCAGGATGTGAAATACTGTGTCGCAGAAGCGCCTTGAGCTGACATTGGTACTTGCCAATAAGCGAGAGATTTCGATAGTAAAATTTAGAGAAAGTTTTTCTTAGTTTATTGTATCTATATCCTTGCTTGAGCAGTTTTTCAGTTAAAATGAGATTTCGACTGTTAAAATCGTCAATAGATGAACAAGCTCTAGCAAAACGAATAAGTTGAGATATATAAATCCCGAAAGATGGAGCACGGGGAACACCCCGTCAAGATGAGGAAAATTTACAATATTAAAATCAAAATCATCTCTTTTGTCATATATTTTAGACGAAATCATTCCATTATCAATGTTAAGGTCTAGATCAAGAAACGCTGCATAATTGTCGGACGGGTTAGCTTTATTCAATTTGAGTTCTTTAGGATAAATTGTAGGAATCAGAGCATCAAAGAAAGGGTTATCTAAGTGAAAAATATCATCCAAATATTGACAAGTTTCATTGAAGGCTTTTATAACATCTTCTTGTGATTCAAACGCAACATGAAATCTCTCTCATAGCAGTACAGAAACAAATCTGCGACAAGTGGTGCACAATTCGTACCCATAGGAATACCAAATACCTGACGGTATATAGCATTCCCATAACGTACAAATATGTTATCCAAAAGAAAGGTTAGTGATTCGCAAACTTCTGAGCAAGTCCAATTGGTGTAATATCTCATTTGCTCGTCAGTAAAGAAAGCTTTTTCAGCATTACATGCCAGGAATGATGTTTTTTCCCGGGCAAACACTTTCTGGATTAAGTTAGTAAGCTTATCCTTAATTAAAATATGAGGAAGAGTTGTGTACAGAGTAGAAAAATCGTACGTGCTTACAATGGATGCAAGATACCTTTTGTTATCAAGTTTGTTTAAGACTTCTGAAGAGTTCTTATCACAGTAGAATTTTACATGTTCCTTTACCTTCGTTAAACAAGAAGTCAAAAGTATAGACAATTTAGTAGTTGTACTTGAACTAGAATTTGCAATGAAACGCGCTTTATATGATTTTTATGTAGTTTTGGTAACCAATACATTGTAGGAAGTTTATGTTGTGTAATTTTAATATTGATTCCAAGTTGTTCATACTTTTTGACATGGTCTGAAACGATGGTCTTTTCGTAAGTAGTAACTGAAATGTATGAATTGGTATTAATAATGTCCTGCTTCAAGACATCGATATAATGTAATCGTCAAATAATAATCACATTATTCGATGCCTTATCAGCAGGAACAAAAACGTATTTTAAATGGAAATCCTGTAAACCCTTTTTAAGATGTCTAAAAGAAATTCTAGGTTTAGGTGGAAGACGGTGTTTATTAGAGCTATAAAAGGACGTGCGTTTGTCAATTATATTTAAATTTAGTTTTTTCCAACTAGAAAGAGCATTAGACTCAATATGTTCTCTTCGACACCATTTAATACTAAAATTTTGTAAAGCCTCCGCAATCTGAACTCGACAAGAGTTAAAATCTATCAAGGATGGTATTCTATATTTGGGACCTTTATTCAAAAGAGATCGTAGACGTTTATCTTTAATTATCTCAAAATTACCAGTAATCACATGACCAGCCGGAGAATAGCAAAATTTTGAAGTGGCGCAATCTCAATTATCAGGAATATTATCATTAATATTTAAGTCGGACACACTTTTATTATAGTTGAAAATTGTTTTCTGATGGGTTTGTTATATTTGTAGCAGATGATAGGTGGTTCTGTATTTTTAAAGTATTTAGGAATAGTGTCAATTACATTTTTGTCTCTAAAAATACTTTAGAGGTCAATAAATTCAATACCTTTATTAATAAAAGGAATTTTCAAGAAGAATCTTTGGTGTTCAGATAATTTGGCAATGTGCGGTCTGAGAACATGTAGAGTAAAACTTTATATCTATTTCATTTTTGTCGTACCCTTTATTACTTTTCTACAGTTACTCTGTTTGCAGCTCAATCATTGAGTACACTAGCGATAGGTGGATACAGTATGTTCAATTAAATGTTTTTTTGTTATACATGCACTTTACCACTGTATTTGCTGTCGCGGTTGTTGTAGATTAGTCGGAGAGGGGATACGTTTATTTACACTGTTTGTCTTTTAGGATGGGGATGGAATAAGGGTGAGGTTGGGCGCCCATAAACCGGTTTAAACCCCCGGTGACTTTTGTCACTGACCGTTCCAAGGCGGTACTTCCATCTTCCTCCTATTGAATGTTTGTTTTGTCTTTGTGCGTCTCTTGTTGTTTTTTCTACCCATGTACATTTGCTGTTTCCTTGTGTTGCTGTTCGGGCGAGTGTTTGTTCTGTATGTGGTATTTCCTGCATGACTCATTTTTGTACTTTATATCAAACTAGCCGTTCCTATGAGAGGATCTGATCTAAAAATAATTTTATCGGCTTGCTCGTCAATTTCTTTTTTATGAAGATATAGATAAGGAGGAAAGTCTAGAAAGCATGGCATGTTTACCAGAAGTTAGACGTAAAGTATGTAGATCAAGAATAGTCATTTTGAAACGAGATTTTCGTTTAATATTACCATTTTTGCAAATGCCATGTGATCGAGATTTGAGTTTTCTTATAGAAAAAAAATGAAAAAATATCTTTATCAGGTTCTTTTGAAATATTTCCAGTCTGGTACATATTATCATTCAATCCTAAAGGAAAAGGTGTTTGCAATTTTTTTTATCCAATTTAATTCAGATATAAATCTAGCTTTCGATTTAAAGCTACTAGTAGCATCCTTATCATATGTTATATGCTCAACAATTTGTACTAAAACATCTTTATAAGAATGGCCAGATTTCCGAAAGTGTTGGTATAAGAACATTTTTAGTTTACGATTTCGACACTGATATGCATGCTCACGAAATCGAGTCTTCAAAGCACGTCCTGTTTGTCCTACGTACTGTACACCGCAACTAGGCGCGTTTCAAGTTAAAACATAAATAACGTTAGTAGTAATACAATCAATGTCTGAGATTATCTTGACATTGAATGTTCTACCATTAACTGTAGATTTTATATTAGTGGAATTACAAGAAATGTTACTACAACATATGCACCTCTTAGTAAAGCACTTTGGATACACGCTGTGTGGCTTGTAAGTCAACTCTGATTCCCCAAACTAGTTTGGTCTTTTAACACATACCATGCTGTGAAAAAATTATGACAGTTCAAATCTGGATCAGCCTGCCAGTTGGCTTGCAGTAGGTCGCTGGTTCTAGCCGGGTGTTCTTCTATACACGGAACAATGCAATGTGCTACATGCACAAAAACTCACGGGGTTATCCTCCATCTGTAATTAGATGGACGTCGCGATATGACTGATGTACATGTACTGTTGAAGCCACGTTAAACAATCAAAATAATCTGGATCAAGTTTGACTACTTCCAACTCGATCGGTTTTAGAAATAATGTAAACCAGCATGGATACTGATGAGGTATCCAGTTATTCGGCGTCTCATCTGGATCTACGCTGTTTGCAAACACGAGAAGCTTTAACGTGTTCGTTCAACTTTTGCCAGTACAACGAAAAAATTAGTTACTTCTTGTGTCAAAATAGAGTTTCAAAATAAATGTGTTTTTCCCTATTTTGTTTTTGTGCAGCGGGTATCCCGCAGCACAGAGTATGTGATGATCTCGCATGACCTACTTTTTATGGCACTGGGCTAACATTTTTACCGTCTGCCTGGAAGATCTTATTTGTTATGAACGATTCGGTCCCAATCCGTTTCGGGCTAGGTCGTTTCGGCTCATTATAATATATAGCCATTTTACGCAAAATTTCGTCCAACCGATTTGCATTCAAATGTATATAAATGGCAATTGTGATATGATTGAACGGAAAGTACCACTATACGCAGAATTAAATCGAATCAATGTATGTTTTTGATTAGATGATAAATAAGCTTTCAACACCAGTATATGCCGTATTATGATAGCCGAGCACGGGGAATGATGTCAGTAAGTGTCCTGTTTAATTTGAATTACAAAGTTGGAGAAATTATAAAGTCAAGGCATGAAATTAAAAAAAAACCTTGTGATTATAAACTTAAGAAAACACAAGTTCATCAAACAGTAAGTATACCGAACAAATATGAATGAGCAAACATACTTATCAAGCAAGAAATATACAGAGCAAAAAGATAAGGAACAAATAGCAATGATTGAGCTATATAGCGACATGATAAAATATATCTGATATTATATTTCTAAAGCAAACAGTGTAGACCCTGATCAGAATTATCCTACAGGGGTGTCAAATCTAGGTCTGTTCTGTTTGCCAAGTTGTTAAATGCACATATACAAATAAGTAAATTTATAGCATATATAGCACGATATAGATCTATTGTCTGAAAAAGGTAAAATATTTTGCATCAGTTGAAATCTGATGCACGGAACTAATTGCGTGTGCAATTACGCTTGATATGACAAGGGTGAAAATCGAAAAGCAAAATTTTATTTTCAGAATTTCAACTTTAAATACGCAAAATATTGCTTTCACAGACAGATGGGCGTAACACTTCATTTTTGTCACACAAATTACATCTTGCACAGATGTCGGGCTACTATGTGACTCTTTCACTTGAATTTACCTTATATATTCACCCATACCGTAGAAGATATAAATAATTTCCCTCATATAAACGTCTTTCTACACATTTGCAAACAGAGTGGACCCAAATCAGACGGTTCCTATAGGGGCCGTCTGACCAGGATCTGTTGTTTGCTTATGAAATAATATAGATCTGATTGATCATTCTGCAGGCTCAAAACTGTTTGGAAATAACAACCAGATGGCTCTCAGCAGGCGAAGGGTGTTAATTGGTCTCTTTCTAGCCTTTTAAATGAACGGCTTTTTCTTAAACGTTTATACATTAAAGTGCGTATTTCAACATTCAATTGACACTAGATAGCGAGCACGGTAGAACCTCTTACAACTACTCTAAAGCAGTCGAGTAAAACCCTCTAAACTACAAGGTCATTTATTGTATACAAAAGCTTTTTAACTCATTCTGTCTTAGGCTATTTTTAGACCCAACCTTTTTTTTAATTTATCTACCGAAAAGGATCATTAACTAGAGAAAAGGAAAATTTTAGAATTGTGTAGTTTGAAACCATTGTGATAAATAGAGCATTTTCTCATATAAGCGCAAATGCTCTGTTTATCACAATGGTTTCACAATGTGAATTTTATAGGGGCGCAAAAATGCGTCACTAGGGGATAATGTGTTAATATATGTAACCGGGGTTTCTTTGCGAGTAAATATACCCGTCGAGTGTGTGGATCGAGCTGTAGACCTCGAGATTCCTAGTTAAGCACTCAACCGCATCGCTAAGGCTGTAGAAGTCTTGACTCAAGCACTCAACCGCAAAACAAGGCTGTAGAAGTCTTGATACAGATAAACTACACCCCGTGGCATTCACGCAAAATGCACTGATCTAAAGAAAGCACTCGATAGTATAAATAGAAATTGTGGTATAAACTATACTGACTTTGCTTCAATGAACTCAGACTCAACTAAAAGTTTTATAAGCATGAATCCTGATTTGTTTTCAAAAATAACGTTGGACTCATGCAAGGGGCGGGTGTTAATTTCGCTTTTTAATAGAAAATACACAAAGGTATGCCTACAAAACACAGACATTACTGGGATTCAAATTGGCGATAGTATGCTTGTAACGTAGACAGATTGATAAGTTGTGAGCCTTGTATTGAAGGAGTTAAACAGGGATACCCAGAACAGTTATGTTATACCTCTTATTATTATACAGACTATTGTGGAATTTAACTTGACGACCTCATCTTGTTATAACAAGGTTCATACCACAGGTGAATTCAGACTCATGTTCTTATGCTTGTTATAACAAGACCCGAACCATATTGGAATTCAAATTGATGAATTTATGCTTGTTTGAACAAAATCCCAGTGAAGCCATTTGATCAGGGTCTGCACTGGTTCATACTAAGTGGGCTGTGTATGTAGCTAAACACGGATGGTCTTTTCAGAGACATATACATACAGAGACATGTATGTATATGTCTCTGGTCTATTTCAACGTTGAAATGGTCAACTCATACTACACTGTATCATGTATTGTATGACGAATTTATCCGTACTACAAAAACAGTCTATTAATTCAGATGTTTTACGAGTTAAGTCAAAAGACAAACCCTTGCTCTATTGTATTTTAGAGTTTGGTGACATTAAGAGAGTATTAAACGGTTAAGAAGCCGACACTCTCTTATTATTAAATTCTCTCTTAACCCATTACCTCGTAGGCTATTTCTGGATACAACCTCGTTGAATAAATCTACCGAAAAGGAGCATTAACTAAAGAAAGGGCAAGTTGAGAACTTTGTAGTTTGAAACCATTGTGATAAAAAGAGCATTTGCTCCTATCATCATAATGGTTTCAAAAAGTGACTTTTACAGAGTCGTCAAAAGTCGTCAATATGAGGGAATAGGTTAATAAACACTAACTATTACATAGAGTAACGTTAACGTTTGCTCATTTGAGGAGAAACTAATTGGCTAGAAACGCCTGAATAAGTTCATATCTAAATCAATTACATGTATTCACATTCTGTAGTAAT
Source organism: Azorinus chamasolen (assembly GCA_963576725.1). Classification (NCBI taxonomy): domain Eukaryota; kingdom Metazoa; phylum Mollusca; class Bivalvia; order Cardiida; family Solecurtidae; genus Azorinus; species Azorinus chamasolen. The sequence goes on from OY755243.1 coordinate 79,361,640, forward strand.
TTTACCCATTGATTCCCATATTATGTAAGCTAAACCACTGCATATGTTACCTCGGACCCTATCTATATTTCATGTTGAGGGGACAAAGCAAACAAAATAGTTTCTGGTATAAGCCATTAGCATTGATGGCTTCAGCAAACTGTGCAGACCCTTCAGGTGCCCTCTGATCTGGGTCTACACTGTTTGCCTATGTCCCTTTTAAGGGACAATAAGTTCAATAAGCACCAATGGGTTAATTTAGCTGGTTTAATAGTAATCCCTTCCATTCACCTTAACACATTTTCACGCATTTGTAAACAGAGTAGACCACGATCAGACGGCTCCTATAGGAGCCGTCTGATCAGGGTCTGCTGTTTGCTAATGGAATGAGATAGATCTATTTCTAAAATGGCTACAATGTTCCACCTTACATAATTCACTATAACTACTTTGTGCATGAATATTCAGAAATTATTGAAATTTGTAATAGAACAGAACACAGAACTGAGAAATGGTTACATCGTAATATAACTCATATTCTTGTATCTATACAGAAGGTAATGGTTTAATAAGTAGGCCTCTACATTTTCCGTAATCCGATACTTTAACTTAGGAAATCAATTTAAACATCATTTTAACGAGGTGCACTCTTGTACAAGTTCAAATAATGGTGTTTTCTTTTCTGTTCATATATTTTCCGAAGTGGTTTTACGAAGAAGCTCGCGTATGAAACGCCATTCTGTCATGCTAATTGCTGAATACATAATGTGAAATGCCTTTTTGCCAATTGTGTAAATTGCTAGGGCATGTTCCAAATGATGGATGTAAATGACAAATGCGAAGTGCGAAATGCTTATTGCTAAATGCATGTTTGCACTACTGGCATTGAACAGCGCCAATTTAAAGTGACTGTACATTTGCTAAATGCATGTTTGTTTACATTAAAGATTGTTGCTTATTGCACTACTAAATAAAAATGGCGATGTTCAATGCTAGTAGTATAAACATTCATTTAGCAATAAGCATTTTGCATTTGTCATTTACATCTATCATTGGAACAGTCCGGTTCTTTCTCTAGCAATTTCCATAATTGGCAAAAAAGCATTTCGCATTTTGCATTTAGCATTTCGCATTTAGCATTTAGCAAATAGCATGTGCAGAATGGCGTTCCATATTCGCGAGATGACTCTACCAGTTACGCATTCGTAAATACTCGTCTTATTCCGCCAGGATTCGTAGAAAATAGCTGAGGTGTTCCAAGTGTCGACTATACAGTGACTGTGATTTCTTAGTAAACGACATCCTCAACGATGGTACGAAGGCAGGTTTCTCACATGCAGTCACAGAATTAGAAAGTGTTGATTTAGAGAAATTAGTGGGGCATTAATTTTGCCGAGTTGAATCATTGTTTCACAATTTATTGTCAACATTTAAGAGCTGGTCGAGTACTTACGATTATAGTGACTGTGGCTAATGTATATTATAACGTATGAAGGCATCAATTTCGCCATAGCATAATCTCTTCTAGTCCATAAACACTTATTGAACGCATATACCCTGTGTAAATAGAACGTTATATATAAATGTGGTATGTGTGGGGGCCGTAAAAAGTCGCTCGTACTTCCTTCTCAGTGTTGGTCCTTTGGGATAATTAGTTTCAATGTTATTCATTTTGAAAATTGAATACCGCTAGGTGCTAGGGGACACGAATGGTTTTGCACTATTAATAACTTCTCATGAAAAGACTCAATAAAACCGAGTCTGCAATTTTCTCTTTTTACGTTGCTGCTTTTGCTCTCGAAGGATCTCTTACTTTCAGAGCTTTCATACTACTATTTCTTACAACTATTACTACTACTACCACTACTACTCTAGCCTATTGCAGGTCAAAAGTAATAAAGAAAGCTGCTATAGGAGCTTCCTGTAAGTTTTTTGCCCTTCATTAAGCAGCCACCTGATTTTAAGACTATTTTCAATAAATGAATGACAGCTTAAGTCTGTTTGTACTGTATAAAACTACAAAAGCTATCGGTGGAGCAATTCTTTCTATTTCAACAATCAATTTCATTTAATATCAATCACCTGCTTGACTTCACACTCTACTGTTACTATGGACATAGTCATATCAAACGAAATTAAATACGGCTTTAATCAGCTGTAAATTGACAGATACAAACACGTGTATATCATTTCATTTTATATGCGCATGTCATCGAACAAAACTTATATTAGCCTACTTCAGTGACTTTTTCGTTGAAAAGGTGGACATAATACGGGTAGATATTGCATCAGAAACTGTATCCAGTGTGCGGATTACCACTGAAATGCAGCATTCAACAATTCTTTTAGAAAAGTTTGGTGCAGCTACATTGGAAGAAGTAGAACAGATCATTAAGGCACCCCCTGTAAGTCTTGCGAACTGGATCCAATACCTACATGGCTGCTAAAGGCATGCCTTGATGAACTCCTACCGATTTTGACAAACATTGTTAACTCCTCTTTAGACACTGCCTGCGTTCCAAAATGTTTCAAGAGGTCACATGTCAGACCCCTTTTAAAGAAACCTGATATCGATTCAAATGAACTTTAAAAATATAGGCATGTATCAAATCTGTCATTTGTCTCCAAAGTGTTAGAAAAAGTAGTTGACAAACGCATTGAGTCCCACCTGACCTCAAACAATCTACATGAGCAGCATCAGTCAGCATACCGAAAGCACCATTCAACAGAGACTGCTCTTCTGAAAGTTCAAAACGACATCCTTTAATCCCTAGATAAAAACGAAATTACAATTCTGGTGATGCTTGACTTATCGGCTGCATTTGATACTATCGATCACGAAACGTTGCTGAAACGCCTAGAAAAAGACTTCAGAATCATTGGAAAACCTCTTGAGTGGATGACCTCCTATCTAAATGACCGCTATCAAATAGTGTCAGTAGATGGGGAATTGTCCACTCCAGTTAACATGAGATATAGCGTGTCACAGGGATCGGTTCTAGGACCAAAACATTACATAATGTACACAAAAACTGTCGGCTCAATCTGCAAAACCCATGGGCTGAACCACCATTTTTACGCTGATGACTCACAGTTATACCTATCCTTTAAGCCCAAGGAAATTTCCTGTCAACAAGAAGCTTTATCACAAGTTGAGAACTGTCTCAAAGAACTAGTCTCTTGGATGCACCAGAACATGCTGAAGCTCAGTACTGACAAAACTGAGGTCATCCTGTTTCATACAAAAACACAGAAGTACCTGAAGGGATTCATGTGCAAGTAGGACCCTCGATTCACAAATGGATATGACATCACACATCAATTCCGTGTGTAGGTCTAGTTATGCACAGCTCCGACGAATAGGTCACATAAGAAAGTACCTCTCACCTGCTGCCACCAAGACCTTGGTGAACTCTCTGGTTACATCAAAAATAGATTACTGCAACTCACTGCTGCATGGAATTTCAAACAAAACACTGCGGAAACTTCAAAGAGTGCAAAACACAGCAGCCCGCATCATAACCAGGACTTCTCGATATGATCATATCACGCCGGTTTTGAAGGAACTTCATTGGCTTCCGGTTCAACATCGGATTGAATTCAAAATTCTGACACTTACGTGTAAAGCCATGCACAATGAATCCGCCAAGTACATTGTCGACATGCTTGACGTGTACATGCCCCGAGAATTAAGATCAGCAAGTAGTTCTTTGACGTTAGTTGTACCAAAAAGTCGTAAGGTAAAATACGGTGAGAGAAGTTTCATGCATGCAGCTCCGAAACTCTGGAATGCTCTACCATCAGGCATTAGAGATGCAAGCTCACTGGCATGTTTCAAAAGATCTCTGAAAACGCATTTCTTCAACATATATTATTAGGGCAGTTTAGAAAACGTCGCTACTAATCGCCGGTTATCATAACTGCTGCATTAGCCACAGCGTGTTGATCCTGCCACTCGCTTATGACTGTGGGACGTTTTTAAACCCCTTTTTCAAACATAATGCTCCACAAATGTAGAAGAAATAATTAGATAAACGAACAAAAAGGTCTCATCCATAATTTTTATGGACTTCTAGGGAATCCCCTTGCTATTGTACGCGCGGGTGTTGTGTCAGCCGGATTCCGCTGTCCAGGAGTTGGATTCCGAGGGAGTGTTGTTGTCAAACGGGGCATCCCTATATGCTTGGTACCTCTGGTAACTCCAGTTCCAATGCCGGAGGGAGCACCGTAGTGGAACAGGGCATCCCTATACCCCACTGGTACATTGGGAGTCTTGCTGGTATGATTTGCTACCTTGCCCTCAACGAGTACCAGGGATTCCTGTTATGCTAACCCAGTTTCCTTATTTTTGCTTACCAGTGAACTGGGTCGTTTAATATATGGGCAGTGAGTAGGTTAAGCATGTACGGTCCGATGCAGCATCGCGTGTCTCAGTCAGTCTCGATTTGTCCGATATGATTCCTTTCCATTGCAGCCGGTGGGATATGTTGTAGGAACAGTATACGGGATTCCCTCTTTAGTTTTACTTTGACTGGGCTTTTCGGGTTCCCATAAAATAGGACATTTTACAGATTATCCTTTGTGTGCTCCCTCATTGCCATAGCGGGTGGAATAGTGTTTGACTGGGGGTGCATATTGCGCGTATATAACAGTTGTTATTTGTATTGTATAGTGTATATGCATGAACTTCAAATTGATCTGTTCTGTTACCCAATTTTCCAGCAACATTTTATGTGTAGTGTTGTATGCCAAAAAATGTATCCAATTATGTTGGGTCTGGGTCAAAACTGTGTGATGTACTGGCACTGCGCATAGAATGTTACATTCAAATCTTGTTTTTTTATTATGTGAGTGCGTTGACACAATATAATAGAGCATACTATGACACAGACAGATAAACTTACGGAAAGGATGAAATTGGTTTACCTATGTTCTAAATAAATTCTTTTTTATTATTATTCTTATCTATATATAAGTATTAAATATATTTATTTTAAATGTTCTATAGTAACACATTGAATATACCCTGTTTTGTATATAAAATGTATCTATGTGAAGCGCTTTTGAACGCACATATCCTGTGTGAAAAGAGCACTATATAAATGTGGTATAATAATAATAATAGTTATAATAATGTCAAGGTAATCATTATCAACAGCGACTCATCCGCTAACCGCGACCTAGCTCGAATTCTCAAACAGCTTGGATCCAGATGAGACACCGGGTAACTCGGCGTCGCATCAGGATCCATGCTGTTTGACGCTCGATCAATAACTTCTCAATAGTTTGATCGAATCGGAAGAACAACATTGAAGCAGATCCAAATCTGAGCATACGGGGCAATGGTTAATGGCAATGAGTCTTTATGTCTCAGATTATTTGCGATTTTGATTGGATATAAGGACAATATGGCATATGATCCGATTGTTTTTAAAACATCAGTCGCTTTTGATCATGATAAGTTGCTTGTAGGTACCCACCCCGTGTTCAAAATGCATCACTTAATCCAGATAAGGATGAGCTAAATTTGTATTTTCGAACTTCTGTCACATACGTTCATTAGGGCCCGCATGGCGATGCGGGTGTCCTGTAGTAATCAGCTTGTCAGTATGTCCGTCCGGCCGTCCGTCTGTCTATCCGTTTTTGGTTTCCGCACAATATCTCCTCAAGGAATGGTCCAACTTTTACCAAACTTGCTCAGTGTACTTGATATCCAAGTACCTCGCATGGGTTCTGTGTTCGGCAATTTCCGCACATTTTTCTGAAAATTATGGACATTTTCACTTAGGCTGCTGCAATCTGATTAGTTGATTGGTTTTCACACAATATCTCCTCAAAGAATAGTTCAATTTTCACCCAACTTGCTCATTGTACTTGATATCAAATTACCTCGCATGAGTTCTGTGTTCAGCAACTTCCGCACATTTTTCTGAAAATTATGGACATTTTCACTTAGGCTTCTGCAATCTGATTAGCTGATTGGTTTCCGTGCAATAGCTCCTGAAGGAATGCTTCAAGATTTACCAAACTTGCTCAGTGTACTTGATATCCAAGTACCTCGCATCGGTTCTGTGTTTGGCAATTTCCGCGCATTTCTCGGAAAATTACGAGCATTTTCACTTAGGCTTCCGCAATCTGATTGTCTCACTGGTTTCCGGGAAATACCAGGTATCTCCTGAAGTAATGGTCCAATTTTCACCAAACTTGCTCGGTGTACTTGATATGCAAGTACCTCGCATGGATACTGTGTACGGCATTTGTTTCGAAAAAATACAGGCATTTTCACTTAGTCTGCTGCAATCTGATTAGCTGATTGGTTTCCGTGCAATATCTCCTGAAGGAATGGTCCAATTTTCACCAAACTTGCTCAGTGTACTTTATATCCAATCAGGAGTTCTGTGATTGGCATATTCTGAACATATTTATTGATGATGGTACACTCTGATTGGCTGATTGTTTCACAGACATATCTTCTGAAAGATTGGTCCGATTTCTATCAACCTTGCTTGGTGTACTTGATATCCAAGTACCCCGCATGAGTGCTGTGTTCGGCAATTTCCGCGCATTTTCACTTAAGGTGCTGTAATCTAATTAGCCGATTGGTTTCCCTGCAATATTTCCTGAAGGAATGGTCCAGTTTTTACCAAACTTGCTCAGTGTACTTGATATCCAATCTCGAGTTCTGTGATTGGCATATTCTGAACATATTTATTGACGATGATACAATCTGATTGGCTGATTGTTTTTGTGACACATCTTCTGAAAGATTGGTCCGATTTCTATCAAACTTGCTCACTATATGCTTATTATTCAATTACATGTACCTAACAAGAGTACCCAGTTAAGCAAATTACATGCATATTTAATTATGCTGCTGCAGTTCTGCTTTAGGAAAAGCAGGCCTACAATATGCAGGCGTATGTAATACTCCTTACCTACACGGGCAGGGTGTAACACGAAGGCCAGCTGCCAAACAGTAGTCACGAGGACGCTACCTGATCACTAGCCGATATCGTGCACTACTGGGGAACCTATGACCACGGGCTGGCAAGAAGCACGTGATCTCAGGTTCAGATAAAACGGGCAGCAGAGGTCCGCACGGCGGAGAGGAGATGAGAGAGGCGCAGCGAGAATAGATGGAAGCGCGGAGTTGTTTAGTAAAATGTAGAAACCACTATACGATCGTAGCTTATTCATCTTCCCCTTATTGTGTTACATAAAGGGGAGGTGATATTTTTGGTGCCAATGACCAGGATTCGAATTGGAATTGTCGTGGCCAGAAATGTGGCACAAATGGACATTTATGTGCAGACACTGTGTCTATGAACAATAATCAGTGTTGCGGTGCTGAGAGACGAAACCTCTACCACGCTACAGCTTGAAGACATCAAACCGTAAGTGTTCTTTCCTTTGTATTTCAAGCACATATTTTTGACAAAATGGCGGAAGCTGATCCGGCACAGGTTTTGTTACAGCTGTGTAATGCAATTAATACTCAGATGACTTCATTGACAACATCTATGGGAGCACAAGGGGTAGCAAAAATTGTTAAAACTTTTGAGGGTTCAAACCCTAAGGAATTTAAAGACTGGGTAAAAAGTATTGAAAAATATGTCACGTTAAATCGAACCCCACCGGAGCAAACCAGTTTAGTAGCCTATCAAGCAAGCCAGGGTCCGGTTTCTGACTTTCTAAAACGATACATAGAGGCACATCCGAATAGAGCATGGGATCAAGTAAAAACAGCGCTCAGAATTAATTTCGGGGAAATAGTCGATTCTCAGCACGCGTTACTACTATTGAGACAATGTAGGCAGAAACCCGGAGAAACAGTCCAGGTTTATGCAGAACGTTTAAATTCATATGCAGAAGATGCATTTGTAGGGCAACCACAGGTTGTGAGAGAGCAACAGTTAGTAGGGCATTTTGTTGACGGGTTAAAGGACGATCACTTGAAAATGAAGGTTATGAGAGATAATCCAGATAATTTCCAACACGCCATCGTTATTGCTACCACAGAACAAAATCTGCGTAAGCTTTTTCAGCTGCGGACTGGGCACGCAATGGGTTCGTCGAGTGGTCGAGCTTCTGGCCAAGAGCCCATGGAAATCGATCACACGAGGCCTCAAATGCGCTGCAATTATTGCAACAGATTTGGTCATATTATCAGAGATTGTAGGCAGAGAAAGAAACATATGCAGGTCAATGTTCTGGAGGCTAAGCGCCGAAGCGATATCGTGTGTTTTAGGTGCCGGCTGAGAGGGCACATAGCGAGAGATTGTAGAGCATCTCAAAGTCAGAGCACAGGGTCTAAATCAACTCAGCATTTAAACTAGGTTCCTTCTCACATGTTGAAGCCGATGTGAGAAGTAAGAATACTCTTAATGCCAATGGTTATGTAAATTCAGCAAACTCGCATTCAAATTCTTTGTTGCTAAAATTAGGAAAACAGAAGTACAGGGCATTACTTGATTCAGGTGCTGAGGTTTCTTTGATACACCGTAGAGGATACGATGGGTTAACGACCAAGCCGAAGCTGCGAAAAAATAATCTAAATTTGTCTACGGCAGGTAACACACCTCTATTTATAGATGGCACCGCAGAGATTAAGTTCTCGTTAGGGGGTCTAATAATGAGCCACACGTTTTATGTTGTCCGAAATCTAAACCGTAATGTTATTCTGGGTCTTGACTGGTTACAATCACGAGGCGTACGTGTGTACCATGATCTATCTTGTGTAAGAGTTCATGGAACATATATACCTCTGGTAGACGATATCCACGTAGCATCTATAATTAGATTGAAAAACAAAGTGGTCATTGCCCCACAGACAGCACATATTTCGCTGTGTAAAGTTCGTAAACACCCTGACCTTTCGGTAGATCAGTCATACGAAGTAACACCGTTTAATGGCTCACAAATTCAAGATGAACCAGGGTTGCTGATAACTAACTCTGTATTTAATCTCACTAATGATCATAAAGTTCCTATTCTCTTGGTAAATACCACTAACAAGACCATTTCCATTAAACGAGGCACACCTGTTGCGCAGGTAAATTCGGTCAATTCAGGTACGATTTCATCTGTAGAGGAAGCAATGAAAAGTAGGTCAACAGGTAAACAAGGTAGTGATGTTGGGCGGGAAACTTTCAAAGATGCCGATGTTCCCGAAAAATTTAGGTCAAAGGTAAATGAACTCTTAACGGACTTGTTTGCAAAAACTGATGCTGAACTTAGCCACACTGATACCGTTCGTATGAAAATTGATACAGGTGATTCACCTCCAATCAAGTTAAAACCATATCGTAGTCAGCTAAACAATAGGGAGGTCATTATGCCAATCGATACAATTCTCCGCCCACGGCGAAAATACGCTGGTGAGGACGGCCACCGCATTGCCTTAGAGCAACAACATAAGGCTTTTCTATTGGTCCATAGAAATAGGAGGCGTGCACAGGTTAAGCGAAACGAATACGCCAATCGCAAAACTCGTGATGTTTCCTTCAACCTTAATGATTTGGTATACTATCGCAACAATGCTCGTAAAAACAAATTGGATATTAAATGGTTGCCACATTATCGCATTCTAGAGAAGACTTCTCCAGTCACGTACATCATTAAGCACCAATTAGATGGTTCCACAGTTAAGGTTCATGCTCAGCATTTACGGCGAGCCAATATAGATCATTGGGACATACCGCAAGATGCGGGCATCGACTTATGTTGTTCCACCTGTCTCTGATAGCTCAGGTGAGAGTTCCGATAGCAGTGCCAGTAATGAGTCTCATGTTGCACAGAGGTTTTATCGCCGCGAGCGTTCTGATAGTTCTTTAGAAGATGATATACCTCTACAGGAATTGCGCGATAGAATGCGCATGCGTAAACAACGCCTTAATGACGATGAATAATTTTGGTGATTAGGTAGCCACTGACAGTATTTCTGGTTCTGATCACACCTCCGTGTTATCATCTTAAGATGGGAGGGCGTGTCAGTGTGCTATGTTAATTGTTTTACTTTTCTCGTAGGTATAAGAGTATACCAGGCTTCATAAGTTATAATAGTAGTCGCTGCGGGTACATGTATGTACATGTATGTTCTTTATGTATTTCATGAAATCATTTTAGTCTCGCATTAGCATTTTGACTGCGTTTGCCAGGTATTGTGCTGCGGTATTAGCGATAACAAACCATTAAGAACCCATTTGTTTGATAAGTTCTGGGCAATTATATTCCAAGCACCTTTGGCAATAGCTTGGGTATGCGGAATTCACAACAAACCACCTTAGATATCATTAAGATCCGGGAGGGTGCGAATTAACGACCAATTATTTTTCGATATCAGCTGTGGTTATCAGTGGTGAGGCTACTTCTAAGCAGGCGAACTTTTCGTCATCTTTGATTTGGGCAAACCTGACAGTTATGTATCCAAACAAAACTGAAATATCAATTCCTCCCACTCTTGAAAAAATTAAAGACATGCCGTTACACAGATTAATGAATGAATTAGCCAAAGTTAATTATAACACAGTCGAAACGAGTCCTGTTAACACATGGTTTATCAGTAGCTTGGGTATTGGAATTATATTAACAGTTGTCATAGTAGTCATCTGCTGTAGAACGAAATGTAAAATTGTTATTAACCGCCTGTCAAAATGTATGTGTGAGAGATACGGGGATAAGCACGATGCGGATCAACAAGACGTTGAGCTCCGATCAATGGAGGCCGTTGGGATATCACCAACAACCGATTCTGCTTGCCTTGGGGGTGAGGTTCGACACAGCTCGACTTCGGACGGGGGTGCAGTCACAGAGAGACTGTATCCATATGTTTATATACCAGCGACAGGTTCTGGTCAGTTGTCATGACTGGAACGGGAGTGGTGTAGCGATGTAACCGCTACAAGTGACATTGTTCCTGGGACTGTACATAATTTGTAAATAGAATGGCGCCATAAATTGTTTATGAACTATGTACCTGTTAATTGTACATGTATAGTAATTTCCAGCTGCAGTCGACGCAATCAAAGGAGTGGATAATGACTGTAATATCATACCTTTCCCTGATAACACGTGTCGATCTACTACTGTCCAGACATGTGTCTCATAGGGCCATGAAACGGAGGCGACGATACCAACGACACGACACCAGGGCCTAAACCCGGCACGACAACGAGCACGGGGACGGGCGCGGACACCAGCCAGCGAGGGACAAAGTTAGACGAATATCATTTAGTGTATTTTGGAGACTGTTGACTATTATTCTTTTTCCCTTGGATTTATTAGGTGTGAAGTCATCGGGTGACATTTATATTTAATGTGTGAACATTCGTAGTTAAAATATATTTAAGTGACATTGGAGTTTAATGGGACATTGTTAGTTATATGTATTAAGTTGTTTATATGTTACATGTTACCATCGTGTTACTACTATTTATACCGCTTTGGCTTAAGTTTTGTAATTGGAATTTCAAAACTTTATTTTCATGGGGACGAATGTAACACGATGGCCTGCTGCCAAACAGTAGTCACGAGGACGCTACCTGATCACTAGCCGATATCGTGCACTACTGGGGAACCTATGACCACGGGGCTGGCAAGAAGCACGTGATCTCAGGTTCAGATAAAACGGGCAGCAGAGGTCCGCACGGCGGAGAGGAGATGAGAGAGACGCAGAGAGAATAGAGGGAAGCGCGGAGTCGTTTAGTAAAATGTAGAAACCACTATACGATCGTAGCTTATTCATCTTCCCCTTATTGTGTTGCAAGGGTCCTTCCTCGACAGTAATCTAGTTAATGCTCTAGATGGTTTACCTTCAGATTAAGAATGTCATAGCAAAGCAATAATGTGCATGGAACAATGCTATTAATCCAGAATTACGCAGAAACAGATTTAGCCCCGAATCTTAACTTGATCCAGGAGTTAACAGGGTCAAGTTAACTATTTATCCATTCACACACGACTTGGTTCACATTTGCAAACAGCTTGAATCCAGATTAGATGCCGAGTTACTCGGCGTCTGATCAGGATCCAAGCTGTTTGTGACTCGGACATTCGCTCCTTGACATTTTTAAAGAATCAGGAGTAACTAAAGCAGAGCTCCAGATAAGATGAGTAAATTTAAACATGTTCAAGAATAACTCCTTCTCCACCAAACCCTATACTGTGACCACTCTCTATAATCGTCTGGAAGAGACGATTCTAAAGAGTGGTCAAAGTATAGGGTTTGTACTCTTTGTCATGTTTCTCTTTCTTTAAAAAACAAGTTTGGCCTAATCGAAGTTTAGAAAAAGTGTTACAACACTCTAGATTTTAAAACCTCTCTTCAGTTTATCTGTATTCTGATGGACACTCTTGACAGTATTGTACAAAACATTCACTGCCAATCATTAACCATTTATGTCATGAATATTCATATAAGAAATAAAGACATCATGAATATTAGTCCGATTATTTTTTTAATGACTCTTGTACACGGGAAATTTGGCCATAGTAGAAACTGCAGAATCAATCTATATCATTTCATAAGCAAACAGAGCAGACCCTGGTAAGACGGCTCTGTTTGCTAATGAATTTGTAACAGACCTGGCTCTACAGTTTCTACTAATAGAAAATATCCTGTATACATTTGCCATAATAAAACTTCAGCTGATAATGTTTCATGGTGTCATTATTTCTTACATAAAAATTCAACAGGAAAATTGTTACTTCTTTTTTTTGTAGTCACTTTAGAAGGGTTTTTGTGTGTTTATTTGTCCCCATTCCGGCAATGCCGAAGGGGACTATAGGTTTGCGCTCCGTCCGTCCGTCCGTCCGCGCTAACAATTCCTGTTTATGTGACTATGAGAACAAAACTAGTTTGTCTTTTTCGTTTTAAGTGGACCATTTTCATTTTATATGGCTATTTTGAACAAAAGAATAGCCACATGCACTCATTCCGAAAGAATGCCCGTTCGTCCCTCCCTCTGTCCGTCTGTCAGTCACACTTCGGTTTTCCGGTAATGAATTGGTATTTGGTATTTAGCGTTATTGTAATGAGTTACAGATCAAGTTTGAAGTTTGTTAAACTACATTGATTTTTCACGGAATTACAGCAGTTGGACGTAGAAAATTTCAGGAAAAGTTTAAGTTTTCCCGCATGTTTTTCTAAACCTTGCAGATATTGAAGTGATATTTGGTATGTACGAGGGTTGTCCCAGTAAATCGTGGACTTTGCTTATTGGTTTTTTGTCTGACGTTTAATCATCATAATGTTCTGGAAATACCTTTAGCCATTCTATTTGAATAAAATAGTTGCATGAATAATAAAATACAATACATAATATGATAACCATGCGTGATTAATAGAGTCAAGGTAAGTATATCCGGCGCAGCCCAGAAAATGCATCGGAAACCGTTAACTGCTCGTTCAATAAAAATATATTTTTCCAGCTACATTAAAATTTAGCGCGACAATTTGTCGGCTGCTTAATGCAACGTCATTATGACATTATCACAGAAGATTTCGTACATGTAGCTTTATGATCAAGTTTGATTTGTCACGGAATTACAACAGTTGGACTTAGAATTCAGCCGGTAGGAGAGTATGGCATAGCTTTCAATGCTCCTGTTACTTGTTGTATATCCATTTATTGTATTTATTTATTGTATTTATTTATCTCATGTTACAGAGAGCGATGTTCAAGATATAATAGAAATGTCAATGAAAGAGAGATGAAATAAGACTCCTATGTTCATTAAATGCGTACTAAATTTAGCTGGTTGCCTAATGTATGTCACAAATAATGCAGAAAGCTCATGTAGGAGCTATCTGCATTAGCTTTGACCTGCATTAAGCTACAACCTTCCTTACATACCCATAATTAGACCTCTTTTTGATGGCTGCTTAAGACATGCATACACATATTTAGACAAGATTTAATGCACTAACCTGATATAATTCACTTTAACCCTCTCGACGCTGAATTATCAGAGTGGAATATCCCTATCACTGATTAACGATAGAGTCTATTCAGTAAAATGTATTAAATGTGGACTCTGCATAACAAACAATGTAGACCCAGATCAGAGGGATCCTGTATAATCCCTCGGATCTGGGTCTACGCTGTTCGAAAAGGATATTAATGCCTCGTTTTCAGCACTGAAAGATATGTAACTGGCAAGAAAATATTTGGGATTTCAAATGTTAGGTAACTATGAGAAAACACGAAACCTTTCGTGAATAATAAAAGTTACTTATATGAAACGTGAGCTATTAACCCATTATCCCCTATTGACGCATTTTTGCGCATCTATAAAATCACATTGTGAAACCATTGTGATAAATAGAACATTTGCTCCTATAAGAGCAAATGCTCTATTTATCACAATGATTTAAAACTACAAAATTCTAAGATTTTCCTTTTCTCTAGTTAATGCTCCTTGTCGTTAGATTAATTAAAAAAGGTAGGGTCTAAAAATAGCCCTGGAGAGAATGAGTTAACACGAACCTTTTCATGAATGCTAAACATATAATAGTTGATTTTGTTTTATTTTCTCAGGGCAGCGCGGGAATTGGTTGTCACCATCGCCTTTCCAAAGTCCAATGGTAAACGATATCAACCAAGCACATGGAACAGGTGTGTCGAGGAAAAAGGTGAGCATTCACGATTATTTGAATTATTAATACGCCACCGGACGAAAACACGTACACTTTGACGTTCCACCATTAAAATTAAAGCTGAGTGTTTATATATACACGTAACTCTTCACTCCATAGACACACATTTGCAAATAGAGTAGACCCAGATCAATTAACGGCTCCTGTAGGAACCATTTGATTAGGGCCTGTCCTGTTAGCTAATGCACTGATATAAATCTGATTCTACAGTTCCTATCATGGTTAAACAATCTTATGTCCATGTGCCATTATGTTGATGCATCTTATTAATACTCATTTTCTCATTATTTCTTATATAAATATTCATGAGGTAAAGGGGTAGTAAATATCATTTTGAAGAAAGATTTCAATACACAGCAAGAGCATGTAAGCAGTACAGAAGAACCTGTCTTAAGCACCCATCAATAAGAGGTGTACTTATCCGTCTGTAAGGCAGGCGGTAGCTTAATGCAGATCAAAAGGAATGCAGAAACCTGCCTTTTAACATCCCTGTGTTCAATAATTGAACGTCAGCTTAGGACAGACTCTAAGGTATACAACAAAACAGTACAGTGCTAAAGTAGCCTGAGATAACTATCTTAACCTTTAGCCTGCCCGAAATATACTGTCCGCTCAAACTCTTAGCCTGCTCGAAATATACTGTCCGTTCAAATGTCCCGTCAAACTCTTAGCCTGCTCGAAATATACTGTCCGCTCAAATGTCCCGTCAAACTCTTAGCCTGCTCGAGATATACTGTCCGCTCAAATGTCCCATCAAACTGTTAGCCTGCTCGAAATATACTGTCCGCTCAAATGTCCCGTCAAACTGTTAGCCTGCTCGAAATATACTGTCCGCTCAAATGTCCCGTCTAATATCCGCCTGTCAAACTCTACTCTGCTACAGTTTTTACTAACATTCGATTCGTTAGAACTTTTCGAAAGAAACTATTGACTGAGTGTCAATCAACTTGGATCCTAATGAGATGCCGAGTAACCCGGCGTCTCATCTGGATCCAAACTGTTTGAAAATAGCGGCTAAGTCGCTATGGTCGAGTAATGTTTAATTCTTGGAGTTGAATACAGATGTAATGTACGCATCGTGGATACAGGGGGGGGGGGGTAGAATTATTATGTAATATTGAAACCATTGTGATAAATAAAGCAATTGCTCCTAATGAGAAAGGACTAACCAAGTGTAAAACAGCTTGCTGTCACTCGGTGTCTTGTCAAGATGCAAGCCGTTTGAAAATGCGAGTCAAGTTTAGTATGCTTAGTATACATGGGTTAAGCGTACTGTCTTCAATTATCACCGTACTGTAGAACCTGTCTTAAGCTGCTTTTCATTTATTTGGACATTGGAGTGATGATAAGCATGTGGACAGGGTCTCCTTTAGGTATCTCTGACAGTTTAATCCCAAAACAGAAGAAATGGTAGACATGGTTGGAAATATACGCATATCTTAATTCAGCGTGTATAAACACGATAGTTTCTGGCAACAGCGTGTGCCTTTGTTGTTTCGTTGATCAAAACATTTGGCATCTTATGGATAACTTGTTTATTTCTCAGATTTCAATGCATTTGCTGACATATGTTGTTTTCCAGATTTAATATGATACACATATTAATTATATGGTGGTGTATGTAATTCCATATGGACTATTTGATGGTGTTTGTTGTTCCATATGGACTATTTGATTGTGTATGTCGTTCTATATGGACTGTTTGAGAGTGTAGGAAACTTCGTCCCATGGACATTTCGTCCCATGCTCAATTTTGTGGACATTTCGTCCTACATATTTTTTTCAAGGGTGGCCATTTCGTCACACATGCTTTTGCAAGGGTGGACATTTCATCCAACATGTCCCACGGACAAAATATCCCTTTAATTTAACATTTATCATATAAATAAGTTTGCAGTCAAAGTTTGGCAATAACTGACAAAGTGCTCAAGCCGATTGTTATTAAACCTTTACTCCATGAATATTCATGCAAGAAATAATGACATCATGGATATTAGTTAGATGAAGTTTTATAATGGCAAAAACAATAAGGGGATATGTACATATTTTGACAGAAACTATAGACTAATATCAATATTATTTCATAAGCAAACAAAGCAAACCCTGATAAGACGGCTCCTAGAGTCTGATCTGGGTCTACTCTGTTTTCAAAGGCGTAAAAATACTTATCTATGGGGTACAGGGTTAAGGACAACTGGTTTGGCGCTAAAAGATGACATGTTCAAACATTGCAAGCACATTAATAAAAGTACATGATTGTACTTGTCTACAGACATGAATGGTGATAATAACGATAGAAACAAACAATAAACACATACTAAGCACAAGATCAAACCTTGCAATAATACAAGCACAAACACAATAATACAAACACATGTATCAGAGAAACCATCACAATCTCTAAGTATGATCACTAAGGTCATTTTGTTTGCACTAATTAATACAAATCAATCGTCATTTTAAATTTTTACTTGTTATTAGCAATTAACCTGCATTTGTTTGTTTGAACTAATTTGTCAACCTAGCAAAATTAAGTGAGTGACATTTTGTCCGTTAGACAAAATGTCCCCCTTGTAAAAATGATGAGGGACAAAATGTCAACCCTTGCAAAAACATGTGGGACGAAATGTCCATCCCTGATAAAACAATGTGGGACGAAATGTCCACCCTTGCAAAAACATGTGGGACGAAATGTCCACCCGGCCAAACTTGAGAGTGGGACAAAATATCATGGGGACGAAGTGTCTGTATAACACTATTGATGGTGTACGTCATTCCATATGAACTATTTGAGGAGGTATATTGTTCCATATGGACTATTTTATGGCACATGCCGTTCTATATGGACTATTGATGGTATACATATGGTATTCCATGTGAACTATTTGATGGTGCAGATTGTTCCATATGGACTATTTGATGGTGTATGTCGTTCTAAATTGACTATTTGATGGTGTATATTGTTCCATATAGACTATTTGATGGTGTATGTCGTTCCATATGGAGTAGTTGATGGTGTATGTCGTTCTATATGGACTATATGGTGTATGTCATTCCATACAATTATGATATTATATCATATAAACGCGTGTTCATGCCTTTGCAAACAGAGCGGACCCAGATCAGACGGCTCCCGTAGGAACCGTCTGATCGGAGTCTGTTCTGTTTGCTTATGATAGATATGGTTCTACAATTTTTACGAGTACCAAAGTAACCCTCACGTGTGCATATGCTATTATAAGATTCAGCAAATAAATAAACATGATGCAGCATATTCTTTCGTGAATATTCAACAGGCAAAGGATGAGTTATTACTCTCACATCAATGTACGTAAATGTGTTTTTTTTCGACAGGTTGGTGTAACACTGCCGCAGTATGTGCGACTATCGCCAAATGAATATAAACACCGTCTGAAGGCGTTAGAGGAAATATGTTACAACAGGAGCACACCGCAGATTCAGGAATTTGATCCCGATGAGATAGACGACAGACTGCGTGTTGAGCAAAGTCATGCAATTCTTTACTGCAATATACCAAAGGTAGCCTCGACCTTTTGGAAACGGATACTGACTGTAATGAAGTCGAACAAGAAATACTCATCACCGTTTCAGTTGTCTCTATCACAGACCGAATTATTGTCATTTGGAACGTTAAAGGACAAGTTGTCACAGAAGCAAATGGTAGTGTTTTTAAAACAAGCATTCTCGTTCATGTTTGTAAGAGATCCTTACACAAGGCTGTACTCAGGGTATGAAAATAAGATATATCACGCAAACACGCTCTATTGGCGAGCAACTGGTGCCAAAGTTGTCAAACTTGTGAGAAAAAATCCATCGCCAGAAAGTCTGAAGTACGGCCATGACGTCACCTTTTCTGAGTTTGTCAAATATATTCTATTATCATGGGAAACGGGCAAAAGAATAGACCGTCACTTTTCTCCTATGCATGCCAAATGCGACCCGTGTATTATGCCATATAACTTCCTGGGAAAGCTTGAGACTCTCCACGAAGACACTAATTATCTTATCAACATTTGGCAGACAATGTTTCCTAAATTTGAAATACATTTTGATGATTTCCACAAAGAAACTGCCATGGACACTGGGACAGGACATATTAAGTCTACTTTCCGAGTCTGGGATTCAATCAGAAATGAAACGGGTTACCCTTTGTATAACCTACTACTTCGGACATGGAGTGATCTACAGATTCGAGGTATTCTCTCAAAAGGCATTCCATTTCCATTCACGCCGTCCGAAACTTTAAATACCACAGTGACTGATGCAGTCCAAGAATTGCGAAAAGCGCTTGACATTCCAGTTAACAGAACGGAAGTGCGTCTTCAACGCTCTGATGCGCTCGCTCAGGCATATCGCACTATTTCGCTAGACACAATGGAGCGGCTGCGGAAGTTTGTTCTGACAGATTGCGAGCTTTTTGGATATGACGATCGTCCACAACTACTCTTCGACAGGAGTGCCGTTGACGCCAATGAGTTTCTATATATGAAGGGCATATAAATAAACAATTAATTCACGACTGTATATAATGTAAGACGCGTAAAGAAGAGTGGTCATTAACCCTTTTGGCGCCAAATTTCTAATTGTCGTCTGCAATCCAAGTTTGTTAAATATTTCAGTAAAATAAGCAAATGGGATAAATACATGCAAATTTTAAAGGAATAAAGCACACATATAGAAATAGAGATTAAGACAAACAGTGAAATCCCTGGTCACACGCCGCCTTGAAAAGGCGGCGTCTGATCTGGGACTGCACTATTTGTCGTGGTGCATTTGTGCGACTGCGGCAGTGAAAGGGTTAAAAAGAGGTTTTATTATGGGTATGTTAGGCAGGTGGTAGCGTAATACAGGTCAAAAGTAATACAGAAAGTTCCTATAGGAGTTTTCTGCAAAACCTTTGCCCTGCATTAAGCAACACCTGCTTTTTAAGACTCCTATGGTCAATAACATAAGACAGATTCTTTTGTAATAAGAAAATCCAATTAAAAATGTTTTATATTTCTTTGCCTAATCTATTTTTCTACAATTCATTAGAACCGTCTTTACAAGGCGATTTTAATGAGTTCAAGCAAGATAGGGTTTGGTTTAGAAATAAGAGATTTCGATAAATCTGTACGCATGTTATCTACAGTTCTGTTGTACGGAAGCATGGATGGACGGACTCCTACCTAATAACCATAATTCTGAAAACAATCCAGAAAATAATAAACAGTACCATCTGCTTTACGAATGGTTTTACTGTTGTCTCTCAATAACTAAGTTGGTGATCCTCAATCTCTTTTCAATTGCACCAAATTTTAGGTTTTGCTTAAAATTTGAACACGTTTGTGTTCAAGAAAGTCTATCAATTTACATCCGTATACCCAACATTATCTATCTATCTAGTTACCCGTCAACCCATTTATCTGTCTACCCACTTACACATCTACCCGTCTACCCGGTTACCCATATATCCATTTACCTGTCTATCCAATTACATCCGTCTACCCAAATTACACCTGTCTTACTAAATTCCCATCTACCCAGTTTTCATCCACCCAGTTACCCGTTTACCCATCTACATCATTCTACCCAGTTAGCCGTTTACCCACTAACCAGTCAACCCAGTTACACTCGTATACCCGCCTACCTACCTACCCGTCTATCCAGTTACATATCTTCCTAGTTACCCATTTACCAATCTGCACCCATCCTCTCAGTTACCCTTCTACCCAGTAACATTTATCTACCCATTTGTCCGTTACATCCGTTTAAATTACCAATTTATACCTGTTTAGTTGATTGGCTTTGCATGTTAACCCATTACCTCATAGGCTATGTTCAGATCCAACCTATGTGAATAAAACTACCGAAAAGGAGAATTTACTAGAGAAAAGGATTTTTTTTAGAATTGTATAGTATTGAAACGGAGCAAATGCTCTATTTATCACAATGGTTTCAAAAAGTAACTTTTACAAAAACGTTAAAAGACGAGGGAATGGGTTAGACATTTGATTTATTCTACAATATTTATTTTTTTTATCTCGACCAATAGAAGAATAAAGAAGATTATTCTACCTAACTGGGCATCGGTATAACCTTTTAGATTAAGTTTTCATGAAGAGCCTTTTCTCATGAACTACAAAAAGTTTTGGTTTGAAGCTTTACACCCTTTCCTTAACATTTGGTTGAATTTTGACAATATGAGTTTTTGCCCAGTTTTTGGTTCAGTTGTTTTGGTTATTGTTTTCATGAACTGTCTTATACCTTTTCTGAATTTAAGCGTGAATTGTTCACTTCAAGAATATTCCTTAACTTAATGATTAGAATGTAAGCTTTTCAAATTGTTTTTGCTTTGACGAAATTGTAAATTGGATCTATAAAATTCTATCAGTGAACAGCGGACCCTGATCAAACTGACCCTACATGAGTCGTCTGATCTGGTTCTACTCAGTATGCAAAGGTGCGAAAAAGCGTTTATATTAGGGAACATTATTTTATAAATTAAAGGAGGTATTACTGGTTAACTACACATCATCGGATGACTCTTAAGGACAAAGTCCACCATTCTGGATTGCATTCGGACTATGCCCGTTTTGATTCAAGTGTTGAGGTTATATAGTTTTTCATGAAGTGACATAATCAGTTTCCACAGTTGAACCCTTTCACTGGCAAATAGAGTAGACCCAGATCAGACTGATCCTATAGGAGTCTGCGCTGTTTGCTTATGACACAATATAGAAATGACTCTACAGTCTTTGTCAGAGCAAAACATTCCCCTGACAGTATTACATTGTGAAAAGTGAGCTAATAAATATTCACGATGTCATTATGTCTTATATAAATATTGAATAGGTAAAGGGTTAATTTCTTCCTGCCACTGGCAGATTACGGAGGGTCTGATAGCTAGATCTACAATCATGATCGCTCTAGTTTATGCTTATTCAAATGTTACAGTACCCAAATGTTTAGTCAATGTGTTTACATATTTGAAACCAGGTCCATGAATAGTTCATCAGTTCACGATAATACTTCGACATATTTCACCACGTTTAGTGTCGTTTACTCATCAGGTAACATGTCAATTGGTTGAGTATGCTATTAACAGAAAACCTTTTTACGCCTTCGCAAACAGAGTAGAACTAGAACAGACGGCTCCTGTAGAAGCCATCTGATCAAGGTCTGCTCTGTGTGCTTAAGAAACAATATAAATTTGATTCTACAGTTTCGTCTGTGGTTAAATGCCCTGTGTTCATATGCCATTATAATAATTCGACCAATTAATACTTAACCATTTCACCAATGCACCACAACAAATAGTGCAGTTCTAGATCAGACGCCGCCTTTTCAAGGCGGTGTCTGATCAGGGGCTTCACTATTTGTCCCAATCTCTATTTCTATATATGTGCTTTATTCCTTTGAAGTTTGCATTTATTTATCTCATTTCCTTATTTTACTGAATGATTTAAAAACTTGGATTGCAGACGACGATTAGAAGTTTGGCACCGAAAGGGTTAAGATACCATAATTCAGAATCACAGATACAGGTACATACTCAAATAAACAATTATGCATGACTTGATCTCTTCATTAATATCCATTAACTGTAAAAAACATTCAAACCAAATTTTGCTTTGACCAAAACTGTAGGATCAGGGTTGTAGGAGCAAACCCTGTAGAAGCCGGCTGATCTGGATCTACTCTGTTTGCAAAGGCGTTAAAAGGGTTTATATGAGCGAAATGGTAGAGTATTGTTTCATTCAGATTTTTGACACCAACTTTTAGTGGGCTGCGAAAGCAGACCAATCTCATACGACTTTGAATTTTGACCATGCGTTTCTGCGTTCCTGTATCTATAAAAGCCAATCTTTTTAATAACTATGGTTTACTGTGAGACAAGTTTTAATTGATATATATTCATTTTTTTTATTCATATATTTTTCTCAGCGGGGGTACATATTATTTTTGTCGGGGTTATTCCTTTCTTTTCTGCCATGACCAAGTTTTAGTGAAAATGCTAGTGAATTGGGTATAACTGATTAAAATCACCTTCTCAGTGATAGCAGTCAGCGTGGTGTAAGGGTTATAACGATGGCCTAGGAAATGTGGAGTCGTGGGTTCAATCCTCGGTGGAAGCAAACTATTTTGTCTCTCATTTTTTTGGTTTAAAAACCATTTTGTACATAAAAATATAAGTCCTGTGTTAAATTTATTTAGCTGAGACTATTACTCGTGGTTTTGTTGACCGTTGTGCATATTTTACCATTGTGCATGATGAATAACATTAATCTGTGACTTAATTCTGTGTTCTTCTCGTGTGTTTGCATCTGTTTGGTTGTGTGTGTGTGTGTGTGACATGCTGTCTATTGATGTATTGTAGTGATTGCGTCTTGTATGTGACTTTCTACTGTATGTGTGTGTATGAGTATAAATTGCTATGCTTTCTGTAGGTGTTTTGGTGATGGTGGCGTTTTGGGTGTGGCTTTTCCTGCTTGACTTTACTACTTGTTCATCATTAATGTGTATTATTGGTGTCATACAAAGGTTTTATGCATCATGGCTCATTAAAACATTCCCCCGTTTCTGCTATCAATTTATACATTACAGTCATGTTTTCCCAATGTACATTGTATCTGTTAATTAAAAGTACTAAACAATATTGCTCCCTCTTTTTCTTCTATCCTGCTTAAAGACATGTTACGCAGCCATTTTACGCTTGCGTAAAACCTTGATTGTCTCCTACTTATATACTTTCAGAATTTGTGTACGTCACAAAAAAAGTGTGTCAAATGAATGTGTGGGGCCGTAAAAAGTCGCCCCGTACTTCATTCTCATTGTTGTTATATTTTCTTGTCCTTCGGGATCATTAGTGTCGATGTTATTAGTTTTGAAAAATGAAAACGGCTTAAGCCGGTGCTAGGGGCGCGCGAGTAATGTTGCACTTTTAATAACTTCTCATGAGCAGACTCAATAAAACCAAGTCTGCAATTTTCTCTTTGCACATTACTGCTTTTGCTTTGGAATGATCATCTACTTTCAGAACTTATATACGTAATGTAGAGCAGATTTCCAAAAGAACAGGAGCCCGTCAACAGCACCTGTCACACGGAGCTGCGACAATAGGAACTGCTATGTTTGAAAGTGGTGTTTATCTGTTGGGTTCATGTTTCCCATGAATGTCATGGGAAAATACACAACTATCGAAGTAAAACCGTATGAACTATCTTACGATTGTTTCAAGACAAACAAAAAGTGTAATGACAACCGTACTATGCTCGTTTGTCGTAAGAAAAGTGTACGATTGCTACACGACTATTGTACGCTACTTCTACGACATGTCTAATATTATATATGCTATGATCTACTACTGTTGTATGCTGTTTCTACGACTGTTTCATACTCTTTATACGACTGCTGTATGTTTTTCATACGACAGGTCTAAGACTTATATGATGTTCCTACTACAGCTATATGACTGCCGTACGTTATTTTTACGACAGGTCTACGAGTGCCGTATGTTTTTCTACTATATGTCTACGTCTGTCGTATGCTTTTTCTACTATATGTATACGACTGTCGTATTCTATTTCTACTATATATCTACGAGTGTTGTATGGTCTTTTTCTGCGATATGTCTACGCCTGTAGCATCTCTGTTGTACAATGATGAATTGCTTTAACGCTTAAATCCATAAACACGTAGTTTAACGCTTTTACAAGAAGAATAGACCCAGATCAGACAGTTGATAAAGAGCCATCAACCATGAAACTATATAGATTCTGATTCAACATGTTTTACAGTAAAACCCCTCTAATGCGACCACTTAATAAATACACATGGTTGTCTTTATAAGCAGGTGGTTGCTTAATGCAGCGCAAAAGTAAAACAGAAGGCTCCTCTAGGAGCTTTATGTATTACTTTTGTCCTGCATTAAGCTACCACCTGCATCTAGCACCCAGAATTATACCTCTTTTAGGTGGTCGCATTAGTGGGATTTTACTGTTCTAGAGCCAAACATTTCTTGTTTTTATGTCATTATGATTATTAAGCTTAGCCTAGTTATTATTCATCCATACATTGTTACTTACATGAATATTCATGAAGTAATCATTAACTTGTTCAAAACTCTACTACAAGGGTGTGTGAGAACATTTACACTAATACCTCATAATTGCGAATTATTTTCATTTTTCATGCATTTGCAAATAGAGTAGACCAATATCAGACGGCTCCTTTAGAATAATACAAACATGATTCTACAATTTCAGTCAGAGTAAAATTTTCTCTTCTTAATTATGCAAGTACAATCGTTAATTCTAACATGAATATTGAACAGAGAAAGGGTTATTACACCCTAGCTATTTAAAACACGTGTAACAGGGTCTTTAAGAAAGGCTGCACGACCAAAGTACGTATATGTCCAATGTTACAAGAAAAACCGATGTGGTTGAAATATTTAAACAGCCGCAAAGATAAAATGCAATGAAACATTAGTAGCGGTTTCCATGGTGACAACATCAGTAATATTATTGAAACTATCAGACAACATTTAGTCGTGTATTAGTCACGTTACTATTGACGACAGTCCATTTGAGCCAATTGAATAAAATATTAGGTAATATACATAGACGTATTTAAACCATTTAAGAGTTTCGTAGTTTTATTTTCAACGCATAAGTTCATGTGCTCATCAGAGTATGAACTTTGAAAAGTAAAAGATTACACACGGAATCATAAGGTCAGTCTATATAGAACAGAAAATGTAAAATTATACAAGAAAAATACATAAATGGTAACCATTCTATTCAGTTTGTTCAATATAGTCCATGTAAAGCGTGTTATGTTGAAAAAACTAGTCGTTTTGTCATTTAACCCTTTCCTTCATAATAAACGCCTTTTCATGCATTTGTAAACAGCGTAGACCCAGATCAGACAACTCTTACAGGAACCGTCTGACCAGGGTCTGCTCTGTTTGCTGGTGGAATTTGATAGATCTGTTACTTTACTTTCTAAAATGGCTAAAATGTTCTACATTCAATATTTCATTATATTTGTCTTGTCCATGAATATTCAGCAGGTATTGAACATTGGAATAAATATAGAACTACACCGATACGGATTTTGACGTCTTTTCAAACAGAGCATACCCAGGTCAGATAACTCCTGTTGGAGCCGTCTGATCAAGGTCTGCTCTGTTTGCTTGTGATTAATATGCTGATTATGCAGTTTATGCGGTGGTCAAAATGATTTGGAAAGTAATACCATTCTAAAATATCAGCTAATTTATATTCATGATGTTATTATTTCTTACATGAATGTTCATTAGTAAAGCGTTGATATGTAGTGTTTGTCATCATTCTATATCAATTAGCGATTTAACCCTTTCCCTGTTCTATGTTTATTTCAAATTTCAATACGTAATGAATGTTCATTTACAGAATAGTTATAAACAAATATGCAAGGTGGAACATTGTAGACATTTTAGAAAGCAAATAAACAGATATATCAAATTCTATTAGGAAACACAGTAGACCCTGATCAGACGGCTCCTCTAGGATCCGTCTGATCAGGGTATACTCTGTTTACAAATGCGTGAAAACACGTTTATATGAGGGAAAGGGTTAAATAGTGATAGCAGCAAAGATAGCATCAACAATAACATGGGGACAACTGACAGAGGCCCAGATAAGATGAGAAAATTAAAACATTTTCAAGAATAACTTCTTGATTTCTCCACTAAAGCTCATGCCGTGACCAGGTTCGAGACGATTCCGAAGAGTGGTCGCAACATAGGGGTTGATGGAGAAATGACGATCTTAGTATTTGAATACGCACGTTTACATGTTGCTCTGAGCAACAACAATAAACATCATTAGATTTTATACATGTACTGTACGCTATTCATGTTTTACTTTAGCATTACTTTAGACCTGTATTAAGCTGTGGCCTTCAGAAAGTGTTCAGATTAGAAATCAGATGACCTGAACTTCTGTTATCTCGAACTAATTTGTATGGTCCCTTGAAAACACATTTCTTCAACATATACTACTAGGACATACTACTATGATGTAGGAATCAATCTCTCATTGACCGGGTAGATAATCATGTGGTTCCTACCGGTTAGTGATTTCATATTTATTGTATATCATATTTATTGTATATCTATTGCTTATAATTCATCGACTTGGTAATTAATCATGTGGTTCCTACCAGTTAGTGATTTTATACTTATTGTGTATTTATTGCATATCTTTCATTGACCGGGTAGATGTGGTTCCTACCGGTTAGTGATTTAATATTTATTGTATATCTATTGCATACATTTGATTGACTGGATGGACGATCATGCCGTTCCTTCCGGTTTATGATGCCATATCTATTGTATATCTTTTGTATATCCTTCACTGACCGGATGAACGATCATGCGTTTCCGTCCGGCTAGTGATTGTTATATTTATTGTATATCTATTGTAAATCTTTCATTGTCTGGATAGATAATCATTCGGTTCATTCCGATTATTGATTTCATCCATGTACAGCGCTTTTGAACGAACATATCCTGTGTGAAAAGAGTGCTATATAAATGTGGTATAATAATAATAATAATAATAATAACAATAATAATAATAATAATAATAAAGTACTATGACCCCATGCCATTTTACTACAAAGTATAGTGACTCCCTTGACAAAAACATCCACGATGGGGGTCGATATATTATATAGTACTATATACCCATGCCATTTTACTAGAAAATATACCGACTCCCTTGCTTAAATACATCCACGATGGTGGGTTCGGTATTTTTATATAATACTATGACCCCATGTCATTTTACTATAAAATATAGTGACTCCCTTGCCAAAATACATCAACCAAGCTTGTCGATATATTATATAGTACTATGACCCCATGTCATTTAATATAAAATATAGGGACTCCCTTGCCAAAATACATCAACCATGCGTGTCGATATATTATATAGTACTATGACCCCATGTCATTTTACTATCTATATAATGACTACCTTACAAATATACATCCACCACGTTTGTGGATATATCATATAGTACTTTGACCCTTCGGTCATTTTACTATAAAATATAGCGACTCCCTTGCCAAAATATATCCACGATTGGGGCTGGATATATTATATAGTACTATGACCCCCATGCCATTTTACAAGAAAATATACCGACTCCCTTGCCAAAATACATCCACGATGGGGGTTCGATATACATAGTACTATTTAATATTTCGAATCCCCTGGTGGATGTATTTTGGCAAGAGAGTCACTACAATGTATATCTTATAGTAAAATGGCATGGGTCATAGTACTATACAAGTAATGGTATAGAAACAGATCATGTAATTGATAACCAACATCAAAAAACAAGCAATTGAAACATTTCCAAGGATTGAACGAGTATTGAACACAATCGCTATTTCTTGTTGTAGTATCGTATTTTGACTTTCTAGGTAATCGAATATTGACAATTTCAGATGAAATAGTACATCTGCAATATCAGTTTGATTTAAGTCCACTGCCTGCTTTAGTACTTTGGCGTGAGTATTTAGGTTAACTACTGTAAACGTTTTGTATATACAGTGATATTCGAACATTTCGATAACTCGAAGTAAGCCCATTGACAATGTTCACGCCAGGTGTTGGCCTTGGGTAAGGCGGGAGCTTCTACAGTAGCTTCCTGCTTTGCTTCCGTCCTGCTTTGGGCAATCACCTGCCTTTTTTTTTTTTTTTTTTTTTTTTTTTTTTCTCCTTTCAGGCCCTGCAGCGAGGGACCCCATTTATTTTCCCCGTCCATTTGACGTGTGAGGGTCGGAGAACCATCTCTCTCCACACCTTACAAGCCCGCATACAAATCATAAATATACAAGCAATACAAAGATTGGATATCGTACATATAACTGATATAACGATAACAAAGTTTTTGTAGTGAGCTGTTAAATGTAAATGTTAAGCTGGTGTTAGACCTAAGGCACAAATCGTCCTGGTTTCGGTTCAAGTATTTTACGATACTTTTGATATGTTTGGCTAAGAACAATCATCCCATGGCAGTCGCTGCAAGAACCTGTTGAGCTGAACTATAATATTAACAGACTGAACAAAGAAAGTATAAATAATTGTAATAAAAACAAACAAAAAACCCCCCAAAAAAACAACAACAACAAACAAACAAAAAACAACAAAAAAACTCTTAGCTGCCAGGCCGGTTATTTGTTTATAATGTTTTTAATGTATACACCCTACATGTACCAGTATACTGATCTTTTAAGATCTTTGTATAGAAACACACTGTATTTTAAGATTTTTGAAACAGATGTTCTATATTTTGCCATGTTTTTTCAAGTATATTTTCGTTGTTATTTTGTACGGCGGTCTGGCTAAGTAAATTATATTTAAAAGATATGTATTTTTTAGCACCTTGCTCAGTTGGAAGAAATTTCAGGTTTCTGCATTGAAAAATATACATTTTGAAGAATATGAGCACGAGATCATAAGCTGTATCTAAAGCATTTGTGTATCCAAATAACATAGTTTCTAAACTTAATTCTCTGAAATGGTGTTGATCAAACATATTTTGTATTAGGTTTAAGGTAATTGGGCAGTGCCAAAACAAATGTTCAATCGTTTCTTGATTTCTTTTACAAAAGGTACAAAGTGGATCGTCCGTGTATTTCATTTTAATGAGGTATGAATTTACTCCTAAAAGTCTATGAATGACTCTTACCTGAAACCACTGTATTTGTGTATCAGTAGTAATTTTGAATGGCAGCGAAAATATGTTTTTCCATTGTTTGTCCGAGATATGTGCTGTTAATTTGTTATTCCAAGTGTAAATGCATTTTGGCTCAATTTCATTTCTATTCAAAGCTTTATAAAATCGTTTGGCACCTTTGCTGTCTTTAATAATAAAATCAATATAAGGCGGTATATAGGGTTTGTGCAAAGGTTCAACCTCTTTCAAAATAATATCCAATTTTCTTGCTGTTACTTGCAATGCACATATAACACCATTATAAGTTAAAAAGTCAGTTTTAAGATTGTATTTTACTTTCAACTGTTCGAACCCTATGATCGAGTTGTTCTCGTTCAGCAAATCACCAATACAGTGTATTCCTGCACGAAACCACGATTTTAGGAAAACACTTTGTGACCCAATTAAGAGCATATGGTTATAGAAAAGGGGAAAGTTGACTATGTTTTCTTTTCCCATACATTGAGTACACATTAACTTTGAAAATGCTTCAAAAACATGTGCCCAGAATTTATTACTGCATTTAAATGATAATAATTCGGGATAATGTTTACCACAATTCATTAATCTTTCTACGTCTACATATTTTTTGGTAATTGTTGACCATCTGCTTTCACAATGTACTAATCTTCTTATCCAAGAGATCTTTAAAGACTCGATAAAACCCTTGATATTCACCATTCTAAGACCACCTTCTGTGTAATCTTTGACTACTATTTCTTTCTTAATCTTGTGAGGGCCATTCCAGATAAAATGAAATAAGGAACTTTCTAGTTTCTTCAAAATTTCGTCAGATGGGTTTGGTAATGAAAGAAATAAATGGTTTAGCTTTGCAATTATTAAAGTTTTAACAACTGTAATTTTTCCTATTGGAGAAAGGATACGTCTGCTCCACTTTTTAATTGTATCTTCTATCTCTGCAATTTTAGATTTATAATTCAAGTCAATCATTTTAGTCAGATCAACATGAAAATTTATGCCTAGCATACTAAACTGCTGTTGATTCCATGTTAGTTTCCATTTAGTTTTAATTGTATCTGAGCTATACTTTTTCTTACCTATCCAGACCACCTTAGTTTTATCAAAATTTACTTTTAAGCCTGATATCAAAGAGAAATTTGAAAGTGCATTCAATGTTTCATTTAATGATTCACTAGATCCGTCTAATATAACGCTAGTGTCATCTGCAAATTGCGATAATTTATATTCTGTATCATTAATGGTAATGCCAGTAATTTTAGGATTAGATCTTAAATGAATAGATAAAATTTCAGCACATAAAATGAAGATGTAACAACTTAAAGGATCACCCTGTCTACAGCCCCTACGGACATTGAAAAAGTCCGAAAGGAAGCCACATTGAGTTACAGTAGAGGTTGCATCTTTATAGAAAAGATTAAACCACCTTTGTATATCATGTCCAAAGTTAAAATGTTTCAAAGTTTTATTTACAAAAGACCATGAGAGGGAATCAAAAGCCTTTTCGAAATCTATTAAAAGTAAAATGCCAGGAATGTCATTTTCTTCGGTATAATGAAGTATATCGTATATTAGTCTAGTGTTTTCACCAATGAATCGACCTTTAAGGAACCCTGTTTGGTCAGTATGTATTATGCTTGGTAACAAAGATTTAAGTCTGTTTGCAATACATCCAGTTCCAATTTTATAAACAGTGTTCAGTAATGTGATGGGGCGCCAGTTTTTGAGAAGGTATTTTGATTTATTTCCTTTTGGAATACATGTAATTAAGCCTTGTGTCTGAGTGGTTGCCAATTTATTCATACTGAATGCTTCATTAAGAGCTCTAACAACAAAAATACCTATCTTAGCCCAAAATACCTTATAAAAATCTGCACTAAAACCGGAAGTCCCCGGGCTACGATTGTTTTTCATATTTTTCAAAGTATTCGTGGCTTAAACTTGGATACAGGAGGAGCTTACCAGACTCATGTATTATTTTTTCCCTGTCGTGCCCTTAACGGCTTACCTGCAGGTGCTCTGACTTCAGCAAAGCCATTGAGTACATATTTGACGGATTGTCACAGTTATTATGCTATGTTTTACATGTTGTCCTGTGTTCACCGTCGTCTATGTTGTGGGTAAGTCCAGCGGGGATACCTTTATTTACAATATTTGTAAAGCTAGGGTGACTTTGAGAGAAGTGTGAGGTTAGGACGTCCGTAAACCGGTTTAAACCCCCAGTGGTGTTTTTGCTGCTGACCGTGCCAAGGCGGTACTCTCTTTGTCACCCTTCCTTTTGTTTGCCTTGCGTCTTTGTGCTTGTGGTTTGTTCATGTTGTGGAACGTTTGTCCCTGTTTCTTGTGTGTCTTTTGGTGTTTTCTGTGTTCATTTCGTATGTGTGTGTGCGTGTGCGTTTGGGTGTGTGGTTGTGTGTGTGTGTGTGTCATGCTGTCTATCGGTGTTTTGGTGGTGGTTGCGTCTTGCATGTGGCTTTGCCTGCTTGACTTTACTACTTTTCCATTCATTCAGAGTTATTTCACCTTCTATACTTTTTGAATCTTGATCATTCAGCCTTGGTATATTTTCGTTTTCAAAAAAGACATTTAATTGTTCTTTTGTTACAATTTCCTCTCTTGCTTTGTATAAGGTTTCGTAAAAATGTTTTGTTTCAGCTAAAATATCCGTTTGGTTTGTGATCTCCGACCCATCCTCTCTTATAATTTTCTGAATTGTCTTTGATATGATATTAGATTTCTCTAGTCCACAAAAATATCTGGTTGGTTTTTCCCCTTCTATACTCCATTTAACTTTAGACCTTATTACTGCCCCTCTCATTTTTTCATCGTTAATATTTCTTAATTCCTTGGTTAAAAATGAATGCTCTTCTAAATTGTGTTCCGCTAAGTTTTGCTCTAAGTCACGTATTGTATTTATTAATTCTATTTCTCTGACCTTTGTTTGCCTTTTTTTTAAACGAACCATATGAGATTGATTTACCTCTTATCTCCATTAACAAAATATCTAGGAATAATTGGTCACTTATGCTTAATTGTATCTCCTGTTTTGGTATATCTTTAATTGACTCTCTATTATAAACTGGTAATGCATATTGTTCTATTACATCTTCTATTTTCTTGTTTATTGTTTGAATATATTCTAAGTCTTTAAGTAAAGAATTGTTGTGTTTCCAAAGTCCTGCCTTGTGTTCAAAATTGTTAAATTGAAACATTGCCGTAATTATGGAGTGGTCTGATTGAAAACTATGTTCTATAGAGGAGTTACTAGATTAAACAGACAAGGGTTGCGAAATAAGGAACAAATCTAAACGAGCTTGTTGTATGGGTTTTTGCTTTCTCCAAGTATAACGTTTCTTTTCTGGATTCATTTCCCGAAAAGGATCTATTAACTCCCTATTTGTAATGTGATTTAAAAGAACTTCTCGTGATTTCCTGTTGTTTACATGTTTATAATTATGATAGTCTAGATCTGGATCCAAAACTAAATTAAAATCTCCGCAGATTACATATGTCATATTCCCGATGCTATCTATGATTTCAAAAATGTTATTATAAAAAGACGGTGTATCACTATTTGGTCCATATATCGATACTAGAGTAAATCTAACATCTTGTACACTTAAATCAAGTAAAACATAATTCCCATACGGATCAATTATTTCATTATGTATCTTAAAATCACATTTTCTAAAAAGCACTGCTACTCCCCGGCTATTTGAGGAATTACAACTTAAGTAAACTTCAGACCCCCATTCTGTATAAACAGTTTTGTATAGATCTTGAGTAAAATGGGTATCTTGAAGACAGAATATATCATATTTTAGGGATTTGAGATGATGGAAAACATTCAGTCTTTTCTGTTTACCGTGCAACCCTCTACAATTCAGAGACAGGATTCCTAGACTCTCCATTTCCAGTTTTGTTGAAAGGGGAACCATACATTAATGTGCAGAAAAATAGTTGTGTCCTTGACCTGGGCAGTAAAATAAACAAAAAAGGTAATAGCATAAAACACAAATACATAGTAATCACTCACAAACATTTCACCAAAGAAATTCAATGGCAGAAATCACACACTCAAAATACTCTGAAAAAAATATTCAAAGATTATAATACAAGTAAATTCTCAATTAAGTATTCTTTTTAAGTCTAGTGTTTACCATGTTGCTGCATTGTTTATAAATAAATCTGATGGTTTTTTTTTTATAGATTTGTAATGTATGCAGCATATCTATGAACATATCAGCGAGCTTATCGAGCTCATCAAAATTAATCAAATTAATTGCTATAAAATCACACACATATTCAAGGCTTAGGTCAACAGACAACTAACTTTCGATCCAGATCTTTCGATCCAAATCCAACGTACTTTCGTATTTAAAGATTAAAATTGACCTTCTAGTCAAAGGTCAATGCCACTTGAAAGTTATTCTGTTATATCACACTAAGATCCGTCACGATACATTCACATGCCACATGTGTGAGGCCTAAATAAAAGAACAAAATAAGGTTTAGGCATGACAATGGCGTCTTATTTAAGATACATATATTTGACCCTGATGTTCAATGTCAAAATGTCATTGAGATCAAAAGTCAAGGTTGAATATAGTTCAGTTTGGTTCATGTCAGACACTTTGCCTCGTGATTATACACCCACGTGTCAAATATCTAAGAATTATGTCAAAAGACAAAACAGTTTTGCTCCAGACAATGTTTATATAAGAAGCAGGAGAAGAAACAGAAGAGAAAAATCACACAGAAAAAAAACAAAACAAAAAAAAACAAAAAAAAACAACAAAAAAACAACCTCTTTTCCTGGGACTATTCGCTAACAGGTAGATTATAATGCAAAAAGGGGTGGGGCGGCCTTTTTGTAACTAAAGAAACAGATCCAAGATCCATAAGTAAAAGGTAAACGGTAAACAGATCAGACCCTATAAGACGGCTGTTTAGTAGCCGTCTAGTCTGGGTCTACTCCGTATGTAGATGTGTAAAAAACAAACATCTATTTGACGGTAAAGGTTAACCGATATTTAAGAGTATGCCAATACAGTAAAAGTAACATGTCTATCGATTACCGCGAACTATTTCCAAAGGAAGTGTTTGCTTCGTAAAAACTGTTGGATCAGTCCTATATCTTGAACAGCAAAGCAGATCCAGATCAGACGTCTCCTACAGGAGCCGTTTGATCTGGATCTAGTCTGTTGTACATTCCGATATGAAGGTCTCCTATGGGGTTTTCTCATCTGCATCTACACCTTCGTCTTTCTGTTGAAAATTCCTATCGTGTGACAGACAGGTGATGCAAAGTATATTACATAATAATACAATGTTATAGAATAATACAATAAACGGTGCATATAACCATATGTACAGGGGAGCATTACAAGACAAAACAGGCAAAACATGCATTAGGCCTATAAGCAAGCTTATTAGACATGTATCTACTTTTGCCGTACATACTCGACTCAAATACTATGAGGTGGAGGTTACTTGTCTAATATCTGTGCATTCGCACTTATACAACCTGTGTAGATCCAGGTCAGAGACTTCCCGTGTGTTCTCCGCTTAGGATCCATACCGTTTGTACATTAATTAGGAAATACGGCAAATGTACTATATAACTATATTGGGATAGGCTAAATAACTTCAAAATCAGTATGACATGGTTTCATGTGGCAGGATAAGCAGTGTAGACCCGGTTTATAGACCTCTAAAGCATACTATGATCCTGATCCATACTGCTTCTTTATACCTTTACGGTGAATGGAAAGCTATACTAACATAAATATTATGCCGCGTAAAAAGAGCGAAATCAACGTATCATAGGCTACCTGGGCTGACCGCTCTTTAGGTCTTTCTCCAACGAAAGAAATTTGGAGAAGAACCACAAGAACTATCAGTTCAACAAGAAAAAATATAATTATACAAAATGTCAAATTTATACCGAATATCTTGGCTATTTTCTTGATTTTATTTATCTATTCATTGTTTTATAATTATCCCAAATTACATACGGAATATTCATGGACAAAATAGTTATACTGAAATATGGAACTCTGTAACCATCCTAGAAAGTACTGGCTTTCATTTGCACAGAGAACAGGTCACTGTCAGAAGGCTCGGGTAGGAACCGTCTGGTTTGGGTCTACTCTGTTTGCAAATGCGTGACAAGGTGTTCATAAGAGGGAATGTGCTAACGCTTTCCAACTTAACGCATTGTTTCTATTTGTCTGATATATGACGTATTATACTTAATATATGAATTGCCAAAACTGAACAGAGTCTATCTTATGTACAAGAGAAGTATATGGGCAAACAGTTTGGATCCAAATCAAATATCACATTAACCCTTTCCCTGTTCTATGTTTATTACAAATTTTAATACCTATTGGATACTCATTGACAGAACAGTTATGATGAAATATGGAAGGTATAGTACTGCAGCCATTTCAGAAACTAAAGATACAGATCTATCAAATTCCATTATCAAACAGAGCAGACCCTGATCAGACGGCTCCTATAGGAGCCGTCTGATCTGGGTCTACTCTGTTTGCAGATGCGTGAAAATACGTCTATATGAGGGAAAGGGTTAAGTATGATCCGATATGAGATCAAAACATATTTCATGTCGAGACATATTTTCAGTTATTAATATACAAACAAAGCCTATTGTATTCCATTCTTCGTACAAACAGCAGTGTCTGCAAACGACACGGGTTAACCAGCATGAATAAAATAAAGCAGAATCAAAGAAAGGCTATGTATTCCCCGTGTATTGAGTACATTTAATGTATTTTTCAAGTATATCAGTGATACAGATGTACTCATTACACCAGTAAGACAATGTTTCTTTAATTTTACTAAGCATCTACTACTTTATGCGTGCACATAAACGTATTAATAACAAGACACCTATGTATTAGTATCATTATGCATATAATATATAGTATATGGTAATAAATAATCATTTCATACACACAAGAGGGGCAACAGCTAATAAAGTTATATTTTCTCATATCCTGTTTCTTGTGAAGTTCGCCACCGTTAGCTCAATATCTCGATATTACGATATTAGCTTTTGCAATATTCTTTCCGTTTTCTTTCACAAGACGCTAAATTACTACTTGACGGTGTACGTTTTACTACGTGTCACTGTTTTGTGCATATTTTAAGCAACTTTTGTCAGAGCTTACAATTCACTGTATTTTAAATGTCAAACATATGCCTGAACTGTGCGGAGCATGTTTAGATACAGTCTGCAATATTTTAAACCAGAACATCGAAAGGCATACTTCGGTGCTTTAGTTCAAGAACGCAAGTACTAATGTCACACATATGCATCTGCGTCCCTCCAGCACGACACCGATCACATGACATAATATGCACTTTGGACCCTCCGGCTTAAAACAAAAGATTTACTGTAGATACCAAATACGATTTCACACAAATTTTGTCTTCGAATTATGTAGGCGTGTCATAGTTAGAAACGTACTTGCTCACTCAATTTCTAGTCTGCCGATTGTCTCTAACGATTTATTAGAAAGAAGAAGAAAAGATGTACCCCGCCGTTTCTCCAGAAGCAACCATTAGGCGGAAATTCAGTTACTGACAAAAATTCAAAAGAAACTGGTCTAAAGATGGGTGTCTACTTCTTCGTTGCTGGGCCAGGGCTTACTCAACTATAACGCATAGTCCTTATGTTTCACCTCAACGTAATCTACGGAACCCTTGAAAACCACAAAGAGCTTTCCCTCAAAAGACCAGCATTTAGCGACGTTTTCCTTGTCCTTCAGCCTTATGGACGCAAGGACTTGCTGGTTCAACCGTGTCAAGTCCTCGTTGATGTAGAGCTCGTGTGTACGTGCTGCTTTAGCCTTTCTCATTACATCAACCTTGTTCTGCCGCCTTACAAGCCTCGCGATGACGGGCCGATTTCTCCCTCTCTTCCACTTGCCCAGCCTGTGGGCAATATCTATATCTGTCTCCTGTAAATTTAGACCACACTTTTCATTGAGTGTTTTAACCAAAACACTGGTTACCTCGGATGACTGCTGCTTTTCCTCATCATAAGGGATACCTGTGACACGTACATTGTTTCTACGGCTATATTGTTCAAGTTCATTGCTCTCCTGTTCTCTCAACAACGCTTCTTTCTTTAACCTTTGTGACAGGTGGATATTTTCTCCCTTAAGAGTGTCTAACTCCTCTTCTCTCTGTTTCAGAGCTTTTCTGCAAGAGTCAATCTCCACCGATTTCGTGTGTACTTCTCCTTCAAGAATTTCTACGCGTCGCGTCAGAGTACCGAGTATCTGATCTCGTAACTCATCCACCGTAGTTCTAACAATGTCTTTAATAAATGACCTATCATCCTTAGTCAACATTTTGGACAGTTTCTCATTTATGGCACTCAATTTTTCATCCATTTTCTTGTCTTCTGTTTTAGACCCAACCTCTATAAAGGAGTCGATTGTTTTCTGTCGTTCTTCTGTTTTTCTCTGCTTTTTACCCTTTTTACTGCTTTTCTTCTGACCGGTGGTATCCTTTTCGCCGAATACTGACGTATCAAGAACGCCACTAGTATTCAGTTCAATATCACTAGTGGCCGATGATGAATGCTGCCTTTTGCTCATTCTCTAACACATAACAGTACAGATATGTATTTAAGGAATGTACTGTAATGTCCACTATACAACGTGTGCAAAAGACCGGTAAGTTCCTTACTGTATAACGCCGTTCACTATCTAACTACACGGGCATTAAAAGTGCCGCGGTGGTCAGTCATGCGTGACGAAATAGATTTAACGTAGCTCGTGGGGGGTCTTGCACGTAGAAAAAAACACCCCACCCACACTATACAGCATAACGATTCAAAGTCACAGCAAATATACCAAATCTCAGCAAAAAAATCAGACCAATAGCTACCACACTGTCCTCCTTACGAGAATGTCTCACTTTCACTAGACTAATTTAATTCGCGATTATAATCTTTGAGTAATTTTCCAGAATTTATCTCTTACTCGAACATACTTGTGTTTATACCGGAACCGGAACCTTAATAATCACTGACCGGATGAACGATCATGCGTTTCCGTCCGGCTAGTGATTGTTATATTTATTGTATATCTATTGTAAATCTTTCATTGTCTGGATAGATAATCATGCGGTTCATTCCGATTATTGATTTCATCCATGTACAGCGCTTTTGAACGAACATATCCTGTGTGAAAAGAGTGCTATATAAATGTGGTATAATAATAATAATAATAATAATAACAATAATAATAATAATAAAGTACTATGACCCCATGCCATTTTACTACAAAATATAGTGACTCCCTTGACAAAAACATCCACGATGGGGGTCGATATATTATATAGTACTATATACCCATGCCATTTTACTAGAAAATATACTGACTCCCTTGCTTAAATACATCCACGATGGTGGGTTCGGTATTTTTATATAATACTATGACCCCATGTCATTTAATATAAAATATAGGGACTCCCTTGCCAAAATACATCAACCATGCGTGTCGATATATTATATAGTACTATGACCCCATGTCATTTTACTATCTATATAATGACTACCTTACAAATATACATCCACCACGTTTGTGGATATATCATATAGTACTTTGACCCTTCGGTCATTTTACTATAAAATATAGCGACTCCCTTGCCAAAATATATCCACGATTGGGGCTGGATATATTATATAGTACTATGACCCCCATGCCATTTTACAAGAAAATATACCGACTCCCTTGCCAAAATACATCCACGATGGGGGTTCGATATACATAGTACTATTTAATATTTCGAATCCCCTGGTGGATGTATTTTGGCAAGAGAGTCACTACAATGTATATCTTATAGTAAAATAACATGGGTCATAGTACTATACAAGTAATGGTATAGAAACAGATCATGTAATTGATAACCAACATCAAAAAACAAGCAATTGAAACATTTCCAAGGATTGAACGAGTATTGAACACAATCGCTATTTCTTGTTGTAGTATCGTATTTTGACTTTCTAGGTAATCGAATATTGACAATTTCAGATGAAATAGTACATCTGCAATATCAGTTTGATTTAAGTCCACTGCCTGCTTTAGTACTTTGGCGTGAGTATTTAGGTTAACTACTGTAAACGTTTTGTATATACAGTGATATTCGAACATTTCGATAACTCGAAGTAAGCCCATTGACAATGTTCACGCCAGGTGTTGGCCTTGGGTAAGGCGGGAGCTTCTACAGTAGCTTCCTGCTTTGCTTCCGTCCTGCTTTGGGCAATCACCTGCCTTTAACTACTAGTATATCAAGACTCTTCAACGGGTTGTTCGAATTGTCGAGGTTTTACTGTGTTACTTGAAATAATGTCCGTTTGATTGATTGTTGCTAATTTGACTTTTGTAGACTTTTGTTATGAGGGCCGCATGGAAGATTGGATTTTTACCAAATGCGTTCCCTCTTTAAATAAAGTCTTTATTATAATTATAATTATTATTATTATTATTGTTATTATTATTATTATTATTATTATTATTATCATTATTATCATTATTATTATTACTATTTTGTCATGAATATTATTATTATTAATTATTATTATTATTATTATTATTATTATTATTATTATTATTATTATTATTATTATTATAGTATTATATGATTTATCGACCCCTTGGTGGATGTATTCTTGCAAAGGAGTCACTATATTTTATAGTAAAATGGCATTGGGATCATAGTACTATATAATATATCGACCCCATTGTGGATATAGTTTTGCAAGGGAATCACTATATTTTATAGTAAAATGACATGAGGGTCATAGTACTATATAATATATCGACCCCCCACTTGGTGGAGGTATTTTGGCAAGAGGGTCGCTATATTTTATACTAAAATGGCCTGGGGCCATAGTACTATATCATATATCGACCCCCCTGGTGGGTGTATTTTGGCAAGGGAATCACTATTGTTATAGTAAAATGGCATGGGGGTCATAGTACTATATCATATATCGAACTCCACCCTGGTGGATGTATTTTGGCAAGGTAGTCACTATATTTTATATCAAAATGGCATGGGGCCATAGTACTATATGATTTATCGCCCCAGTAGTGGATGTATTTTTGCAAGTGAGTCACTATATTTTATAGTAAAATGGCACAGGGGTCATAGTACTACACGTATAATATATATCGACCCCCTCTCCCCACCTCGTGGGTGTATTTTGGCAAGGGAGTCGTTATATGTTAATTTTGAGGTATATAACACATTTTGAGCCAGTTAAACAAATATATAACTTATCAGGGGCAATAACATTTTAGGAAATCAAAGGACACATGTCACACGATTCAAATTATTATTATGTTAGCTTGACATGGTATGAAACAATCACTTAAAATAGATGACTGCTGTTTGAGCTGTGAAGAAGATACATAATGGTATATATTTGCTACGATTTCAGTCTTAAGAGAACCAACTCTAATATTTTTTAATATAATCAATTATCTATCAATCTATAAATATGTTCCTTGACATTTTCAAAGGAAGTTTTTCATTTATGTAACTACTGACACAAACAAAATATTGAACTGACACAATTGAACAAGGTACAAATCATCAGACTTTTAACTATTTT
This sequence comes from Azorinus chamasolen, assembly GCA_963576725.1. Lineage (NCBI taxonomy): Eukaryota > Metazoa > Mollusca > Bivalvia > Cardiida > Solecurtidae > Azorinus > Azorinus chamasolen. The sequence continues at coordinate 79,402,691 of OY755243.1, forward strand.
AACGCATATTTTAACTAATCAATGGCAATACCTTCAAAATAACAAGAGAGGGGGAAATCACAAAGGTTCACAACAATTCATGCTGGGAAATAGTTCTGTGAAGTTTCAAGACTAGCCCTATTAGAGTTATGTGTGGCTCAGATTTCGTTATAAACTACAACTCATTCCAACTTGTCAGGGGCAACAACTCCAAATTAAAACCAGGGACAGGGAACAGAAATTATAAAGATGCAAAATAACTCACACTCGGCAACGTGCCTGTGAAATTTCAAGACTCTATCCACATTACTTTCAAAGTTATGAGTGCTGCAAAGTTTATAATTAATGTATTCAGGGACAATAACTCCAAAGTTATCCGAGGAAGAAACTGAAAATATAAAGGTGCACAACAGCTCTTGCTATGCAATAATCCTGTGAAGTTTTTAGACTCTGGCCATATTAAATTCGGAGATATGTGTTGCTCAAAGTTCGTAAAAAACTATGACTAAGTCCAACTTGGCAGGGCCAATAAGTCCAAAACTATAGAAAGAAGGAATTGAAAATATGGAGGTGCACAGCAACTCATACTGGGCAACATTCTTGTAAAGTTTAATGAATATAGTCTAAACGATTTTTGAGTTATGGATGCCGCAAAATTTGTCATTTATTATCGCATATTCAAACTATTCAGGGACAATAACTCAAAATTACCAGGAGAGAACTGAAAATATGGAGGTACACAACAACTCATACTGGGCAATATTCCTGTGAAATTTCAAGAGTCTAACCTTAACAATTTTGAGTTACGCTTACCGCAACATCTGTGACAGACAGACCGACGGAAGGACAACTCTGGCAAACACAATATGCCCCATATACATTTGGTGGAGACATTTATAATGATAACTAAGTAGGAATTTACTTCATTTTTATGCACGCTTTTTAGTGTCAGTTTGTTATCTCGTATGTGAGGTCAAAGTACTATATAGTAAATCGACCCCCGGTCGATCTACTACGGGGGTCACTTTGTTATATGAGGGGTCAGAATTTTATATATATGGGGGTCATAGTACTACGACTCCCCCGGTTATAGCACTTTTCCTCATTACACCGGCCTGAATCAGTTGTTTAGGATATTTTTGCTTAATCAAATATTCGATAGCATGTTTGTAGAAGGTGTCCTCATTTGAAGTGATAGTTATCAACCGTCTTGTGAAAGACAATGGAATGCTAACTTTGGTGTGTCTCGGGTGGCATGATGTAGCTTTTGCTATCAGTAGGTTTGCAATATACATGTATATCACTTTCAATAAAGTTTATATTTTTTATAGCCATGCAGTCCAGAAATGGTAGTTGGTTTTCACTGAAGTCCATTGTAAATTTTATACACTCGTGTAAGTTGTTTAGAATATTGTGAAGTGTATTAAGGTCTTCTTTTGATTTACTCCATGGTATAAAACGATCATCGAGGAACCTTTTCCAGAGTATACGGAACTGGTCTGAGAATTCCGTTCCAAAAAAGTTTCTGATCCTTTCGTATAGTATTTGTTCTATATATCCTATTGTAAGTGTGGAATAAGTTCTTAAATTAACACTTTCCCCCATTTTTGCACCCTTGCAAACAGTGCAGACCCAGATCAGACTCATGTGTGGACCGTCTCATCAAGCTCTTCTCTGTTTGATTATGGTATAATATACAGTTGAACTTCGATAACTCGAACTTCAAGGGACCATACAAATTAGTTCGAGATAACAGAAGTTCGGGTCATCTGATTTCTAATCTGAACAATTTCTCAAGGCCACAGCTTAATACAGGTCTAAAGTAATGCTGAAAGCTCCTATAGGAACTTTCAACATTACTTTAGACTTGTATTAAGCTGTCACTTGTGCTTCTAGATATCTGTAGCGATAGATTTTAGAGCAATTCTGTATTGTAAGTTTTGGAAGGACTGAACTTTTTGTTCGAGTTATCCCGAATTTCGAGTTATCTTAGTTCGAGATATCGAAGTTCAACTGTAGATCTATTTCTGCAGTTAATGTCTGATTTAAAAATCATCTGTGTACATATGCCATTATAAAAAAATCAGCTAATGTCTCACATGAATAGCGTACAGTACATGTATAAAATCTAATGATGTTTATTGTTGTTGTTCAGAGTTCTCCAATACTAAGATCGTCATTTCTCCATCAACCCCTATGTTGCGACCACTCTTCGGAATCGTCTCGAACCTGGTCACGGCATGAGCTTTAGTGGAGAAATCAAGAAGTTATTCTTGAAAATGTTTTAATTTTCGCATCTTATCTGGGCCTCTGTCAGTTGTTCCCATGTTATTGTTGATGCTATTTTTGCTGCTATCACTATTTAACCCTTTCCCTAATATAAACGTGTTTTTCACGAATTTGCAAACAGAGTATACCCTGATCAGACGGATCCTTGAGGAGCCGTCTGATCAGGATCTACTGTGTTTCCTAATAGAATTTGACATATCTGTTTATTTGCTTTCTAAATTGTCTACAATGTTCCACCTTGCATATTTGTTTATAACTATTTAGTTAATGAACATTCATTAGGTATTGAAATTTGAAATAAACATAGAACAGGGAAAGGGTTAAATCGCTAATTGATATAGAATGATGACAAACACTACATATCAACGCTTTACTAATGAATATTCATGTAAGAAATAATAACATCATGAATATGAATTAGCTGATATTTTAGAATGGCATTACTTTCCAAATCATTTTGACCACCGCATAAACTACATAATCAGCGTATTAATCACAAGCAAACAGAGCAGACCTTGATCAGACGGCTCCAACAGGAGTTATCTGACCTGGGTATGCTCTGTTTGAAAAGACGTCAAAATGCGTATCGGAGTAGTTCTATATTTATTCCAATGTTCAATACCTGCTGAATATTCATGGACAAAACAAATATAATGAAATATTGAATGTAGAACATTTTAGCCATTTTAGAAAGTAAAGTAACAGATCTATCAAATTCCACCAGCAAACAGAGCAGACCCTGGTCAGACGGTTCATGTAAGAGTTGTCTGATCTGAGTCTAGGCTGTTTACAAATGCATGAAAAGGCGTTTTTATGAAGGAAAGGGTTAAATGACAAAACGACTAGTTTTTTCAACATAACTCGCTTTACATGGACTATATTGAACAAACTGAATAGAATGGTTACCATTTATGTATTTTTCTTGTATAATTTTACATTTCCTGTTCTATATAGACTGACCTGATTCCGTGTGTAATCGTTTACTTTTCAAAGTTCATACTCTGATGAGCACATGAACTTATGCATTGAAAATAAAACTACGAAACTCTTAAATGGTTTAAATACGTCTATGTGTATTACCTAATATTTTATTTAATTGGCTTCATTGGACTGTCGTCAATAGTAACGTGACTAATACACGACCACGTGTTGTCTGATAGTTTCAATAATATTACTGATGTTGTCACCATGGAAACCGCTACTAATGTTTCATTGCATTTTATCTTTGCGGCTGTTTAAATATTTCAACCATATCGTTTTTTCTTGTAACATTGGACATATACGTACTTTGGTCGTGCAGCCTTTCTTAAAGACCCTGGTACACGTGTTTTAAATAGCTAGGGTGTAATAACCCTTTCTCTGTTCAATATTCATGTTAGAATTAACGACTGTACTTGCATAATTAAGAAGAGAAAATTTTACTCTGACTGAAATTGTAGAATCATGTTTGTATTATTCTATGGGAGCCGTCTGATATTGGTCTACTCTATTTGCAAATGCATGAAAATGCGTTTATACGTAAGAAGGGTTCACAATTATGAGGTATTAGTGAAAATGTTCTCACACACCCTTGTAGTAGAGTTTTGAACAAGTTAATGATTACTTCATGAATATTCATGTAAGTAACAATGTACGGATGAATAATAACTAGGCTAAGCTTAATAATCATAATGACATAAAAACAAGAAAAGTTTGGCTCTAGAACAGTAAAATCCCATTAATGCGACCACCTAAAAGAGGTATAATTCTGGGTAGCTTAATGCAGGACAAAAGTAATACTTAAAGCTCCTAGAGGAGCCTTTTGTATTACTTTTGCGCTGCATTAAGCAACCACCTGCTTATAAATGGAAAAGTAGTAAAGTCAAGCAGGCAAAGCCAAATACAAGACGCAACCACCACCAAAACACCGATAGACAGCATGACACACACACACACACAACCACACACCCAAACGCACACACACACACACACACACACGAAATGAACACAGAAAACACCAAACGACACACAAGAACCAGAGACAAACGTTCCACACATGAACAAAATCACAAGCACAAAGACGCAAGGCAAACAAAACGAAGGGTGACAAAGAGAGTACCGCCTTGGCACGGTCAGTAGCAAAAACACCACTGGGGGTTTAAACCGGTTTACGGACGTCCTAACCTCACACTTCTCTCAAAGTCACCCTAGCTTTACAAATATTGTAAATAAAGGTATCCCCGCTGGACTTACCCACAACATAGACGACGGTGAACACAGGACAACATGTAAAACATAACATAATAATTGTGACAATCCGTCAAATATGTACTCAATGACTTTGCTGAAGTCAGAGCACCTGCAGGTAAGCCGTTAAGGGCACGACAGGGAAAAAGTAATACATGAGTCTGGTAAGCTCATCCTGTATCCAAGTTTAAGAGTATACCATCATAGAGTACTACCCTCGGCCTGTCATCGCGCAAGCAAAGAGTTAAGCGTAGCTACCGACTGTAAAAGGGTCGATAACCAAACATGCAGTGCGTTGCAATATAATAGGATCATAACCTTTCTTTTTAAATGTTTTAATGCGTTTTATAAACAAATCATGAAAACGGATATGACCCCGAATTTTCCTAAGTTTGTAGATAACATCCCCATAAAATTCTGGTTGAGAAATGCCTTGTCGCAGTAACGTCCGTAGATTGCAATTATATTTACTAATGAGAGGTAAATTTCGATAATAAAATTTAGAAAAAGTTTTCCGAAGTTTGTGATATCTGTAACCTTGCTTAAGAAGTTTATCAGTTATAACTAAATTACGTCTGTTAAAATCTTCAAGCAAAGAACAGGCTCGGGCAAACCTAATAAGTTGAGAAATATAAACCCCATAAGATGTAGAACGTGGCACATCTCCATCTAGAAAAGGATAATTAACAATTTTAAAATTAAAATCTTCTCTTTTATCGTATACTTTGGACGAAACTTTATCATTTGTAATTGAAAGATTCAAATCTAAAAATGAAGCATTAATGTCAGATTGATTAGCTTTGTTTAAAGATAGTTCTTTTGGGTAAATTGAAGAAATCATAGTTTCAAAATAAGGATTATCTAAATTCAAAATATCGTCTAAATACCTTGAAATTTTATTAAAAGCATTAACAATATCTGTCTGTGTATCAGGTTTTAAGCTAAGCATAAAATCCATCTCGTAGCAATACAAAAACAAATCTGCAACAAGAGGGGCACAATTTGTACCCATGGGTATACCAACAACTTGACGATATATGGTATCCCCATAACGCACACATATATTATCTAAAAGAAAGGTAAGAGATCTACAAACATCAAGGCAAGTCCACATTGTGTAATGTTCAACTTCTGAATTCGAAAAGAATGAACGTTGAACATTACAAGCAATGAACATTTTGTTTTCTCTGGCAAAGGTTTTTTCTATTAATTTAATAAGTTTATCCTTTATAAGATGGTGAGGTAGAGTAGTATAGAGTGTAGAGAAATCATAAGAGCTCAGTAAAGAAATGTTATACTGTTCATTTTCAAGTTTTGTTAAAACATCATTTGAATTTTTTATGGACCAAAAAACATTAATACCAGAATTTTCATATATTTTATCACAATAGCGTTTTACATGTTCTTTGATCGTAGTAAGACAGGACGTCAAAAGTATATATAATTTAGTAGTGGTACAACAGCTAGAGTTGGCAATGAAACGCGCCTTATAAGGGTTTTTATGTAGTTTCGGAATCCAGTACAAAGTAGAAAGTTTATGTTGATTTATGTTAGGACCAGACTTAAAATTATTGCACATTTTTACATGTTCCGAGACTATATCTTTTTCAGGTGTTTGAACTGTTATATAAGTTTTTGAATCAGTTAGCTCCTTCTTTAAAACATCAACATAATACAATCTTCAAATAATGATTACATTGTTTGATGCCTTGTCAGCAGGAACAAGAACATAATCTGAATGAAAATTAGAAATGTTTTTCTTCAAGTAGCGAAATGTAACTCTAGGTCGAGGTGGTAAAAGATGGTAATTTGATTAAAAGACAACCATGTGTATTTATTAAGTGGTCGCATTAGAGGAGTTTTACTGTAAAACATGTTGAATCAGAATCTATATAGTTTCATGGTTGATGGCTCTTTATCAACTGTCTGATCTGGGTCTATTCTTCTTGTAAAAGCGTTAAACTACGTGTTTATGGATTTAAGCGTTAAAGCAATTCATCATTGTACAACAGAGATGCTACAGGCGTAGACATATCGCAGAAAAAAACATACAACAGTCGTAGATATATAGTAGAAATAGAATACGACAGTCGTATATATATAGTAGAAATAGCATACGACAGACGTAGACATATAGTAGAAAAATATACGGCACTCGTAGACCTGTCGTAAAAATAACGTACGGCAGTCATATAGCTGTAGTAGGAACATCATATAAGTCTTAGACCTGTCGTAGGAAAAACATACAGCATTCGTAGATATGTCGTATAAAGAGTATGAAACAGTCGTAGAAACAGCATACAACAGTAGTAGATCATAGCATATATAATATTAGACATGTCGTAGAAGTAGCGTACAATACATGTAGTCGTGTAGCAATCGTACACTTTTCTTACGACAAACGAGCATAGTACGGTTGTCATTACACTTTTTGTTTGTCTTGAAACAATCGTAAGATAGTTCATACGGTTTTACTTCGATAGTTGTGTATTTTCCCATGACATTCATGGGAAACATGAACCCAACAGATAAACACCACTTTCAAACATAGCAGTTCCTATTGTCGCAGCTCCGTGTGACAGTTGCTGTTGACGGGCTCCCGTTCTTTTGGAAATCTGCTCTACATTACGTATATAAGTTCTGAAAGTAGATGATCATTCCTAAGCAAAAGCAGTAATGTGCAAAGAGAAAATTGCAGACTTGGTTTTAGTTTTTATTGAGTCTGCTCATGAGAAGTTTTTAAAAGTGCAACATTACTCGCGCGCACCTAACACCGGCTTAAGCCGTTTTCATTTTTCAAAACTAATAACATCGACACTAATGATCCTAAAGGACAAGAATATATAACAACAATGAGAATGAAGTACGGTGCGACTTTTTACGGCCCCACACATTCATATGACACACGTTTTTTGTGACGTACACAAATTCTGAAAGTAGGTAAGTAGGAGACAATCAAGATTTTACGCAAGCGTAAAATGGCTGCGTAACATATCTTTAAGCAGGATAGAAGAAAAAGAGGGAGCAATATTGTTTAGTACTTTTAATTAACAGATACAATGTACATTGGGAAAACATGACTGTAATGTATAAATTGATAGCAGAAACGGGGGAATGTTTTAATGAGCCATGATTCATAATACCTGTGTATGACACCAATAATACACATTAATGAAAAAGTAATAAAGTCAAGCAGGAAAAGCCACACACAAAACGCCACCATCACCAAAACACCTACAGAAAGCATAGCAATTTATACTCATACACACGCATACAGTAGAAAGTCACATACAAGACGCAATCACCACCAATACATCAATAGACAGCATGTCACACACACACACAACCAAACACACGCTAACACACGAGAAGAACACAGAATTAAGTCACAGATTAATGTTATTCATTTGCTGAAACACACTGACGTAGAAACCATTATCACATTAAGTGATGTTCACAAGGCATACAAAATCCCATACTTACAGTCTACATGAAATTATTCGAATAGGTCGACTCAGTGCTCATTAACTTTTTCACTTAAATTGTCCCCAAATTAAGAACAGGTTAGTATAAGATATACATTTAAATGGAAGAAAATTCATGCACAATGGTAAAATATGTAAAACGGTCAACAAAACCACGAATAATAGTCTCAGCTAAATAAATTTAACACAGGACATATTTTTATGTACAAAATAGTTTTAAACCAAAAGCACGTAAACTAAGGGTGCTAAGAAAGAATGAGAGAAAAATAGTTTGCTTCCACCGAGGATCGAACCCACGACTCCACATTTCCTAGGCCATAGTTATAACCCTTACACCACGCTGACTGCTATCACTGAGAAGGTGATTTTAATCAGTTATACCCAATTCACTAGCATTTTCACTGAAACTTGGTAATGGCAGAAAAGAAAGGAATAACCCCGACAAAAATAATATGTGCCCCCGCTGGGAAAAATATATGAATATAATAATGAATATATATCAATCAAAACTTGTCTCACAGTAAACCATAGTTATTAAAAAGATTGGCTTTTATAGATACAGGAACGCAGAAACGCATGGTCAAAATTCAAAGTCGTATGAAATTGGGCTGCTTTCGCAGCCCAATAAAAGTTGGTGTCACAAATCTGAATGAAACAATACTCTTCCATTTCACTCATATAAACCCTTTTAACGCCTTTGCAAACAGAGTAGATCCAGATCAGACGGCTTCTACAGGGTTTGCTCCTACAACTCTGATCCTACAGCTTTGGTCAAAGCAAAATTTGGCCTGAATGTTTTTACAGTTAATGAATATTAATGAAGAGATCAAGTCATGCATAATTGTTTATTTGAGTATGCACCTGTATCTGTGATTCTGAATTATGGTATCTTAACCCTTTCGGTGCCAAACTTCTAATTGTCGTCTGCAATCCAAGTTTTTAAATCATTCAGTAAAATAAGGAAATGAGATAAATAAATGCAAACTTCAAAGGAATAAAGCACATATATAGAAATAGAGATTGAGACAAATAGTGAAGCCCCTGATCAGACGCCGCCTTGTAAAGGTGGCGTCTGATCTTGGACTGCACCATTTGTTGTGGTGCATTGGTGAAATGGTTAAGTATTAATTTGTCGAATTATTATAATGGCATATGAACACAGGGCATTTAACCACAGACGAAACTGTAGAATCAAATGTATATTGTTTCTTAAGCACACAGAGCAGACCTTGATCAGACGGCTTCTACAGGAGCCGTCTGTTCTAGTTCTACTCTGTTTGCGAAGGCGTAAAAGGTTTTCTGTTAATAGCATACTCACCAATTGACATGTTACCTGATGAGTAAACGACACTAAACGTGGTGAAATATGTCGAAGTATTATCGTGAACTGATGAAATATTCATGGACCTGGTTTCAAATATGTAAACACAATGACTAAACATTTGGGTACTGTAACATTTGAATAAGCATAACATGAAACTAGAGCGATCATGATTGTAGATCTAGCTATCAGACCCTCCGTAATCTGCCAGTGGCAGGAAGAAATTAACCCTTTACCTATTCAATATTTATATAAGACATAATGATATCGTGAATATTTATTAGCTCACTTTTCACAATGTAATACTGTCAGGGGAATGTTTTGCTCTGACAAAGACTATAGAGTCATTTCTATATCGTGTCATAAGCAAACAGCGCAGACTCCTATAGGATCAGTCTGATCTGGGTCTACTCTATTTGCCAATGCGTGAACATGAGTTTATATGAGGGAAAGTGTTCAACTGTGGAAACTGATTATGTCACTTCATGAAAAACTATATAACCTTAACACTTTAATCAAAACGGGCATAGTCAGAATGCAGTCCAGAATGGTGGACTTTGTCCTTAAGGGTCATCCGATGATTTGTAGTTAACCAGTAATACCTCCTTTAATTTATAAAATAATGTTCCCTAATATAAACGCTTTTTCGCACCTTTGCATACTGAGTAGAACCAGATCAGACGACTCATGTAGGGTCAGTTTGATCAGGGTCCGCTATTCACTGATAGAATTTTATAGATCCAATTTACAATTTCGTCAAAGCAAAAACAATTTGAAAAGCTTACATTCTAATCATTAAGTTAAGGAATATTCTTGAAGTGAACAATTCACGCTTAAATTAAGAAAAGGTATGACAGTTCATGAAAACAATAACCAAAACAACTGAACCCAAACCTGGACTAAAACTCTTATTGTCAAAATTCAACCAAATGTTAAGGAAAGGGTGTAAAGCTTCAAACCAAACCTTTTTGTAGTGCATGAGAAAAGGCTCTTCATGAAAACTTAATCTAAAAGGTTATACCGATGCCCAGTTAGGTAGAATAATCTTCTTTATTCTTCTATTGGTCGAGATAAAAAAATAAATATTGTAGAATAAATCAAATTCAAACAAACCTGAAAAGTATATTTATTGCAAGAACAAGACAAGAAATGGGAATATTCCAGAAATCAAGTACATGTAAATATAATAAATTCTGAAGGGAGGTGATCCCCCGAGAGCAAACATTGCAACACAGAAATACGGGGGGGGGGGTACTGCGTAGCGATCGGATATTAACCCTTACCCTGCCAATATGACATATGCAAACAGCTTGGATCCTGATGAGACACTGAGTAACTCGGCGTCTCGCCCGGCTCAAAGCTGTCTGACACGCAATCTGTCTTTTGTTAGTTCTGCAAAAAGTCATTTTGTGGAGCTTTAAAATGAAGCATACGAGAGTTTCCCCATACGCAGACTTTCATAGCTGGATAAGGGATCACACTGCTCCTCTTTTGAAGATTAATTTGGTGACTTTATATGAGTTCGTTTAATACAAACACTCACGGTGTGCTGATGTAGGCATATTTTATTACTTAATCAAATTGACCACAAAACCGAAACGGGACCGAATCCAGTCAAAACGATATAGTTGGCGAACAAGTGTTCGATTTCACTAAAATCCTTATTCGGGAGCGAATCTGACGCTCTTTTCTTTGGTAGATCCTGATGAGAAATTATGAAACATGTTAAAAAAGAATTTCGCATACCGGTGACAATGCATTCTACTGCCACAGATCCGATTATATCTTTTCCAACACTTCAACGCTAACAGACTACACCATTTTGCCCAGCAAGCGTCTATTCGAATTGATTTAGGTAACCGACTTGTCAATTATGTAAACATTCAAATTATGGAACCCAGCTGACAAAATAACTCAAAAAACTAAAACAATATTTACCTTGTCCCTCTCCTTCTTCCTCAGGATTTCCCTCACATGAAATTTAAAGCACAGGTATGACTTTAATTACTTTTAATGTGCATCAATATCCATGTGTACAACTGCCATTATTTAAAATTAAGTTAATAAATATAAATGCTGTCATTATTTCGTACATGAATAATCAATATTTAACAGGGAAAGTGCCCCAGTCCTCAGGTTGGCCAGCAAAGAAACTGCAGAATCATATCTATATTTTTAAAACAAGCAGAGCAGACCCCACATGAGCTGTCTGATCTGGGTCTTCTCTGTCTGCAAAGGTGTAGAACGGCATATTTATCTTATAAAGGTTTAACCCCGAGTAATGTCGGAGTAAAGGATTAACCTGTTACTTCGTAAATACTCCTTTCAATTCCTGTGCAAACACATTAGACCCAGATCTGACAGCTTCTGTATGTAGGAGCTGCCTAATTGCTATCCTGTTTGCTTGTGATATAATATAGATCTGATTCTGGATCTCATCATCAACATCATTTGAAAACACAATTGTATATTCTTTTTTCTGGCTTAAAGTTAAAAAACCCCACCTTCTTCTTTGTATTTCTAATTTAAGTGATATATAAATGTGATTTATGGGCGTATATCACAATTTTTTTCTAACAGACCGATTTGTTTTAAACTTTGCACATATGAAGTTTATGGTTTACTCATTGAAATGCCACTAAACTAAGGATCACCATGCTTTTCCCCAATATATGATCCTTTGAACATGGCCACTAATGGTCATTTTAATGGATGTTTGTGTCTAAATACCCGATTTTCTAAACAACATGGGAGAATCAACAAATATGTAAGAATCATATGCAAAATATATATAATTTGATTTGAAACACATCCATGTCATTTAATTCTTACAAGTAGAACAAGTTAATGTTGTATTGCTATGCAATACACGAGTCCCCACCGGATTATAAAAAAACCTCCTTTGAAACATCCACCCACCCATGGTGTACTTGACCATGGTATATACATGACCAACCTGAATGGTATTTGTAAAAATCATAAGAAAAACAATATGAAAATGGGGAATAACTCCAAAATATTGATGCTAGAGTTATGGCCCTTGTGCATGAAACTTTCTCTCATCATGCATGTTCCATATGTTAAATTTCAAATCAATTGAAACATTAGATAAAGTGTTATTGTCATGACAAGAAAATATGAAAAAGGGGAATAACTCCAAAAATATTGATGCTACAGTTATGGCACGTGTGCATGATACTTTCTGTCATCATGCTTGTTCCATGTATAAAGTATCAAATCAACTGAACCAGTAGATAAAGAGTTATTGTCCGGACAAAAAAGGGGAATAACTCCAACAAGAGGGCCTGAAAAGCCCTGATATCGCTCACCAGACAATCAGAGAATATTTTCATATGTTTCTATAGATAACTAGCCGGCCCTGCGGCGGGGTCAATTTTGACCCCAGAGGCATAATTTATATAACTTTTTGTAGAGGACCTGAACATGATGATATAACATGTGCCAAATATGAAAGCTAAGAACCTTCTAGTTTCAGAGAAGAAAATTTCAAAGTTTTACTATATGTTTCTATAGTCAAGAGTGTTCGGAGAACACATGTGTCACGTGATCGCAGCTGACACAAAAACTAATTGTTAATATGAAAAAGGGGAATAACTCAAAAAATATTTGTTGTGGCCCTTGTGCATGACACTTCCTCTAATCATGCTTGTTTTTTGTGTGAAATTTGAAAGCTCTATAATGATTAGTTTAGAAATGACAGCCAAAAAAAAGAAAGTGTGACGGACAGACAGACGGACGGACAGACAGACGGACAGACGACGGAAAAGTGATCCCTAAGTGACACACAACCTTTAGGCAGGTGGCACAAAAACTAGAACTACCACTAAATGTGATGAATACCCCCACTAGCACATTTGACACAGAGATGGGGGTTATAGAAATAAATCACTACAATATCTGCTACAGTTAAGAAAAAACTGCGGAAAACCTGAAATTTCCTAAAGTCAAATTGCTGTAATTCCGTTAAAAATCAATGTAGTGTAACAAAATTCAAACTTGATATGTAACTCATTTTTTAAAGCTACATACCAAATATCACATCAATATATTGAATATAATTATGCAAGGGTTTAGAAAAAAAAACTCCGGAAAAGCTGAATTTCCGGAAAATATATATAATAAATCACCCTGCAGGTTATCTACATTTGACGCCCAACGTAAATAACGGTTCCACAGGGTGATTTATATGTAAAAAATTGTAATTTAATAAGAAACTCACAGATTGTTCTTTGAGTAAGAATTCATGTGTGTATATATATAAAATGTAGTATTGGGGTGGTAAATCAAAGGCCCTGGGTTCGAGTTGATTCCAGTCGTATCACAACTTTTTCATCATGTTACATGTTCATGAATATTAACTAGATATTGAAATTTGAAATAAGCATAGAGCAGGGAATGGGTTAATGTTGTTCCACAATGTTCAGGATGTTGTTTAACTTTAAGAATCTTCATAACATAATTACATGTATATCAACACAAACAATTTTTAACTCTTCAAAACATTTATATAAATGCCACAATTTCTCACCATATTTATTCTATTTATAAAGTGAAGGTTACTTGATTTTATTTTGTGCAAAAATGTCAATCACTTCATTGATTTGTGTCAGAGTAAGTTTTTTTGTTACCCATCAAGCATGCTGCACATTCTTCGTCTTCCGTTAAATTGTACTGATCCCACTCTGGGAGCAATATGTCATTCTAATCAGATATACTTGCTTCTCTACACTGAGAATCAAAAGTATTCTAAATAGAAATAAATTCCAAAAATGTTCCTTTCGTCACAAAATTCGCCAGTCTTGATGTTTTAAAGCCAGATTATGAATCAGAATACTTTTGCCATTGGCGCCTTGGGCGGAGACCCTGAATAACCTTGACCTCCACTGTTCTTCTTACATTACTATGTTCTTTTTTTAGCCTGCAATGCTGAAGATGACCCCTTCAGAGGTTTGGGAGTAAGCGTTCAAATGATGTGTATTAATTTGAATCAATGAGTTTGTCGTAAATCCTTAATAACCCTTTCCCTGTTCTATGTTTTACAGTTTATTTCAAATTTCAATACCTGCTGAATATTCATGAACAAAATAGCAAGAGCGTAGCGCCCATTACGCACAATACGCACGTGCGTATAAACATATTTGAAAGCCAAACTTTTCAAAGAGCCAATTTTGCTTACATTGTATTTATTTTGAAATTCAAGTAATAAAATTAAAATTATAAGTTTAACAGAATCTAGGCCATCTATCTGGAAAACCAAAGTTTAATGTTCATGGTGCGTCATAATAGAAAAAGCTTTAATAGTCATATTTATGCATAAATCAATAATTGTCACGCGGACAGTCTCATCATCCTGTAAATTTACGTCATCATCTTGCAAACGTCATCAAACAGTAATGTTTTGGCAGCATATTTTACTCATATTTTAACTTGTGTCATGCTGTCTATCAGTGTTTTGGTGGTGGTTGCGTCTTGTATGTGGCTTTGCCTGCTTGACTTTACTACTTTTTCATTATAATATTGAAGTTCATTATAGTGCTGAATTAATCGGGAGTAGTAACCGCGATTAACCGGTTAATATCGGAGCTCTGTCACACAATCATTCAAACACCGTAAATCTTGGTACGAAATGCGACTGCATTATTATGGCGAGCGGTCCTTTAGTGGCATGGAGAGGATAAACAAGAGTGCCATTGGGCACAATATACCCCCGTCGAGGCTTTGTTTAACATAAACTGAGGTTAACATATTTGCTAAACGCAAATTCTAAGTCCAATTGTGCGACATTGGCCGTATGATATACATACCAGGACACATCCATGCTACTGTAGCATGTCCAGATAAACATTGTAGTGTAATTTGAGAAGGATCCAAAAAGCAGAACTTGAGTTAGAGATGTTACAGACGGACATACAGACGGACAGTGCCATTCCATAATTAACATCCCGTTTTGTCCAGCGGGCGTATAAAAACCATCTACATACCACAATTAGAATGGATAGACTCTGGCTTGGCCATACTGCATATTCATAAGCATATCGACATTGAT
Source organism: Azorinus chamasolen (assembly GCA_963576725.1). Taxonomy (NCBI): domain Eukaryota; kingdom Metazoa; phylum Mollusca; class Bivalvia; order Cardiida; family Solecurtidae; genus Azorinus; species Azorinus chamasolen. The sequence continues at coordinate 79,418,058 of OY755243.1, forward strand.
GTTGAACGAGTCATTAACACATTTGCATTACGCAGATGTAGAAAAACGGATTTGTTTCTGAATGAAATAGAGACAAGTGAAATAGAGAGAGTTAAGCATCAACACTTTGGATCTAGTATCTCCGTTTTACTGAACATCTGTTCAAAACAGTAAATAGGAGTTTTTTCTGTGTTTTGTATATAAGTGTCAGCTAATGCAGCAGTTTCACTTAATATTTCACAATATAGCAACAGAATATTATAAGAATCACCATTAGCTGGTTTATATTTGGATACTAACATAATATATTTGCTCTCTAAACCAGCTTGGGCTTATATTACAGTATTAATGGCTCGTGCAATAACAATGTCGATTTTGGTTGTTGGTTGTATGTTTTGTATGTTTTAAAGTTGTAATTTAATGTCGACATATGATAATTACGAGATGACGGCCTAGTGACCAAGACGGTAATTCTTTCAAAGGAAAATCAGATCATGGAGAAACATAGTCTAATTTTATTCTGTCATTTGTCATCCAGAATACCCCAGAGTGCAGGATTTATGATCTAGGTTTAAAAGTTTTCCAGGGGGAGGTCCCCCGGACCCCCCACGTGTTATGAGCACTCGGGTGCCTACACGTTCAATAAGTTCAAGCTACGCCACTGCCATGGTATATATTACCATATGATGAAAGAGCAATGAGGACCATTTTTGTTATCATCAATATATGCACATAATAATTACCTGGATGCATTAATATATGCACATAATAATTACATTATTGATATGTTTCTGCGCACAAGAAGTGTAACATATGTTCAAACCTTAAGGTAGTTCGCGCGGTTGCTCGGCAAAAATCGAAGTTTATCCAATTACTATCATATTTGGTTCAGGTATACAGAAAGTTACCGCCGACACGATTACGACGTTCATTTTAAATTTGACGTCGGTTGCTTAGCAATATATGACGTCAAAAGCGCCCTCTGGTGTAATCTAAGCAAGTCACGTGTGCTTGCGTATTTCTTTATTTATTTACAAATGCCGTTACGCATTTCAATGATTCGAAAACTGTTTTGAAGAAGAAGAACAGTTCTTCAATATGATATGCGATATATGATTTACAAGCGTAACACATTTGTAAAGTCGGGAGTTGAAAGTTGGGAAACCCATTTTACCGCATTCTGATATTGATTGTTTTTCGCCATTTTCGTGGAATTCCAAAAAACTAGACGGTGAAAGTTTATAAACAAAATTATATGTCATACTCTGTTGATTTCTTAACAGGAACAAGTAAAAAAAGCAATACCTATTCGAGTTCAGTTTTTCGCTACGAGTGATTTTGCTAGGTCATCTCGTCATCATACTCGACGTCAACGCGACGTTGAAATATATATATACAACTGTTCCAGATCTTTTTTATATTATATGGGCTAATTACTCTTCTTATTACACTAATTATTCATTGAAATATCAGTATGACTTGAAATTGTAGTCTTAATATTCCTGAAAACTAATTGTCTTTCATCAGAAAAAACGTTTTTCTTCTATTAAAAACAAATAGAGCAAACCCATATCAGACACTTCATGAGGGCCTCGAGGGTAGATTAGTCTTTTGACTAACCGAGCTACCCTCGTAAAATAAAGTGTTTCATTCATTCACGGACACAGGGCGCAAATGGAACAGACCCATGAAGGAAACTTCCCACAGAAGTTTCTTGCTTGGTTCAGTTCTATTTGAAACTTTGTTTATGTAGTTTGTATATATAATTATGCTGATTTCATTTTGCGTTATTGAAATGGTTTAGCGTAATATCTGCATTGGACACATTGTTTATTATGATCTGTGATTGTTATTTTTTGCATATAAATGTATGAAATGTACTGATAAACAATGCCTCGGAGTACCTAATGAGCTACCCTCATTAAATAAAGTATTTTAGCATTCATTCATTCATTTAGATTAATTGGGTTACTCTCTAGCCTTTCATTCATTCATTCAATCCGTCATAAACATTGTGCATATATTTTGGATCCAGATGAGACGTTGAATAACTCGACGTCTCATCAGGTTCAATTAGTTTACACTCTAACTGCATTTTTCTAATTTTGAAGCAGATAACATTTTATTTTAACTAAAACTGCTGAGCAAAAATATTTTCTCGTATGATAGCGTGGGTATATGACGTCACAAATATGTGGTTTTAACCCTTCTCTTGCTGAATTTTAAATTACATTTCTCTTTCTTTACCCATGCCCTGTTGTATAATTACATATATCTTCACTGTGTACAAGTATTTCGCTGTGCAATCACTGCTGGCCAGGTGCACAGTAAATGTGCCAATTCTTTAAAAAACAATGTACATGTTCTTTTCTCCAAAGATTCAATTTACAAGGGAGAAGCAAGTTTACTATTTCTATCTATAAGCAATTCTGCAGGTGTGCTGAAAATTTCAAGCACATATCTTTATCCGTTATGAAGTTATGCAACTTTTAAACGCAAAAAAAGTGCCGAATTTGGCTGTAATGAATTAGCATCACTTTTTTGCCTATTTTCAAGTCATTATTATTAGAATCTGAATAGTAACAGGTTATGAAGTACAATGTTATCAACAGAAGAATTTGTTTCTGTTTAATTTAATATATTAATGTAAGGATCTTGCTTTCATGAATATGAAGTTACATGCAAAATAGCAAAAAGCGTGTCGATGTAATGGTTGCTAAATCGGACAAACCCTTTCATCCTATTATTGACATAATTTCAACAAAAATAGTATAATGAAATTAATGTATTACTGATCATAAAACTGATAACATCATCCAAGTATACGATTTTTCCCCATAAAGTGTACGTTTTTTATTTTTGTCAGTTTTAGTATTTCATTTAGGTTTGCGTCAAAAATCATGTAATGTCCGCCCCCCACCACTCTTACTTAACCATATCTATGTAGTGTCAACCATTTTAACATAAGCCTAGTAGATGCCTTTCATCAATTCACCATCAATTTTCCTTATGACTGCATATTAAATGATGTTTTTCCAGCAAAGTATAAAAGTTATCTGTAATGTCCGTCCCCTGTAATGTCCGTCCCCTCTCCAATATGTTTCATTAGAGGACTTATTAGCCATATTAATTACATAATATAGCTAAATTTGAAAATTATTTTAGTATAAATAAGTCTACTGTTTGTAAAGATATAGTATGCACATAGAGAAAGTGTGTTTTTTCCAAAATTACATACTTTTAAAGATATTGCCATGTGAAATACTAATAAATTTTCATTTTAACTCTAAACCTAAAATAAATACATGTACATGGCTGTGTACAATAACCACATTCAGACTACTACTTTAATGTTAAAAAGTCTTTATTTAAAAAACAAATCATCAAATAAAAAAATTACACAATATTTTGTATTGGGGGACGGACATTACAAGTCGGGGGACGGACATTACAGTTGGCCCATTACAGTAGTGTCTGTATAACAGTCCAGCACTATCATAGATAAGTTACCATTAATCTCAAAGTAGTTGAGAACTTGACACCCTGCTGTTTTGTTTTTGTGTCATGACCTCCAAATTTAATTAGTAAGGACTTGTTTATTCAACACCTACTGCATATCAAAGAGGGGTAAGGGGCCTAAGGCAGGCAGGAAATGCGCTCAACCGGGGAGGAAATAGGGGTACCGACATCAGTTTCTGCACTATACATAAATTCATAAATTGTATATTTAATTGAAATTGTATAAAAATATATTTCAATGCATGTCTTCGATAAGATAAAATCAACAAATATTCTGAATAATAAAATTTTGCATTGTTATCTGTAAAAGTCAAGCGACAGATAGGGACATTAATTCTTTTATTGACGATCACATCGCATTAACGTCGCGTTGACGTCGAATATGATGATGAGATGACCTAGCAAAATCACTCGTAGCGAAAAAATGAACTCGAATAAGTATTGTTTTTTACTTGTTTCTGTTACGAAGTGAACGGAGTATGACATATAATTTTTTTGTAAACTTTCACCGTCTAGTTTTTTTGGATTTCCACGAAAATGGCGAAAATAATCCAATACCAGAAAGCGGTAAAATAGGTTTTCCAAATTTCAACTCTTGACGGAACAAAAGTGTTACGCTTGTAAAACATATATCGCATATCATATTGAAGAACTATTCTTCTTCTTCAAAACAGTTTTCGAATCATTGAAATACGCAACGGCATTTGTAAATAAATAAAGAAATTCGCAAGTACACGTGAATTGCTTAGATTACACCAGAGGGCGCTTTTGACGTCATATATTGCTAAGCAACCGACGTCAAATTTAAAATGAACGTCGTAATCGTGTCGGCGGTAACTGTCTGTATACCTGAACCAAATATGATGGTAATTGGATAAACTTCGATTTTTGCCGAGCAACCGCGCGAACTACCTTAAGGTTTGAACATATGTTACACTTCTTGTGCGCAGAAACATATCAATAATGTAGATATTTTGAAGTCATTATGCAGTAGAACTAGATATTAGGTAAATATCAAATAAATGTAATGCCGTGTCTCGTATTATTTAGTGGCCATATTGGATCTACCGATATTGGATTATTGTACGTAGTGCGCATGCGCTGCGCTGCGCAGGGAATGGCGTCGATGTGTGCGGTTCCAACATTTCGCACAACGGCGACTGTGTTTAAAATGAGAGTGTTTCCGTGAAACTCACACCATCCGAGTTGTTTCGATTTTCTGACATAAAACGGCAAAATAAGTAGTCTTGGTCAGTTTGGAAAGTCACTACAGCAAAAAACGTAGTGACTTGCCAAAACGTAGTGACTTGTTTGGTGTGCGATAACATGGGCGTAGTGACTTTCCAGGCTATGCAAACACACACACACACGCACGCACGCACGCACGCACATTGTTGAAATAGCAGATACACATTTATTGTCAGTGCATCCTGTCGCAATATTTTAGGGTTAGGCCTTCTCAACAGTTTGGGTTCAATAACATTCTTGTCAGAATGTTTGTCCTTGTGTACACGACCTAAAACAAATAGTTGATATCTGCAAATATATTACAGTAAAGCCATTAAATAGAGGTCTAATTCTGGGTCTGTATGGCAAATGGTACTTTAATGCAGGTCAAACGTAATGCAGAATGCTCATATAGGAATGTTCTGCTTTACATTATTTCAGCTGCATTAAGCAACTACCTGCTTTAAGACTCATGTATTTCCATATATGAAACGCTGCTTATGACAGGTGCTACTGTCCATTAAAATTCTAAACTTTTTTCCACATGTGGGCATCGTTTTTATTAAAAGTAGAACTAACAAAAGTAGAACTGCCACTACGTGGTCTTTTAACATATCCGTCTTCATAATGAATCAAGCTATTAATGGCGCAAAATTAAAAAAAAATGCTCCATTGAACAAAAACAGGGTATTGGGAAAGAAAAACCTTTTGTTGCTCTTTTACAGATTTTGCTCTAACCCTGGCAGTAGATCCAACATTTTTACTTCCAGATGAGTTTTTTGTACGCCAGTAACTTACCCAGTGCCGTCAGGAAACAGTTTGAGCAGCTTTAATATATGCCAGAGGGGTAGCTGTCTGCAGACACTGTAGACATGTGCCAACTTATATCAAATAGATTGAATCGCTAAATAATCCAGTACATACTTATGTTTTACTAGTTGTCATGAGTACATTGACCAGTCTGAAGTTACTGGTTATCAATATGTGTGTGATGCTAACTTCATACCTTTTTTCTCCTTTTTATCCTGCAGATACAGGGCGCACCTGTTCATCTTTATATATATATATTGAAAAGATAAACTGACACCACTTGTAAAGATTTACATTTTTATTCCCTACCGATTTCACTACTGCTCATCAGGGGAATAACAAATACATAGCAATGACGTTACTTGGTAACGCCGCAGTAACGACGTCATGACGTCATAAAAACGGCGTCAAATGACGTTATCAAATTCTGTTTAATTTTGGGTTAAATACCCGTATGACATGTTTTTCCATAAGTAACCTAGCTGAAACATCATCGGTGTGAAACTTGTAAAATGGAAATATTGAAAATTTAGGATTGATATTGCAACACTGGTCTAAATGAGAACTTAACGGTATTTGTATTGTTGATGGATCTCTGATTTGTTGGTCATGCACTGTCCTTCTGTTGCGTAATTTGTCTCCAGTCTGACCAATATAAAATTCTCTGCATCCATTACAAATGAGAACGTACATTACATTTCTAACAGTGCAGTTCATATTTTCCTTTACATGGAATACTTTGTTATTTAAACATAAGGAAGAACCTACCACTATGCAGCTACAAAGTCCACAGCGGGGCTCTTTGCATTTGTTAACTGATAGACGCAATCCAAATTCTTTAAAATGAGATTGTGATATACATATAGATAGATAGATGGATGGATGGGTTGGTGGATGGATGGATTGGTGGGTGGGTGGATGAATGAATGAATTAATGAATGATGGATGGATGAATGAATGGATGGATGGATGGATAGATAGATAGATAGATAGATAGATAGATGGATAGATAGATAGATAGATAGATAGATAGATAGATAGATAGATAGATAGATAGATAGATAGATAGATAGATAGATAGATAGATAGATAGATAGATAGATAGATAGATAAACAAACACAGACAGGCAGACAGGCAGGCGGACAACAGACAGACAGAAATACAGACTCCGACAGGTAAACAGACAGACAGAGACACAGACATGCAGACACACATAGACACTGACAAATAGACATACATTCACGTAGTCAGATTGAGACAGGGACTGAGACAGAGACAGAGAGAGAGAATCAGATGCATATACAAACACAGACATAGACACAGAGACAGACAGAGAGACAGAAAAAGCATCGAGAGAAAAACAAGAGAGAGACCGGGAGATGTGCTTGTGACTGCCGTGAGCTAGCTCGTACATGTCGCTAAAGGCATGAATGTCGCTAATGTGTCATGGCGTCATGGTAACATTTACCTGTCAATTTTGGCATATAAAGTATACACTCGACAAACCTATGCTATTGCTCCTGTTTAGTTACACGTGTTTAAGGATGTGGTGAAGTTATTTTACAAACCGAGTTCCATTGACGGTGTCTTCGTAGTATTAACACGTTCAGGTCGAGTTTAAAAACGACTGGGAAATATGAGTTGTTTCATAAGGACGCTTAATTCTGTAACTGAAGGTCCTTTTCTGGATTTTGGGAACTTTCAAGTAATAAAATATTACTCTAAATAGATATTGTATATCAGATTCCAAGTGTGCTGTGGTGTTTTCAGTCGCTCTCGTCTTATTTCTACAGTGATCGATTGGATTTACCTGTACAATTTATATTGCATTGCTTTCGTCGATAATATCTGTTGACATGTTATAAGTTGTGACAACCATGTTCAAAGGCGGCAGTTGTCACAATGACGGCGAAAAGAGTATTCTGGACATTGTCGCTTTTTGGTATATTTGCGATCGCCGCTTATGTTTTATCTAACGGTAGGTCCAATATTTTATTTAACCCTTTCCCTGTTGAATATTCATGTAAGAGATAATGACATCGTGAATATTTATTAGCTGCATTTTATAATCGCAAATGTACATTATAGGAATGTTTGATATTGGTAGAAACTGTAGAGTCAAATATATTATAATTTCATGAGCAAACAGCAGACTCTGATTTGTATCCATGCTTATAAAGTAGTATACCAACTAGGGGTTCTGGGCCACCTCTTATAAACCTCTATACTTCAAACTAACCGCTATAACAATATAAAACTGGCTAGTTAAGGGTCTATGGGATTTCTTGTTTTATGGGTCTATTAGAATTATAACTCGCTATATAAATTTGTTTACTTTTAAGCACAATCACATCCGACGCATATCTATTAACCCGTTTAAAACTTTTTAAGGGTTACACAGAATAATAAAACTTTATCGCCACTTCATAATCAGTCCCACACCCCCACTGTGTGGGGCTGATCGTTCACTAACAGCAGATTACATTTTTAAGTAATAAATTAACCCTGTAACATATTTTAAACAGTAAGTAATTTATTTATCTATTTAAATCGTCTGCTTAAACTCTTGAAGTATATATTTATTTCTATTTCTTTCTAATAGGTGTTTAGATTGATAAATAATCTAAATTTTATAAGCTGTGGAGTGAACCACACCCAATCTGGATCTCAACTATTTACAAGGTTATAAAAGATATCGTCTGCTTGGATAACTAAAATTGATATGTATATATCGTCTATTTGGTTCAAAGAAAGTTTACTGCATGACTCATTTTTGTACTTTAACTTATTGTAGATCAGTTTTAAGGAATAGGACAGTTAAATATCTAAGAATTAGACAGTGTAAAATACCCACACCAAATGTTTATGAATATAATTTGAAAAATTAAAATGATTCTTTTTAGATATGGAAAAATATTTGCTTGTTAGGTTATTGTTATAAATCGTTATAAAATTAGAAAAATAATACTTCAACTTAATGAATTGGTATAAATCAATATGTATATAATTAATATTTATAAAAAAAAAGGTCTAGTATAGTTATAATTAAAATGTACGTAATCAATACTCGTTAAATGTTTTTGAGTCACAACGGTACTACAGTAAAGTTCCACTTAACGACCGGTCCGAAAATACGACCAATCCGAAAATACGACCACTTTTTAAAAGAACGGAATATTTTCCTTCATATTTTATTGCCCGTAGGGTCCGTTATTAAGACCGTCCCGCTATTACGTAATACGACCACTAATCCGAGAACAAAAGGACCACTTACTGTTGTTTTAGGGTCCGATATTAAGGGCAGACATTCAGTGGAGTTTCACACCTCGTTGGTGAAAAAGCACATCAAAGTTTATTCAAACAATCATTTCACCGAAAGTTGACAAGAAAAAGTCATTATGTATAAATTATCGGTGTTTTTGGCGATCAAATACATTGAGGGTTCACAGTTTTATTCTACTGTACATTGCAATATGGACTTACTGAGTTGTCAGGAGTACGTTTCCATTTCAATACAGTCTATTTAAATGTCTTTTGCAATTATTTGATGCGTGTAAAAGCCTCATTATTTAGTTCAGCAGCCATTTGCAAAAAAGGTAAACATTAAACAGGAAATACGTCATAAAGCATCATCAGAAAATTCCCCACTCAGAGCCAAGTCGGAGGTTATATGCTAACAGAAAAAGGGTGTGTACTCTTTGACCAATCAAATGAAATCAGCGACATCACATTTGACCTTTCATTTTCTGAAAACGCCGTGACCCTTTCATTTACTGAAAACAGTGACAGCCATATTCATTGTATTGACACAGCACATTTTAATCGGATTAGGAGTTTGACTGGCCCATAGGCAATTAACATGTCTCCCTTACGCAATTTATATCCTGTCAACAAGCTTGTTTTATGAAAAGTACTTGAATGTTTGAAATCTTCGAATTTTGCTGGATTTTGATATACCCGACACACTTTTCCACAATACCCGATCTGGAGGTGATTCACATGTGTTTGTAATTTGATTATTTGAATATAAACAGACTTGTTTGTGCAGATCTGTCCAATAGGTAAAATATATCAATAGGTGAAAATCTATATATCTCTGTCTGTCTGCCTGTCTATCTATCTATCATCTATCTGTCTATTTATCTATCTATCTATCTATCTATCTATCTATCTATCTATCTATCTATCTATCTATCTATCTATCTATCTATCTATCTGTCTGTCTGTCTATCTGTCTGTCTGTCTCTGTCTGTCTGTCTATCTATCTATCTATCTATCTATCTATCTATCTATCTATCTATCTATCTATCTATCTATCTATCTATCTATCTATCTATCTATCTATCTATCTAAATCTATCTATATTATCTATCTATCTTATTTATCTATCTATCTATCTATCTATCTATCTATCGGTCAAGCAATCTAGCCCATATTATGGGTCTCAGTAATGAGACCGACTCGATATTAAGACCACTTTCTGTCAGTACCATAGGTGGTCTTAATAGCGGAACTTTACTGTATATATACAAACGGTTAACCATATATTAATGTGTACACATTGACTGACTGAACTGACGATTGGTAACCTATGGCGCGGCTTAAAAGCTCGTACGTTAATACCAATGGATTGCTTGAGTGAATGATTGGTAACCTATGGCGCGGCTTTAAAGCTCGTAAGTTAATACCAATGGATTGAGTGGGCCCTGGGGCAACTAACTGTGTATAAAATATCCTCTCTATCTAAGACCTCAGGGCCTAGTGTACACAGAGAGGATTTTGCAAAAAAATTCGGTGCGGGTTCAATTCCCATCGTCGTTGATTTTTTCTCTAATATAATGGTGTGTGAAATTCATACACAAAAAGGATTTAAAATGTGGTGTTGTATCCAGAAGTTTAAAAATCTTTCTGATAAATATGGTATCCACCATGCATTTGAGAAAGAGGAAATGGAAGAATTAATAACAGCAACAGATAAGGATCCAAAATTCTTCAATAAATTTTGTGTGGATAATATTAGGCTACTGAATAGATTGATCAGGTACCACCCTAAAAATAAGATATTAAGAGAAATTAAGGAGGTCTTATACTTGTATTATAGTAAGTAATGCCCATAAGTCAAAGTGTGGATGCCATTAACATAAATACACTTGTATTATAGTAAGTAATGCCCATAAGTCAATGTGTGGATGCCATTAACATAAATACACTGTTCTATAGTCGGTTTTATAAACACAACTAAACATTTGGAATGATATTATTATAAAATAGAGAAAAAATTCACAAGAATCTACTACAGTCCGAGAGGTTATTGGAGGGGGTGGCGGCTATAAAACCTCTGGCTAAAGCCGCGAAGGTCTCAGAAAATGAGGCCCGATCATGGTTAACGAAGCAGGCAATATGACAGATAACTCTTCCTGCTCCTAAACAAATCCCACGACCAAAATTTGACGTTTCAGTTCCGAATGATATCCATAAAGAAGATCGAATTATTTTTGCCTCATGATAAAGTCCGTAGTCAAACTTATAAATACGCCCTTACTATGGTTGACGTGGCAAGTCGCTATAAAGCTGCGGAGGCCCTAACGACAAAAGAAGCTACAGAGGTGGCCGCAGCCCTCAAACTTATTTACAAGCGCGGGCCTCTCCGTTGGCCCAAACTTCTTCAAGTAGATCCCGGGAGAGAGTGTATGGGTGCGATCAGTCAAGTGCTTGCAGAGCATAAAGTTAAAATGAGGCGAGGCAGTGTGGATATCCATCGTGACCAGGGGATTGTTGAGCGTTTTAATAGAACTTTAGCAGAGCGTTTGTTTGGCTACCAATATGCTCAAGAAATGCGACTACCCACAGAGTAGTAGCCAATGACGGTCCTAGGAGGTGGTTCCGGCGGTTCCACTCCACAGATGACGGTCCGTGGATGCGGTTCCGGCGGTTCCACTCCACAGATGACGGTCCGTGGAGGGGGTTATGGCGGTTCCAGTTCCTAATCAAGGTCACTGAGGTAATCTCGCGCGAGAAATACTATTTTCTCGCGCGCGCATGTAACCTTTGTGCGCTTCCCAGGTGGGCTCAGTGATGAGATTAGTTCATCATTGTTCCCGCGTGGGTATCGCGGTCATTTTAAAATATCCGGCGCAATTGAGCGGAAAAGCAATCAGTACTATCATCCAGGTGAGTTCCCTCCAAATTCTCTGCAACGTCTTATCTACTAAGTCTCCTCTAATGATAGGTCACGCGGTCATTTTAAAAATATTTGGCGCAATTGAGCGGAGAAGCGGTTAGTACTATCATCCAAGTGAGTTCCTTCCAAAATTCTACCGCCATGCAACAGCTTATCTACTAAGACTCCTCTAATGATAAGTTTCGCGGTCATTTTAAAAATATCCGGCGCAATTGAGCGGAAAAGCGGTCAGTATTATCATCCATGTGATTTTCCTCCAAATTCTCTGCAACTGCTTATCTACTAAGACCCCACTAATGATAGGTTTCGCGGTCATTTTAAAATATTTGACGCAACTGAGCGCTGAAGCGGTCAATATTAGTATCAAACAGCAGATCTTGCGCAATTTTCTCATGCAATTTAAATCAACCCTATGTCATCGAGGTCCCCTGTGCGGCGATACAATATGGATTAAAGTAGACTTAAGGTTTGCGCGGTCTGGAGAGTTAAAGTCCACTATTTTTGCAAACTGGGTGTATTTACTTTGTTAGTATACCCTCTAGTGAGCGGGTTTTCTGTTCTCGTCTATTTCATTCATGGTGGAAATTAAACACAGACAGGTCAAATAGTTGCGGTTAAACAACTTGACCTCAAGCAGCTGGTAAGTCTGTCTCAAAATGGATAAACAACAGAAAGAATAAATTCTACGCGAATATCATGTTGATAACAAAAGCCTCTTATGACAAAACTGCAAAATTTATCTTACAATCAATCCAAGCTGTGTTTACAGAAAAACACTTTAAAACTCAGAACAGATAAAGGGTCTGAATTCAATCATATATATTTGAATGAAAACAGGGTGTATTACTTTACTACAAACAATACACCTAAAGCAAATTATGTTGATAAACAGAACGAATTTGATATTTTTGCATACATGTACCTGGAAAAAAAGAAAATTAAAAAGCAAATCGTCTTTAAATACAGAAAAGGTGACCTTGTGCGCATTCCCTATCTGAAATATCCTTATCAGCAACAATTTACCAGTGAAGTGTTTAAAATAAAATCTCGTCTATATAAAGATGGGATGCCAAAGTACTCTCTCAGGGACTTTAATAACGAGTCTATCTCAGGACTGTTTATTCTTCAGAACAACAAAAAGGTGAACAAGAGAGTCGTCACGGGTGACAAATGCCCCCAAAGTGTTTGACATAGAAATGCATTTTGGCGGAAAAACAATACAATGTAATGCAGGTGTAACATGAAATTTTGATGCTGTTAAAAATGACACAGGAGTCAGTTCTTAACATTAGAAACAGAACATTTGGCGATTATGATAGCTAAGAAAAGAGCCAAGGGTCTAAACTTAGTTAAAAAGGACCCTAGGTCATTCTCAGCGTTAAAAAGGACCCTGGGTTGATTGTCAACGTTAAAAACAGATCCTGGGTAAATTCTTAACGTTTTAAAAAAAAAGACACAGGGTCAAATTTCAATGTTAATAAAACATGCTGTGTTGATTGTTACTGTTAAGTTGATTCTTGACGTTTAAGAAAGACCCTATGTCGATCCTTAACGTTACAAACATACCCTCAGTCAATTCTAAACGCATGGTCAAAGTTTCATGTAACACTGGCTCTTAGACAGCTGCAACAGAAGTTACCTAATATGGATCTACATTCTTTGCATAAGCATGTATAGCATATGATTTAGGTAATGTTGTAAGCAAGCAATGAAGACCCAGTAGCTCCTACAGGAGCTGTCTGATATGGGTCTATATTGTTATAATGCTGTAATTCATCTGAAAGTTCTGACACTGCAAGTATTTAAACAGCATGGCCTACCCATGTACAAATGTATTTAGATCTCTTTATAATGACTGATTCATGCTAATGTTGTAGCAAACAGTGTAGAACCTGTAGTTTGATTTGGGGGTCTACACTGTTTGCCTAATCATACCTGTCCAATACTTACAAATTACAAATTTGGAATCTGTAACTGATAAGGTATAGGAAATATGCACCGAACAAGCTTTTAGTAAAATCAAGGTCAAAGGTCAATGGCACATCGACCTGAAAATTGTACGCCACACTCCGCCATCCCAAAATGAACTCACACAAAATTTGGAATCCGTAGCTGGTAATGTATAGGAGATATGCTCTGGACAAGCTTTTTGTATCTGGTAATGTATAGGAGATATGATCCGGACTGTAAAATTGGGGTCAAAGGTAAAGCTCAAGGTCAGTGATCTGAAAATGGTACACGACTCTCCGCCATCCCAAGATGAACTCACAAACCAAATTTGGAATCCGTAGCTGGTAAGGTATAGGATATATTCTCTGGACAACCGTTTTGTAAAATCGAGGTCAAAGGTCAAGGTCATGGTCACAGTGAACTGAAAGTGGTACGCGACACTCCTCCATCACAAGATGAACTCACACACCAAATTTGGAATCCGTAGCTGGTAAGGAGATATGCTCCGGACTTTTTTTTTGTAAATCGAGGTCAAAGGTCAAGGTCAAGGTGATCTGAAAATGGTACGCGACACTCCGCGATCTCAAAAAGTACAACAATGAGTCATGCAGGAAACACCACATACAGAACAAACAGTCGCCCGAACAGCAACACAAGGAAACAGCAAATGTACATCACTATAACAACATGAGACGCACAAAGACAAAACAAACACACAATAGGGGGAAGATCGAAGCACCGCCTTGGAACGGTCAGCGACAAAAGTCACTGGGGGGGTTAAACCGGTTTATGGGCGCCCAACCTCACACTTATTCCATCTCACACACCACATTTGAAATCCGTAGCTGGTAAGGTATAGGAGATATGCTCCGGCCAACCCTTTTGTTAAACCGGTCAAAGGTCAATGTCGTAGGAGATATGCTCCAGACAAGCTTTTTGTAAAATCGAGGTCAAAGGTCAAGGTCACAGTGATCTGAAAAAGGTACGCGACACTCCGCCATCTCAAGGTGATCTCACACACAAAATTTGGAATCGGTATACGGTAAGGTATAGGAGATATGCTCTGGACAAGCTTTTTGTAAAATCGGTCAAAGGTCAAGGTCGCAGTGAACTGAAAATGGTAAGCGACACTCCTCCATCCCAAGATGAACTCACACACCAAATTTGGAATCCTTACCTGGTAAGGTATAGGAGATATACTCCGGACAAGCTTTTAATAGCTCGTAAGGTATAAGCTTGTTTCAAAATCGAGGTCAAAGGTCAAGGTCACAGTGATTTGGAAATGGTACGCCATTCCAAGATAAACTCGCACACGAAATTTGGAATCCGTAGCTGGTAAGGTATAGGAGATATGCTCCTGAAAAGCTGTTTCTAAAATCAAGGTCAAAGGTCAAGGTCAATGTCACAGTGACATGAAAATGGTACGCGACACTCCGCCATCTCAAGGTGATCTCACACACCAAATTTGGTATCCGTGGCTGATGTGACAAAGGAAATATACTCCGGACAAAAGGTATACACACCCACACACCCACCCACACACCCACCACACACACACAAACACACACACCCACACCCACACACACACTCACGCACGGTGCGATCACTATATGCCGCCAAAGCCTAGCTTTGGGGCATAAAAAGATGAAAACAGTTTATGGGTTATTAACAATATTTTAAAGATACAGAAAAAGAAACGGAAAACTAGAGTCTTTTGTGTCTTGAGAAGGTTTCTTTAAATCATTCAACTCTTAGATTTCAAGCGACGAGGTTAAACAAACACGATTCTGTACTTAAAAAGTGATGAAAGTAAAGATTATTTTCCAAATAATCAACCGTGGCACTTTAAAATATATTTAAAGACTCCACTAACTTTTGATGGAAAATGGAAAGTAGTATTGCTAGAATTTCAAGCAATGACTTCTAAATCAAGATCGCTTTATAGTGTAAACCAAACTTTGTTTATCTTTACAAATATTTGTGGTGAAACATTGTAAATGGAGAACTATCTCCAGTTTTAAGACGTGTTGTATGTAGTCGGAGTAATCGCTGGTTTGAGCGTTTTGATTCGCCTATTTATTTACCCATGAAAGAAAAGGAGTTGTTAGAATTTGAGATTTATATAAACGATCTAAAAGGCCGTGGTGCCTTATTCTTACAACAACCCGTGCTGCTGACATTACAGTTTATTAGAGAACCATGAACTCATCATTGTATGTACCAGATCCTCGAAAATGGTCAATTTTTTATATCAAAACCATCTGATATTTCTTTTAAAAAGATATCTCCAACATACAATTAACATCACATTAACATCACCTATTCAAAGTGTAGTGGACAGGGCGAAATCAGAGTTAGATCGTATAAATATGCAGAAAACGGAGTCACCAGTCATAACCTCAAGCGATAGTCAGGAGAGAAAGGTGAAAATAAAACTTCTCTGCAAGAAAAAGATTCGTAAACAGACTCATAAAGCCCAGAGTATACGAAGGAAAAACGAAAAGGGACAAGTTTCAGAAAAACCAGTTTCGTATAAATCTGCTAAGAGAAAACCACCATTATCAAGAGGTACCCGGGAGTTTGAAGAAATATAAGATAAGGGGTCTTTCTAATACGTGTGAAAACTGGAAAAATGTTTCCTTGTGACAGCTGCGATAAAACTTTCGATAGAAAATACAATATGGTGAGACATAAACAAGCCAAACATTAACAAGATAATTTTGAAATGATGGACGAAAACAGTAATATGACAGATACGGAAGAAATTGAAGATTCAATGGATCGTCTTGTGGAAGAAGTATTCAAGCATTATCAAACAATATACGACGACGAAGTAACAGCTTTAATGAACAGAGAAAACATCTCAGAAAATGAAGCATGAGACAGAACTTATAAAACAATGAGAAACACCTACCTGAAAGCCCTTACAAAGGAATTTACTGAGAGTGTTTTATGGATTATTTCGCTTAAAGACACCCCACCTCCAGTCAGTCAAGAAAACAGTTGAGCGTGTTATGGAATCAGAGAACTTTGACAGAGAAGAGGCGTGGAAGTATGCCGTTAATAAAAGGAAATTTCTTTTTGAAGCAGTTTTTGATGACTACAGTCCCCCAGAACTTACAAATGAGTGAACTTTGACTGTATTTTTGCTCTCTTAACAATTGAAGGAAAGACTTTTGGCATGCTAAAATATGTTTTTGTTCTATATTCTGTAAGTAATGTTGTATATATTAGGAGTATATTTTGTACATGTATATGATTACGTATAAAGTTTCTCCAGTATCATAATAAAACGAGGGAATCATACTATCTGTGTTCTAATTATTAATATACCACTACCCCTACTACTTAAAATATGACAGAAACTCTACCTGTTTGTCTCTGTTTGCCTATCGCAGTCTCTGTCTGTCTATCTCTTTCTCTCTCTGTTTATCTGTCTCTGTCTCTCTGTTTGTTTGTCTCTCTCTTTCTCTCTGTATCTCTATTTATGTCTGTCTGTCTGTCTCTTTCTGTTTGTATGTTTCTTTCTGTCTGTCTCTTTTTGGTTGTCTCTCTCTGTCTGTCTATTTATCTCTATCTCTCTACATTGTATTTCTATATATTTCTTTCCGCTTATACTATATTATTATCACTATCTTCATAGTTCCTTTCTATTGTTTTTTTGTCTGTCTCTTTCTGTCTGTCTCTTTATTTCTGTCTGCCTGTCTGTTCGTCTGTCTGTCTGTCTCTTTTTCTGTCTGCATTCTGTCTTTCTATCCCCCTCTCTCTATTTCTATATATTTCTTTTCGCTTACACTATATCATTCTCACTCTCTTCCTATTCCCTTTCTATTGTTTTTGTCTGTCTGTCTCTTTCTGTCTGTCTCTCTATTTCTGTTTGTCTGTCTGCTTGTCTTTTTGTCTATCTGTCTCTGTCTTTCTGTTTGTTTGTCTGTCTGTCTCTCTTTCTGTCTGTCTCTCTATTTCTATTTCCGCTTACACTATATACTTTTCACTCCCTTCATATGCCCTTTACATTGTTCTTTGCTACGTATCCCCTCTATTAGTGTTCTCCAGGTTGTATTTACTATTGTAGACAAAAACATCTGGTCAATAAACAAGATAACGGTGAGAATATGTTGTCTTGTAAGTTTTTTAATACCCCTTCATATGCTGAAAATATAAAGTTTGCTAAAATCCTGATCTGCTGAATGATTTAATGATTTACGATTCCTTCAACCTTTTGAGAAAAAATTAAATTCTGATCACCTAGATCCAAACTGAGTGCTGGCAAAAGGTTAACATGTATCTAACTCTCTGCTGATCGTATGAGCAGACGGCTGATAAAACATCGACAATTACTAGATTAACGAATGATTAGCAATGCAAACAAATATCAAGCCTCTACCCAAAACATTGATTTTGAAGTTGCCCTAATCTCTGAGTGACCCTAGGATGACCTAAGTAGCATTATTGTTAGAGCGCGCGTGTGACTTATCATTGGTGGGAACGGTCACTTTCCCGCCGGAACCGCCTCCACGGACCGTCATCTGTGGAGTGGAACCGCCGGAACCGCCTCCACGGACCGTCATTGGCTACTACTCCACAGGTGCAAGGTCATCTGAGTGGGTTGAAAGATTGCACGCCGTCGTTTCTGCTTTAAACAATGAAAAAACCAGGCTTACCGGTAAACGTCCATCAGAAGCGATCAAACATAATTTATTAAATCAAGTCCCTCAGCTTATATTCCAGGACGTAAAGTTGGTATTGAGGAGAAGAAAATCTCTTCAGATATTGGGATTCGATACCTCTACCAACCTGGAGAGTTGGAGGGCGGGCGTAGACGGGCAACTGATCCTATATGGTCTATAAACATTTACAAGATATCACGATCAGTCATAAAACCCGACGAACCAATATTTTACTATCTCCAGAGTGGGCCCGAGCGAGGTTTTGTCCGTGAAGAACTTCTTATAGTACCACTTGACACACCACAGCCACCAGATGGGGGATCCCTACTGAGACGTTAGGGTATCTGATGGTGGTCGTAGGCTATCGTATTAATACAAGCATTCGCGATCCAACGTTTCGAGTCAAATGGGGACATGGATATCTTATTTTTATATTGCCCATATATACGATGTTTATCCGACCTCAGTAAATTCATACCATGACGGAAGATTCTCTTTTCGGATAAATTCTGAAGGGTTGTGAACCCCCGAAAGCAAAAATTGCAACACAAAAAGAGAAAATTGCAGACTCGGTTTTATTGATTCTGTTCATGAGCAGAAATTGAAAGTGCAACACTGCTCACAGATTCTTTATATTGTTCGTGTCCGATAATGTTTTACAACTACTTTACTAACTTCTTTAGATTTTTTATGTTTATGCCAGAGATTTCGAGAATACTATATAGGCTGGGTCCTAGTAGTGGTTACCGTAGCATCCCCCTAGACTTTTTTTCATAGGTACCAAATTGTTCGTTTCGGTCCTCAGAACACATTTTGAGCATGCCCCCCAAAATAAGTTTGTCCCAGCTATGTTTTATTTAACGGTTTCCATGGTAACCCGAGGTAATTGTCGAAACTACCTTGGTTCAGAAAATGCGCCATAACTTTGTTTTTAGAAGCAATAGAAGGACGAAACAAGTACCAAAGTAAAGCAGAGACACATAGCTTGAATATGATATATGATTTTATTAATATTCATAAATGTATTCTTATGAATATTAATGAGGAAGTAAAAAATGCGTTTTTTTAGAAAAAAGGAGTTTGTTGTTTAGTCTGAGAGTCTTATTAATGCACAACAATTATTGACTTTAGGTTTAAGTTGTTCGTTGTGGTCCTCAGAACACATTTTGTGTATTTCCCCAAATAATTGTGTCCCATCTATGTTTTATTAAACGGTTTCCATAGTAACATGAGGTAAATTTCAAAACATCATTGGTTCAGAAAATGCGTAATAATTTGCTTTTAGAGGCAATAGAAGGGTAAAACAAGTACCAAAGTAAAGCAGAGACATATTTCATGAATATGATATATAATTTTGTTAATATTCATAATTTTTTACTTATGAATATTAATGAGGAAGTAAAAAATTCCGCTTTTTTAGAAAAAGGAGCTTGTTGTTTAGTCTTAGAGGCCTATTGATGCACAAAAATTATTGAATTCAGGTTTAAATTGTTCGTTGGGGTCCTCAGAACACTTTTTGAGCATTCCCCCAAAATAAGTGTGTCCCAGCTATGTTTTATTAAACGGTTTCCATGGTAACCCGAGGTAAATTTCGAAACTATCTTGATTAATAAAATGCGCCATAACTTTGCTTTTAGAGACAATAGGACAAAACAAGAACCAACGTAAAGCAGAGACATATAGCTTGAATATGACATGTAATTATATTAATATTCATAATGCATTCTTATAATGCATTCTTATGAATATTAATGAGGAAGTAAAAAATGCGTTTTTAGTTTGACGAGTTTGTTTCTAGTCTGAGAGGCCTAATAATATACAAAGAGTTATTGAATTCAGGTTTAAATGTTTTAATATCATCATACAAAGAAAGGAAGACATCTTTGGTTCATGTAATATTTCTAAAAACATATATTTAAGCTAATTTGCATATAACGTGCGCAAATGAATAAGCAATTTAACATAAGCCCAATATTTAGCATTGTTTCGAGTGTACTATCTTTTCTTTTATTTATTTTACGTAAAATACCAGATATTGAACAAAAATTGACAAGAGCAGAGGGTCATTACTTTGGGTTCTTGAATATTAATGTATATTTATGAATATATTAATGAGATGTAGAATAAACACACTTGAATGAGCTGTTCTTTTTTATCTGAGATTATTTTAGTTAACCAGTACAGAGCTTGATACTGACTGAAACAGCGATATTGATATTCATGTATATAAATATGTAGATAATGAATATTATTTTCAAAATCATGAATATTAATGAAAATGTAAACTGTTGTAGGAAAGTAAGTTTTTCTATTATATTGCAATATACATGTATGTGAACAACACATTTCTTGTAAGAAAATACTGCGGAGGAATTGAGCCTCATGCATGTTTTATGAAGAATTTTACTGTAATTGGTGTTCTGCAATACAATAGAAAATATATAGCATCTCCGCTGCAATCATCAGCTTATGTTTATCCATATTAGCCTTGCTTGACTTCGGACTTACTCGCGATGTCTTATGCATTTGCTTGATATTTTACCACAGCATGCCAGAGCAACGTAAGGCTTCTTGCGGGCATTTCGGAACAGGCTGGACAACTCATTAAGTGTGTCTGGCCTGCTGCGGATGCTCCGCTTCAGCTCCCTGTCCAGTTTCATCCCTCTGGACAGGGGAGACGTGGGAGCTTGCTGCCCGATTGAAGAAGTATTCTTCTCTTTGGTCAGCGACTCCCTCGCAACAGACAAATCACTGTCCTCTAAAGCTCAGAAGAAGCCTGCTTCTTCTTTAAAATCTCTTTCGTCAACAGTCCATGTGGCGCAGTCGATTCCCCAGTTGTTAGTAGCAGAGCCGCACCCAACTGCTGGCCCGGGCGCGGGTTCCCCGTTTACCACTTGAATGGTGCCCTTTGTTCTGGTCCCAGGTACTATTGTTGTCAGGTCTCCCGGTTCGCTTTTTGTGTGGAGAGTTTTGCATGGTCCCGCTGAATCTAGGCCCGGTTATCCGTCACCGGTCCCCGGTGTCCTGGTGTTAGTGCTCCCGTTTCATGACGTCACCGGCAGACCGGTCTACCGAGCCCCGGCCCAAAGATGGAACTGTGTATTCTTTGGCCCGGTGTCCTAAATGTGCTCTCCAACGGTCCTCCGGTGGCCCGGTCTGGTCCTTTGGACCGGGATGCCGAAGTGGACCGGTAAATCTACCAGTCCAATCTTTTCTACAGGGCACTCTGTCTCTACACCGCATTACAGTGGTGAAAGTCAACAGGAAGCTGCTCTGGCTAAGTCTAGACGTTCTTGGTCGTCTAGACCCTGCAATTACTCTTCATCTTCTGAGTAAACTTCGGACTCCCCATCCCCCATCCCACCCACCCCGTAGGAGGCGTAAAAACCTCGGCACTCGCGCCGCTCTCATCGCAGGCGCAGAGACCCCCGGATCCTATTCACAGGGGTCATCTATCCTCTTCCGTGCTAGTGTTAGTAAAAAAAGTGGACCTCCCTAACCTAATTAAGTCTAGGGAGTCTCTTTCTCCTTCCATGGGACTTCTTTCCCGTTTGCCTGACCTGGACGAAGAATTCTGTGCCAGCCCGGCAACTGGGTGGATCATGTCCGCTAAACTCTTACGGACAAGGGCTCCCTGGGTATCTCATAGGCCTCCGGTTTCAATTAAAAATCGACCTGGGATGTTTTATCAGATTCCGACAGCCCCAGGGCCGGCATTAGGCCTCCCTCTCTCTCTCTCTCTCGCTCTCTCTCATTCACTTCTTTAGTGCCGGCAGTTGCATCCAACAGATGGGGTTCGCTTCAAACATTGATCTTCTATCTGCGGCCTTCTCTGTGGCGCTTGAATCCGAAGTTACTAAGTGCCTTTCATACCATATGGGCTGTTCGACCCAACTGGCCTTGGACCCAAACCCCTAAGGTTGAATGTAAGCCTCTTACGGGACCTCCCAAGAAAGGTAAGACAACCAGACCCTTTTCTGCCTCTCAGCGGGACCGGCCAAGAGCCGGTTAGGACCCTTCCCTTTTCCCCCTAACTCAGGACTGGCATCTCAGGGTTCCTTCCCTTCCCGCCCTAGGGGTTCTAGGCCTTCTAGACCCCAGCCCTAGGGACACGCACTTTCTGCCCCTTCCGATCCGATCCTTCATCAATGTGGTGCACTATCACTCAGGACCCTTTGACCCTCTCTATTGTAGAGAAGGGCTATCGCGTCCCTCTGGGTCGACAGCCTCCTCTCTCCAGAGAGAGGGGATTCTACTAAATAACTTTAAATTTTTAGATTTTAATCAAATAACAGATAAGAACAGCTCATTTAAGTGTGTTTATTTTTGTTCTCATTAATATTTATAATATGGCATTTATATTCAAAAGACATTAACAAATCAATTATATACACAAAGTATGATCCTCTGCTCCCGTCTGTGTTGGTGCAATATCTGGTATTTTACGTAAAATAAATCACAGAAAAGATAGTATATTCAAAATAATACTAAATACAATGCTGATAGAAAATTGCTTATTCCTATACGCACATTATATGCAAATTAGCTGAAATATGCATGCTTTATAGAAATATTACCTGAAACAAAGATGGATTATCTTCCTTGTATGATCACATGAAAACATTCAAACATGAATTCAATAACTCTTGTTTATTAATAGGCATCTCAGACTAAATAATAAACTCCTTTTTTGTAAACAAAAATCGGATTGTTTTACTTTCTCATTAATATTCATAAAAATACATTTATGAAAATTAGTTAAATTACATGTCATATTCAAATTATATGTTTTTGCTTTATTTAGGTTCTTGTTTTGTCCTTCTTTTGCCTCTAAAAGCAAAGTTATGATGCATTAGTTTAACCACGGATGTTTAGAAATTTACCTCGGGTTACCATGGAAACCGTTAAAAACAGCTGGGACACAAATATTTTGGGGGGATGCTCAAAAAGTGTTCTGCGGGCCCCAACTAACAATTTAAACCTGAATTCAATACTTTTTGTGCAATAATAGGCCTCTTAGACTAAACAAAAAACTCCTTTTTCTAAAAAAAGCTGATTTTATACTTCCTCATTAGTATTCATAAGCAATCATATATGAATATTATTAAAATTATTTAACATAATAAAGTTATATGTCTCTGCTTTACTTTGGTTTTTGTTTTGTCCTTCTATTGCTTCTAAAAGCAAAGTTATTATGCATTTTCTGAATCAATGATGTTTCGAAATTAACCTCGTCGGGTTACCATGGAAACCGTTCAATAAAACATAGATGGGACAAAATTACTTTGGGGGAATACTCAAAATGTGTTTTGATGACCCCAACAAACAATTTAAGCCTGAATTCAATAATTGTTGTGCATTAATGAGCCTATCAGACTAAGCAACAAACTCCTTTTTTCTAAAAAACGCATTTGTTTTTACTTTATCATGAATATTCATAAGAATGCATTTATCAATATTAATTAAATCATATATCATATTCAAGCTATATGTATCTGCTTTACTTTGGTACTTGTTTTGTCCTTCTATTGCTTCTAAAAGCAAAGTTATGACGCATTTTCTGAACCAAGGTAGTTTCGAAAATTACCTCGTGTTACCATGGAAACCGTTAAATAAAACATAGCTGGGACAAACTTATATTTGGGGGCATGCTCAAAATGTGTTCTGAGGACCCAAACGAACAATTTGGTACCTATGAAAAAAAGTCTAGGGGGGATGCTACGGTAACCACTACTAGGACCCAGCCTAATACACCTTAGGTCTCAGGCCAATGTATTCTTCGATAGGACGCCCTGCACACTCATATTTCATCTTACCAAGAACTTTTTTATTTATTGTGCTATAAAGTGAGTGGTTAGATAGATAATCTGATGTATCGTATAAGTCAGCATTCTGAGCGATATCTCTGTACACATCATCCGTTTCTATTTTTAGGGAGAAGGCTATCTGTGAATAGTAACTGACAGCACCTCCCTTATTTTTCAGCTGGTTATAATAAAAGTCGTACATTAGGGTTTTTGATAAATCGAGAATGCTCATGCCTACATATACTGGGCGGTTTAGAATCAGGCTGCTCTTATGGATCTGAATAGTTGCAAGATCATCATCGAATATAGTGGCCCTCGCAAATGATGGGCTAGCTGTTAGTTTCCGATGTTTATTTTCCTCTGAACCCCTAACCAGTTTTACATTCAGTTGGCGTCTTAGATTTTCCATTGTTTTCCCAAACACACTGTTGTTCATTAACTTGTATAGGTATTTTTCAAAATCGCTAGTGGCTTTTTTTCTCAGTTCTGTATTCATACGAATGTATGGCTCCATATAGGAACTCTGTTTGAAACGTAGGGCCCTATAGATTTTTTTTAATTTCATTCCAAGCGAAAGGTAAAGCTGTAGGTTTTGATAATGTAGTACATACTTTTCTTTATTTCGGAGATTAGGTACCAGTTTTGCAACCTCTAAACACCTAGAAGTTGATTCTGGAACTCAGACATCCACTTTTTCTCGATCTTCATCCACTCTGGAGCTAGTGGGTACGCATTATGCTCGTTATGTAACACTTTGGGGTGCTCCAGATCAACTTCCAGAATCATACCCTCATCTGTGTCGGCTTCCATTGTTGTTACATCCATGGTCTTACAATCATCAACCCATCGGAAGCCACCCACTGGTAACGATTGACTCATCGCCCATCCATATAAGTTATTCGCATCAAGGTACATTACATATGTATTGGGGTTATTAGCGTCATGACCTTTAACAAGAGGGTGGTTTGCTTTTGCGTACCTCGTGGATGACATGGAGATTCCACCTCGTATGCCTTTTTCAATGAAGAGATGCTGGTCATAATCGGTCAGTAATTAAGTTCGATTTCCGTTTTCTTAAGTAGGGCGTCCCATGATAAACCTGGGCTTGTAAACTAATGTGCTGGATCGAGGCCATATTTTCATGTTTTCCGAAATTCCTCAAAGACATCGACCAGAAGTAAGACATCGGTTCGATTATATAGATCATGGTAGTCGCCTAACGTCTTACAACTAAATTTATCCCTTACTTATTGTGCATGTTTATAATCTTCTTCGCTGATTCCTGACAACGTTAATGAACTGTAGAAGGATTCCATTGGTGGTTATTTTCTCTCATTAAAGCGATTCCAATCGTCCATATACTCATACGGGTAGACTCCCTTCCTCATTAGTAGTGAACGCCTTACCACGTCGGGTTCAAATTGGGTAGTAATTTTAAAGGCCTCCGGAGGATTGGCTGGCACCAGTCTATCAAGGCTGGAAAGAAGGAATTGGGCACTATCTATAAAACGTAGTTGACTGAGGCTGAAGGGTATATATGTTTCCGTATTATTTGGAATGCGCGTTATTTGTCCTTTCACTTTTGAAATTGCCTGCATAAGTAAATGAGAGTCATATCCCCTAAGATTATGGAAGACTACCGGAATGGCAGTTTTTTAGGGTTCAATTTTCAATTTTAGGTTACAGGTATTATGAGCCGCTCCTCGACATTTTCAAGTGATGTGGCAGTGGTCGCGGACAGAGTCACCCTCGAGAGGTTTCTGACATACGTGGCAGATTGTGGACTTTCTATAGTTTTCCTTATCTTTTTTTAGTAATCAACATGTTCTTAGGTTCAGCGAATATGGTTTTCATTTTCTGTTCTTCTTTTTTTAATGAATGATGGAAATGTTCAGCCGCGTTTTGTCCTCTATACTCAACTGGGGTCTCTGTTTTCCATTCATACCGGACTACTATGTAACAATAACTACTGGCTTCGTGGTATTGGGTGTTCCTAGTATTAATTTTTGAGGAGTCTAATTCGGCTCCTTCTATTTTTCTGGTAAGATATTTAAAGTCTGCATAAATGATAAAGGGAACTGGAAGTTGTTTTTGGTGATTAATAAATGTGAGTTTATTTTTTCCTTCCTTTGGCATATCAACTCGCACTGCAGTTTGACCATTCCCGCGACAGTCTGGTTTATGGGCTTCGGGTAGGTCTTCTTGGGTATAACCATGGAGGCATCTCTCACAGAAATACTTACGGGATTTATATTTACTTTGATTATATAACACTTTCCAGTGTTCAACACCTGCTGAAGAACGTTCAACACCTGCTGAACAAAACTCTACTCTTATGTGGGTGTTAAGTGGGGGAATTTCAGTAGTCTCAGGTTTTGTAATTTGGGAGTGGCCAAAAACACGACCAAAAACACCAAATATACAACATACTCGAGAACCTACACCTATTTTGAATAAAAGAGATCCACATTATATGAGATAATGTCAAACCCAGATGGAAAAGAAATTGTTAACGCTATTTATCATGGAGCTGTATTAACAGGGCTTGCAGTTGGTATGCCCGGATTAGTAAGGCCGTTCTAGGGGGCGTGTGCCTTAAACTAGATTCCAACCCTCGAGATGTTGGTATGATTATAGCAGACGTCACATCTGCCCTTGCCACTAGAGACCTCCTAATAAAGCAGGGCATATTCCCAGCCGATATTCTGAAGTAATGATTTCAGAGTAAATACGACTGGCAAGTATAGCAATGATGTTAGGTGGTGCAGTCGCTAATGCAGTGGCGTTCACTGGGAGTAACTATTTATTCAGTATGTTCAAGAGTTCTGGCGTTGAAGAAGAGCGTCGACGGCACGATGTCGCTATAGAAAAACTTCAGGCAGCACAGGCGGCCTGGGCAAAAAAAACGACCCAACGGTTGGATTATATCCTGGATGAGCTTCGCCGGCAAGGTCACCCCATCCAAACATTTAAAGACGAAGATATGGCTATGCAGGAGTATGCTCTATTCATGCCTAAGGAAAGTAAAATGTTAACACCACTCCCCTCCAACCTTAATTATCTGACTGTTATACTCCATCCGGTGACCAGCAAGCTAGGGAAATAGGTTTCATTATTTTAGCACTTGGTGATGCCGGGCTTGCTGGTTATTACATCGAAAAGAACGTTAATTAAACAAATTATTTTTATATATACTATTACAGACTTTTCACAGAGAGTGATGAAAGCTTTTAGAGAAAATTATCAAATAGAAAATAAAATAGCTTGCCTAGAAAATGTAGAAAAAGAAAAAGAAAAAATTCAAAAAGATACGCGTAAAGAAATCTTAAAATTTCTAAAAGAAACGCATAAAGAAATACTAAAAAAAATATTATTGTGAACTCCGGAAGCATATGTGGTCCAAAGAAGATGTTGTAAGGCGTTTCCATTATTTTTATGGCTAAGCGGGGGGACTAATTTATAAAATGCCCCATTTGCACATTATATATCAATTCGTTTGAGTGCGTCTACCACGAGTATGAGTTTGATGATGACTATATCGTTTTATATTGCCCCACGATAGGAGTAAGCTACTCTATAAGAATAAGGAATGCATGCAAATGGTTGAGCATCGGAAAGACGGAGTTATGCAATAAAAGCTGTATGAAGGACTACTGTAAGGTTCATCTTGCTCGTTTACGGGTGAGCGCGGGGACAAAGCCCTGTAATATCTGCGGGAGAGGAGTTAGAAATAAATATTGCGTATGTTATAGGTGTGGTTATAATAAAATACAATGTAGAGAAAGACGACGGGGGATAGAGCCTTTCAAAAAGAGGTTAAACGTCCTATGTAAATAGATATTTCTATTTGAAGAAAGGTATTATATATATACTAATAAAGAATGGTAAAAACATTTTCAGAGAGAGCGAAATCTTTGAGAGACGAATATTATAAAGAAACCGGCGTAAAGCCACCATATCCGCGATCTAAAGCGGCTGTTCAGGAGCTGTAAAAAATTAGAAAAATATAAAACAACGGGGGAACTTCCTCAAATAACCCGAACCCCCACTTATGGGGATTTAGCAAGAGCATTGAGGGACCAGTTTAAAAGAGAAACCGGTGAGCGACCTCCTTATCCGCGATCTAAAGCGGATCTTAAGGAATTACAAGAAAGGTTAGAAACATTTAGGACAACGGGGGAACTTCCGCCACCAACCCGAGAACCCCTAACCTGTTGAATGAATAAAATTGGCTCCGGCTTTTCTGAATATTAATTAAACAAAATATTGTATCGGATTTGTCAAATGAGTTTTATGACAAACAGTGCAGACTCTGGACAAAATATTCAATTTGGAACGCCTTGATCTTGGTCTACATCGTTTGCAAAGGTCTTATATACTCCCAACGTGTTGAGAATTTTTTTATTTAATTAGCCGCTAGCCATGTTTTCTCTATCTTGTATAATGGGAATACAGTTAAACCATTCTAATTGGAAAAGTAGTAAAGTCAAGCAGGCAAAGCCACATGCAAGACGCAACCACCACCAAAACACCGATAGACAGCATGTAACACACACACACACAACCACACACCCAAACGCACACACACACACACACACACACACACACACACACACACACACACACACACACACACACACACACACACACACACACACACACACACACACACACACACACACACACACACACACACACACACACACACACACACACACACACACACACACACACACACACACACACACACACACACACACACACACACACACACACACACACACACACACACACACACACACACACACACACACACACACACACACACACACACACACACACACGAAATGAACACAGAAAACACAAAAAGACACACAAGAAACAGGGACAAACGTTCCACAACATGAACAAACCACAAGCACAAAATCGCAAGGCAAACAAAAGGAAGGGTGACAAATAGAGTACCGCCTTGGCACGGTCAGCAGCAAAATCACCACTGGGGGTTTAAACCGGTTTACGGACGTCCTAACCTCACACTTCTCTCAAAGTCACCCTAGCTTTACAAATATTGTAAATAAAGGTATCCCCGCTGGACTTACCCACAACATAGACGACGGTGAACACAGGACAACATGTAAAACATAGCATAATAACTGTGACAATCCGTCAAATATGTACTCAATGACTTTGCTGAAGTCAGAGCACCTGCAGGTAAGCCGTTAAGGGCACGACAGGGAAAAAGTAATACATGAGTCTGGTAAGCTCCTCCTGTATCCAAGTTTAAGAGTATACCATCATAGAGTACTACCCACGGCCTGTCATCGCGCAAGCAAAGAGGGAAGCGTAGCTACCGACTGTAAAAGGGTCGATAACCAAACATGCAGTGTGTTGCAATATAATAGGATCATAACCTTTCTTTTTAAATGTTTTAATGCGTTTTATAAACAAATCATGAAAATGGATATGACCCCGAATTTTCCTAAGTTTGTAGATAACATCCCCATAAAATTCTGGTTGAGAAATGCCTTGTCGCAGTAACGTCCGTAGATTGCAATTATATTTACTAATGAGAGGTAAATTTCGATAATAAAATTTAGAAAAAGTTTTCCGAAGTTTGTGATATCTGTAACCTTGCTTAAGAAGTTTATCAGTTATAACTAAGTTACGTCTGTTAAAATCTTCAAGCAAAGAACAGGCTCGGGCAAACCTAATAAGTTGAGAAATATAAACCCCATAAGATGTAGAACGTGGCACATCCCCATCTAGAAAAGGATAATTAACAATTTTAAAATTAAAATCTTCTCTTTTATCGTATACTTTGGACGAAACTTTATCATTTGTAATTGAAAGATTCAAATCTAAAAATGAAGCATTAATGTCAGATTGATTAGCTTTGTTTAAAGACAGTTCTTTTGGGTAGATTGAAGAAACCATAGTATCAAAATAAGGATTATCTAAATTCAAAATATCGTCTAAATACCTTGAAGTTAAACCGGACGTTAAAATTTGTATCATTGTCGATTGTTTTAGACGGGTGCCAGCTTAATGCAGGTTGAAAGGCTTGAAGAAAGCTCTTTTTGAACTTTCTGCATGACTTTCAACCTGCATTAAGCTGCCACTTGCCTAAATGACATGAATTGTATTTTTTTAAAATCATGTTTAAAGGGTTTTACTGTACAGCCAATGGGTCAAATTGATTCGGTCCTAATTAGACGTAAAACTGCAACAGACGACATTTTTACAGGCAACAACGATTTAAAAGGTCACGTCTTGTCAGTTTTAACATTGTGTGTTGCACATCAGTGTCTGGTTTGTTTTGCTTACTTATGTGACAAAAAGTATAGTCTGATCACACGCTGCGTGTTAACTCTTTCCCTGTTTAACATTCATGAAAGAGATAATGAATATTAATGAGTCAAATTATTCTAAAGCATTAGTAAGAAAGAAATGTTTGACAGTGACATAGAGTGTAGAATCAAATTTAAATAAGTCCATAAGCAAACAGAAAAGACTCTAATCAGACGCTCCTCTTGGAACCGTCTGTTCTGGGTCTGCTCTATTTGCAAATACGTGAAACTAGGTTTATATGAAGAAAAGGGTGAGTAAAAGGACTCTACACTGTCGGCAATCCTTTTATATTGGTTTCTGTACAGGGGGACTCATTATACTAAAAGTAAAAAAATGAGTCATGCAGGAAACACCACATACAGAACAAACAGTCGCCCGAACAGCAACACAAGGAAACAGCAAATGTACATAACTATAAAACACCAAGAAACGCACAAACAAACATACAATAGAGGGAAAATGGAAGTACCGCCTTATGTGCGCCCAACCTCACACTTATTCCATCCCCACCCTAAAAGACAAACAGTGTAAATAAACGTATCCCCTCTCCGACTAATCTACAACAACCGCGATGGCAAATACAGTGACAAAGTGCATGTATAACGAAACCATTTAAGTGAACAAACTGTATCCACCTATCGCTAGTGTACTCAATGACTGAGCTGCAAACATGTAGAAAAGTAATAAAGGGTACGACAAAAACGAAATAGTACAGATATCCGACGTTCTCCTTCCGTTTCTTGATTTAAGAGGTCGCCTTCATAGAATACTAAACCTTTCTTGTCGGCGTACATGCAAAGAGGCCAGCGTGATTGCCAACTGTAAAAGGGTTGACAACCAAACATGCTGTATGTTGTAGTACTACAGGATCATATCTTTTTTTAATGAATTTTTTAACATATTTGATGAACAAAGTGAGAAAATGGGTATGTCCAATAATTTTACGAAGTTTGTAAATCACATCACCATAAAATTCAGGATGTGAAATACTGTGTCGCAGAAGCGCCTTGAGCTGACATTGGTACTTGCCAATAAGCGAGAGATTTCGATAGTAAAATTTAGAGAAAGTTTTTCTTAGTTTATGGTATCTATATCCTTGCTTGAGCAGTTTTTCAGTTAAAATGAGATTTCGACTGTTAAAATCGTCAATAGATGAACAAGCTCTAGCAAAACGAATAAGTTGAGATATATAAATCCCGAAAGATGGAGCACGGGGAACACCCCCGTCAAGATGAAAATTTACAATATTAAAATCAAAATCATCTCTTTTGTCATATATTTTTGACGAAATCATTCCATTATCAATTTTAAGGTCTAGATCAAGAAACGCTGCATACTTGTCGGACAAGTTAGCTTTATTCAATTTCAGTTCTTTAGGATAAATTGTAGGAATCAGAGCATCAAAGAAAGGGTTATCTAAGTGAAAAATATCATCCAAATATTGACAAGTTTCATTGAAGGCTTTTATAACATCTTCTTGTGATACAAACGCAACATGAAATCTCTCTCATAGCAGTACAGAAACAAATCTGCGACAAGTGGTGCACAATTCGTACCCATAGGAATACCAAATACCTGACGGTATATAGCATTCCCATAACGTACAAATATGTTATCCAAAAGAAAGGTTAGTGATTCGCAAACTTCTGAGCAAGTCCAATTGGTGTAATATTTCATTTGCTCGTCAGTAAAGAAAGCTTTTTCAGCATTACATGCCAGGAATGATGTTTTTCCCGGGCAAACACTTTCTGGATTAAGTTAGTAAGCTTATCCTTAATTAAAATATGAGGAAGAGTTGTGTACAGAGTAGAAAAATCGTACGTGCTTACAGTGGATGCAAGATACCTTTTGTTCTTAAGTTTGTTTAAGACTTCTGAAGAGTTCTTATCACAGTAGAATTTTACATGTTCCTTTACCTTCGTTAAACAAGAAGTCAAAAGTATAGACAATTTAGTAGTTGTACTTGAACTGGAATTTGCAATGAAACGCGCTTTATATGATTTTTATGTAGTTTTGGTAACCAATACATTGTAGGCAGTTTATGTTGTGTAATTTAATATTGGTTCCAAGTTGTTCATACTTTTTGACATGGTCTGAAACGATGGTCTTTTCGTCAGTAGTAACTGAAATATATGACTTGGTATTAATAATGTCCTGCTTCAAGACATCGATATAATGTAATCGTCAAATAATAATCACATTATTCGATGCCTTATCAGCAGGAACAAAAACGTATTTTGAATGGAAATCCTGTAAACCCTTTTTAAGATGTCTAAAAGAAATTCTAGGTTTAGGTGGAAGACGGTGTTTATTAGAGCTATAAAAGGACATGCGTTTGTCAATTATATTAAAATTTAGTTTTTTCCAACTAGAAAGAGCATTAGACTCAATATGTTCTCTTCGACACCATTTAATACTAAACTTTTGTAAAGCCTCCGCAATGTGAACTCGACAAGAGTTAAAATCTATCAAGGATGGTATTCTATATTTGGGACCTTTATTCAAAAGAGATCGTAGACGTTTATCTTTAATTATCTCAAAATTACCAGTAATCCCATGACCAGCCGGAGAATAGCAAAATTTTGAAGTGGCGCAATCTCAATTATCAGGAATATTATCATTAATATTTAAGTCGGGCACACTTTTATTATGTCTCCCCCATTTATGGGGAGATATATTGTTTTTGCCAGAGTTGTCTGTCTGTCCGTCCGTCCGTCCGTCCGTCTGTCCGTCCGTCTGTCCGTCTGTCCGTCACAAACTTGTGTCGCGCGTATCTCTGAAACCAGTTGGGCTAGAGTCACCAAACTTCACAGGAATGTTCACCAGCATGAGTTGTTGTGCACCTGGGTTTTTTTAGTTATCTCCCCCTGATAATTTTGGAGTTACCCTGATGACTTAATATTAGAAAAACTTTGTGTCGCGCGTATCTCTGAAACCGCTAGTACTAGAGTCACCAAACTTCACAGGAATGTTCACCAGCATGAGTTGTTGTGCACCTATGGTTTTTGAATTGTCTCCCCCTGATAATTCTTGAGTTATTGCCCCTGATATGAATACTTAAATTTATACAAACTTTGTGTTGCGCGTATCTCTGAAACCAGTAGGGCTAGAGTCACCAAACTTCACAGGATGTTCACAAGCATGAGTTGTTTTGCTCTTGTTTTTTTTAATTGTCTCCCCCTGTTAACTTTGGAGTTACCGCCCCTGATGACTTAGAATTAGACAAACTTTACTTAGTGTTGTGCATATGTCTGAAACCACTAGGGCTAGAGTCACCAAACTTCAAAGGAATGTCGACCAGCATGAGTTGTTGTACAACTGGGATGTTTGAATTGTCTTCCCTTGATAACTTTGGAGTTATTGCCCCTGATATGATTACTTAAAATTAGAGAAACCTTGTGTCATGCATATCTTTAAAACCACTAGGGCTAGAGTCACCAAACTTCAAGGAATGTTCACCAGCATGAGTTGTTGTGCACTTGTTTTTTTTTTAATTGTCTCCCCCTGATAATTCTTGAGTTGCTGCCCCTGTTAGGTTAACTTAAAATTAGAGACACTTTGTGCTGCACATATCTCTGAAACCAGTAGGGCTAGAGTCACCAGACTTCACAGGAATGTTCACCAGCATGAGTTGTTGTGCACTTGTTTTTTTTTTTTTAATTGTCTCCCCCTGATAATTCTTGAGTTACTGCCCCTGATATGTTAACTTAAAATTAGAGAAACTTTGTGCTGCACATATCTCTGAAACCAGTAGGGCTAGAGTCACCAAACTTCACAGGAATGTTCACCAGCATGAGTTGTTGTGCATCTGGGTTTTTTAATTGTGTCCCCCTGCTAACTTTGGAGTTACTGCCCCTTATGACTTAAATAAGAGAACTTTACTTTATGTCACATGTATCTCTGAAACTGTCACATGTATCTCTGAAACCACTAGTACTAGAGTCACCAAACTTCACAAGAACGTTGACTAGCATGTGTTTTTGTGTATCTGAGGCTTTTAAATTGTCTCCCCCTTACAATGTTGGAGTTATTGCCCCTGATGACTTAAACATTAGACCCTGATGAGTTTGGAGTTACAGACATTACACTTGTGTATTGGAAAGAGGATGGGAGGGGGAGACATCTGTTTTTGTGACAAAAACAAACCTCTAGTTATAGTTGAAAATTGTTTTCTGATGGGTTTGTTATATTTGTAGCAGATGATAGGTGGTTCTGTATTTTTAAAGTATTTAGGAACAGTGTCAATTACATTTTTGTCTCTAAAAATACTTTGGAGGTCAATAAATTCAATACCTTTATTAATAAAAGGAATTTTCAAGAATAATCTTTGGTGTTCAGATAATTTGGCAATGTGCGGTCTGATAACATGTAGAGTAAAACTTTATATCAAACTAGCCGTTCCTATGAGAGAATCTGATCTAAAAATAATTTTATCGGCTTGCTCGTCAATTTCTTTTTTATGAAGATATAGATAAGGAGGAAAGTCTAGAAAGCATGGCATGTTTACCAGAAGTTAGACGTAAAGTATGTAGATCAAGAATAGTCATTTTGAAACGAGATTTTCGTTTAATATTACCATTTTTGCAAATGCCATGTGATCGAGATTTGCGTTTTCTTATAGAAAAAATTGAAAAATATCTTTATCAGGTTCTTTTGAAATATTTCCAGTCTGGTACATATTATCATTCAATCCTAAAGGGAAAGGTGTTTGCAATTTTTTATCCAATTTAATTCAGATATAAATCTAGCTTTCGATTTAAAGCTACTAGTAGCATCCTTATCATATGTTATATGCTCAACAATTTGTACTAAAACATCTTTATAAGAATGGCCAGATTTCCGAAAGTGTTGGTATAAGAACATTTTTAGTTTACGATTTCGACACTGATATGCATGCTCACGAAATCGAGTCTTCAAAGCACGTCATGTTTGTCCTATGTACTGTACACCGCAACTAGGCGCGTTTCAAGTTAAAACATAAATAACGATAGTAGTAATACAATCAACGTCTGAGTTTATCTTGACATTGAATGTTCTACCATTAACTGTAGATTTTATATTAGTGGAATTACAAGAAATGTTACTACAACATATGCACCTCTTAGCAAAGCACTTTTGGATAATCGGATACACGCTGTGTCGTTTGTAAGTCAACTCTGATTCCCCAAACTAGTTTGGCCTTTTAACACATACCATGCTGTGAAAAAATAATGACAGTTCAAATCTGGATCAGCCGGCCAGTTGGCTTGCAGTAGGTCGCTGGTTCTAGCCGGGTGTTCTTCTATACACGGAACAATGCAATGTGCTACATGCACAAAAACTCACGGGGTTATCCTCCATCTGTAATTAGATGGACGTCGCGATATGACTGATGTACATGTACTGTTGAAGCCACGTTAAACAATCAAAATAATCTGGATCAAGTTTGACTACTTCCAATTCGATCGGTTTTAGAAAGAATGTAAACCAGCATGGATACTGATGAGGTATCCCGTTATTCGGGTCTCATCTGGATCTACGCTGTTTGCAAACACGAGAAGCTTTAACGTGTTCGTTCAACTTTTGCCAGTACAACGAAAAAATTAGTTGCTTCTTGTGTCAAAATAGAGTTTCAAAATAAATGTGTTTTACCCTATTTTGTTTTGTGCAGCGGGTATCCCGCAGCACAGAGTATGTGATGATCTCGCATTACCTACTTTTTATGGCACTTGGCTAACATTTTTACCGTCTGCCTGGAAGATCTTATTTGTTATGAACGATTCGGTCCAAATCCGTTTCGGGCTAGGTCGTTTCGGCTCATTATAATATATAGCCATTTTACGCAAAATTTAGTCCAACCGATTTGCATTCAAATGTATATAAATGGCAATTGTGATATGATTGAACGGAACGTACCAATATACGCAGAATTAAATCGAATCAATGTATGTTTTTGATTAGATGATAAATAAGCTTTCAACACCAGTATATGCCGTATTATGATAGCCGAGCACGGGGAATGGTGTCAGTAAGTGTCCTGTTTAATTTGAATTACAAAGTTGGAGAAATTATAAAGTCAAGGCATGACATTTAAAAAAAAACCTTGTGATTATAAACATAAGAAAACACAAGTTCATCAAACAGTAAGTATACCGAACAAATATGAATGCGCAAACATACTTATCAAACAAGAAACATACAGAGCAAAAAGATAATGAACAAATAGCAATGATTGAGCCATATAGCGACATGATAAAAATATATCTGATATTTTTTATTTCTAAAGCAAACAGTGTAGACCCTGATCAGAATTATCCTACAGGGGTGTCAAATCTAGATCTGTTCTGTTTGCCAAGTTGTTAAAATGCACATATACAGATATAAGTAAATTTATAGCAAATATAGCACGATATAGATCTATTGTCTGAAAAAGGTAAAATATCTGCTTATGAAATAATATAGATATGATTGATCGTTCTGCAGGCTCAAAACTGTTTGGAAATAACAACCAGATGGCTCTCAGCAGGCGAAGGGTGTTAATTAGTCTCTTTCTAGCCTTTTAAATGAACGGCTTTATCTTAAACGTTTATACATTAAAGTGCGTATTTCAACATTCAATTGACACTAGATAGCGAGCACGGTAGAACCTCTTACAACTACCCTAAAAGCAGTCGAGTAAAACCCTCTAAACTACAAGGTCATTTATTGTTTACAAAAGCTTTTTAACTCATTCTGTCCTAGGCCATTTTTAGACCCAACCTTTTTTTAATGTATCTACCGAAAAGGAGCATTAACTAGAGAAAAGGAAAATTTTAGAATTGTGTAGTTTGAAAATATGGAGAAATAGTCAAATAGGGAGAGCCACACACGAAATGACACCGCACCAAACACCATCTAACAAGAAACGGTAAAGCCACAAGACAAAACATAACAGGACGCATATCAAGACGAAACACTTTAAACATTAAGCATATTAAACAACAAAATTGACCGTAGGCTGAAAGGCTGAAAGCAGGAGTGCCGCCTTGGAACGGCCAGCAACCAAAATAAGCTACTGGGGGACTTAAACCTGGTTTACGGGTACCCAACCTCGTCCTTATCCCACTTTCACCAAAGTCAAAATAAAATCCCCCCTCCAGACAACTCCACAACATGCATAACGATGTCTGCCAAAATGAAAATGATTTGAAAATAAACGTTAGAGGTAAACAAGCGACGTCATCATTTAAATGACGTCATAATTCAAAAGTACGGGAAAACTATATGAAACACTTCTACACCGTCATTTAATAAAAGATAAATCGCAAGAAGATACAATTACTAGTGGATATTAAGCATGCACAACTTTTATGTTTGAAAAAGAATAAACTTGACATCGTAGACATGTACTCGATGACTATTCACTATTGAAACCATTGTGATAAATAGAGCATTTTCTCATATAAGCGCAAATGCTCTGTTTATCACAATGGTTTCACAATGTGAATTTTATAGGGGCGCAAAAATGCGTCACTAGGGGATAATGTGTTAATATATGTAACAGGGGTTTCTTTGCGAGTACATATACCCGTCGAGTGTGTGGATCGAGCTGGAGACCTCGAGATTCCTAGTTAAGCACTCAACCGCAAAACAAGGCTGTAGAAGTCTTGATACAGATAAACTACACCCCGTGGCATTCACGCAAAATGCACTGATCTAAAGAAAGCACTCGATAGTATAAATAGAAATTGTGGTATAAACTATACTGACTTTGCTTCAATGAACTCAGACTCAACTAAAAGTTTTATAAGCATGGATCCTGATTTTTTTTTTCGAAAATAACGTTGGACTCATGCAAGGGGCGGGGTGTTAATTTCGCTTTTTAATAGAAAATACACAAAGGTATGCCTACAAAACACAAACATTACTAGGATTCAAATTGGCGATAGTATGCTTGTAACGTAGACAGATTGATAAGTTGTGAGCCTTGTATTGAAGGAGTTAAACAGGGATACCCAGAACAGTTATGTTATACCTCTTATTATTATACAGACTATTGTGGAATTTAACTTGACGACCTCATCTTGTTATAACAAGGTTCATACCACAGGTGAATTCAGACTCATGTTCTTATGCTTGTTATAACAAGACCCGAACCATATTGGAATTCAAATTGATGAATTTATGCTTGTTTGAACAAAATCCCAGTGAAGCCATTTGATCACGGTCTGCACTGGTTCATACTAAGTGGACTACATGTATGTAGCTAAACACGGATGGTCTTTTCAGAGACATATACATACAGAGACATGTATGTATATGTCTCTGGTCTATTTCTACGTTGAAAAGGTCAACTCATACTACAATGTACCATGTATTGTATGACAAAATTATCCGTACTACAAAACAGTCTATTAATTCAGATGTTTTACGAGTTAAGTCAAAAGACAAACCCTTGCTCTATTGTAGTTTAGAGTTTGGCGACATTAAGAGAGTATTAAACGGTTAAGAAGCCGACACTCTCTTATTAATAAATTCTCTCTTAACCCATTGCCTCGTAGGCTATTTCTGGATACAACCTCGTTGAATAAATCTACCGAAAAGGAGCATTAACTAAAGAAAGGGGAAGTTTAGAACTTTGCAGTTTGAAACCATTGTGATAAAAAGAGCATTTGCTCCTATCATCACAATGGTTTCAAAAAGTGACTTTTAGAGAGTCGTCAAAAGTCGTCAATATGAGGGAATAGGTTTATAAACACTAACTATTACATAGAGTAACGTTAACGTTTGCTCATTTGAGGAGAAACTAATTGGCTAGAAACGCCTGAATAAGTTCATATCTAAATCAATTACATGTATTCACATTCTGTAGTAATTTTACCCATAAATTCCCATATTATGTAAGCTAAACCACTGCATATGTTACCTCGGACCCTATCTATATTTCATGTTGAGGGGACAAAGCAAACAAAATAGTTTCTGGTATAAGCCATTAGCATTGATGACTTCAGCAAACTGTGCAGACCCTTCAGGTGCCCTCTGATCTGGGTCTACACTGTTTGCCTATGTCCCTTTTAAGGGACAATAAGTTCAATAAGCACCAATGGGTTAATTTAGCTGGTTTAATAGTAAACCCTTCCATTCACCTTAACACATTTTCACGCATTTGTAAACAGAGTAGACCAAGATCAGACGGCCGTCTGATCAGGGTCTGCTGTTTGCTAATGGAATGAGATAGATCTATTTCTAAAATGGCTACAATGTTCCACCTTACATAATTCATCATAACTACTTTGTGCATGAATATTCAGAAATTATTGAAATTTGTAATAGAACAGAACACAGAACAGAGAAATGGTTACATCGTAATATAACTCATATTCTTGTATGTATACAGAAGGTAATGGTTTAATAAGTAGGCCTCTACATTTTCCGTAATCCGATACTTTAACTTAGGAAATCAATTTAAACATCATTTTAACGAGGTGCACTCTTGTACAAGTTCAAATAATGGTGTTTTCTTTTCTGTTCATATATTTTCCGAAGTGGTTTTACGAAGAAGCTCGCGTATGGAACGCCATTCTGTCATGCTAATTGCTGAATACATAATGTGAAATGCCTTTTTGCCAATTTTGTAAATTGCTAGGGCATGTTCCAAATGATGGATGTAAATGACAAATGCGAAGTGCGAAATGCTTATTGCTAAATGCATGTTTGCACTACTGGCATTGAACAGCGCCAATTTAAAGTGACTGTACATTTGCTAAATGCATGTTTGTTTACATTAAAGCTTGTTGGTTATTGCACTACTAAATAAAAATGGCGATGTTCAATGCTAGTAGTATAAACATGCATTTAGCAATAAGCATTTTGCATTTGTCATTTACATCTATCATTTGGAACATTCCTGTTCTTTCTCTAGGAATTTCCATAATTGGCAAAAAAGCATTTCGCATTTTACATTTAACATTTCGCATTTAGCATTTAGCAAATAGCATGGCAGAATGGCGTTCCATATTCGCGAGATGACTCTACCAGTTACGCATTCGTAAATACTCGTCTTATTCCGCCAGGATTCGTAGAAAATAGCTGAGGTGTTCCGAGTGTCGACTATACAGTGACTACAATCGGAGCACCTCTGGGATTTCTTAGTAAACGACATCCTCAACGATGGTACGAAGGCAGGTTTCTCACATGCAGTCACAGAATTAGAAAGTGTTGATTTAGAGAAATTAGAGAAATAATTTTGCCGAGTTGTTCACATTGTTTCACAATTTATTGTCAACATTTAAGAGCTGGTCGAGTACTTACGATTATAGTGACTGTGGCTAATGTGTATTATAACGTATGAAGGCATCAATTTCGCCATAGCATAATCTCTACTAGTCCATAAACACTTATTGAACGCATATACCCTGTGTAAATAGAACGTTATATATAAATGTGGTATGTGTGGGGGCCGTAAAAAGTCGCTCGTACTTCCTTCTCAGTGTTGGTCCTTTGGGATAATTAGTTTCAATGTTATTCATTTTGAAAATTGAATACCGCTAGGTGCTAGGGGACACGAATGGTTTTGCACTATTAATAACTTCTCATGAAAAGACTCAATAAAACCGAGTCTACAATTTTCTCTTTTTACGTTGCTGCTTTTGCTCTCGAAGGATCTCTTACTTTCAGAGCTTTCATACTACTATTTCTTACAACTATTACTACTACTACCACTACTACTCTAGCCTATTGCAGGTCAAAAGTAATAAAGAAAGCTGCTATAGGAGCTTCCTGTATTACTTTTGTCCTTCATTAAGCAGCCACCTGATTGTAAGACTATTTTCAATAAATGAATGTTTGTCTGTTTGTACTGTATAAAACTACAAATGCTATCGGTGAAGCAATTCTTTCTATTTCAACAATCAATTTCATTGAATATCAATCACCTGCTTGACTTCACACTCTACTGTTACTATGGAAATAGTCATATCAAACGAAATTAAATACGGCTTTAATCAGCTGTAAATTGACAGATACAAACACGTGTATATCATTTCATTTTATATGCGTATGTCATCGAACAAAACTTATATTAGCCTACTTCAGTGACTTTTTCGTTGAAAAAGGTGGACATAATACGGGTAGATATTGCATCAGAAACTGTCTCCAGTGTGCCGATTACCACTGAAATGCAGCATTCAACAATTCTTTTAGAAAAGTTTGGTGCAGCTACATTGGAAGAAGTAGAACAGATCATTAAGGCACCTCCCTGTAAGTCTTGCGAACTGGATCCAATACCTACATGGCTGCTAAAGGCATGCCTTGATGAACTCCTACCGATTTTGACAAACATTGTTAACTCCTCTTTAGACACTGCCTGCGTTCCAAAAAGTTTCAAGAGGTCACATGTCAGACCCCTTTTAAAGAAACCTGATCTCGATTCAAATGAACTTAAAAAATATAGGCCTGAATCAAATCTGTCATATGTCTCCAAAGTGTTAGAAAAAGTAGTTGACAAACGCATTGAGTCCCACCTGACCTCAAACAATCTACATGAGCAGCATCAGTCAGCATACCGAAAGCACCATTCAACAGAGACTGCTCTTCTGAAAGTTCAAAACGACATCATTTAATCCCTAGATGAAAACGAAATTACAATTCTGGTGATGCTTGACTTATCGGCTGCATTTGATACTATCGATCACGAAACGTTGCTGAAACGCCTAGAAAAAGACTTCAGAATCATTGGAAAACCTCTTGAGTGGATGACCTCCTATCTAAATGACCGCTATCAAATAGTGTCAGTAGATGGGGGATTGTCCACTCCAGTTAACATGAGATATAGCGTGTCACAGGGATCGGTTCTAGGACCAAAACATTACATAATGTACACAAAAACTGTCGGCTCAATCTGCAAAACCCATGGGCTGAACCACCATTTTTATGCTGATGGCTCACAGTTATACCTATCCTTTAAGCCCAAGGACATTTCCTGTCAACAAGAAGCTTTATCACAAGTTGAGAACTGTCTCAAAGAACTAGTCTCTTGGATGCATTAGAACATGCTGAAGCTCAGTACTGACAAAACTGAGGTCACCCTGTTTCATACAAAAACACAGAAGTACCTGAAGGGATTCATGTGCAAGTAGGACCCTCGATTCACAAATGGATATGACATCACACATCAATGCCGTGTGTAGGTCTAGTTATGCACAGCTTCGACGAATAGGCCACATAAGAAAGTACATCTAACCTGCTGCTACCAAGACTTTGGTGAACTCTCTGGTTACATCAAAAATAGACTACTGCAACTCATTGCTGCATGGAATTTCAAACAAACACTGCGGAAACTTCAAAGAGTGCAAAACACAGCAGCCCGCATCATAACCAGGACTTCTCGATATGATCATATCACGCCGGTTTTGAATAAACCGGTTTAACCCCCAGTGACTTTTGTCACTGACCGTTCCAAGACGGTACTTCCATCGTCCTCCTATTGTATGTTTGTTTTGTCTTTGTGCGTCTCTTGTTGTTTTTTTCTACTTATGTACATTTGCTGTTTCCTTGTGTTGCTGTTCGGGCGAGTGTTTGTTCTGTATGTGGTGTTTCCTGTTTCCTCATTTTTGTACTTTCATTGGTTTCCGGTTCAACATCGGATTGAATTCAAAATTCTGACACTTACGTGTAAAGCCATGCACAAGTACATTGTCGACATGCTTGACGTGTACAGGTCCCGAGATTTAAGATCAGCAAGTAGTTCTTTGACGTTAGTTGTATCAAAAAGTGAGAGAGGTTTCATGCATGCAGCTCCGAAACTCTGAAATGCTCTACCATCAGGCATTAGAGATGCAAGCTCACTGGCATGTTTCAAAAGATCTCTGAAAACGCATTTCTTCAACATATATTATTAGGGCAGTTTAGAAAACGTCGCTACTAATCGCCGGTTATCATAACTGCTGCATTAGCCACAGCGTGTTGACCCTGCCACTCGCTTATGACTGTGGGACCTTTTTAAACCCCTTTTTCAAACATAATGCTCCTCAAATGTAGAAGAAATAATTAGATAATCGAACAAAAAGGTCTCATTCATAATTCTTATGGACTTCTAGGGAATCCCCTTGCTCTTGTACGTGCGGGTGTTGTGTCAGCCGGATTCCGCTGTCCAGGAGTTGGATTCCGAGGGAGTGTTGTTGTCAAACGGGGCATCCCTATATGCTTGGTACCTCTGGTAACTCAAGTTCCAATGCCAGAGGGAGCACCGTAGTGGAACAGGGCATCCCTATACCCCACTGGAACATTGGGAGTCTTGCTGGCATGACTTGCTACCTTGCCCTCAACGAGTACCAGGGATTCATGTTATGCTAACCCAGTTTACTTATTTTTGCTTACCAGTGAACTGGGTCGTTTAATATATGGGCAGTGGGTAGGTTAAGCATGTACGGTCCGATGCAGCATCGCGTGTCTCAGTCAGTCTCGATTTG
Source organism: Azorinus chamasolen (assembly GCA_963576725.1). Lineage (NCBI taxonomy): Eukaryota > Metazoa > Mollusca > Bivalvia > Cardiida > Solecurtidae > Azorinus > Azorinus chamasolen. Next base: position 79,461,977 of record OY755243.1, read on the forward strand.
TCCGATATGATTCCTTTCCATTGCAGCCGGTGGGATATGTTGTAGGAACAGTATACGGGATTCCCTCTTTAGTTTTACTTTGACTGGGCTTTTCGGGTTCCCATAATAGGACATTTTACAGATTACCCTTTTTGTGCTCCCTCATTGCCATAGCAGGTCGAATAGTGTTTGACTAGGGGTGCATATTGCGCGTATATAACAGTTGTTTATTTGTATTGTATAGTGTATATGCATGAACTTCATATTGATCTGTTCTGTTACCCAATTTTCCAGCAACATTTTATGTGTAGTGTTGTATGCCAAAACATGTATCCATTTATGTTGGATCTGGGTCAAAACTGTGTGACGTACTGGCACTGCGCATAGAATGTTACATTCAAATTTTGTTTTTTTATTATGTGAGTGCGTTGATACTATGACACAGACAGATAAACTTACGGAAAGGATGAAATTGGTTTACCTATGTTCTAAATAAATTCTTTTTTATTCTTATTCTTATCTATATATAAGTATTAAATATATTTTATATGTGCTATTATAGCAGGTAAATCTAATTGATATTCGTGGTGTCATTACTAATTATTATATGAGTATTCTTTTTGTTGTATTGATATGTATATATAATGAATTCCTCCGACTACCGGAGCAGAAATGCATTTGTTTCTGGTAATTTTAAAGCTTTGTATTTCGAAATACTACTTAGCATTATTGATCATGTTTACAAGTTTGGCCCTTCTCTTGCTGTCCACGTCAATATACCTGCCTGTAGATAGTGAGGACCCAGATGAGACAGTTCCTGCAGGAGCTGTCTCATCAGGGTCTGCACTATTTTCAAGTTGATTGTGCAAGCAGTGCACTCCACAGCAGTGATTACACAGAGAAATAATTGTAGACAGTAAAGATAGATGCGAGCCTTGGCGAGCTTAATGACGTTTTCTTGGTGAGTTTAGGAACATGTGATCTTGAAGGACGGCGAGCATCAGATTATTTTTCTCACATATCAAAAAAGTGTATTTTCGCCATTTAAATGACATGTAAACGTCGGTTTCTGTGGTTTGACGTCATATATATGACGTATGACGTCATATATGTTCTAAAGTGATCTTACGCGTGTTACAGATAAGGAAATCTTAATCCGTTATTCTAATTCGGAGATAAGGGAAGGTATGTGAGAAATTGGCGTCTCAGCAGGATCCAAACTTTTTGACACTCTGGTTGCATTCTGGTAGACACATTGATTAAAGCTTGAATTTTTGCACACTTAGTAGGTGAAAATTTTGTGTTGGAATAGTTTGCTCAGCAGGCTGAGGGTTAAGGGTACGCTTTCTTAGTGAATTTACACCGATGTGGAGCAATATCTCTCCGGTGTCTTAGGTATAATTGTATGATGGTTCTTCTCAACTAAGTGTACGTCGCTTATGAGATGCCAAGTTGATGAGACGCAAAGTTTACTCGATGTTTCATCTGAAACGGAAATGTTAACTACATTGATATATTGTCCATACCTTCCAATGTTTGTGCAGTATGTATTTTTCCGAATCCCTCAAAGCGAACTTTTTCCCTCTTTTTTCTTGTCATGTTTAACTTAATGTTTTGTTTATTTACAATTCCTCATCTGGTTGCCTTCCTTTACATTTCTTCTTTGATCTCAGGTGGTTTGGAACAGGAGTGTGGTCTGTGGCGGTGTACTGGGTCAAACGTGCTTTGCATTGCTCTGTTGTGCGACTGGCTGATGGTATCATCTGATTTTTTGTTGTTACTCTGTGAGATCACATGAGACTCACTAGTGACAAAGTTCCCGCCGTCATGCCGTCGTACAGATGCAGATCTACGTTAGTCCTAACATTACATATGATGTGCCTAATGACACTACTACCATGTTATGTCAGCATGTTTTCTATGTATTTAAATGTTGTGTCGACAGGAAATCTTGCATATCGTATTACGTTTGTATATCGATGCTACAACCCAGATAAAAAATATATTTCGAATGTACGCTTCACCAAACACATTATACTTACATTATCTCTACTGAACATATTCACCCTTTTAATGTGCCTCATAACACATCATGGATGTCCTGTATTGTTGGCAGCTCTTCTGATTCGCTCAGGTGATATACATCCTAACCCCGGTCCCACTTTCCCCTTACAGAATAGTTTTGACTCAGAAACTTCTTCAAGCTCTTGTGAATCGTTTTCCAGCTTGATGCATAACTTTTCTTTAGTGCACTACAATGTTCAAAGTATACTTCCCAAAATAGACAATCTTTACACGGAACTTAAGGATTTTGATATTCTGTCATTTACGGAAACTTGGCTGAACGAATCTGTTATTTCTGATGACCTAAATATCCCCACTTATTATAAACCTGAAAGGAAAGACAGAGACGACGGATATGGGGGAATTTGTGTCTACATAAAAAATACAATAACATACAAAAGAAAAACTGAATTTGAACTTCCTGATGTAGAATGTATTTGGGTTGAAATAACTCTCAAACAATTACGAATTTTGATAGGCGTGTTCTATAGACCCCCTAATTCCGGAATCCATTGTTTAAGCAAAATAGAAGACTCAATACACTTAGCTGTAGACTCTCGTGCAAATGACTTAATAATCGTTGGCGACTTTAATCTAAATATGTTGAATAAGCCGACAGCGGAGAAAATTAATTCTCTTTCTCAGCAATTTGGTCTCTCACAATTAATAGAAGAACCAACACACTTCACTGAACATTCATCATCTCTAATTGATATAATGCTTGTTAATAATAAACAAAATCTCATTTCCAGTGGTGTCTCTGATCCCTTTCTAAACCAACAGACTAGATACCATTGTCCGATCTATGGAATTTATAAGTTCAAGAAAAACAAACCGACATCCTTTAAACGAACTGTTTGGCAATATGATAAATGCAATTTCGATCTCCTTAGGCATAATGCAAGTACCGCTCAATGGACGGATGCGATTGACGACAATATTGATATATATGCAAAACAAGTCACGGATAAAATTTTTGAAATTTCTATGCAATCTATTCCTTACAAAAATATTACTGTTAAACCATGGGAACCTCCTTGGATAACGTCACATATTAAACGTAAAATAAGGTCGAGGAAAAGGGCATACAGAAAAGCAAAGAAATCAATTAATAATAGACAATGGGATAAATTTAAGAAATTACGCAATGAAGTTGTTTCTCTTATTCGTAACGCAAAACAGGAATATTATAATACATTATCTAACAAACTCGCATCTGGAAACCTTTCTTCGCGCGACTGGTGGAAAACCATGAAAACTTTTATCACTGATAACGATAAACCGTCCATTCCTGCCTTGATTAATAACAATACAGTAGTTACTGATGACAATGAAAAGGCAAACCTTCTCAATGATTTCTTTGCAAATCAAACGCTTCTATCAGAAGAGAACGCTGACATTCCTTATATTGTGCCGAATAATTCTACTTTGTCAACACTAACATTTACTGTTGAAGAAGTTAAATCTGTATTAGAATGCCTTCCGTTAGGGAAAGCATCTGGACCTGATGATATAAATAATAAGGTACTGAAAGAATTAGCAAGCGAGCTGAGTACTCCTTTGTGTGATATTTTTAACAAATCAATAAACACTGGTGCATTTCCCTCATCTTGGAAAGAAGCTCATGTTTGTGCAATTTTTAAAAAAGGTGATCCAGGAGTTGTTAGCAACTATCGCCCTATATCACTGCTGAGTAATATTGATAAAGTACTAGAGAGATTAATCTTTAAGCACGTCTACAACTTTTTCGTTGCAAACAACTTCTTCTCGTCTTTTCAGTCTGGCTTTATACCTGGTGACTCGACAGTTAACCAATTGACTTATATTTATAATGCTTTCTGTAAAGCCTTGGATGAAGGCAAGGAAGTAAGGGCAGTGTTCTTTGATATAAGTAAAGCGTTTGACAGAGTTTGGCACAAGGGTCTTCTTGCTAAATTGAAAGGAGCTGGTATCAGGGGTAATATTCTAGAGTGGTTTTCTGAATATCTCTCTGGAAGGAAACAACGGGTGATCATTCCCGGAGTAAAATCTAATTGGGCCGAAGTCAAGGCCGGAGTGCCACAAGGGTCTATTTTGGGTCCTCTTTTGTTCCTTGTTTACATCAATGACATTGTATCAGATATTCGTTCTAATATTCGTCTCTTTGCGGACGATACCAGTCTTTATCTTATAGTTGAACACGCTAACATCTCTGCCGAAATTCTTGACAAAGACATTAAAACAATAACTGATTGGGCAAAAACATGGCTGGTATCTTTCAACCCTAATAAAACAGAGTCGCTTCTTATCTCACGGAAACGTAACGGCATCCGCCACCCTTCTCTATCAATGTTGAATCGTGATATATCTGAAGTTGAGTCTCACAGACATTTAGGCGTTCTTCTTTCAAACAATGGGAGCTGGCACTCTCACATAGAATACATAAAATCGAAAGCATGGCCACGTATAAATATTATGCGCAAATTAAAATTTGTTCTTGACAGGAAATCGCTAGAAAATGTGTATATTTGTTTTATTAGACCAGTTCTCGAATATGCCGATGTCGTTTGGGATAACTGCACAATCTACCAAACTGAAGAACTTGAAAAAATTCAACAGGAAGCAGCTAGAATTGTGACAGGAACTACTAAACTTATATCATTACGAGAATTATACACTGAAACTGGGTGGGAGTCCCTCAAGTCTAGACGACAAACACACAAGTTGGTTCTGTTTTACAAAATGGTCCATCAGCTTACTCCAACATATTTGTCATCGTTGATTCCATCACAAGTCAGGGATTTCTCACAATACAGTTTACGGAATTCTAATAATCTCCGAATCCCTTTCTCTCGAACTAAACTCTATGCCGAGTCATTTCTTCCCTCTGTAATAAACATGTGGAACTCTTTGTCTGAAGATATTAAAAACTCTAGATCCGTACAAAGCTTCAAACATTCACTTAACCAATGCAAAATGTCTAAGCCACCTTCGTTTTACAACTGTGGAAGTCGAAAAGGGCAGGTATTACATACCCGCTTGCGAACTAACTGCAGTTCGCTCAACCTTGTGTTGTTCCAGAAAAATCTAGTAGATTCTCCTCTTTGTCTTTGCGGTAGCGTCGAAAGTACTGAACATTATCTGCTTTCGTGTCCGCTGTACAACGCATTTCGGATTGATCTGTTTAATAGCATCAGGCCTTTTTGTAGACCAGACTCAAAAATACTGTTATTCGGAGATCTTAGACTTTCATTAGAAATGAATATTCAAATATTTACTGCAGTTCAGAGATACATTGTAAAAACCAAAAGGTTCATGTCTTAATTCAATTGTTGTTATGAATTAAAACATCAAGCTTACTTATATAGATCTGTATCTACTCAGCTGGGCAATGTGACTCATTGTTGACAATTTGTTTGTATGCGCCACGGATTTTCACTCTTCGTTCCAATCATACCATTCTGTTTCGTTTCATCTTCATCTATCTATTCTTTCCCGATTCAAAATATACACTTGTTTTTCAGCATTTCATTATATTTTGAAAAGTTTGTAATTCTTATGAACAACTGCTTTTGTGAAGCATTATATGCCTAGGAGAGGAATTTCATAAGCTCTTAGCTTTCATTCCAATCCTTCTTAGAATCTATGTAAATTGATGCATGTTGTATATTCCAGTAATAAAATATGTTTAAACCAAATATATTTATTTTAAATGTTCTATAATAACACATTGAATATACCCTGTTTTGTATATAAAATGTATCTATGTGAAGCGCTTTTGAATGCACATATCCTGTATGAAAAGAGCGCTATATAAATGTGGTATAATAATAATGCTAATAATAATTATAATAATGTCAAGGTAATCATTATCAACAGCGACTCATCCGCTAACCGCGACCTGACTCGAATTCTCAAACAGCTTGGATCCATATGAGACGCCGAGTAACTCGGCGTCGCATCAGGATCCATGCTGTTTGACGCTCGATCAATAACTTCTCAATAGTTTGATCGAATCGGAAGAACAACATTGAAGCAGATCCAAATCTGAGCATACGGGGCAATGGTTAATTAGTCTTTATGTCTCAGATTATTTGCGATTTTGATTGGATATAAGGACAATATGGCATATGCTCCGATTGTTTTTAAAACATCAGTCGCTTTTGATCATGATAAGTTGCTTGTAGGTACCCACCCCGTGTTCAAAATGCATCACTTAATCCAGATAAAGATGAGCTAAATTTGTATTTTCGAACTTCTGTCACATACGTTCATTAGGGCCCGCATGGCGATACGGGTGTCCTATAGTAATCAGCTTGTCCGTGTGTCCGTGTGTCCGTCCGTCTGTCTATCTGTTTTTGGTTTCCGCACAATATCTCCTCAAGGAATGGTCCAATTTTTACCAAACTTGCTCAGTGTACTTGATATCCAAGTACCTCGCCTGGGTTCTGTGTTCGGCAATTTCCGCACATTTTTCTGAAAATTATGGACATTTTCACTTAGGCCGCTGCAATCTGATTAGTTGGTTGGTTTTCACACAATATCTCCTCAAAGAATAGATCAATTTTCACCAAACTTGCTCAGTGTACTTGATATCCAATTACCTCGCATGAGTTCTGTGTTCGGCAACTTCCGCACATTTTTCTGAAAATTATGGACATTTTCACTTAGGCTTCTGCAATCTGATTAGCTGATTGGTTTCCGTGCAATAGCTCCTGAAGGAATGCTTCAAGTTTTACCAAACTTGCTCAGTGTACTTGATATCCAAGTACCTCGCATCGGTTCGTTGTTTGGCAATTTCCGCGCACTTCTCGGGAAATTACGAGCATTTTCACTGAGGCTTCCGCACTCTGATTGTCTCACTGGTTTCCGGGCAATTCCAGGTATCTCCTGAAGTAATAGTCCAATTTTCACCAAACTTGCTCGGTGTACTTGATATGCAATTACCTCGCATGGATACTGTGTTCAGCATTTGTTTCGAAAAAATACAGGCATTTTCACTTAGTCTGCTGCAATCTGATTAGCTGATTGGTTTCCGTGCAATATCTCCTGAAGGAATGGTCCAATCTTCACCAAACTTGCTCAGTGTACTTCATTTCCAATCACGAGTTCTGTGATTGGCATATTATGAACATATTTATTGATGATGGTACAATCTGATTGGCTGATTGTTTCACAGACATATCTTCTGAAAGATTGGTCCGATTTCTATCAACCTTGCTTGGTGTACTTGATATCCAAGTACCCCGCATGAGTGCTGTGTTCGGCAATTTCCGCGCATTTTCACTTAAGGTGCTGCAATCTAATTAGCCGATTGGTTTCCCTGCAATATTTCCTGAAGGAATGGTCCAGTTTTTACCAAACTTGCCCAGTGTACTTGATATCCAATCTCGAGTTCTGTGATTGGCATATTCTGAACATATTTATTGACGATGATACAATCTAATTGGCTGATTGTTATTGTGACATATCTTCTGAAAGATTGGTCCGATTTCTATCAAACTTGCTCACTATATGCTTATTATTCAATTACATGTACCTAACAAGAGTACCCAGTTAAGCAAATTACATGCATATTTAATTATGCTGCTGCAGTTCTGCTTTAGGAAAAGCAGGCCTACAATATGCAGGCGTATGTAATACTCCTACGCGGGCGGGGCCCTTCCTCGACAGTAATCTAGTTACTGCTCTAGATGGTTTACCTTCAGATTAAGAATGTCATAGCAAAGCAATAATTTGCATGGAATAATGCTATTAATCCAGAATTACGCAGAAACAGATTTAGCCCCTAATCTTAACTTGATCCAGGAGTTAACAGGGTAAAGTTAACTATTTATCCAGTCACACACGACTTGGTTCACATTTGCAAACAGCTTGAATCCAGATTAGATGCCGAGTTACTCGGCGTCTGATCAGGATCCAAGCTGTTTGTGACTCGGACATTCGCTCCTTGACATTTTTAAAGAATCAGGAGTAACTAAAGCAGAGCTCCAGATAAGATGAGTAAATTTAAACATGTTCAAGAATAACTCCTTCTCCACCAAACCCTATACTGTGACCACTCTCTAGAATCGTCTGGAAGAGACGATTCTAAAGAGTGGTCAAAGTATAGGGTTTGTACTCTTTGTCATGTTTCTCTTTCTTTAAAAACAAGTTTGGCCTAATCGAAGTTTAGAAAAAGTGTTACAACACTCTAGATTTTAAAACCTCTCTTCAGTTTATCTGTATTCTGATGGACACTCTTGACAGTATTGTACAAAATATTCACTACCAATCATTAACCATTTATGCCATGAATATTCATATAAGAAATAAAGACATCATGAATATTAATCAGATTATTAGTCCCCCACCGGTTACCGGTTGGGGGACTATAGGTTTGCTCGATTCCGTCTGTCCGTCTGTCCGTCCGTCTGTCCGTCTGTCCGTCCGTCTGTCCGTCCGTCTGTCACGCTTCTTGTCCGGGCCATATCTCCTACAAAGTTAAGCCAAATTAATTATAACTTCACACATTGAAGAAGCATGATGAGGGCTAGTGTCATGCACAAGGGTCATAACTCTAGCATCAATATTTTTGGAGTTATTCCCCTTTTACATATTTTTTTGTCCGGACAATAACTCTTTATCTATTGGTTCAATTGATTTGAAACTTCACATATGGAACAATCATGATGAGGGGTAGTGTCATACACAAGGGCCATAACTCTAGCATCAATATTTTTGGAGTTATTCCCCTTTTTCATATTTTCTTGTCAGTCCGTCTGTCACACTTCGTGTCCGGGCAATATCTCCTACAAAGTTAGGCCAAATTCATTATAACTTCACACATTGAAGAAGCATGATCAGGAGTAGTGTCATGCACAAGGGCCATAATTATAGCATCAATATTTTTGGAGTTATTCCCCTTTTTTATATTTTTTTGTCCGGACAATAACTCTTTCTCTACTGGTTCAATTGATTTGAAACTTCACATATGGAACACGCATGATGAGGGATAGTGTCATGCACAAGGGCCATAACTCTAGCATCTATATTGTTGGAGTTATTCCCCTTTTCATATTTTCTTGTCCAGTTAGTAACTCTTTATGTACTGGTTCAATTGATTTGAAACTTCTCATATGGAACAAGCGTGATGAGATGTAGTGTCATGCACAAGGGCAATAACTCTAGCATCAATATTTTTGGAGTTACTCCCCTTTTTCATATTTTCTTGTCGGGACAATAACTTTTTATTTACTGATTCAATGTATGAAAGTAGGTACTAATACCATTCAGATGGTCATGTATATATACCATGGTCAACCACACCATGGGTGGGTGGGGTGGGGAGAGTGGAGGTTTTTTTCAGTCCGGTGGGGGACTCATGTCTTGCATAGCAATACAACATGCCCTTGTTTATTTAATGACTATTGTACACGGGAAATTTGGCCATAGTAGAAACTGCAGAATCAGTCTATATTATTTCATAAGCAAACAGAGCAGACCCTGGTAAGACGGCTCTGTTTGCTAATGAATTTGACATAGACCTGGCTCTACAGTTTCTACCAATAGAAAATATCCTGTATACATTTGCCATAATAAAACTTCAGCTGATAATGTTTCATGGTGTCATTATTTCTTACATGAAAATTCAAAATAGGAAAATAGTTACCCCCCGCCCAAACATACGGGTATACTTCTTTTTTGTAGTCACTTTAGAAGTGGTTTAGTGTGTTTATTTATTTGTCTCCATTCCGGCAATGCCGAAGGGGACTATAGGTTTGCGCTCCGTCCGTCCGTCCGTCCGCGCTAACAATTCCTGTTTATGTGACTATGAGAACAAAAATAGATTGTCTTTTTCGTTTTAAGTGGACCATTTTCATTTTATATGGCTTTTTTAACAAAAGAATAGCCACATGCACTCATTCCGACAGAATGGCCGTTCGTCCCTCCCTCTGTCCGTCTTTCAGTCACACTTCGGTTTTCCGGTAATGAATTGGTATTTGGTATTTAGCGTTATTGTAATGAGTTACAGATCAAGTTTGAAGTTTGTTAAACTACATTGATTTTCACGGAATTACAGCAGTTGGACGTAGAAAATTTCAGGAAAAGTTTAAGTTTTCCCGCATGTTTTTCTAAACCTTGCAGATGTTGAAGTGATAGTTGGTATGTACGAGGGTTGTCCCAGTAAATCGTGGACTTTGCTGATTTGTTTTTTGTCTGACGTTTAATCATCATAATGTTCTGGAAATACCTTTAGCCATTCTATTTGAATAAAATAGTTGCATGAATAATAAAATACAATACATAATATGATAACCATGCGTGATTAATAGAGCCATGGTAAGTATATCCGGCGCAGCCCAGAAAATGCATCGGAAACCGTTAACTGCGCGTTCAATAAAAATATATTTTTGCAGCTACATTAAAATTTAGCGCGACAAGTTGTCGGCTGCTTAATGTAACGTCATTATGACATTATCACAGAAGAGTTCGTACATGTAGCTTTATGATCAAGTTTGATTTGTCACGGAATTACAACAGTTGGACTTAGAATTCAGCCGGTAGGAGAGCATGGCATAGCTTTCAATGCTCCTGATACTTGTTGTATATCCATTTATTGGATTTATTTATTGTATTTATTTATCTTATGTTACAGAGAGCGATGTTCAAGATATAATAGAAATGTCAATGAAAGAGAGATGAAATAAGACTCCTATGTTCATTAAATGCGTATTAAATTTGCCTAATGTATGTCACAAATAATGCAGAAAGCTCATGCAGGAGCTTTCTGTATTACCTTTGACCTGCATTAAGCTACAACCTTCCTCACATTCCCATAATTAGACCTCTTTTTGACGACCGCTTAAGACATGCATACACATGTTTAGACAAGATTTAATGCACTAACTTGATATAATTCACTTTAATCCTCTCGACGCTGAATTATCAGAGTGGAATATCCCTATCACTGCTTAACGATAGAGTTTATTCAGTAAAAAAAGTATTAAATGTGGACTCTGCATAACAAACAGTGTAGACCCAGATCAGAGGGATCCTGTATAATCCCTTGGATCTGGGTCTACGCTGTTCGAAAAGGATAGTAATGCCTCGTTTTCAGCACTGAAAGATATGTAACTGTCAAGAAATTTTTTTGGATTTCACATGTTAGGTAACTATGAGAAAACACGAAACCTTTCGTGAATAATAAAAGTTACTTATATGAAACGTGAGCTATTAACCCGTTATCCCCTTTTGACGCATTTTTGCGCCTCTATAAAATCACATTGTGAAACCATTGTGATAAATAGAACATTTGCTCCTACAGGAGCAAATGCTCTTTTTATCACAATGGTTTAAAACTACAAAATTCTAAGATTTTCCTTTTCTCTAGTTAATGCTCCTTGTCGTTAGATTAATTAAAAAAGGTAGGGTCTAAAAATAGCCCTGGAGAGAATGAGTTAACACGAACCTTTTCATGAATGCTAAACATATAATAGTTGATTTTGTTTTATTTTCTCAGGGCAGCGCGGGAATTGGTTATCACCATCGCCTTTCCAAAGTCCAATGGTAAACGATATCAACCAAGCACATGGAACAGGTGTGTCGAGGAAAAAGGTGAGCATTCACGATTGTTTGAATTATAAATACGCCACCGGACGAAAACACGTACACTTTGACGTTCCACCATTAAAATTAAAGCTGAGTGTTTATATATACACGTAACTCTTCACTCCATAGACACACATTTGCAAATAGAGTAGACCCAGATCAATTAACGGCTCCTGTAGGAACCATTTGATTAGGGCCTATCCTGTTAGCTAATGAACTGATATAAATCTGATTCTACAGTTCCTATCATGGTTAAACAATCTTATGTCCATGTGCCATTATGTTAATGCATCTTATTAATACTCATTTTCTCATTATTTCTTATATAAATATTCATGAGGTAAAGGGGTGGTAAATATCATTTTGAAGAAAGATTTCAATACACAGCAAGAGCATGTAAGCAGTACAGAAGAACCTGTCTTAAGCACCCATCAATAAGAGGTGTACTTATCCGTCTGTAAGGCAGGTGGTAGCTTAATGCAGATCAAAAGGAATGCAGAAACCTGCCTTTTAACATCCCTTTGTTCAATAATTGAACGTCAGCTTAGGACAGACTCTAAGGTATACAACAAAACAGTACAGTGCTAAAGTAGCCTGAGATAACTATCTTAACCTTTAGCCTGCCCGAAATATACTGTCCGCTCAAATGTCCCGTCAAACTCTTAGCCTGCTCGAAATATACTGTCCGCTCAAATGTCCCGTCAAACTCTTAGCCTGCTCGAAATATACTGTCCGCTCAAATGTCCCGTCAAACTCTTATCCTGCTCGAGATATACTGTCCGCTCAAATGTCCCATCAAACTGTTAGCCTGCTCGAAATATACTGTCCGCTCAAATGTCCCGTCAAACTCTTAGCCTGCTCGAAATATACTGCCCGCTCAAATGTCCCGTCTAATGTCCGCCTGTCAAACTCTACTCTGCTAGAGTTTTTACTAACATTCGATTCGTTAGAACTTTTCGAAAGAAACTATTGACTGAGTGTCAATCAACTTGGATCCTAATGAGATGCCGAGTAACCCGGCGTCTCATCTGGATCCAAACTATTGGAAAATAGCGGCTAAGTCGCTATGGTCGAGTAACGTTTAATTCTTTGAGTTGAATACAGATGTAATGTACGCATCGTGGATACAGGGGTAGAGGGGGGCGTAGAATTATTATGTAATATTGAAACCATTGTGATAAATAAAGCAATTGCTCCTATTGAGAAAGGACTAACCAAGTGTCAAACAGCTTGCTGTTACTCTGTGTCTTGTCAAGATCCAAGCTGTTTGAAAATGCGAGTCAAGTTTAGTATGCTTAGTATACATGGGTTAAGCGTACTGTCTTCAATTATCACCGTACTGTAGAACCTGTCTTAAGCTGCTTTTCATTTATTTGGACATTATGATCATAATTAGACCTCTTTTTAAGGACGCTCTAGACGGGGTCTCCTTCAGGTATCTCTGACAGTTTAATCCCAAAACAGGAGAAATGGTAGACATGGTTGGAAATATACGCATATCTTAATTCAGCGTGTATAAACACGATAGTTTCTGGCAACAGCGCGTGCCTTTGTCGTTAAATTGATCAAAACATTTGGCATCTTATGGATAACTTGTTTATATCTCAGATTTCAATGCATTTGCCGAAATATGTTGTTTTCCAGATACTATATGATACACATATTAATTATATGGTTGTGTATGTAATTCCATATGGACTATTTGATGGTGTTTGTTGTTCCATATGGACTGTTTGAGAGTGTATGACACTTCGAGCCATGGACATTTCGTCCCATGCTCAATTTTGCCCGAGTGGACATTTCGTCCTACATATTTTTTTCAAGGGTGGACATTTCGTCCCACATGCTTTTGCAAGGGTGGACATTTCATCCAAAATGTCCCACGGACAAAATATCCCTCACTTAATTTAACATTTATCATATAAATAAGTTTGCAGTCAAAGTTTGGCAATAACTGACAAAGTGCTCAAGCCGATTGTTATTAAACCTTTACTCCATGAATATTCATGCAAGAAATAATGACATCATGGATATTAGCTAGATGAAGTTTTATAATGGCAAAAACAAGAAGGGGATATTTACATATTTTGACAGAAACTATAGACTAATATCAATATTATTTCACAAGCAAACAAAGCAAACCCTGATAAGACGGCTCCTAGAGTCTGATCTGGGTCTACTCTGTTTTCAAAGGCGTAAAAAGACTAATTTATGGGGTACAGGGTTAAGGACAACTGGTTTGGCGCTAAAAGATGACATGTCCAAACATTGCAAGCACATTAATAAAAGCACATGACTGTACCTGTCTACAGACATGAATGGTGATAATAACGATAGAAACAAACAATAAACACATACTAAGCACAAGATCAAACCTTGCAATAATACAAGCACAAACACAATAATACAAACACATGTATCAGAGAAATCATCACAATCTCTACGTATGATCACTAAGGTCATTTGGTTTGCACTAATTAATACAAGTCAATCGTCATTTTAAATTTTTACTTGTTATTAGCAATTAACCTGCATTTGTTTGTTTGAACTAATTTGTCAACCTAGCAAAATTAAGTGAGGGACATTTTGTCCGTTAGACAAAATGTCTCCCTTGTAAAAATGATGAGGGACAAAATGTCCACCATTGCAAAAACATGCGGGACGAAATGTCCATCCCTAAAAAAAAAAAGGACGAAATGTCCACCCTTGCAAAAACATGTGGGACGAAATGTCCACCCGGCCAAACTTGAGAGTGGGACAAAATATCCTGGGGACGAAGTGTCTGTATAACACTATTGATGGTGTACATCATTCCATATGAACTATTTTAGGAGGTATAGTGTTCCATATGGACTATTTTATGGCACATACCGTTCTATATGGACTATTTGATGGTATACATATGGTATTCCATGTGGACTATTTGATGGTGTATGTCGTTCTAAATGGACTATTTGATGGTGCAGATTGTTCCATATGGACTATTTGATGGTGTATGTCGTTCTATATGGACTATATGGTGTATGTCATTCCATACAATTATGATATTATATCATATAAACGCGTGTTCATGCCTTTGCAAACAGAGCGGCCCCAGATCAGACGGCTCCTGTAGGAACCGTCTGATCGGGGTCTGTTCTGTTTGCTTATGATATATCTGGTTCTACAATTTTTACGAGTACCAAAGTAACACTCACGTGTGCATATGCTATTATAATATTCAGCAAATAAATAAACATGATGCAACACATTCTTTCATGAATATTCAACAGGCAAAGGATGAGTTATTACTCTCACATCAATGTACGTAAATGTGTTTTTTTTCGACAGGTTGGTGTAACACTGCCGCAGTATGTGCGACTGTCGCCAAAGGAATATAAACACCGTCTGAAGGCGCTAGAGGAAATCTGTTACAACAGGAGCACACCGCAGATTCAGGAATTTGATCCCGATGAGATAGACGACAGACTGCGTGTTGAGCAAAGTCATGCAATTCTTTTCTGCAAAATACCAAAGGTAGCCTCAACCTTTTGGACACGGGTACTGACTGTAATGAAGTCGAACAAGAAATACTCATCACCGTTTCAGTTGTCTCTATCACAGACCGAATTATTGTCATTTGGAACGTTAAAGGACACGTTGTCACAGAAGCAAATGGTAGTGTTTTTAAAACAAGCATTCTCGTTCATGTTTGTAAGAGATCCTTACGCAAGACTGTACTCAGGGTATGAAAATAAGATATATCACGCAAACATGAACTTTTGGCGATCAACTGGTACCAAAGTTGTCAAACTTGAGAGAAAAAATCCATCGCCAGAAAGTCTGAAGTACGGCCATGACGTCACCTTTTCTGAGTTTGTCAAATATATTCTATTATTATGGGAAACGGACAAAAACATAAACTTTCACTTTGCTCCTATGCATGTCACATGTGACCCGTGTATTATGCCAATTAACTTCCTGGGAAAGCTTGAGACTTTCCACGAAGACACTAATTATCTTATCAACATTTGGCAGACAAGGTTTCCTAATTTTGAAATAAATTTTGATGATTTCGACAAAGAAACTGCCATGGACACTGGGACAGATCTTATTCAGATGACTTTCCGAGTCTGGGATTCAATCAGAAATGAAACGGGGTACCCTTTGTATAACCTACTACTTCGGACATGGAGTGATCTACAGATTCGAGGTATTCTCTCAAAATGCATTCCATTTCCATTCACGCCGTCCGAAACTTTAAATACCACAATGTCTGATGTAGTCCAAGAATTGCGAAAAGCGCTTGACATTCCAGTTAACAGAACGGAAGTGCGTCTTCAACGCTCTGAGGCGCTCGCTCAGGCATATCGCACTATTTCGCTAGACACAATGGAGCGGCTGCGGAAGTTTGTTCTGACAGATTGCGAGCTTTTTGGATATGACGATCGTCCACAACTACTATTCGACAGGAGTGCCGTTGACGCCAATGAGTTTCTATATATGACGGGCATATAAATAAACAAGTAATTCACGACTGTATATAATGTAAGACGCGTAAAGAAGAGTGGTCATTAACCCTTTTGGCGCCAAATTTCTAATTGTCGTCTGCAATCACAGTTTGTATAGTCTGTAAGGCAGGTGGTAGCTTAATGCAGATCAAAAGGAATGCAGAAACCTGCTTTTTAACATCCCTATGTTCAATAATTGAACGTCAGCTTAGGACAGACTCTAAGGTATACAACAAAAAAGTACAGTGCTAAAGTAGCCTGAGATAACTATCTTAACATTTAGTCTGCCCGAAATATACTGTCCGCTCAAACTCTTAGCCTGCTGGAAATATACTGTCCGCTCAAATGTCCCGTCAAACTCTTAGCCTGCTCGAAATATACTGTCCGCTCAAATGTCCCGTCAAACTCTTAACCTGCTCGAAATATACTGTCCGCTCAAATGTCCCGTCAAACTCTTATCCTGCTCGAGATATACTGTCCGCTCAAATGTCCCGTCTAATGTCCGCCTGTCAAACTCTACGTGAGCTATTAACCCGTTATCCCCTTTTGACGCATTTTTGCGCCTCTATAAAATCACATTGTGAAACCATTGTGATAAATAGAACATTTGCTCCTACAGGAGCAAATGCTCTTTTTATCACAATGGTTTAAAACTACAAAATTCTAAGATTTTCCTTTTCTCTAGTTAATGCTCCTTGTCGTTAGATTAATTAAAAAAAGGTAGGGTCTAAAAATAGCCCTGGAGAGAATGAGTTAACACGAACCTTTTCATGAATGCTAAACATATAATAGTTGATTTTGTTTTATTTTCTCAGGGCAGCGCGGGAATTGGTTATCACCATCGCCTTTCCAAAGTCCAATGGTAAACGATATCAACCAAGCACATGGAACAGGTGTGTCGAGGAAAAAGGTGAGCATTCACGATTGTTTGAATTATAAATACGCCACCGGACGAAAACACGTACACTTTGACGTTCCACCATTAAAATTAAAGCTGAGTGTTTATATATACACGTAACTCTTCACTCCATAGACACACATTTGCAAATAGAGTAGACCCAGATCAATTAACGGCTCCTGTAGGAACCATTTGATTAGGGCCTATCCTGTTAGCTAATGAACTGATATAAATCTGATTCTACAGTTCCTATCATGGTTAAACAATCTTATGTCCATGTGCCATTATGTTAATGCATCTTATTAATACTCATTTTCTCATTATTTCTTATATAAATATTCATGAGGTAAAGGGGTGGTAAATATCATTTTGAAGAAAGATTTCAATACACAGCAAGAGCATGTAAGCAGTACAGAAGAACCTGTCTTAAGCACCCATCAATAAGAGGTGTACTTATCCGTCTGTAAGGCAGGTGGTAGCTTAATGCAGATCAAAAGGAATGCAGAAACCTGCTTTTTAACATCCCTTTGTTCAATAATTGAACGTCAGCTTAGGACAGACTCTAAGGTATACAACAAAACAGTACAGTGCTAAAGTAGCCTGAGATAACTATCTTAACCTTTAGCCTGCCCGAAATATACTGTCCGCTCAAATGTCCCGTCAAACTCTTAGCCTGCTCGAAATATACTGTCCGCTCAAATGTCCCGTCAAACTCTTAGCCTGCTCGAAATATACTGTCCGCTCAAATGTCCCGTCAAACTCTTATCCTGCTCGAGATATACTGTCCGCTCAAATGTCCCATCAAACTGTTAGCCTGCTCGAAATATACTGTCCGCTCAAATGTCCCGTCAAACTCTTAGCCTGCTCGAAATATACTGCCCGCTCAAATGTCCCGTCTAATGTCCGCCTGTCAAACTCTACTCTGCTAGAGTTTTTACTAACATTCGATTCGTTAGAACTTTTCGAAAGAAACTATTGACTGAGTGTCAATCAACTTGGATCCTAATGAGATGCCGAGTAACCCGGCGTCTCATCTGGATCCAAACTATTGGAAAATAGCGGCTAAGTCGCTATGGTCGAGTAACGTTTAATTCTTTGAGTTGAATACAGATGTAATGTACGCATCGTGGATACAGGGGTAGGGGGGGGCGTAGAATTATTATGTAATATTGAAACCATTGTGATAAATAAAGCAATTGCTCCTATTGAGAAAGGACTAACCAAGTGTCAAACAGCTTGCTGTTACTCTGTGTCTTGTCAAGATCCAAGCTGTTTGAAAATGCGAGTCAAGTTTAGTATGCTTAGTATACATGGGTTAAGCGTACTGTCTTCAATTATCACCGTACTGTAGAACCTGTCTTAAGCTGCTTTTCATTTATTTGGACATTATGATCATAATTAGACCTCTTTTTAAGGACGCTCTAGACGGGGTCTCCTTCAGGTATCTCTGACAGTTTAATCCCAAAACAGGAGAAATGGTAGACATGGTTGGAAATATACGCATATCTTAATTCAGCGTGTATAAACACGATAGTTTCTGGCAACAGCGCGTGCCTTTGTCGTTAAATTGATCAAAACATTTGGCATCTTATGGATAACTTGTTTATATCTCAGATTTCAATGCATTTGCCGAAATATGTTGTTTTCCAGATACTATATGATACACATATTAATTATATGGTTGTGTATGTAATTCCATATGGACTATTTGATGGTGTTTGTTGTTCCATATGGACTGTTTGAGAGTGTATGACACTTCGAGCCATGGACATTTCGTCCCATGCTCAATTTTGCCCGAGTGGACATTTCGTCCTACATATTTTTTTCAAGGGTGGACATTTCGTCCCACATGCTTTTGCAAGGGTGGACATTTCATCCAAAATGTCCCACGGACAAAATATCCCTCACTTAATTTAACATTTATCATATAAATAAGTTTGCAGTCAAAGTTTGGCAATAACTGACAAAGTGCTCAAGCCGATTGTTATTAAACCTTTACTCCATGAATATTCATGCAAGAAATAATGACATCATGGATATTAGCTAGATGAAGTTTTATAATGGCAAAAACAAGAAGGGGATATTTACATATTTTGACAGAAACTATAGACTAATATCAATATTATTTCACAAGCAAACAAAGCAAACCCTGATAAGACGGCTCCTAGAGTCTGATCTGGGTCTACTCTGTTTTCAAAGGCGTAAAAAGACTAATTTATGGGGTACAGGGTTAAGGACAACTGGTTTGGCGCTAAAAGATGACATGTCCAAACATTGCAAGCACATTAATAAAAGCACATGACTGTACCTGTCTACAGACATGAATGGTGATAATAACGATAGAAACAAACAATAAACACATACTAAGCACAAGATCAAACCTTGCAATAATACAAGCACAAACACAATAATACAAACACATGTATCAGAGAAATCATCACAATCTCTACGTATGATCACTAAGGTCATTTGGTTTGCACTAATTAATACAAGTCAATCGTCATTTTAAATTTTTACTTGTTATTAGCAATTAACCTGAATTTGTTTGTTTGAACGGAAGTTTGTTCTGACAGATTGCGAGCTTTTTGGATATGACGATCGTCCACAACTACTATTCGACAGGAGTGCCGTTGACGCCAATGAGTTTCTATATATGACGGGCATATAAATAAACAAGTAATTCACGACTGTATATAATGTAAGACGCGTAAAGAAGAGTGGTCATTAACCCTTTTGGCGCCAAATTTCTAATTGTCGTCTGCAATCACAGTTTGTATAGTCTGTAAGGCAGGTGGTAGCTTAATGCAGATCAAAAGGAATGCAGAAACCTGCTTTTTAACATCCCTATGTTCAATAATTGAACGTCAGCTTAGGACAGACTCTAAGGTATACAACAAAAAAGTACAGTGCTAAAGTAGCCTGAGATAACTATCTTAACATTTAGTCTGCCCGAAATATACTGTCCGCTCAAACTCTTAGCCTGCTGGAAATATACTGTCCGCTCAAATGTCCCGTCAAACTCTTAGCCTGCTCGAAATATACTGTCCGCTCAAATGTCCCGTCAAACTCTTAACCTGCTCGAAATATACTGTCCGCTCAAATGTCCCGTCAAACTCTTATCCTGCTCGAGATATACTGTCCGCTCAAATGTCCCGTCTAATGTCCGCCTGTCAAACTCTACTCTGCTACAGGTTTTACTAACATTCGATTCGTTAGAACTTTTCGAAAGAAACTATTGACTGAGTGTCAATCAACGTGGATCCTGATGAGATGCCGAGTAACCCGGCGTCTCGTCTGGATCCAAACTGTTTGAAAATAGCGGCTAAGTCGCTATGGTCGAGTAATGTTTAATTCTTGGAGTTGAATACAGATGTAATGTACGCATCGTGGATACAGGGGGGTAGAATTATTATGTAATATTGAGACCATTGTGATAAATAAAGCAGTTGCTCCCAATGAGAAAGGACTAACCAAGTGTCGAACAGCTTGCTGTTACTCGGTGTCTTGTCAAGACCCAAGCTGTTTGAAAATGCGAGTCAAGTTTAGTATGCTTAGTATACATGGGTTAAGCGTACTGTCTTCAATTATCACCGTACTGTAGAACCTGTCTTAAGCTGCTTTTCATTTATTTGGACATTATGATCATAATTAGACCTCTTTTTAAGGACGCTCTAGACGGGGTCTCCTTCAGGTATCTCTGACAGTTTAATCCCAAAACAGGAGAAATGGTAGACATGGTTGGAAATATACGCATATCTTAATTCAGCGTGTATAAACACGATAGTTTCTGGCAACAGCGCGTGCCTTTGTCGTTAAATTGATCAAAACATTTGGCATCTTATGGATAACTTGTTTATATCTCAGATTTCAATGCATTTGCCGAAATATGTTGTTTTCCAGATACTATATGATACACATATTAATTATATGGTTGTGTATGTAATTCCATATGGACTATTTGATGGTGTTTGTTGTTCCATATGGACTGTTTGAGAGTGTATGACACTTCGAGCCATGGACATTTCGTCCCATGCTCAATTTTGCCCGAGTGGACATTTCGTCCTACATATTTTTTTCAAGGGTGGACATTTCGTCCCACATGCTTTTGCAAGGGTGGACATTTCATCCAAAATGTCCCACGGACAAAATATCCCTCACTTAATTTAACATTTATCATATAAATAAGTTTGCAGTCAAAGTTTGGCAATAACTGACAAAGTGCTCAAGCCGATTGTTATTAAACCTTTACTCCATGAATATTCATGCAAGAAATAATGACATCATGGATATTAGCTAGATGAAGTTTTATAATGGCAAAAACAAGAAGGGGATATTTACATATCTTGACAGAAACTATAGACTAATATCAATATTATTTCACAAGCAAACAAAGCAAACCCTGATAAGACGGCTCCTAGAGTCTGATCTGGGTCTACTCTGTTTTCAAAGGCGTAAAAAGACTAATTTATGGGGTACAGGGTTAAGGACAACTGGTTTGGCGCTAAAAGATGACATGTCCAAACATTGCAAGCACATTAATAAAAGCACATGACTGTACCTGTCTACAGACATGAATGGTGATAATAACGATAGAAACAAACAATAAACACATACTAAGCACAAGATCAAACCTTGCAATAATACAAGCACAAACACAATAATACAAACACATGTATCAGAGAAATCATCACAATCTCTACGTATGATCACTAAGGTCATTTGGTTTGCACTAATTAATACAAGTCAATCGTCATTTTAAATTTTTACTTGTTATTAGCAATTAACCTGAATTTGTTTGTTTGAACGGAAGTTTGTTCTGACAGATTGCGAGCTTTTTGGATATGACGATCGTCCACAACTACTATTCGACAGGAGTGCCGTTGACGCCAATGAGTTTCTATATATGACGGGCATATAAATAAACAAGTAATTCACGACTGTATATAATGTAAGACGCGTAAAGAAGAGTGGTCATTAACCCTTTTGGCGCCAAATTTCTAATTGTCGTCTGCAATCACAGTTTGTATAGTCTGTAAGGCAGGTGGTAGCTTAATGCAGATCAAAAGGAATGCAGAAACCTGCTTTTTAACATCCCTATGTTCAATAATTGAACGTCAGCTTAGGACAGACTCTAAGGTATACAACAAAAAAGTACAGTGCTAAAGTAGCCTGAGATAACTATCTTAACATTTAGTCTGCCCGAAATATACTGTCCGCTCAAACTCTTAGCCTGCTGGAAATATACTGTCCGCTCAAATGTCCCGTCAAACTCTTAGCCTGCTCGAAATATACTGTCCGCTCAAATGTCCCGTCAAACTCTTAACCTGCTCGAAATATACTGTCCGCTCAAATGTCCCGTCAAACTCTTATCCTGCTCGAGATATACTGTCCGCTCAAATGTCCCGTCTAATGTCCGCCTGTCAAACTCTACTCTGCTACAGGTTTTACTAACATTCGATTCGTTAGAACTTTTCGAAAGAAACTATTGACTGAGTGTCAATCAACGTGGATCCTGATGAGATGCCGAGTAACCCGGCGTCTCGTCTGGATCCAAACTGTTTGAAAATAGCGGCTAAGTCGCTATGGTCGAGTAATGTTTAATTCTTGGAGTTGAATACAGATGTAATGTACGCATCGTGGATACAGGGGGGTAGAATTATTATGTAATATTGAGACCATTGTGATAAATAAAGCAGTTGCTCCTAATGAGAAAGGACTAACCAAGTGTCGAACAGCTTGCTGTTACTCGGTGTCTTGTCAAGACCCAAGCTGTTTGAAAATGCGAGTCAAGTTTAGTATGCTTAGTATACATGGGTTAAGCGTACTGTCTTCAATAATCACCGTACTGTAGACCCTGTCTTAAGCTGCTTTTCAGTTATTTGGACATTGGAGTGATGATAAGCATGTGGTATTTTGTAATGTAGGACAAAAGTAAAGTAAAAAGCTGCTCCTAACATGATCATAATTAGACCTCTTTTTAAGGACGCTCTAGACAGGGTCTCCTTTAGGTATCTCTGACAGTTTAATCCCAAAACAGAAGAAATGGTAGACATGGTTGGAAATATACGCATATCTTAATTCAGCGTGTATAAACACGATAGTTTCTGGCAACAGCGTGTGCCATTGTCGTTTCGTTGATCATAACATTTGGCATCTTATGGATAACTTGTTTATTTCTCAGATTTCAATGCATTTGCCGAAATATGTTGTTTTCCAGATTTTATATGATACACATATTAATTATATGGTAGTGTATGTAATTCCATATGGACTATTTGATGGTGTTTGCTATTCCATATGGACTATTTGATTGTGTATGTCGTTCTATATGGACTGTTTGAGAGTGAAGGACATTTCGTCCCATGGACATTTCGTTCCATGCTCAATTTTGCCCGAGTGGACATTTCGTCCCACATTTTTTTTTCAAGGGTGGACATTTCGTCCCACATGCTTTTGCAAGGGTGGACATTTCGTCCCACATGTTTTTTGTGTTACAGCCTTGGTTTTTTATACTTTTCCTATTATGTTTATGGTAGAGCTACGAGGAGGCTGAACAAACAACTAGCTCAATCGTCTGGTGTATATCTTTGCTCTTTATTCCAAGTTACAGTTACACTGTACCATAAGCTGGGCTGAAACAATACATTCCCATAATTAACATCAATGCATATACAACAGATACTATAAAGAACATAGTTTTACACAGGTAAATATATGCATATTCATGAAATACTGTTATATTAATATCTAACAAATACTATGACAGATTTGTTGGTCATAACTCATAATACACATGACCTGAACTATATGGAAATGTCTTAGCTATTTACCTACTTGTAATACTCAATGATACATCAGATATGTTACAAAACAATACATTTTACACATATATTCAACATTCCTTACCAGGTTGTGGACCTGCCCAGAATTACAAACTTCCCTCCGTCTATCTCTCTCTCCCTGGTGCCATGCTAGAGTTAGTAGTAGCTGTAAAAGAGAAACCATTCACCTAATACAACATGCAAGGGGTTAAAATAATTAGATAATTCAGTCCGGTTTCGTCCAAAATATAAAGTTGTGTTAAACGCGTACTGTAGGTCGAACCGACACGAGACCGAAATGACACGGCGATAACAAACGAATGAAACATAATTCACAAGCAATGTCAGCAGAAATAGACATCAACTTACAATGAATAAGCCAATCTCCTAGCCACACCTTCCTTCTTTATACCACCACAATTATCAGACTCAAGAAGACTCCCGTCCGTTCCCAAACGACGATGACCAAAGAGTGAACAAGAAATGACCACGGCGACAGAAAACCCCGCGAAAACCAAAACCTTCCGAATCAATCCAAACGATATCCAATCAGCAATCAGATAATTACATCATCTGACAGAATTGACAAATCCGTGTAACCTGTCACAAACAACAACTCCATTCTAAATATAGACCAGAATACCTGGTTTCACAAGCTATGGTTAAAACATCTAAAAATATACATGAAATCAGAATGACAAAAACTTCCGTCTGCTACATACTCCGCCTGGCCGACAAAATGATGTCCCATCATTCTGGCACTAATAATCCACCATACTTTTTTACATAAAAAAAACAGATTACAACTACCTTCAGCAGTCCTATCTCCACTCATCAAACAACCTATACTAAGTTATCACTGAGTGATCCAACTATACTATATACATAGCTATATCGTACATACAGCTATTTTTCAAAATGTTTTTGCTCATTTCTGCCCACTGAGCATGCAAAATTGTGACCTCACAATCTGACACACTAAGTTAAAAACATAATACAAATATAACCTAAATTCCATATCTAGATCATTGACTCTATATTACAAACATTTGTTAAAACTCCACGATTAAAATAACATCACCATATCAATTTATTCCATAACTGCTTTCCAAAGTTTATTTGCTGTGTCAACATCGACTCTATTCAACACACCAGAAAGCAATAGTATATCAAGAGATTCACTCCTATTATCTGAAACTGTCTGTACTGCAGAACAGTGATAATCTTGCAAATAAGATGGCGGCTTTCTCGACCTAACCGATCTTCTAGGGAGTGGATCAGGGTCTACCAAGGATAACCTTGGTGTACTCCTAGGGGATATCATAGGGGGTGGTTCTGGGGAAGGTATTGCATCCTCGTGCACAACATGCTCAGATGCAGGAAGTTCATCAACTTCAGTATGTGAAGATGAAGAAAGATCTGTACCATGAGAAATCTCAACTGATACACTATCATCTGATACACTATCAACTGATACAATATCATGAGTCGACTCAATTATTCCAGTTATGTCATCTGTGGGATCACTTCCACTAGAATGAGACTGATCAACTCGATCATTTCTGACTACAAAATCAGAAACAGCATCTGACTTGTGGGCGTCCCCACTAGAATCTATCACAACGACATATTCATCGCCAGAATCATCTGTGACGTCAGTTATATTTCACCTCTGCCAAATTTTCACTTATCACTTCTACCTTAGAAGTATCTTTAATCAATTTACTATTCCTTGGTTTAGGAACAGGTTTAAAATCTTTCTCATCTTTCTTTCCCTCTTGCACCCCCCCTCTATTCAACAGTAACAAGTGATTACGATGTAATGTCCTTGTCTTACCCTCTGAATTGACCAAATTAAACACAGGGATATCCTTAATTGGCTGATCTACAACTGTATATGGGTCCTCCTCAAACTTATCTTGAATTTTATGTTTCCCTTCATGGATAAGTACCTTTACCAAAACTTTATCACCTATTGATACATTACTTGCTTTTGCTTTCTTGTCATAATTTGACTTCTGTTTTTCCTGAGATCTCTCTGTTTGCTCTTTAACAGTATCATGGGCAAATTTCAACCTATCATTCAACTTTTGTACATAATCATCATATGTAAAAGTAGCATTATTATCCTCCAACTGCTCAAAAAGTCTATCAATTGGTAATGAAGCTTTTCTTCCAAACATTAATTCAAAAGGTGAATATTTTGTTGTTTCATGTTTGATACTGTTATATGCATAAACTAATGGTCCTATGTACGTTTTCCAATCCGGTTTCTTCTGTGGATCTAAAGTTCCAAGCATGTCTAATAATGTTCTATTAAACCTTTCACATGTGCCATTCCCACTTGGGTGAAAAGGAGTAGTCCTGGATTTTTCAATATTAAAAATTTCACACAATTCTTTTATCAACTGAGATTCAAAATTCCTACCTTGATCTGAATGAAGACGTTTTGGAATACCATAATGCAAAAAAAATGTTCATATAAAGCTTCAGCTGTGGTCTTTGCTGTTTGATTTTTTGTTGGAATAGCCAATGCCAATTTAGTAAAATGATCTGTTATTATCAAAATATTCCCAACTCCTCTACTTGGTTCAAGTGTCAAATAATCCATACAAACTAATTCTAAAGGCTGAGTAGTTACAATATTTATCAAAGGTGATCTTGAATTACTTTTATCCTTTCTCCTGATACATCGGTCACATTTCTTAATCCATGATTCACAATCAGACGCCATACCAGGCCAAAAAAATCTCTCCCTAAGTAATGACAAAGTCCTGTCTCTACCAGGATGACCTATATCACTGTGTAAGCCTTTTAAAACTTGTTCTCTGTATATTGCAGGAAGTACTAATTGGTTGATTGATTCACCATTCTCATTTATTATTCTATACAAAACTCCCCTTATGATTTTAAATCTATGAAAATTATTCTTCATGACATGATCATCTCTAACATAATGAGCCTTTGGTAAATGTTTATCTACTACAGCTTTTACCCATTTGCCAAATATAAAATCCTCCCTCTGTGCTTTCCTAATCTCTCTAAGCTCTATCTGTGCCATATGTGTAGTCTCTGATTAATCTGTAGCATGTAATACATTCATAGAACAAGATGGAATAAAATCCATGCAATTTCTGACTTCTGTACAAGAACAAATGGCTTTAACAACACTGTTTTCCAACTTAACCACTTCTCCAAAATGTTCATCAACATATCTATCATGCTGATATCTAGACAAAGCGTCAGCATCTGTATTTCTAAAACCTGCTCTATAAAATAAGTCAAAATCATATGAAGCTAAAGCAGCTACCCATCTTTGCCCAGTTGCATCTAATTTTGCAGAAGATAAAACATGAGTAAGAGGGTTATTGTCTGTATAAACACAAAAATGTTTGCCAAGTAAATAATCACTGAATTTGTCAGTTACTGCCCATTTTAGACATAGAAATTCAAGCTTAAAAGCTGGATAATTCTTTTCAGACTTTGACAGACTCCTGCTTGCATATGCTATAACTCTTTTCTGATCTTTCTGAGTCTGATACAATACAGCGCCTAACCCTGTTGTACAAGCATCTATATGCAATTCAAATGGTAAAGAAAAGTCGGGATAAGCCAACACAGGTGGTTTGATTAAAATATCTTTCAAATTATTAAAAGTTTTATCCTCTAATTCTGTCCATCTCCATACTTTATCAGTACCTTTCTTTTTTTTTGATGAGGTTGAAGGCAAAAGATCACTTAAAGGTCTAGAAATTTTAGAAAAATCTTTAATGAACCTCCTGTAATACCCTGCGAAAACTAGAAAAGATCTCAACTCATCAGAATTTGTTGGTGTAGGCCAATTTTTAACCTTTTCAATTTTATCTGGGTCTGTTTGCACACCCTCTTCACTTACAATATGCCCTAAAAAATTCACCTTTCTCTGAAGAAAATGACACTTCTCTGGAGCAAGCTTCAACTTACATTCATGCAATCTTGTTAAAACTAAATCCAACCTCTCTAAATGCTGTTCATAAGTTTCTGAGAAAATTATCAAATCATCCAAATATATGACACAAATTTTCATATTGTAATCTCCCAGACAATGTTCCATTAATCTCTGATATGTAGCTGGACTGTTACTTAAACCCATTGGTAATTTGACATATTCATAAAAGCCTAATGGTCCAACGGTAAATGCAGTGCGTTCCCTATGAGCTTCTTCCACATCAACTTGGTGATAACCACTTTTCATATCAATAACACTGAAATATTTAGAATTTTGCAAACAGTCAAAAACTTCTTCAATTCTTGGTAAAGCATAGGCATCTTTGATGGTTCTCTTATTTAACATTCTGTAATCAATGCATACTCTCAATTTTCCATTTTTCTTCCTTACTAACACAATATTTGAAGCCCATGGTGATTTGGATTCCTGAATAACTCCCGCAGCTAACATCTGTTCTAAATGCTCCCTAACTTCATCAATCATTGCTGGTGGTATTCTCCTATGGCGTTGCTTAAAAGGTATTTCATTTGTAAGCTCAATCTTATGCTTTATCAAATCACAGTCACCAATGTCAGAATCACCTTTTGAAAACACATCATCATGTTTCTGAATAAATTCTTTAAAAACTTCAATTTGGGCTGAATCTAAATCATCATCCATATGTATTTTACTAAAAACATCAACTGATTCTTTTAAATTCTCCTTTTTATCAAAGACAGACCTATCAATTTTAACTGGCTGAATCTCACAAAGAATAGCCTTTGGCTGAACCGTCACTGTATTTGTTGTAATATTGGAAACATTCACTGTTATTTCTCCATTCTTCTTATATGAATAGTTTACAACTGTAGGAGTGATATCAATATAAGATGGTAAACTACTATCTTCAGTTTCCTGTACAATAGCATTTGTATCATGATAATTCAACTCTTTATCCATGTAACCTTTTAAATCTACTGATTGATTTGGTCCTATTGTAACTCTACCCAATTCTGCAGACCGTACAATTGCAATCCTATCTTTCTGCCTTTTTAATTCTCTGTCTCTAATTGTTAAACATTTAAAAGCCAAAATCCATGATGTAGACATATTCATCTTTTGCATATAACGATCTCCTGCCTGTTTTTTGCAATCTAACAAAATTTCATTTAAAATATTTGTTCCAATAAGAATAGGTGTTTGCAAACTATATGCAGTATCTGGCGTTACTAAAAACAAACAATCCTGCTCATTAGAATTTTCAATGCCATCCACAGAAAGTATGACAGAAACATATCCAAGATAAGGTAATTCATTACCTGAAGCACATTCTATTTTTAATATTTCTTTCAAAGGTTGCAAAGGAACAGTATGTTTCAAATGATTATTATAGAAAGTTTCTGATATTTTAGAGATATTACTGCCACTATCTATCAAAGCAGATGTTGCAATCTTATTAATCTTAACTTGAGCTTCATTTGTTTCACCTACAAGTATGGGATCTCTTTTCGGTGTGCCCTCATCCGATCCCTTGACTGAGGCACCTATCAGTTTGGGCAATCTCTTATCAGATGCTCTTGACTTTCACACCTATAACACCTAGGCCTAAAATTGTTGATACCAACTGGACGTTGAGGTCTATAACTACCTCTACCTCTGTCAGATCTTGCATTAAAACCTCTACCTCTTACAAAAGGTCTACTAAAACCTCTATAATGATTACCCCTATTGGATTCAGTGGTATTTTGCTCTTTTTCCTTTTCCAATTTATCAATCCTAGCATTCAACTGTTCCAAAAGAGTCAAAACCCTTGTCATATCAGAGGATGCTGATGCAGCTTGACACTTACTACTAGAGCTATGCTGTAACTTATCACCATTTTTCTGCAAAATAATCTCAACTTTCTTCAATTCTGACTTAAAATCATCATAATCTGTGATAGTATCAAATTTATACATTGCTGCTTGTTGAATGTTTGGAAGCAAACCCTCAAACAACACTGACTTTAAAATATCTTTCTGTGAATTCTTAACAGCTTTCAACTCAACAGCTCTTGTAAATAAAGATTCCACTCTTGTGGCAAAGTCAGACACTGATTCACCCTCATTCTGAGTACTATTATATAATTTTCTAATGACAGTTGTACCCGTTTCAGCAACTCCAAATTCTGTATTAAATTTTCTTAAAATATCACCTACTGTAGGACTAAGTCCAAGACTCATTAATTTAGTTGCCGCAACCCCTTTACATGATCTTCTAATGGCATAAAGTATTTCCTCCTCTGATCTCATCCTGGAGTTAATTAAACAATCTACCTCATATCTCCAGATGGTATAATTTACTTCCCCTTTATCTTTCTCTCCAAAGAATATGGACAACTTTGTATTTCTATCAGACACACGGGTCTCACCTGTCTCAGCTCTCTTAGACTTTACACAATATTCCATATAACTCTCCATATCTGCAGAGGACTCAATTTTTGGAGGCTTAACCTTCATTGATTTTAAAACCTCTAACATATGCAACTCTTCATCTGTGACGGATTCTCTCGTGACAGACATCTTGTATTATATACTATGTACTTCACAATATAAAAAATAAATATGCTATCTACAAATATTTATAAATGCAAATGAAAAAAACTTGAGTATCCTCACTGTATCCAACTCAATACTCAATCACACTCAATACTCAATATGAAATAACTATGACGACATTTAATTCCTGATTATCATCATAAACACAATTATTTACAATCTTCATTCACAAAACTACCTGTTATAATATGTAATTACCTCAAAGAAAACTCCTATTCTCCTAAGTATAATATATCAAGTGAATTACTTATGAAGAATGTAAACACACATGAAAATATTCCAACAAAACACAGGTGTAAACAATGATTACAACCAATATGATGTCAGCTTACTATAATAAAATATTATATAGTATTATATATATAATCATAAGATTATGGCAAATTTCCACGGATCATAACGCGTACAGATGCCTTTATTATACCTCAATATATAATTAATTGACAATTATTTTAAGTATACAACCACCCAAAACAATTAAATCAATAAAGAATTATTTAAGTATCCTATAATACCCAAATAAATGTAATCAATAAAGAATCATTCGAGTAAACTATACTAGATCTAATACTCAAACTAATCCAATATCAATATAAATAAAAACTATTTCAAGTATACAAGAACTCAAAATAATTCAAAGTCAATTAATCTAAGTATTTGGTCATAAACACTCAAATTAATCCAAAGTCATTTCATAAGGATGAAATCAATCAAATAATGTCTGCATTAAATCCACAGGCAAAGTCCAAACTGAGTAAACAAAATGTTAATTACCAACTATCAGACCTATACATGATCTAGATCAAAACCATCTATGACAAAGTTCAAAGCCCTTTAAACTATTAAATGCTAGATCTATATGTGAATATAAAATTTTAATTTAATCTATTAATCTTAAAGACCACCCGAAAAAATAAATTAAATCCGTCTATGCTAAGTTGTTTCCCCTGTTTGACCTACTTAGGATACCAAGATCTGGATCCACACTCAATATTAGTATATTTTCTTATTATCAAAGTCTATCTTCACTTATTAATTTAATTCTGTATATGTCACATACTAAACAAATAATTCCTAAATTCAATCTCAAAATACAAACTTTTCCGAAAATAAAGAAAAAATAATTTACAAATCGTAAATCCAATTGCAAAAGAAATAATTTTGAAGAATGCAGCTATGATTGCAAACCAGAAAGTAAATTCCCTACTGTTGTGACCTTCACACTAATTATTTAAAGCTAATCGAATCGACCAATGAAAAACTAGGAAATCCCTGAATGACGTCACTGATATTCTAAAAAGCTAAACCTATCCACCAATGAAAATATACCATGTGCTCTGGAACAGCCAAAGTGAAAAATGTGCACTAGATGTAACAGCCACTACACAACTTATGAATGAAATTCCATAGTATTTAAAAGTACAAAATTCCCAAATGAAAAATCTTATGCAGAAATGAAACGTTCACATATCAATTGTCAAATAGTCCTGTAAATTTAAATATGTCACCTGTATCAGTCAAAATAAGAAATAGTTATACCTTCACCAAATAATTAAACAGTGAATTCAGAGATAAACAAGTGAAATTATGTCATCTGCTATTAAAACGTGACAAATGCAATACTCTGGTCAAATATATTTCTACACTTTCAATACACATAAATTTTGAAGAAATACTTTCATTGCAATACTCCTCACTTATGCAAGGATGACAACTCTATAAACAAATTAAATAGCTGTATACAATTAAACAACAATATCAGTGTGAAATTGTACACAAACTCCAATTATGTTTCAAAAGACCAAAGAATCAAAAATTGTACTCACCCTCTGTTGAAACAATCAGCCACAACCTGGTATCACATTACACCACACTTATCACAAATAAACTAAACACAAATTTTGCAAAATAATCCAAAGGAATAAGATACACTAATTTCCTATTAAGAAAACACTGAATATTTAAAGAATTAGCTGTCCTAAGATATATATTTGCCTTCACTCAACTGGAGGGAGTGTCTCTATGCACTGTAATTACAACTATAAGATAATTATGAAGATTAAGAAAAAAATATATAAAAGTGTTTATAGGCACTCCTGAGTGAAATATATCCACCGATGAAAATCCTGGTTAAAAGTACATATGGTTGTCGTCCTCCAAAGAAAATCCTATTGTCGTCTGTCGTCCCTTTCCTCGTCACATGGTCCTAAAGCTTCGTCTCCTTCCTGGTCCTAAATTTTACGTTGGGCGCCAATGTTACAGCCTTGGTTTTTTATACTTTTCCTATTATGTTTATGGTAGAGCTACGAGGAGGCTGAACAAACAACTAGCTCAATCGTCTGGTGTATATCTTTGCTCTTTATTCCAAGTTACAGTTACACTGTACCATAAGCTGGGCTGAAACAATACATTCCCATAATTAACATCAATGCATATACAACAGATACTATAAAGAACATAGTTTTACACAGGTAAATATATGCATATTCATGAAATACTGTTATATTAATATCTAACAAATACTATGACAGATTTGTTGGTCATAACTCATAATACACATGACCTGAACTATATGGAAATGTCTTAGCTATTTACCTACTTGTAATACTCAATGATACATCAGATATGTTACAAAACAATACATTTTACACATATATTCAACATTCCTTACCAGGTTGTGGACCTGCCCAGAATTACAAACTTCCCTCCGTCTATCTCTCTCTCCCTGGTGCCATGCTAGAGTTAGTAGTAGCTGTAAAAGAGAAACCATTCACCTAATACAACATGCAAGGGGTTAAAATAATTAGATAATTCAGTCCGGTTTCGTCCAAAATATAAAGTTGTGTTAAACGCGTACTGTAGGTCGAACCGACACGAGACCGAAATGACACGGCGATAACAAACGAATGAAACATAATTCACAAGCAATGTCAGCAGAAATAGACATCAACTTACAATGAATAAGCCAATCTCCTAGCCACACCTTCCTTCTTTATACCACCACAATTATCAGACTCAAGAAGACTCCCGTCCGTTCCCAAACGACGATGACCAAAGAGTGAACAAGAAATGACCACGGCGACAGAAAACCCCGCGAAAACCAAAACCTTCCGAATCAATCCAAACGATATCCAATCAGCAATCAGATAATTACATCATCTGACAGAATTGACAAATCCGTGTAACCTGTCACAAACAACAACTCCATTCTAAATATAGACCAGAATACCTGGTTTCACAAGCTATGGTTAAAACATCTAAAAATATACATGAAATCAGAATGACAAAAACTTCCGTCTGCTACATTTGCAAGGGTGGACATTTCATCAAACATGTCCCACGGACAACATATCCCTCACTTAATTTAAGATTTATCATATAAATAAGTTTGCAGTCAAAGTTTGGCAATAACTGACAAAGTGCTCAAGCCGATTGT
This sequence comes from Azorinus chamasolen, assembly GCA_963576725.1. NCBI lineage: Eukaryota > Metazoa > Mollusca > Bivalvia > Cardiida > Solecurtidae > Azorinus > Azorinus chamasolen. The sequence goes on from OY755243.1 coordinate 79,495,799, forward strand.
TATTAAACCTTTACTCCATGAATATTCATGCAAGAAATAATAACATCATGGATATTAGTTAGATGAAGTTTTATAATGGCAAAAACAAGAAGGGGATATTTACATATTTTGACAGAAACTATAGACTAATATCAATATTATTTCATAAGCAAACAAAGCAAACCCTGATAAGACGGCTCCTAGAGTCTGATCTGGGTCTACTCTGTTTTCAAAGGCGTAAAAAGACTTATTTATGGGGTACAGGGTTAAGGACAACTCGTTTGGCGCTAAAAGATGACATGCCCAAACATTGCAAGCACATTAATAAAAGCACATGACTGTACCTGTCTAGAGACATGAATGGTGATAATAACGATAGAAACAAACAATAAACACATACTAAGCACAAGATCAAACCTTGCAATAATACAAGCACAAAGACAATAATACAAACACATGTATCAGAGAAACCATCACAATCTCTAAGTATGATCACTAAGGTCATTTTGTTTGCACTAATTAATACAAATCAATCGTCATTTTAAATTTTTTTCTGAATTTTGCATTTATTTATCTCATTTCCTTATTTTACTGAATGATTTAAAAACTTGGATTGCAGACGACAATTAGAAGTTTGGCACCGAAAGGGTTAAGATACCATAATTCAGAATCACAGATACAGGTGCATACTCAAATAAACAATTATGCATGACTTGATCTCTTCATTAATATTCATTAACTGTAAAAACATTCAGGCCAAATTTTGCTTTGACCAAAACTGTAGGATCAGGGTTGTAGGAGCAAACCCTGTAGAAGCCGTCTGATCTGGATCTACTCTGTTTGCAAAGGCGTTAAAAGGGTTTATATGAGCGAAATGGACGAGTATTGTTTCATTCAGATTTTTGACACCAACTTTTATTGGGCTGCGAAAGCAGCCCAATTTCATACGACTTTGAATTTTGACCATGCGTTTCTGCGTTCCTGTATCTATAAAAGCCAATCTTTTTAATAAATATGGTTTACTGTGAATATTCATTATTTTATTCATATATTTTTCCCAGCGGGGGCACATATTATTTTTGTCGGGGTTATTCCTTTCTTTTCTGCCATTACCAAGTTTCAGTGAAAATGCTAATGAATTGGGTATAACTGATTAAACTCACCTTCTCAGTGATAGCAGTCAGCGTGGTGTAAGGGTTATAACGATGGCCTAGGAAATGTGGAGTCGTGGGTTCGATCCTCGGTGGAAGCAAACTCATTCTTTCTTAGCACCCTTAGTTTACGTGCTTTTGGTTTAAAACCATTTTGTACATAAAAATATGTCCTGTGTTAAATTTATTTAGCTGAGACTATTACTCGTGGTTTTGTTGACCGTTTTACATATTTTACCACTGTGCATGAATTTTCTTCCATTTAAATGTATATCTTATACTAACCTGTTCTTAATTTGGGGACAATTTAAGTGAAAAAGTTAATGAGCATTGAGTCGACCTATTCGAATAATTTCATGTAGACTGTAAGTATGGGAGCTTGTATGCCTTGTGAACATCACTTAATGTGATAATGGTTTCTACGTCAGTGTGTTTCAGCAAATGAATAACATTAATCTGTGACTTAATGCTGTATTCTTCTCGTGTGTTAGCGTGTGTTTGGTTGTGTGTGTGTGTGACATGCTGTCTATTGATGTATTGGTGGTGATTACGTCTTGTATGTGACTTTCTACTGTATGCGTGTGTATGAGTATAAATTGCTATGCTTTCTGTAGGTGTTTTGGTGATGGTGGCGTTTTGTGTGTGGCCTTTCCTGCTTGACTTTATTACTTTTTCATTAATGTGTATTATTGGTGTCATACACAGGTATTATGAATCATGGCTCATTAAATCATTCCCCCGGTCATAATACTATAACCGGGGGAGTCGTAGTACTATGACCCCCACATATATAAAATTCTGACCGGGGGTCGATTTATTATATAGTACTATGACCTCACATACGAGATAACAAACTGACACTAAAAAGCGTGCATCAAAATGAAGTAAATTCCTACTTAGTTATCATTATAAATGTCTCCACCAAATGTATATGGTGCATATTGTGTTTGCCAGAGTTGTCCTTCCGTCTGTCTGTCTGTCACAGATGTTGCGGTAAGCGTAACTCAAAATTGTTAAGGTTAGAATTTTGAAATTTCACAGGAATGTTGCCCAGTATGAGTTGTTGTGTACCTCCATATTTTCAGTTCTCTCCTGGTAATTTTGAGTTATTGTCCCTGAATAGTTTGAATATGCGATAATAAATGACACATTATGCGGCATCCATAACTCAGAAATCGTTTAGACTAGATTCATTAAACTTTACAAGAATGTTGCCCAGTATGAGTTGCTGTGCACCTCCATATTTTCAATTCCTTCTTTCTATAGTTTTGGACTTATTGGCCCTGCCAAGTTGGACTTAGTCATAGTATTTTACGAACTTTGAGCAACACATATCTCCGAATTTAATATGGCCAGAGTCTAAAAACGTCACAGGATTATTGCATAGCAAGAGTTGTTGTGCACCTTTATATTTTCAGTTTCTTCCTCGGATAACTTTGGAGTCATTGTCCCTGAATACATTAATGATAAACTTTGCAGCACTCATAACTTTGAAAGTAATGTGTATAGAGTCTTGAAATTTCACAGGCACGTTGCCGAGTGTGAGTTATTTTGCATCTTTATAATTTCTATTCCCTGTCCCTGGTTTTAATTTGGAGTTGTTGCCCCTGACAAGTTGGAATGTGTTGTAGTTCATAACAAAATCTGAGCCACACATAACTCTAATAGGGCTAGTCTTGAAACTTCACAGAACTGTTTCCCAGCATGAATTGTTGTGAGCCTTTGTGATTTCCCCCTCTCTTGTTATTTTGAAGGTATTGCCCTTGATTAGTTAAAATATGCGTTAAAATAGTTAAATGTCTGATGATTTGTACCTTGTTCAATTGTGTCAGTTCAATATTTTGTTTGTGTCAGTAGTTACATAAATGAAAAACTTCCTTTGAAAATGTCAAGGAACATATTTATAGATTGATAGATAATGTATTACATTAAAAAATATTAGAGTTGCTTACCTTGGTTCTCTTAAGACTGAAATCGTAGCAAATATATACCATTATGTATCTTCTTCACAGCTCAAACAGCAGTCATCTATTTTAAGTGATTGTTTCATACCATGTCAAGCTAACATAATAATAATATGAATCGTGTGACTTGTGTCCTTTGATTTCCTAACATGTTATTGCCCCTGATAAGTTATATATTTGTTTACCTGGCTCAAAATGTGTTATATACCTCAAAATTAACATATAACGACTCCCTTGCCAAAATACACCCACGAGGTGGGGAGAGGGGGTCGATATATTATATACGTGTAGTACTATGACCCCTATGCCATTTTACTATAAAATATAGTAACTCCCTTGCAAAAATCCACTACTGGGTCGATAAATCATATAGTACTATGGCCCCATGCCATTTTAATATAAAATATAGTGACTACCTTGCCAAAATACATCCACCAGGGTGGAGGTCGATATATAATATAGTACTATGGCCCCCATGCCATTTTACTATAACAATAGTGATTCCCTTGCCAAAATACACCCACCAGGAGGTCGATATATGATATAGTACTATGAACCCAGGCCATTTTAGTATAAAATATAGCGACCCCCTTGCCAAAATACCTCCACCAAGTGGGGGGGGGGGTACGATATATTATATAGTAATATGACCCTAATGTCATTTCACTATAAATATAGTGACTCCCTTGCAAAACTACATCCACAATGGGGTCGATATATTATATAGTACTATGATCCCAATGCCATTTTACTATAAAATATAGTGACTCCTTTGCAAGAATACATCCACCAAGGGGTCGATAAATCATATAATACTATAATAATAATAATAATAATAATATTAATAATAATAATAATAATAATAATAATAATAACAATAATAATTATAATAATTATAATTATAATAAAGACTTTATTTAAAGAGGGAACGCATTTGGTAAAAATCCAATCTTCCATGCGGCCCTCATAACAAAAGTCTACAAAAGTCAAATTAGCAACAATCAATCAAACGGACATTATTTCAAGTAACACAGTAAAACCTCGACAATTCGAACAACCCGTTGAAGAGTCTTGATATACTAGTAGTAGTACTAGAAGCTCCCGCCTTACCCAAGGCCAACACCTGGCGTGAACATTGTCAATGGGCTTACTTCGAGTTATCGAAATGTTCGAATATCACTGTATATACAAAACGTTTACAGTAGTTAACCTAAATACTCACGCCACAGTACTAAAACAGGCAGTGAACTTAAATCAAACTGATATTGCAGATGTACTATTTCATCTGAAATTGTCAATATTCGATTACCTAGAAAGTCAAAATTAGATACTACAACAAGAAATAGCGATTGTGTTCAATACTCGTTCAATCCTTGGAAATGTTTCAATTGCTTGTGTTTTGATGTTGGTTATCAATTACATGATCTGTTTCTATACCATTACTTGTATAGTACTATGACCCATGCCATTTTACTATAAAATATACATTGTAGTGACTCTCTTGCCAAAATACATCCACCAGGGGGGTTCGAAATATTAAATAGTACTATGTATATCGAACCCCCATCGTGGATGTATTTTGGCAAGGGAGTCGGTATATTTTCTTGTAAAATGGCATGGGGGTCATAGTACTATATAATATATCCAGCCCCAATCGTGGATATATTTGGCAAGGGAGTCGCTATATTTTATAGTAAAATGACCGAAGGGTCAAAGTACTATATGATATATCCACCAACGTGGTGGATGTATTTTTGTAAGATAGTCATTGTAAGGTAGTCAAATGGTGCCCCTCTTGTTGCAGATTTGTTTTTGTATTGCTACGAGAGGGATTTTATGCTTAGCTTAAAACCTGATACACAGACTGATATTGTTAATGCTTTTAATAAAACTTCAAGGTATTTAGACGATATTTTGAATTTAGATAATCCTTATTTTGATACTATGATTTCTTCAATTTACCCAAAAGAACTGTCTTTAAACAAAGCTAATCAATCTGACATTAATGCTTCATTTTTAGATTTGAATCTTTCAATTACAAATGATAAAGTTTCGTCCAAAGTATACGATAAAAGAGAAGATTTTAATTTTAAAATTGTTAATTGTCCTTTTCTAGATGGAGATGTGCCACGTTCTACATCTTACGGGGTTTATATTTCTCAACGTATTAGGTTTGCCCGAGCATGTTCTTTGCTTGAAGATTTTAACAGACGTAATTTAGTTATAACTGATAAACTTCTTAAGCAAGGTTACAGATATCACAAACTTCGAAAAAAATTCTAAATTTTATTATCGAAAATTACCTCTCATTAGTAAATATAATTGCAATCTACGGACGTTACTGCGACAAGGCATTTCTCAACCAGAATTTTATGGGGATGTTATCTACAAACTTAGGAAAATTCGGGGTCATATCCATTTTCATGATTTGTTTATAAAACGCATTAAAACATTTAAAAAGAAAGGTTATGATCCTATTATATTGCAACGCACTGCATGTTTGGTTATCGACCCTTTTACAGTCGGTAGCTACGCTTCCCTCTTTGCTTGCGCGATGACAGGCCGAGGGTAGTACTCTATGATGGTATACTCTTAAACTTGGATACAGGATGAGCTTACCAGACTCATGTATTACTTTTTCCCTGTCGTGCCCTTAACGGCTTACCTGCAGGTGCTCTGACTTCAGCAAAGTCATTGAGTACATATTTGACGGATTGTCACAGTTATTATGCTATGTTTTACATGTTGTCCTGTGTTCACCGTCGTCTATGTTGTGGGTAAGTCCAGCGGGGATACCTTTATTTACAATATTTGTAAAGCTAGGGTGACTTTGAGAGAAGTGTGAGGTTAGGACGTCCGTAAACCGGTTTAAACCCTCAGTGGTGTTTTTGCTACTGACCGTGCCAAGGCGGTACTCTCTTTGTCACCCTTCCTTTTGTTTGCCTTGCGTCTTTGTGCTTGTGATTTGTTCATGTGTAGAACGTTTGTCTCTGGTTCTTGTGTGTCTTTAAATGTTTTCTGTGTTCATTTCTGTGTGTGGTTGTGTGCGCGTTTGGGTGTGTGGTTGTGTGTGTGTGTGTGTGTGTGTGTGTGCGTGCGTGCGTGCGTGCGTGCGTGCGTGCGTGCGTGCGTGTGTGTGTCATGCTGTCTATCGGTGTTTTGGTGGTGGTTGCGTCTTGCATGTGGCTTTGCCTGCTTGACTTTACTACTTTTCCATATAGATAGTAAAATGACATGGGGTCATAGTACTATATAATCTATCGACACGCCTGGTTGATGTATTTTGGCAAGGGAGTCACTATATTTTATATTAAATGACATGGGGGTCATAGTACTATATAATATATCGACAAGCTTGGTTGATGTATTTTGGCAAGGGAGTCACTATATTTTATAGTAAAATGACATGGTTTTATAGTATTATATAAAAATACCGAACCCACCATCGTGGATGTATTTAAGCAAGGGAGTCGGTATATTTTTCAGTAAAATGGCATGGGGGTCATAATATTATAAAATATATCGACCCCCATCGTGGATGTTTTTGTCAAGGGAGTCACTATATTTTATAGTAAAATGGCATGGGGTCATAGTACTTTATTATTATTATTATTATTATTAATATTATTATTATTATTATTATACCACATTTATATAGCGCTCTTTTCACACAGGATATGTGCGTTCAAAAGCGCTGCACATGGATGAAATCAATAATCGGAATGAACCGCATGATTATCTATCCAGACAATGAAATATTTACAATAGATATACAATAAAAATAAAAATCACTAGCCGGACGGAAACGCATGAATGTCCATCCGGTCAGTGAAGGATATACAAAAGATATACAATAGATATGACATCATAAACCGGAAGGAACGGCATGATCGTCCATCCAGTCAATGAAATGTATGCAATAAATATACAATAAATATAGGAACCACATGATTATGTACCCGGTCAATGAAAGATATGCAATAAATATACAATAAGTATAAAATCACTAACTGGTAGGAACCACATGATTAATTACCAAGTCGGTGAATTATAAGCAATAGATATACAATAAATATGATATACAATAAATATGAAATCACTAACCGGTAGGAACCACATGGTTATCTACCCGGTCAATGAGAGATTGATTCCTACATCATATCCCAAGGGCTGCAATGGCAAAGGAGTCGTAAGGTATGAGAATTGATGATTATAAGCTACTTTTCCTAAACTGTCCTAGTAGTATATGTTGAAGAAATGTGTTTTCAAGGGACCATACAAAGTTCGAGATAACAGAAGTTCGGGTCATCTGATGTCTAAGCTGAACAATTTCTCAAGGCCACAGCTTAATACAGGTCTAAAGTAATGCTGAAAGCTCCTATAGGAGCTGTATTAAGCTGTCACTTGTGTTTCTAGTTATCTGAAGCGATATATTTTAGAGCAATTCTGTATTGTAAGTTTTGGAAGGACTGAACTTTTTGTTCGAGTTATCCCGACTTTCGAGTTATCTGAGTTCGAGATATCGAAGTTCAACTGTAGATCTATTTCTGCAGTTATTGTCTGATTTAAAAATCATATGTGTACATATGCCATTATAAAAAATCAACTATGTCTCACATGAATAGCGTACAGTACATGTATAAAATCGAATTATGTTTATTGTTGTTGCTCAGAGCAACATGTAAACGTGCGTACTCAAATACTAAGATCGTCATTTCTCCATCAACCCCTATGTTGCGACCACTCTTCGGAATCGTCTCGAACCTGGTCACGGCATGAGCTTTAGTGGAGAAATCAAGAAGTTATTCTTGAAAATGTTTTAATTTTCGCATCTTATCTGGGCCTCTGTCAGTTGTCGACATGTTATTGTTGATGCTATATTTGCTGCTATCACTATTTAACCCTTTCTCTCAGATAAAAGTGTTTCCACGCATTTGCAAACAGAGTATACCCTGATCAGACGGATCCTAGAGGAGCCGTCTGCTCAAGGTCTACTCTGTTTCCTAATAGAATTTGATATATCTGTTTATTTGCTTTCTAAAATGTCTACAATGTTCCACCTTGCATATTTGTTTATAACTATTCTGTTAATGAACATTCATTAGGTATTGAAATTTGAAATAAACATAGTACAGGGAAAGGTTTAAATCGCTAATTGATATAGAATGATGACAAACACTACATATCAACGCTTTACTAATGAATATTCATGTAAGAAATAATAACATCATGAATATAAATTAGCTGATATTTTAGAATGGCATTACTTTCCAAATCATTTTGACCACCGCATAAACTGCATAATCAGCATATTAATCACAAGCAAACAGAGCAGACCTTGATCAGACGACTCCAACAGGAGTTATCTGACCTGGGTATGCTCTGTTTGAAAAGACGTCAAAATCCGTATCGGTGTAGTTCTATATTTATTCCAATGTTCAATACCTGCTGAATATTCATGGACAAAACAAATATAATGAAATATTGAATGTAGAACATTTTTGCCATTTTAGAAAGTAAAGTAACAGATCTATCAAATTCCACCAGCAAACAGAGCAGACCCTGGTCAGACGGTTCCTGTAGGGGTTGTCTGATCTGGGTCTACGCTGTTTACAAATGCATGAAAAGGCGTTTATATGAAGGAAAGGGTTAAATGACAAAACGACTAGTTTTTTCAACATAACACGCTTTACATGGACTATATTGAACAAACTGAATAGAATGGTTACCATTTATGTATTTTTCTTGTATAATTTTACATTTTCTGTTCTATATAGACTGACCTTATGATTCCGTGTGTAATCTTTTACTTTTCAAAGTTCATACTCTGATGAGCACATGAACTTATGCGTTGAAAATAAAACTACGAAACTCTTAAATGGTTTAAATACGTCTATGTAAATTACCTAATATTTTATTCAATTGGCTCAAATGGACTGTCGTCAATAGTAACGTGACTAATACACGACTAAATGTTGTCTGATAGTTTCAATAATATTACTGATGTTGTCACCATGGAAACCGCTACTAATGTTTCATTGCATTTTATCTTTGCGGCTGTTTAAATATTTCAACCACATCGGTTTTTCTTGTAACATTGGACATATACGTACTTTGGTCGTGCAGCCTTTCTTAAAGACCCTGTTACACGTGTTTTAAATAGCTAGGGTGTAATAACCCTTTCTCTGTTCAATATTCATGTTAGAATTAACGATTGTACTTGCATAATTAAGAAGAGAAAATTTTACTCTGACTGAAATTGTAGAATCATGTTTGTATTATTCTAAAGGAGCCGTCTGATATTGGTCTACTCTATTTGCAAATGCATGAAAATGCGTTCATACGTAAGAAGGGTTCGCAATTATGAGGTATTATTGTAAATGTTCTCACACACCCATGTAGTAGAGTTTTGAACAAGTTAATGATTACTTCATGAATATTCATGTAAGTAACAATGTATGGATGAATAATAACTAGGCTAAGCTTAATAATCATAATGACATAAAAACAAGAAAAGTTTGGCTCTAGAACAGTAAAATCCCACTAATGCGACCACCTAAAAGAGGTATAATTCTGGGTGCTAGATGCAGGTGGTAGCTTAATGCAGGACAAAAGTAATACATAAAACTCCTAGAGGAGCCTTCTGTTTTACTTTTGCGCTGCATTAAGCAACCACCTGTTTATAAAGACAACCATGTGTATTTATTAAGTGGTTGCATTAGAGGGGTTTTACTGTAAAACATGTTGAATCAGAATCTATATAGTTTCATGGTTGACGGCTCTTTATCAACTGTCTGATCTGGGTCTATTCTTCTTGTAAAAGCGTTAAACTACGTGTTTATGGATTTAAGCGTTAAAGCAATTCATCATTGTACAACAGAGATACTACAGGCGTAGACATATCGCAGGAAAAAACATACAACAGTCGTAGATATATAGTAGAAATAGAATACGACAGTCGTATACATATAGTAGAAAAAGCATACGACAGACGTAGACATATAGTAGAAAAACATACGGCACTCGTAGACCTGTCGTAAAAATAACGTACGGCAGTCATATAGCTGTAGTATGAACATCATATAAGTCTTAGACCTGTCGTAGGAAAAACATACAGCAGTCGTAGATATGTCGTATAAAGAGTATGAAACAGTTGTAGAAACAGCATACAACAATAGTAGATCACAGCATATATAATATTAGACATGTCGTAGAAGTAGCGTACAATAGTCGTGTAGCAATTGTACACTTTTCTTACGACAAACGAGCATATTACGGTTGTCATTACACTTTTTGTTTGTCTTGAAACAATCGTAAGATAGTTCATACGATTTTACTTCGATAGTTGTGTATTTTCCCATGACATTCATGGGAAACATGAACCCAACAGATAAACACCTCTTTCAAACATAGCAGTTCCTATTGTCGCAGCTCCGTGTGACAGGTGCTGTTGACGGGCTCCTGTTCTTTTGGAAATCTGCTCTACATTACGTCTATAAGTTCTGAAAGTAGATGATCATTCCAAAGCAAAAGCAGTAATGTGCAAAGAGAAAATTGCAGACTTGGTTTTAATGAGTCTGCTCATGAGAAGTTATTAAAAGTGCAACATTACTCGCGCGCCCCTAGCACCGGCTTAATCCGTTTTCATTTTTCAAAACTAATAACATCGACACAAATGATCCCGAAGGACAAGAAAATATAACAACAATGAGAATGAAGTACGGTGCGACTTTTTACGGCACCACACATTATTATACTGCAAAGAAAAATCCTAGATTTTGATTGGTCAATTAGCCATGTATAAAAGCCTTGTATCCCTCTAAATTCTGATGTATATACGGAGTCATGAGCAACAATGGAATTTCCCCTGTCGAGGGCCTCGCTTCATTGCTACAACAAACTAAAAATGGCCGACTAGCTTCACTTCGTCGATTCGATCCAAACAACCGCTCTCAAACGAAATAACAAGAGTTTGGGGTGGAACAAAGATATCCATTGAGAAACATATGTGTTATAGTTGTTGTATAACAATGTAAAAGAACCCGATACGTGTCGAAGGTCTATTCTGCTATGATGCTGCAAATGTTGTCAAAATGCTTGTGCACGTACCGATTAGCCCCCCAAACCCCGCTTTTACAAAAATAAACCACACCCAATTCGATTCTGATTTTATTCATGCACATGTACAGTACACGTACCTGTAAATTGCAGTATAACCGCTCCTTCCAACGCCCATTTGTTTGAATATTATAAAACCGTCATTTTGACGTCATCCAAATGACGTCGGACTTGCGCCAAATATGTTTAGCCGTTCGTGCTAAAAAATAGTGTCTGCTTAAACGCTAAAAGTTTTACTAACGTCTGATTCTTTCAATCCTTTGAGAAACTAATGCTCTTGGAAGATCCCTTTATATCCACAATTGTAATGAGCTGGTTATTATACAGATATTACAAGCCCTTACCTTACAGTATGAGGCCCCTGAGGGGAAGCAAAACGACGCCCACATTAAAAACGCTAATTAACTGCTACAAATATTAAACTTTGCAGTATTAATAAAATCGTTATACAGATCATTGGCGGGATATCTGACATTTTATTCCCTGCTGAGGAAAATACATGTAGCCCTCGCCTAACGGCTCGGGCAACATGAATTCCCTCAGCAGGAAACAAAAAGCCAGATACCCCGCCAATGATCTGTATAACTAATATTCATTTGACACACGTTTTTTGTGACGTACACAAATTCTGAAAGTAGATAAGTAGGAGACAATCAAGGTTTTACGCAAGCGTAAAATGGCTGCGTAACATGTATTTAAGCAGGATAGAAGAAAAAGAGGGAGCAATATTGTTTAGTACTTTTAATTAACAGATACATTGGGAAAACATGACTGTAATGTATAAATTGATAGCAGAAACGGGGGAATGTTTTAATGAGCCATGATGCATAATACCTGTGTATGACACCAATAATACACATTAATGAAAAAGTAGTAAAGTCAAGCAGGAAAAGCCACACACAAAACGCCACCATCACCAAAACACCTACAGAAAGCATAGCAATTTATACTCATAAACACACATACAGTAGAAAGTCACATACAAGACGCAATCACCACCAATACATCAATAGACAGCATGCCACACACACACACAACCAAGCACACGCAAACACACGAGAAGAACACAGAATTAAGTCACAGATTAATGTTATTCATTTGCTGAAACACACTGACGTAGAAACCATTATCACATTAAGTGATGTTCACAAGGCATACAAACTCCAATACTTACAGTCTACGTGAAATTATTCGAATAGGTCGACTCAATGCCCATTAACGTTTTCACTTATACTGTCCCCAAATTAAGAACAGGTTAGTATAAGATATACATGTAAATGGAAGAAAATTCATGCACAATGGTGAAATATGCAAATCGGTCAACAAAACCACGAGTAATAGTCTCAGCTAAATAAATTTAACACAGGACTTATATTTTTATGTACAAAATGGTTTTAAACCAAAAGCACGTAAACTAAGGGTGCTAAGAAAAAATGAGAGAAAAAATAGTTTGCTTCCACCGAGGATCGAACCCACGACTCCACATTTCCTAGGCATTTCCACATTTCGTTGTAACCCTTACACCACGCTGACTGCTATCACTGAGAAGGTGATTTTAATCAGTTATACCCAATTCACTAGCATTTTCACTGAAACTTGGTCATGGCAGAAAAGAAAGGAATAACCCCGACAAAAACAATATGTACCCCCGCTGAGAAAAATATATGAATAAAAAAATGAATATATATAAATTAAAACTTGTCTCACAGTAAACCATATTTATTAAAAAGATTGGCTTTTATAGATACAGGAACGCAGAAACGCATGGTCAAAATTCAAAGTCGTATGAGATTGGGCTGCTTTCGCAGCCCAATAAAAGTTGGTGTCAATGAATGAATGAAACAATACTCTACCATTTCGCTCATATAAATGGAAAAGTAGTAAAGTCAAGCAGGCAAAGCCACATGCAAGACGCAACCACCACCAAAACACCGATAGACAGTATGACACACACACACACAACCACACACCCAAACGCACACACACACACACGAAATGAACACAAAAGAGACACAAGAACCAGGGACAAACGTTCCACAACATAACAAACCACAAGCACAAAGATGCAAGGCAAACAAAAGGAAGGGTGACAAAGAGAGTACCGCCTTGGCACGGTCAGCAGCAAAAACACCACTGGGGGTTTAAACCGGTTTACGGACGTCCTAACCTCGCACTTCTCTCAAAGTCACCCTAGCTTTACAAATATTGTAAATAAAGGTATCCCCGCTGGACTTACCCACAACATAGACGACGGTGAACACAGGACAACATGTAAAACATAGCATAATAACTGTGACAATCCGTCAAATATGTACTCAATGACTTTGCTGAAGTCAGAGCACCTGCAGGTAAGCCGTTAAGGGCACGACAGGGACAAAATAATACATGAGTCTGGTAAGCTCATCCTGTATCCATGTTTAAGAGTATACCATCATAGAGTACTACCCTCGGCCTGTCATCGCGCAAGCAAAGAGGGAAGCGTAGCTACCGACTGTAAAAGGGTCGATAACCAAACATGCAGTGTGTTGCAATATAATAGGATCATAACCTTTCTTTTTAAATGATTTAATGCGTTTTATAAACAAATCATGAAAATGGATATGACCCCGAATTTTCCTAAGTTTGTAGATAACATCCCCATAAAATTCTGGTTGAGAAATGCCTTGTCGCAGTAACGTCCGTAGATTGCAATTATATTTACTAATGAGAGGTAAATTTCGATAATAAAATTTAGAAAAGGTTTTCCGAAGTTTGTGATATCTGTAACCTTGCTTAAGAAGTTTATCAGTTATAACTAAATTACGTCTGTTAAAATCTTCAAGCAAAGAACAGGCTCGGGCAAATCTAATAAGTTGAGAAATATAAACACCATAAGATGTAGAACGTGGCACATCCCCATCTAGAAAAGGATAATTAACAATTTTAAAATTAAAATCTTCTCTTTTATCGTATACTTTGGACGAAACTTTATCATTTGTAATTGAAAGATTCAAATCTAAAAATGAAGCATTAATGTCAGATTGATTAGCTTTGTTTAAAGACAGTTCTTTTGGGTAGATTGAAGAAACCATAGTATCAAAATAAGGATTATCTAAATTCAAAATATCGTCTAAATACCTTGAAGTTTTATTAAAAGCATTAACAATATCGGTCTGTGTATCAGGTTTTAAGCTAAGCATAAAATCCCTCTCGTAGCAATACAAAAACAAATCTGCAACAAGAGGGGCACAATTTGTACCCATGGGTATACCAACAACTTGACGATATATGGTATCTCCATAACGCACAAATATATTATCTAAAAGAAAGGTAAGAGATCTACAAACATCAAGGCAAGTCCACATTGTGTAATGTTCAACTTCTGAATTCGAAAAGAATGAACGTTGAACATTACAAGCAATGAACATTTTGTTTTCTCTGGCAAAGGTTTTTTCTATTAATTTAATAAGTCTATCCTTTATAAGATGGTGAGGTAGAGTAGTATAGAGTGTAGAGAAATCATAAGAGCTCAGTAAAGAAATGTTATACTGTTCATTTTCAAGTTTTGTTAAAACATCATTTGAATTTTTTTATGGACCAAAAAACATTAATACCAGAATTTTCATACATTTTATCACAGTAGCGTTTAACATGTTCTTTGATCGTAGTAAGACAGGACGTCAAAAGTATAGATAATTTAGTAGTGGTACAACAGCTAGAGTTGGCAATAAAACGCGACTTATAAGGGGTTTTATGTAGTTTCGGAATCCAGTACAAAGTAGAAAGTTTATGTTGTTTTATGTTAGGACCAGACTTAAAATCATTGCACATTTTTACATGTTCCGAGACTATATCTTTTTCAGATGTTTGAACTGTTATATAAATTTTTGAATCAGTTAGCTCCTTCTTTAAAACATCAACATAATACAATCTTCAAATAATGATTACATTGTTTGATACCTTGTCAGCAGGAACAAGAACATAATCTGAATGAAAATTAGAAATGTTTTTCTTCAAGTAGCGAAATGTAACTCTAGGTCGAGGTGGTAAAAGATGGTTATTTGATTTGTAAAAAGTTATTCGTGTATCAATAATATCGAAAATACATTTCTTCCAATCCGAAAGGGCATTAACATCAGCATGTTCTCGTCGACACCATTTGATGCAGAATACCCTTTTAACGCCTTTGCAAACAGAGTAGATCAAGATCAGCCGGCTTCTACAGGGTTTGCTCCTACAACCCTGATCCTACAGTTTTGGTCAAAGCAAAATTTGGCTTGAATGTTTTTACAGTTAATGAATATTAATGAAGAGATCAAGTCATGCATAATTGTTTATTTGAGTATGCACCTGTATCTGTGATTCTGAATTATGGTATCTTAACCATTTCGGTGCCAAACTTCTAATTATGTCTCCCCCCATATTTATATGGGGGAGACATATTGTTTTCGTGAGAGTTGTCTGTCTGTCTGTCCGTCTGTCCGTCTGTCCGTCCGTCTGTCCGTCTGTCCGTCACACTTTTTGTCCGGACGATAACTTCAATGTGCCTGATGCCAGTTGATTGAAACGTCATACATGGAAAGAGCATAATGAGAGGAAGTGTCATGCACAAGGTCCATAACTCTGGCTTCACTAATATTGGAGTTATTGCCCTTTGTAAAAAAATCACACTTTTTTGTCCGGACGATAACTCCGATATGGCTCATGCCATTGGATTGGATGTGTCCAAGTGTCATGCACAAGGTCCATAACTCTGGCTTCACTAATATTGGAGTTATTGCCCTTTGTAAAAAATATCATAATTTTTTGTCCGGACAATAACTTCAATATGCCTGATGCCAGTTGATTGAAACTTCATATATGGAAAGAGCATAATAAGAGGAAGTGTCATGTAGAAGGTACATAACTCTGGCTTCACTAATATAGGAGTTATTGCCCTTTGTAAAAAATCACACTTTTTTGTCCGGACGATAACTTCTATATGGCTCATGCCATTGTATTGAAACTTCATATATGGAAACATCATAACGAGAGGAAGTGTCATGCACAAGGTCCATAACTCTGGTTTCACTAATATAGGAGTTATTGCCCTTTGTAAAAAAAATCACAATTGTTTGTCCGGATGATTACTCCTATGTGACACATGCCATTGGAGTGAAACTTCATACATGGAACGATCAGGATAAGAGAAAGTGTCATGCATAATATCCTTAACTCGAGCTTCAATAAATTTAGAGTTATTGCCCCTTGTACATTTGTTTAATTCTTTCTTGTCTGGACGATAACTCCTACATGGCTCTTGCCATCGTATTGAAACTTTATACATGGAAAGAGCATGATGAGAGAAAGTGTCATGAACAAGGGCCATAATTCTGGCTTCAGTACTTTTTGAGTTATTGCCCTTTGTTACATTTTTTGGCCGATCAATAACTCCTGTTCGACTGATGCTATTGGAATAACATTTTATTTTTCGAAAGAGCATGATGAAAGTAAGTGTCATGCACAAGGGCCATAAATCTGGTATCAGTATTTTTGGAGTTATCAGCCGTTATCATATTCTTCTTGAAAAATGTAGTGTGGAAAACGCATAATGACAATGACAATGACAATGACAAAGTGTATTTGCAATATAAGGCCTCCGGCCCAAAATACAAACTACATGCTTTAACAATATGTGTAGTGTCAATAGTTTTTCTTTTAATGTATAACTATAAATCAATATTAATCAATATGCACTTGTTACGACTAAAGTGGTATATCAATATCATGCATTGAGAACATACGATGTAAAATGTGTGTTTACTTATCGGCACAATATCTTACAAACATCAGTAAAGCATCTTTAAAAAGGCTCATTCTGCGCTAAAGATCCAGTATCCATGCGAGGAAAGGGTCTTTCAAAGCTACTGTACTCAAATGAATCAAGAGTTTCTTGGCGCAGTTTAAATCCTTTATTTACATATTTTGCAAGTGCAAAAATGATATCTTGTCTTTCATCAGACATGATTCTGATAAGTGTCTCTCACTCGGTGGTGCATTGGACCATTCTATTCTGAAATAAGTTTCACGTAGCTCGGAGTATAAAGGGCATGTCGGAATGAAATGCATTTCTGTCTCTATTTCATAAACATTTCTCTTTAGGCAGTACATACGAAATCTATAGTCTCTCTCTATATTAAGGTGTCTACCTTTTTCAATTATTAAGCCATGACTCGAACAACGAAAATTGGATAAACATCTTTTCAAGTTATAGCTTAATGGCATTGACAAATAGTTTTCAGGAACTAGCGCACTTTTAAACAGTTTATAAGATAAGGCTTTTGGCGACGATGTTACATCCTCAAGAACACCCTGTTTTGCACAGTCACTTACTCTTTGCTTAAACATACGCAGGAAAGTGAGTTTATCTCCGATCTCGTCCGCTATCCAAGCATAACCAAATCCATATTGGAATAAGACATGCTTGAGGTACGTTGCCCATGTAGTTCGTCCACTTTCATCTATGTTTCTCAACATTTTATAACATTGTCTTGGATATCTCGTATTTGGCATTGAAATTAACTTAATCCAAAACTTAATACAGCGTTCTATATAAGATACATATAACGGGTGCCTTCCACACTCACTGAGTGCGAAGAAATTTGCAACATTCTGGTTTAATCCACAAAGACGTTTACAGAAGTTTACATGCACACGCTCGATTTCCTTTGCATATCCATATCCCCAAATATCACTAGAGTATAGTAGAATTGGTTTTACAATTGCGTCAAACAGTTTAAAAGCTTCAGCATGATGAAAATAGCCAAATTGTCGCTGATATTTAAGAATCGTACCAATAGCTTTAATTGCTTGCATGCATAATGTCTCCTTTGTTTTGGTCCACACTAACTTAGGTGTAAATATTGACCCTAAATACTTGTATTGGGAAACAACTTCAATCATTCTTCCACGATAATACCACCGCTCATAGTGTCTCAACTTCCCACCGTTTCTGAACACCATAACTTTGCTCTTATCTAGATTCAGATCCATACCAGTCGCTCGACAAAATTCACTTATGCGATTAATATGGTCCTGAAGGTTGAAAATAGTGTCTCCTATAGCGGCTACATCATCGGCAAACATAAAGGCGTGTATTGGGTCTACCCCTTCAGATACAAATATACCATTTCTACAACTAGTTTGCATATGTTTAACAAGGTCATTTATAAACAATGAAAATATAATCGTGGAACTTACACAACCTTGTTTGGTACCTTTTCCACATGCAATGTATTCTGTTAAACCTTGTTTCAATTTAACACAGGATTTAAGCTGGTTGTACATTGATTTAAAAACGTTCAAAAGTTAATATTTCTATCTATACCTTTTCGCACTAGACTATTCCATAACTCTTGGTGTCCTAAACTGTCAAATGCCTTAAAAAGGTCGATGAAGAATACATTACACCGACCCTTTTGCCGCGAAACATATTTTTGTATAATTGCAGTTAGATTAAAAATGTTATCTACAGTTGCATACCCTGCTCTGAAACCCGCCTGAGACTCATCAATTACTGAATGTGTTTTAGCCCAGTTTGTCAGCCGGTTGCTAAGAACTTTTATGAATATCTTGCTAAGACTATTCCCTACAGATATCGCTCTAAAATTATTTGGATTGTCACATGGGCCTTTTTTGTGGAGTGGCGTAATCAAACTCTCGCACCATTCCCGTGGAAAGGGACCTGTTGATAATATGGAATTGAAAAGCTTTTTCAAGTATTCTAACGTTAGATCTAGAGTATCTTTATACAGTTCAATACAGGTCCCGTCGGGGCCTGTGCCACATGCTGACTTTAAAGACTTAACACTATTTATAATTTCTTCATCTTCAATAGCACGATCAAGCATATCATTGTCAATGTCTTCCACAATTTCACCATACAAGTAATCAGCATCTGCATTCGACGTTGCAGGTTCTTGTTTAAAAAGATCAGCAAAGTATGTAACCCATTTGTGCGCAGGGATATTATCAGCGTCATTTCGCGTATTTCCATTGATTGCCTTTATACACTTCCAGAAGTCAGACGGTTTCCCTCTCAGATCTATGAGCTTTTCGCGGCGCTTCCGTTCCAAGTTTAAGCGTTTTGCGCGGCACATGTTTTTGAAAACATTTCTATTTCGTATATATTCATTCAAATCTGAACGTGAATTTGAACGTCGAAAACCTCTCAATGATGCATATTTATCGTATTTTGCGGATGTGCATTTGCGGTCCCACCAGTCGGGCTGTTCGGTGTTCAATTTGCAAACTTTATTTTTGCGCTTTGTCTTTACTTCCATGCGTTCTCCAGCAGTTTGAAATAGTTTCACGAATTCTTTATGACTATCAACAACATCGCCAGTAGCAGTGTTCACTTTGTCTTCGAACTCGGAAAATACCTGCGTAAACTTATCTCGAAAAACGACCCTTTCGCTTTCATCCCATCTAATTTTTTGATATGGATTTAACACTTCATCTGAAACGCAAGCATTATAGTTCTCTATCAATGGAAATTTAATAGCACAAGATAGTGGGGAATGATCTGATACATCAAGGTCACCAACATAAAAATCGTTTACCAGCGGGAATAGTTCAGTCGATGCCACAATGTAGTCTACTATGCTAGCGCCGTTGTTTGCAGTACATGTTACAGCACCTGTGACGTCACTAAAACGCCCGTTTAACATATGAATTCCCTTCGTACAACACAGTTCAAGTAGGGACAATCCAAACTTGTTGACTTCCGTATCAGTAGTCTTACGTGGCTCACAGAAAGTATCGTTTGGATATTGTACTTCATCTCCGTAAACATAATGTATATCATCGTCGTATATAAAGTCCGCCACGTCGCTAACGCGTGCATTTAGATCGCCTGCGATGATGAAGGCGACATCTCCGAGATCAGACTCTATCGAAGTAAGTTTAACACTCAACAACTCGATTCCATTGCTGTTTTCACTTGTATATACCGTCGAATATTCTGGAGGGATATATGTGAAGCACAGTACTATGCGCTTGGTCAAGTTACAGACGTCTTTGTCAATAAATAGAAATACACACTCATCAAATTGGCTATAGATGCGTTTAATGACACCTTTCTCCACTAACCAGTTCCTGACAAATACAGATACACCGCCTGAGCCACGATGACCTCTGCTCGAAGTCCTAGGACTGTCAAAGTTCTGGAATTCGGGTATGAAGCCATTGAAACTAAAATCTCTAGACTGCCATGTTTCGCAAAATCCTATGATATCATACTCTGTACAGAACGAGGACAATATGCTGCAATCTTTAAATTTTGCTAGACCCCGTATATTCAATGAACATAGTTTAATATGACTTTTTAAATGTAGTGTATTTAGGCGTTGGCCGGGTTCCTATCTATCGGCTACTACAGCGGTTTTACTCACAGGATCGTACACATACTTCTCGTCGTCCACTATGAGAAAGTCATGCTTAAAGTACACACTTTTGCCTTCGTCTAGGTATTGCTTAATGAAAGGATATAATTTTGAACGCGCTTTTGAAATATATTCTGGTAAATCTTCACCCACGCGAAACGTCATTTGTACACCGTTTTTTCGTTTATTTCTAAAAGCGTTCAGAATTCTTTCCTTAGCTTTAACCCCTGCACAACGCACAAATATTGGGCGCGGTATAGCTTTGCTTGGTAGTCTATACATAGTATCGAACGAAGCTATGTCTTCTTCAAGATCCAGACTATTGTTAATGGAGTCAGTAACTTTACTCTCTAAGTCTGCACTACTTTCTTCAGCAGGTTCCTCGACACCAACTATTTTGAGATTTTGCTTTTTGCTATTTGCTTCAATCATGTTCTGTTTTCGAACAGATGCGGCTAGATTCTGCTCGACAGACGACATTTTTTCAGTTAAATCAGACACTTCTTCCTTTAAATCATTATTCTGCTGCTTACGTTCATTATAACCTTCCTTCAATGAATTCACAGATTTTTCGAGATTATCAAATTTTCTATTGGTTTCTTTAAGTTCTCTGTTATTTTGCTTTACATCTCTGCGAATTTCTAATTAGTGTAGCAAACAGGACTTGGTATCTTGCATATTTAGGGGGGTCAACCGGTCTATGGAATATAACAAGATGTGTCATATATCAAAATGTTTGTCCGGGACTGTATAATTTGAAAACGATGTTCGTTAGTGCCAAAGTGGTTGGAGTCGACAGAAATCAAAGATGGCCGCCAAGATGGCCGCCAAAATTGAGAAAACAACCAAGTTTACCCAATTACTGCATTACTCCGGTATATTTGCATATGTTTAATCCTAAACTGTTTTGTTTTAGGCGTAAACAAATCTTCTTCAAACTATTTACTTTCAATCGTTTAATAATGTAAAGATTAAGGTCAATTTCAAGGTCAAGTTCAAGGTCAATGGTCAATTTATCTAAAAAATGGCCATTTAAAAAGTTTTTTTAATGTGAAACACTCCTTACAAAAACAAAATACCATTTATTGTATTTTAACACGTATGTATAGCACTTTTCCTTTAAGATGTCTGGTTGCCGTTGTTATATCAAAGATTGTGGATCACATGTCTGTGATGTTCATTTGCCATTTTTTCACAATAAGGAACTGATGATGCCTGCTAAATGGATATCGACTGAATTTATCGTAAAACTTTCGAATGGAAACCAATTAAACCAATAATAGTTGTTTTGTTACTAAGTAAATCATATTTTCGTAGGAAATGCAAAGAAATCCCCACCCCAACCCACCCCATTGTATATGATTTAGCCACTATTTATGTAGTCTGCTTCAATGTCATCTGGTGAATAAATCGCAAGTAAGAACAAGAAAACGACGGATTCTTCAGAAAAATACCAACAAGCGTGTATGAAAAGTTTCTTTTTCTTTTTCAAAGAAGTTAGATTAATGCTATTATGCTTTCCTTTTAACAGTTAAATGGAAAAGTGAGTGAGTGAGTGAGTTGGGTTTAACGTCCGACCAACAGTATTTCAGTTATATGCAGACGGCACCCGCATGAGACAAGTTATAGTGCTGCCTCACTGAAATACCCCTGCCGCGGGCACATGGCAAGGGCATCCCACCCAGTCACATTATCCTGACACCGGGCCGACCAGTCCTAGAACTACACCTTTTAATGTCGAGCACAGACAAGTAAAAGGAAAAGTAGTAAAGTCAAGCAGACAAAGCCCCATACAAAACGCAATCACCACCAAAACACCGATAGATAGCATGACACATACACGCACACAACTACACACCCAAATGCACACTGCCACACACACACCCGAGATGAGCACAGAAAACACCAACAAATACACAAAAACTAGAGACAATCATTCCACACATGAACAAATCTACAAGCACAAATACTCAAGACAAACAAAAACAAGGGTGACAAAGAGAGTACCGCCTTGGCACGGCCAGTAGCAAAAACACCACTGGGTTTTAAACCAGTTTTAGGACGTCCTAACCTCACACTTCTCTCAAAGTCACCCTACCTTTACAAGTAATGTAAATAAAGGTATCCCCGCCGGACTTACCCACAACATAGAAGACGGTAAACACATGACAATATGTAAAACATAGCCTAATAACTATGAAAATCCGTCAAATATGTACTCAATGACTTTGCTGAAGTCAGAGCACCTGCAGGGAAGCCGTTCAGGGCACGACAGGGAAAAAGTAATACATGAGTCTGGTAATCTCATCCCGTATCTTATACAGCTAGTAGATATATTCCTATAGACGTTAACCAGCACTATTATTCGAGCTACACTGTCTACTGATTTATAGTCAATGAGATTATTTTACATTTTTGTGATAGTGTCGCTCTAAGTTCATACTGCGCGGACATGCAGGCTGATCTGGAGCTACATTTTTCGCATATGACAAACGACAAATGCTGTCTGTGGCAGGATACGGGTTTATCATCATCATTATTGTATCT
Organism: Azorinus chamasolen; assembly: GCA_963576725.1. Lineage (NCBI taxonomy): Eukaryota > Metazoa > Mollusca > Bivalvia > Cardiida > Solecurtidae > Azorinus > Azorinus chamasolen. Next base: position 79,518,959 of record OY755243.1, read on the forward strand.
AAATTGTGTTACCGTAAATAAATACCAATTTGCCATCTCTAGCCTTGTACAGAACTGAATGATAGCACAATTACTAAATTATACGAGATTCATACTGCCAAAAGTTATTTTTTGGAATATGTATTATTTATTTTGAATATGTAATTATATAACTTAATATTTATATGTTAAAGTCATTTCATTGTTTGCTGCTTTGAATGATTTGCTGATGTTATTAAACACTATCAATGGAATGCCCTGAACAATTGTGATTTAATACTTTTGTCACCACAGGCGACATTTGTCACATGACATATTTGAAGAGTGTAGCTCCAGATCAGCCTGTGCATCTGGGCATTCTGACACGAGAGCTACACTGCCCGCTGGTAAGTCAAAGAAACCCTATTCTACATATTAGCAGACAGTGTCTCTAAGATCAGACTGCGTGAATGCGCAGGGTAAAAGTGAGTTACACTGTGGATGTTGCTGACGATTGGGACCACAATGAAAGGGCTGTCGTTGGCAATGACAGGCATTCTGGTAAGCCGCAAATCTGAAGACCATATGCTTGCTCAGCATCTTCCAAGTACATATTTTCGAATATTTAATAGCAAGGCCATGACTGGTGGAAATTTATAGCATCATACCATACCGGAAATCAACAAACATACCATGTCCGGTCTTTGGTCCACCTGTTAATCTAGACGAAATACAGCCACCAAATCCTGACGATGTAAACCAAGCTCAGCTGAAAGAACTATAATCTATTGTACGCATTTTGACGTTGTTCAGTTTTTTTGTGATGACATATCCAATGATGTCAAAGTCATTCCTCCCTGGAGCATATTTTATGCAAGTACTTGCACGCAGGAAGATTCCATAAATACTTTAAGTATAGCATACAAACCCATCATTATTGCCACTATCACAGACTACATCACTGTGCACACCACATTCCTCTGAGTCAAGGACGTTCTTAATTGTCTGGGGCAGTCATATATACCGATTGTGTTCGACATGAGCCTTCTAACCAATGCATATATGGAAAGAGCAGAGTGAGAGGAAGTATCATGTGTTATTGCCCCTTGTACACTTTACCACCCTTGTTTGTCCGGACAATAACTCCTATACGGCTTATGCCATTGGATTGAAACTTCATACATGCAAAGAGCATGATTAGAGAAAGTGTCATGTATTAGAGCCACAACTATGGCTTCAATGCATTTGGAGTTATTGCCTTTTGTTACATTTTTGTGTCCGATAAATAACTCCTGTGCTACTGATTGCTATTGGAATGACATTTCATACATGGAAAGAGCATGATCAAAGGAAGTGTCATGCACAAGAGCTATAACTCTGGTATCAATATTAAGTTATTAGCAGTTACAATTTTTGTTGTTGAAAAATGTGGTGTGGAAAGCGCATAATGAGTGCAAGTATCATTCATCAAGTCCATTACTATGGTAGCAACATTTTGAGTTACTTCCCTTTACACATTGTTTTTGTTAGAGTTGTTTGTCTGTCTGCACAGTCTGACCTGATAACTATACTTTTTAAGTAAATGTGGCCATATTGTACAGAAAAATGGACACTCTAGCTCTATGGTCAGACTCTTCACATGCGCCGACTGATCTGGAGCGCCATTGTACATATATGCAATAAGACCCAATGCCGTGACACGTCGCATATTGAAAGATAATCGTATGAAGAATAAGAAACTGTGTCAATATATTATATGTATATTCTAGATCTACATTTACTGAGAAGTGATATTAAAAATTTGGATGTACCAATTTGTTTCCAAATATATCATACTTGGATTAATTGGAAACAAGAACATTTGTCAGATGCCATATTTAGACACATTTTGACCTTTGACCTTGAACTACACTTTGATTTCTACAAATTAAATGTAATTCAAGTCAATGATATTCAATGATTAGATAAAGCAAAACAGATTCGGTGCCAGTAGGTACAGCAATAATACATTTATTAAGCAAATAATGATATTTTGTCTTTTTTCTTAATTTTGGCAGCCATCTTTAATATCTCCATGGCAACAACAAATATTGTATAACTAATTCAACAATTCTGGAAGTTAACAAAGCATATATCATTTCATATATTCTGCACACTGTTTGTTAAAATGTTTCATACTTAGAATGTAGGGAACAAAAATATTTGTCAGAGGTCAAATTTGTATGAATTTTGACCTTTGACCTTAGATTTAGGCTTAACCTCTATGAACTTCACAACAAATTTGTTATTTTAAAGATATTTCTTTATCATTAGTCAAAATAAATAAGATTTGGATTCAGTAGGTACAATAATAGATAAAAATTAAGACAAAATATTATATGTTTGTTTTTTCTCAATTTTGGCGGCCATCTTGGCGGCCATCTTGGATTTCTGCCAACTCCAACCACTTCAGTCAAAATGAATTTCAATTTCATATAATATAGACCCTGGCAAACATTTTGATATATAGCATTGCTTGTTATATTTCATAGACCGTTTGGGTGCTATTTGCTTCACTAAATAATAATTTTGTCATGTCGAGTGATTCTGGCTCTTCGTCACACGGTTCGGAAAAACCGGATACTAGGTCACCAGCCCCATTAGCAGATGCCGATATAGTGTTCCGGAAGTACGAATTTATTGGTGTATGGTTGCTTAACTCCGATCGTCGAGAGCGAAGTTCGCGCGTTGATTGTGTCTGTTCCATGTTCAATGGCGAGCTGTTCAGAGCCCGCCCGTCACCAACAACATTGCCGCGAACCCCTCCACGACCACCGCCTCCCGCACCACGACCACCGCCTCCACCACGACCACCTCCGCGACCACCTCCAGCATCGCCCGCACCACCTGCACCGCCGCCACGCTGCCCACCACGGATGTTGTCTCCAGGTGTTTGCCCCGGGTTCCGCTCCACACATTGAGCGACCAGCAAGGAGAATAAAACGATCTGTATTGTCAGTGACAATAGGGTGGAATTAATTATTATCCCTTTAGCTTCACTCGTTTTACTCTTAATTGGCTGCACAAAACCGCCGATGCGAGCCCTCTATGTTTCTAATAAATCACCCATGCTTTGAATGTCTGGTTTACGTTATCGTAGACGGCTGGTATTTAATGCAAGTTAATAGTTTTGCAAAAGATCTATGCAACATTTGGCATTACTGGAGTTCCGTAGATTTTTTTTTACCGTTGGACGTTAACTGTCACTAATGCCCCTTGATGCAGTCTGAAGCAGTCTTGATTGTTAATATGTCACTACAGAGCTTCCATAGTTTTTTTTACTGGACAGCGTGGGGAATGAGGGGAAGTATCATTCATCAAGACCATACCATTTTTAGTGATTTCCCTTTACATATTGTTTTTATTAGAGGGGAGACATCCGTTTTTGTAACAAAAACCTCTAGTTGTCGTCTGCAATCCAAGTTTTTTAAATCATTCAGTAAAATAAGGAAATGAGATAAATAAATGAAAACTTCAAAGGAATAAAGCACATATATAGAAATAGAGATTGAGACAAATAGTGAAGCCCCTGATCAGACGCCGCCTTGAAAAGGCGGCGTCTGATCTAGAACGGCACTATTTGTTGTGGTGCATTGGTGAAATTGTTAAGTATTAATTTGTCGAATTATTATAATAGCATATGAACACAGGGCATTTAACCACAGACGAAACTGTAGAATCAAATTTATGTTGTTTCTTAAGCTCACAGAGCAGACCTTGATCAGACGGATTCTACAGTTCTACTCTGTTTGCAAAGGCGTAAAAAGGTTAACTGTTAATAGCATACTCAACCAATTGACAGGTTACCTGATGAGTAAACGACACTAAACGTGGTAAAATATGTCGAAGTATTATCGTGAACTGATGAAATATTCATGGACCTGGTTTCAAATATGTAAACACATTGACTAAACGTTTGGGTACTGTAACATTTGAATAAGCATAACATGAAACTAGAGCGATCATGATTGTAGATCTAGCTATCAGACCCTCCGTAATCTGCCAGTGGCAGGAAGAAATTAACCCTTTACCTATTCAATATTTATATAAGACATAATGACATCGTGAATATTTATTAGCTCACTTTTCACAATGTAATACTGTCAGGGGAATGTATTGCTCTGACAAAGACTAAAGAGTCATTTCTATATCGTGTCATAAGCAAACAGCGCAGACTCCTATAGGATCAGTCTGATCTGGGTCTACTCTATTTGCCAATGCGTGAACATGAGTTTATATGAGGGAAAGGGTTCAACTGTGGAAACTGATTATGTCACTTCATGAAAAACTATATAACCTTAACACTTGAATCAAAACGGTCATAGTCAGAATGCAATCCAGAATGGTGGACTTTGTCCTTAAGGGTCATCCGATGATGTGTAGTTAACCAGTAATACCTCCTTTAATTTATAAAGTGATGTTCCCTAATATAAACGCTTTTTCGCACCTTTGCATACTAAGTAGAACCAGATCAGACGACTCATGTAGGGTTAGTTTGATCAGGGTCCGCTGTTCACTGATAGAATTTTATAGATCCAATTTACAATTTGTTCAAAGCAAAAACAATTTGAAAAGCTTACATTCTAATCATTAAGTTAAGGAATATTCTTGAAGTAAACAATTCACGCTTAAATTAATAAAAGGCATAAGACAGTTCATGAAAACAATAACCAAAACAACTGAACCCAAACCTGGGCTAAAACTCTTATTGTCAAAATTCAACCAAATGTTAAGGAAAGGGTGTAAAGCTTCAAACCAAACCTTTTTGTAGTTCATGAGAAAAGGCTCTTCATGAAAACTTAATCTAAAAGGTTATACCGATACCCAGTTAGGTAGAATAATCTTCTTTATTCTTCTATTGGTCGAGATAAAAAAAATAATATTGTAGAATAAATAAAATGTCTATCCCATTCCCTCGTCTTTAAACGCTTTTGTAAAAGTTACTTTTTGAAACCATTGTGATAAATAGAGCATTTGCTCCGTTTCAATACTATACAATTCTAAAAAAATCCTTTTCTCTAGTAAATTCTCCTTTTCGGTAGTTTTATTCAAATAGGTTGGATCTGAACATAGCCTATGAGGCAATGGGTTAACATGCAAAGCCAATCAACTAAACAGGTATAAATTGGTAATTTAAACGGATGTAACGGACAAATGGGTAGATAAATGTTACTGGGTAGAAGGGTAACTGAGAGGATGGGTGCAGATTGGTAAATGGGTAACTAGGAAGATATGTAACTGGATAGACGGGTAGGTGGGTAGGCGGGTATACGAGTGTAACTGGGTTGACTGGTTAGTGGATAAACGGCTAACTGGGTAAAATGATGTAGATGGGTAAACGGCTAACTGGGTGGATGAAAACTGGGTAGATGGGAATTTAGTAAGACAGCTGTAATTTGGGAAGACGAATGTAATGGGATAGACAGGTAAATGGATATATGGGTAACCGGGTAGACGGGTAGATGTGTAAGTGGGTAGACAGATAAATGGGTTGACGGGTAACTAGATAGATAGATAATGTTGGGTATACGGATGTAACTTCATAGACTTTCTTGAACACAAACTCGTTCATATTTTAAGCAAAACCTAAAATCTGGTGCAACTGAAAAGAGATTGGGGATCACCAACTTAGTTATTGACAGACAACAGTAAAACATTCTGTAAAGCAGATGATACTGTTTATTATTTTCTGGATTGTTTTCAGCATTATGGTTATTAGGTAGGAGTCCGTCCATCCATGCTTCCGTACAACAGAACTGTAGATAACATGCTTACAGATTTATCGAAATCTCTTATTTCTAAACCAAACCCTATCTTGTTTGAACTCATTAAAATCGCCTTGTAAAGACAGTTCTAATGAATTGTAGAAAATAGATTAAGCAAAGAAATATGAAACATTTTTAATTTGATTTTCTTATTACAAAAAAACCTGTCTTATGTCATTGACCATATGAGTCTTAAAAAGCAGGTGTTGCTTAATGCAGGGCAACGGTTTTGCAGAAAACTCCTATAGGAACTTTCTGTATTACTTTTGACCTGTATTACGCTACCACCTGCCTAGCATACCCATAATAAAACCTCTTTTTAACCCTTTTACCGCCGTAGTCGCACAACTGCACCACGACAAATAGTGCAGTCCCAGATCAGACGCGTCAAGGCGGCGTCTGACCAGGGACTTCACTATTTGTCTTAATCTCTATTTATAAATTAGTGCTTTATTCCTTTAAAATTTGCATTTATTTATCCCATTTCCTTATTTTACTGAAAGATTTAACAAACTTGGATTGCAGACGACAATTAGAAATTTGGCGCCAAAAGGGTTAATGACCACTCTTCTTTACGCGTCTTACATTATATACAGTCGTGAATTACTTGTTTATTTATATGCCCTTCATATATAGAAACTCATTGGGGTCAACGGCACTCCTGTCGAATAGTAGTTGTGGACGATCGTCATATCCAAAAAGCTCGCAATCTGTCAGAACAAACTTCCGCAGCCGCTCCATTGTGTCTAGCGAAATAGTGCGATATGCCTGAGCGAGCGCCTCAGAGCGTTGAAGACGCAATTCCGTTCTGTTAACTGGAATGTCAAGAGCTTTTCGCAATTCTTGGACTACATCAGTCACTGTGGTATTTAAAGTTTCGGACGGCGTGAATGGAAATGGAATGCCTTTTGAGAGAATACCTCGAATCTGTAGATCACTCCATGTTCGAAGTAGTAGGTTATACAAAGGGTAACCCGTTTCATTTCTGATTGAATCCCAGACTCGGAAAGTTAACTTAATTTGTCCTGTCCCAGTGTCCATGGCAGTTTCTTTGTCGAAATCATCAAACTTTATTTCAAATTTAGGAAACCTTGTCTGCCAAATGTTGATAAGATAATTAGCGTCTTCGTGGAAAGTCTCAAGCTTTCCCAGGAAGTTATATGGCATAATACACGGGTCGCATTGGGCATGCATAGGAGAAAAGTGACTGTTTATTCCTTTGCCCGTTTCCCATGATAATAGAATATATTTGACAAACTCAGAAAAGGTCACGTCATGGCCGTACTTCAGACTTTCTGGCGATGGATTTTTTCTCTCAAGTTTGACAACTTTGGTACCAGTTGATCGCCAAAAGTTCATGTTTGCGTGATATATCTTATTTTCATACCCTGAGTACAGTCTTGCGTAAGGATCTCTTACAAACATGAACGAGAATGCTTGTTTTAAAAGCACTACCATTTGCTTCTGTGACAACGTGTCCTTTAACGTTCCAAATGACAATAATTCGGTCTGTGATAGAGACAACTGAAACGGTGATGAGTATTTCTTGTTCGACTTCATTACAGTCAGTACCCGTGTCCAAAAGGTTGAGGCTACCTTTGGTATTTTGCAGAAAAGAATTGCATGACTTTGCTCAACACGCAGTCTGTCGTCTATCTCATCGGGATCAAATTCCTGAATCTGCGGTGTGCTCCTGTTGTAACAGATTTCCTCTAGCGCCTTCAGACGGTGTTTATATTCCTTTGGCGACAGTCGCACATACTGCGGCAGTGTTACACCAACCTGTCGAAAAAAAACACATTTACGTACATTGATGTGAGAGTAATAACTCATCCTTTGCCTGTTGAATATTCATGAAAGAATGTGTTGCATCATGTTTATTTATTTGCTGAATCTTATAATAGCATATGCACACGTGAGTGTTACTTTGGTACTCGTAAAAATTGTAGAACCAGATATATCATTAGCAAACAGAACAGACCCCGATCAGACGGTTCCTACAGGAGCCGTCTGATCTGGGTCCGCTCTGTTTGCAAAGGCATGAACACGCGTTTATATGATATAATATCATAATTGTATGGAATGACATACACCATATAGTCCATATAGAACGACATACACCATCAAATAGTCCATATGGAACAATCTGCACCATCAAATAGTCCATTTAGAACGACATACACCATCAAATAGTCCACATGGAATACCATATGTATACCATCAAATAGTCCATATAGAACGGTATGTGCCATAAAATAGTCCATATGGAACACTATACCTCCTAAAATAGTTCATATGGAATGATGTACACCATCAATAGTGTTATACAGACACTTCGTCCCCAGGATATTTTGTCCCACTCTCAAGTTTGGCCGGGTGGACATTTCGTCCCACATGTTTTTGCAAGGGTGGACATTTCGTCCTTTTTTTTTTTTAGGGATGGACATTTCGTCCCGCATGTTTTTGCAATGGTGGACATTTTGTCCCTCATCATTTTTACAAGGGAGACATTTTGTCTAACGGACAAAATGTCCCTCACTTAATTTTGCTAGGTTGACAAATTAGTTCAAACAAACAAATGCAGGTTAATTGCTAATAACAAGTAAAAATTTAAAATGACGATTGACTTGTATTAATTAGTGCAAACCAAATGACCTTAGTGATCATACGTAGAGATTGTGATGATTTCTCTGATACATGTGTTTGTATTATTGTGTTTGTGCTTGTATTATTGCAAGGTTTGATCTTGTGCTTAGTATGTGTTTATTGTTTGTTTCTATCGTTATTATCACCATTCATGTCTGTAGACAGGTACAGTCATGTGCTTTTATTAATGTGCTTGCAATGTTTGGACATGTCATCTTTTAGCGCCAAACCAGTTGTCCTTAACCCTGTACCCCATAAATTAGTCTTTTTACGCCTTTGAAAACAGAGTAGACCCAGATCAGACTCTAGGAGCCGTCTTATCAGGGTTTGCTTTGTTTGCTTGTGAAATAATATTGATATTAGTCTATAGTTTCTGTCAAAATATGTAAATATCCCCTTCTTGTTTTTGCCATTATAAAACTTCATCTAGCTAATATCCATGATGTCATTATTTCTTGCATGAATATTCATGGAGTAAAGGTTTAATAACAATCGGCTTGAGCACTTTGTCAGTTATTGCCAAACTTTGACTGCAAACTTATTTATATGATAAATGTTAAATTAAGTGAGGGATATTTTGTCCGTGGGACATTTTGGATGAAATGTCCACCCTTGCAAAAGCATGTGGGACGAAATGTCCACCCTTGAAAAAAATATGTAGGACGAAATGTCCACTCGGGCAAAATTGAGCATGGGACGAAATGTCCATGACTCGAAGTGTCATACACTCTCAAACAGTCCATATGGAACAACAAACACCATCAAATAGTCCATATGGAATTACATACACAACCATATAATTAATATGTGTATCATATAGTATCTGGAAAACAACATATTTCGGCAAATGCATTGAAATCTGAGATATAAACAAGTTATCCATAAGATGCCAAATGTTTTGATCAATTTAACGACAAAGGCACGCGCTGTTGCCAGAAACTATCGTGTTTATACACGCTGAATTAAGATATGCGTATATTTCCAACCATGTCTACCATTTCTCCTGTTTTGGGATTAAACTGTCAGAGATACCTGAAGGAGACCCCGTCTAGAGCGTCCTTAAAAAGAGGTCTAATTATGATCATAATGTCCAAATAAATGAAAAGCAGCTTAAGACAGGTTCTACAGTACGGTGATAATTGAAGACAGTACGCTTAACCCATGTATACTAAGCATACTAAACTTGACTCGCATTTTCAAACAGCTTGGATCTTGACAAGACACAGAGTAACAGCAAGCTGTTTGACACTTGGTTAGTCCTTTCTCAATAGGAGCAATTGCTTTATTTATCACAATGGTTTCAATATTACATAATAATTCTACGCCCCCCCCCCCCCCCCTACCCCTGTATCCACGATGCGTACATTACATCTGTATTCAACTCAAAGAATTAAACGTTACTCGACCATAGCGACTTAGCCGCTATTTTCCAATAGTTTGGATCCAGATGAGACGCCGGGTTACTCGGCATCTCATTAGGATCCAAGTTGATTGACACTCAGTCAATAGTTTCTTTCGAAAAGTTCTAACGAATCGAATGTTAGTAAAAACTCTAGCAGAGTAGAGTTTGACAGGCGGACATTAGACGGGACATTTGAGCGGGCAGTATATTTCGAGCAGGCTAAGAGTTTGACGGGACATTTGAGCGGACAGTATATTTCGAGCAGGCTAACAGTTTGATGGGACATTTGAGCGGACAGTATATCTCGAGCAGGATAAGAGTTTGACGGGACATTTGAGCGGACAGTATATTTCGAGCAGGCTAAGAGTTTGACGGGACATTTGAGCGGACAGTATATTTCGAGCAGGCTAAGAGTTTGACGGGACATTTGAGCGGACAGTATATTACGGGCAGGCTAAAGGTTAAGATAGTTATCTCAGGCTACTTTAGCACTGTACTGTTTTGTTGTATACCTTAGAGTCTGTCCTAAGCTGACGTTCAATTATTGAACAAAGGGATGTTAAAAGGCAGGTTTCTGCATTCCTTTTGATCTGCATTAAGCTACCACCTGCCTTACAGACGGATAAGTACACCTCTTATTGATGGGTGCTTAAGACAGGTTCTTCTGTACTGCTTACATGCTCTTGCTGTGTATTGAAATCTTTCTTCAAAATGATATTTACCACCCCTTTACCTCATGAATATTTATATAAGAAATAATGAGAAAATGAGTATTAATAAGATGCATTAACATAATGGCACATGGACATAAGATTGTTTAACCATGATAGGAACTGTAGAATCAGATTTATATCAGTTCATTAGCTAACAGGATAGGCCCTAATCAAATGGTTCCTACAGGAGCCGTTAATTGATCTGGGTCTACTCTATTTGCAAATGTGTGTCTATGGAGTGAAGAGTTACGTGTATATATAAACACTCAGCTTTAATTTTAATGGTGGAACGTCAAAGTGTACGTGTTTTCGTCCGGTGGCGTATTTATAATTCAAACAATCGTGAATGCTCACCTTTTTCCTCGACACACCTGTTCCATGTGCTTGGTTGATATCGTTTACCATTGGACTTTGGAAAGGCGATGGTGATAACCAATTCCCGCGCTGCCCTGAGAAAATAAAACAAAATCAACTATTATATGTTTAGCATTCATGAAAAGGTTCGTGTTAACTCATTCTCTCCAGGGCTATTTTTAGACCCTACCTTTTTTAATTAATCTAACGACAAGGAGCATTAACTAGAGAAAAGGAAAATCTTAGAATTTTGTAGTTTTAAACCATTGTGATAAAAAGAGCATTTGCTCCTGTAGGAGCAAATGTTCTATTTATCACAATGGTTTCACAATGTGATTTTATAGAGGCGCAAAAATGCGTCAAAAGGGGATAACGGGTTAATAGCTCACGTTTCATATAAGTAACTTTTATTATTCACGAAAGGTTTCGTGTTTTCTCATAGTTACCTAACATGTGAAATCCAAAAAAAATTCTTGACAGTTACATATCTTTCAGTGCTGAAAACGAGGCATTACTATCCTTTTCGAACAGCGTAGACCCAGATCCAAGGGATTATACAGGATCCCTCTGATCTGGGTCTACACTGTTTGTTATGCAGAGTCCACATTTAATACTTTTTTACTGAATAAACTCTATCGTTAAGCAGTGATAGGGATATTCCACTCTGATAATTCAGCGTCGAGAGGATTAAAGTGAATTATATCAAGTTAGTGCATTAAATCTTGTCTAAACATGTGTATGCATGTCTTAAGCGGTCGTCAAAAAGAGGTCTAATTATGGGAATGTGAGGAAGGTTGTAGCTTAATGCAGGTCAAAGGTAATACAGAAAGCTCCTGCATGAGCTTTCTGCATTATTTGTGACATACATTAGGCAAATTTAATACGCATTTAATGAACATAGGAGTCTTATTTCATCTCTCTTTCATTGACATTTCTATTATATCTTGAACATCGCTCTCTGTTACATAAGATAAATAAATACAATAAATAAATCCAATAAATGGATATACAACAAGTATCAGGAGCATTGAAAGCTATGCCATGCTCTCCTACCGGCTGAATTCTAAGTCCAACTGTTGTAATTCCGTGACAAATCAAACTTGATCATAAAGCTACATGTACGAACTCTTCTGTGATAATGTCATAATGACGTTACATTAAGCAGCCGACAACTTGTCGCGCTAAATTTTAATGTAGCTGCAAAAATATATTTTTATTGAACGCGCAGTTAACGGTTTCCGATGCATTTTCTGGGCTGCGCCGGATATACTTACCATGGCTCTATTAATCACGCATGGTTATCATATTATGTATTGTATTTTATTATTCATGCAACTATTTTATTCAAATAGAATGGCTAAAGGTATTTCCAGAACATTATGATGATTAAACGTCAGACAAAAAACAAATCAGCAAAGTCCACGATTTACTGGGACAACCCTCGTACATACCAACTATCACTTCAACATCTGCAAGGTTTAGAAAAACATGCGGGAAAACTTAAACTTTTCCTGAAATTTTCTACGTCCAACTGCTGTAATTCCGTGAAAATCAATGTAGTTTAACAAACTTCAAACTTGATCTGTAACTCATTACAATAACGCTAAATACCAAATACCAATTCATTACCGGAAAACCGAAGTGTGACTGAAAGACGGACAGAGGGAGGGACGAACGGGCATTCTGTCGGAATGAGTGCATGTGGCTATTCTTTTGTTAAAAAAGCCATATAAAATGAAAATGGTCCACTTAAAACGAAAAAGACAATCTATTTTTGTTCTCATAGTCACATAAACAGGAATTGTTAGCGCGGACGGACGGACGGACGGACGGACGGAGCGCAAACCTATAGTCCCCTTCGGCATTGCCGGAATGGAGACAAATAAATAAACACACTAAACCACTTCTAAAGTGACTACAAAAAAAGAAGTATACCCGTATGTTTGGGCGGGGGAGGTAACTATTTTCCTATTTTGAATTTTCATGTAAGAAATAATGACACCATGAAACATTATCAGCTGAAGTTTTATTATGGCAAATGTATACAGGATATTTTCTATTGGTAGAAACTGTAGAGCCAGGTCTATGTCAAATTCATTAGCAAACAGAGCCGTCTTACCAGGGTCTGCTCTGTTTGCTTATGAAATAATATAGACTGATTCTGCAGGTTCTACTATGGCCAAATTTCCCGTGTACAATAGTCATTAAATAAATAATCTGATTAATATTCATGATGTCTTTATTTCTTATATGAATATTCATGGCATAAATGGTTAATGATTGGTAGTGAATGTTTTGTACAATACTGTCAAGAGTGTCCATCAGAATACAGATAAACTGAAGAGAGGTTTTAAAATCTAGAGTGTTGTAACACTTTTTCTAAACTTCGATTAGGCCAAACTTGTTTTTAAAGAAAGAGAAACATGACAAAGAGTACAAACCCTATACTTTGACCACTCTTTAGAATCGTCTCTTCCAGACGATTCTAGAGAGTGGTCACAGTATAGGGTTTGGTGGAGAAGGAGTTATTCTTGAACATGTTTAAATTTACTCATCTTATCTGGAGCTCTGCTTTAGTTACTCCTGATTCTTTAAAAATGTCAAGGAGCGAATGTCCGAGTCACAAACAGCTTGGATCCTGATCAGACGCCGAGTAACTCGGCATCTAATCTGGATTCAAGCTGTTTGCAAATGTGAACCAAGTCGTGTGTGACTGGATAAATAGTTAACTTGACCCTGTTAACTCCTGGATCAAGTTAAGATTAGGGGCTAAATCTGTTTCTGCGTAATTCTGGATTAATAGCATTATTCCATGCAAATTATTGCTTTGCTATGACATTCTTAATCTGAAGGTAAACCATCTAGAGCAGTAACTAGATTACTGTCGAGGAAGGGCCCCGCCCGCGTAGGAGTATTACATACGCCTGCATATTGTAGGCCTGCTTTTCCTAAAGCAGAACTGCAGCAGCATAATTAAATATGCATGTAATTTGCTTAACTGGGTACTCTTGTTAGGTACATGTAATTGAATAATAAGCATATAGTGAGCAAGTTTGATAGAAATCGGACCAATCTTTCAGAAGATATGTCACAATAACAATCAGCCAATTAGATTGTATCATCGTCAATAAATATGTTCAGAATATGCCAATCACAGAACTCGAGATTGGATATCAAGTACACTGGGCAAGTTTGGTAAAAACTGGACCATTCCTTCAGGAAATATTGCAGGGAAACCAATCGGCTAATTAGATTGCAGCACCTTAAGTGAAAATGCGCGGAAATTGCCGAACACAGCACTCATGCGGGGTACTTGGATATCAAGTACACCAAGCAAGGTTGATAGAAATCGGACCAATCTTTCAGAAGATATGTCTGTGAAACAATCAGCCAATCAGATTGTACCATCATCAATAAATATGTTCATAATATGCCAATCACAGAACTCGTGATTGGAAATGAAGTACACTGAGCAAGTTTGGTGAAGATTGGACCATTCCTTCAGGAGATATTGCACGGAAACCAATCAGCTAATCAGATTGCAGCAGACTAAGTGAAAATGCCTGTATTTTTTCGAAACAAATGCTGAACACAGTATCCATGCGAGGTAATTGCATATCAAGTACACCGAGCAAGTTTGGTGAAAATTGGACTATTACTTCAGGAGATACCTGGAATTGCCCGGAAACCAGTGAGACAATCAGAGTGCGGAAGCCTCAGTGAAAATGCTCGTAATTTTCCGAGAAGTGCGCGGAAATTGCCAAACAACGAACCGATGCGAGGTACTTGGATATCAAGTACACTGAGCAAGTTTGGTAAAACTTGAAGCATTCCTTCAGGAGCTATTGCACGGAAACCAATCAGCTAATCAGATTGCAGAAGCCTAAGTGAAAATGTCCATAATTTTCAGAAAAATGTGCGGAAGTTGCCGAACACAGAACTCATGCGAGGTAATTGGATATCAAGTACACTGAGCAAGTTTGGTGAAAATTGATCTATTCTTTGAGGAGATATTGTGTGAAAACCAACCAACTAATCAGATTGCAGCGGCCTAAGTGAAAATGTCCATAATTTTCAGAAAAATGTGCGGAAATTGCCGAACACAGAACCCAGGCGAGGTACTTGGATATCAAGTACACTGAGCAAGTTTGGTAAAAATTGGACCATTCCTTGAGGAGATATTGTGCGGAAACCAAAAACAGATAGACAGACGGACGGACACACGGACACACAGACAAGCTGATTACTATAGGACACCCGTATCGCCATGCGGGCCCTAATGAACGTATGTGACAGAAGTTCGAAAATACAAATTTAGCTCATCTTTATCTGGATTAAGTGATGCATTTTGAACACGGGGTGGGTACCTACAAGCAACTTATCATGATCAAAAGCGACTGATGTTTTAAAAACAATCGGAGCATATGCCATATTGTCCTTATATCCAATCAAAATCGCAAATAATCTGAGACATAAAGACTAATTAACCATTGCCCCGTATGCTCAGATTTGGATCTGCTTCAATGTTGTTCTTCCGATTCGATCAAACTATTGAGAAGTTATTGATCGAGCGTCAAACAGCATGGATCCTGATGCGACGCCGAGTTACTCGGCGTCTCATATGGATCCAAGCTGTTTGAGAATTCGAGTCAGGTCGCGGTTAGCGGATGAGTCGCTGTTGATAATGATTACCTTGACATTATTATAATTATTATTAGCATTATTATTATACCACATTTATATAGCGCTCTTTTCATACAGGATATGTGCATTCAAAAGCGCTTCACATAGATACATTTTATATACAAAACAGGGTATATTCAATGTGTTATTATAGAACATTTAAAATAAATATATTTAATACTTATATATAGATAAGAATAAGAATAAAAAAGAATTTATTTAGAACATAGGTAAACCAATTTCATCCTTTCCGTAAGTTTATCTGTCTGTGTCATAGTATCAACGCACTCACATAATAAAAAAACAAAATTTGAATGTAACATTCTATGCGCAGTGCCAGTACGTCACACAGTTTTGACCCAGATCCAACATAAATGGATACATGTTTTGGCATACAACACTACACATAAAATGTTGCTGGAAAATTGGGTAACAGAACAGATCAATATGAAGTTCATGCATATACACTATACAATACAAATAAATAACTGTTATATACGCGCAATATGCACCCCTAGTCAAACACTATTCGACCTGCTATGGCAATGAGGGAGCACAAAAAGGGTAATCTGTAAAATGTCCTATTATGGGAACCCGAAAAGCCCAGTCAAAGTAAAACTAAAGAGGGAATCCCGTATACTGTTCCTACAACATATCCCACCGGCTGCAATGGAAAGGAATCATATCGGACAAATAGAGACTGACTGAGACACGCGATGCTGCATCGGACCGTACATGCTTAACCTACCCACTGCCCATATATTAAACGACCCAGTTCACTGGTAAGCAAAAATAAGTAAACTGGGTTAGCATAACATGAATCCCTGGTACTCGTTGAGGGCAAGGTAGCAAGTCATGCCAGCAAGACTCCCAATGTTCCAGTGGGGTATAGGGATGCCCTGTTCCACTACGGTGCTCCCTCTGGCATTGGAATTGGAGTTACCAGAGGTACCAAGCATATAGGGATGCCCCGTTTGACAACAACACTCCCTCGGAATCCAACTCCTGGACAGCGGAATCCGGCTGACACAACACCCGCACGTACAAGAGCAAGGGGATTCCCTAGAAGTCCATAAGAATTATGGATGAGACCTTTTTGTTCGATTATCTAATGATTTCTTCTACATTTGAGGAGCATTATGTTTGAAAAAGGGGTTTAAAAAGGTCCCACAGTCATAAGCGAGTGGCAGGGTCAACACGCTGTGGCTAATGCAGCAGTTATGATAACCGGCGATTAGTAGCGACGTTTTCTAAACTGCCCTAATAATATATGTTGAAGAAATGCGTTTTCAGAGATCTTTTGAAACATGCCAGTGAGCTTGCATCTCTAATGCCTGATGGTAGAGCATTTCAGAGTTTCGGAGCTGCATGCATGAAACCTCTCTCACTTTTTGATACAACTAACGTCAAAGAACTACTTGCTGATCTTAAATCTCGGGACCTGTACACGTCAAGCATGTCGACAATGTACTTGTGCATGGCTTTACACGTAAGTGTCAGAATTTTGAATTCAATCCGATGTTGAACCGGAAACCAATGAAAGTACAAAAATGAGGAAACAGGAAACACCACATACAGAACAAACACTCGCCCGAACAGCAACACAAGGAAACAGCAAATGTACATAAGTAGAAAAAAACAACAAGAGACGCACAAAGACAAAACAAACATACAATAGGAGGACGATGGAAGTACCGTCTTGGAACGGTCAGTGACAAAAGTCACTGGGGGTTAAACCGGTTTATTCAAAACCGGCGTGATATGATCATATCGAGAAGTCCTGGTTATGATGCGGGCTGCTGTGTTTTGCACTCTTTGAAGTTTCCGCAGTGTTTGTTTGAAATTCCATGCAGCAATGAGTTGCAGTAGTCTATTT
This sequence comes from Azorinus chamasolen, assembly GCA_963576725.1. Taxonomy (NCBI): domain Eukaryota; kingdom Metazoa; phylum Mollusca; class Bivalvia; order Cardiida; family Solecurtidae; genus Azorinus; species Azorinus chamasolen. The sequence continues at coordinate 79,536,395 of OY755243.1, forward strand.
TTGATGTAACCAGAGAGTTCACCAAAGTCTTGGTAGCAGCAGGTTAGATGTACTTTCTTATGTGGCCTATTCGTCGAAGCTGTGCATAACTAGACCTACACACGGCATTGATGTGTGATGTCATATCCATTTGTGAATCGAGGGTCCTACTTGCACATGAATCCCTTCAGGTACTTCTGTGTTTTTGTATGAAACAGGGTGACCTCAGTTTTGTCAGTACTGAGCTTCAGCATGTTCTAATGCATCCAAGAGACTAGTTCTTTGAGACAGTTCTCAACTTGTGATAAAGCTTCTTGTTGACAGGAAATGTCCTTGGGCTTAAAGGATAGGTATAACTGTGAGCCATCAGCATAAAAATGGTGGTTCAGCCCATGGGTTTTGCAGATTGAGCCGACAGTTTTTGTGTACATTATGTAATGTTTTGGTCCTAGAACCGATCCCTGTGACACGCTATATCTCATGTTAACTGGAGTGGACAATCCCCCATCTACTGACACTATTTGATAGCGGTCATTTAGATAGGAGGTCATCCACTCAAGAGGTTTTCCAATGATTCTGAAGTCTTTTTCTAGGCGTTTCAGCAACGTTTCGTGATCGATAGTATCAAATGCAGCCGATAAGTCAAGCATCACCAGAATTGTAATTTCGTTTTCATCTAGGGATTAAATGATGTCGTTTTGAACTTTCAGAAGAGCAGTCTCTGTTGAATGGTGCTTTCGGTATGCTGACTGATGCTGCTCATGTAGATTGTTTGAGGTCAGGTGGGACTCAATGCGTTTGTCAACTACTTTTTCTAACACTTTGGAGACATATGACAGATTTGATTCAGGCCTATATTTTTTAAGTTCATTTGAATCGAGATCAGGTTTCTTTAAAAGGGGTCTGACATGTGACCTCTTGAAACTTTTTGGAACGCAGGCAGTGTCTAAAGAGGAGTTAACAATGTTTGTCAAAATCGGTAGGAGTTCATCAAGGCATGCCTTTAGCAGCCATGTAGGTATTGGATCCAGTTCGCAAGACTTACAGGGAGGTGCCTTAATGATCTGTTCTACTTCTTCCAATGTAGCTGCACCAAACTTTTCTAAAAGAATTGTTGAATGCTGCATTTCAGTGGTAATCGGCACACTGGAGACTGTTTCTGATGCAATATCTACCCGTATTATGTCCACCTTTTTCAACGAAAAAGTCACTGAAGTAGGCTAATATAAGTTTTGTTCGATGACATACGCATATAAAATGAAATGATATACACGTGTTTGTATCTGTCAATTTACAGCTGATTAAAGCCGTATTTAATTTCGTTTGATATGACTATTTCCATAGTAACAGTAGAGTGTGAAGTCAAGCAGGTGATTGATATTCAATGAAATTGATTGTTGAAATAGAAAGAATTGCTTCACCGATAGCATTTGTAGTTTTATACAGTACAAACAGACAAACATTCATTTATTGAAAATAGTCTTACAATCAGGTGGCTGCTTAATGAAGGACCAAAGTAATACAGGAAGCTCCTATAGCAGCTTTCTTTATTACTTTTGACCTGCAATAGGCTAGAGTAGTAGTGGTAGTAGTAGTAATAGTTGTAAGAAATAGTAGTATGAAAGCTCTGAAAGTAAGAGATCCTTCGAGAGCAAAAGCAGCAACGTAAAAAGAGAAAATTGCAGACTCGGTTTTATTGAGTCTTTTCATGAGAAGTTATTAATAGTGCAAAACCATTCGTGTCCCCTAGCACCTAGCGGTATTCAATTTTCAAAATGAATAACATTGAAACTAATTATCCCAAAGGACCAACACTGAGAAGGAAGTACGAGCGACTTTTTACGGCCCCCACACATACCACATTTATATATAACGTTCTATTTACACAGGGTATATGCGTTCAATAAGTGTTTATGGACTAGTAGAGATTATGCTATGGCGAAATTGATGCCTTCATACGTTATAATACACATTAGCCACAGTCACTATAATCGTAAGTACTCGACCAGCTCTTAAATGTTGACAATAAATTGTGAAACAATGTGAACAACTCGGCAAAATTATTTCTCTAATTTCTCTAAATCAACACTTTCTAATTCTGTGACTGCATGTGAGAAACCTGCCTTCGTACCATCGTTGAGGATGTCGTTTACTAAGAAATCCCAGAGGTGCTCCGATTGTAGTCACTGTATAGTCGACACTCGGAACACCTCAGCTATTTTCTACGAATCCTGGCGGAATAAGACGAGTATTACGAATGCGTAACTGGTAGAGTCATCTCGCGAATATGGAACGCCATTCTGCCATGCTATTTGCTAAATGCTAAATGCGAAATGTTAAATGTAAAATGCGAAATGCTTTTTTGCCAATTATGGAAATTCCTAGAGAAAGAACAGGAATGTTCCAAATGATAGATGTAAATGACAAATGCAAAATGCTTATTGCTAAATGCATGTTTATACTACTAGCATTGAACATCGCCATTTTTATTTAGTAGTGCAATAACCAACAAGCTTTAATGTAAACAAACATGCATTTAGCAAATGTACAGTCACTTTAAATTGGCGCTGTTCAATGCCAGTAGTGCAAACATGCATTTAGCAATAAGCATTTCGCACTTCGCATTTGTCATTTACATCCATCATTTGGAACATGCCCTAGCAATTTACACAATTGGCAAAAAGGCATTTCACATTATGTATTCAGCAATTAGCATGACAGAATGGCGTTCCATACGCGAGCTTCTTCGTAAAACCACTTCGGAAAATATATGAACAGAAAAGAAAACACCATTATTTGAACTTGTACAAGAGTGCACCTCGTTAAAATGATGTTTAAATTGATTTCCTAAGTTAAAGTATCGGATTACGGAAAATGTAGAGGCCTACTTATTAAACCATTACCTTCTGTATACATACAAGAATATGAGTTATATTACGATGTAACCATTTCTCTGTTCTGTGTTCTGTTCTATTACAAATTTCAATAATTTCTGAATATTCATGCACAAAGTAGTTATGATGAATTATGTAAGGTGGAACATTGTAGCCATTTTAGAAATAGATCTATCTCATTCCATTAGCAAACAGCAGACCCTGATCAGACGGCTCCTATAGGAGCCGTCTGATCTTGGTCTACTCTGTTTACAAATGCGTGAAAATGTGTTAAGGTGAATGGAAGGGTTTACTATTAAACCAGCTAAATTAACCCATTGGTGCTTATTGAACTTATTGTCCCTTAAAAGGGACATAGGCAAACAGTGTAGACCCAGATCAGAGGGCACCTGAAGGGTCTGCACAGTTTGCTGAAGTCATCAATGCTAATGGCTTATACCAGAAACTATTTTGTTTGCTTTGTCCCCTCAACATGAAATATAGATAGGGTCCGAGGTAACATATGCAGTGGTTTAGCTTACATAATATGGGAATTTATGGGTAAAATTACTACAGAATGTGAATACATGTAATTGATTTAGATATGAACTTATTCAGGCGTTTCTAGCCAATTAGTTTCTCCTCAAATGAGCAAACGTTAACGTTACTCTATGTAATAGTTAGTGTTTATAAACCTATTCCCTCATATTGACGACTTTTGACGACTCTCTAAAAGTCACTTTTTGAAACCATTGTGATGATAGGAGCAAATGCTCTTTTTATCACAATGGTTTCAAACTGCAAAGTTCTAAACTTCCCCTTTCTTTAGTTAATGCTCCTTTTCGGTAGATTTATTCAACGAGGTTGTATCCAGAAATAGCCTACGAGGCAATGGGTTAAGAGAGAATTTATTAATAAGAGAGTGTCGGCTTCTTAACCGTTTAATACTCTCTTAATGTCGCCAAACTCTAAACTACAATAGAGCAAGGGTTTGTCTTTTGACTTAACTCGTAAAACATCTGAATTAATAGACTGTTTTGTAGTACGGATAATTTTGTCATACAATACATGGTACATTGTAGTATGAGTTGACCTTTTCAACGTAGAAATAGACCAGAGACATATACATACATGTCTCTGTATGTATATGTCTCTGAAAAGACCATCCGTGTTTAGCTACATACATGTAGTCCACTTAGTATGAACCAGTGCAGACCGTGATCAAATGGCTTCACTGGGATTTTGTTCAAACAAGCATAAATTCATCAATTTGAATTCCAATATGGTTCGGGTCTTGTTATAACAAGCATAAGAACATGAGTCTGAATTCACCTGTGGTATGAACCTTGTTATAACAAGATGAGGTCGTCAAGTTAAATTCCACAATAGTCTGTATAATAATAAGAGGTATAACATAACTGTTCTGGGTATCCCTGTTTAACTCCTTCAATACAAGGCTCACAACTTATCAATCTGTCTACGTTACAAGCATACTATCGCCAATTTGAATCCTAGTAATGTTTGTGTTTTGTAGGCATACCTTTGTGTATTTTCTATTAAAAAGCGAAATTAACACCCCGCCCCTTGCATGAGTCCAACGTTATTTTCGAAAAAAAAAATCAGGATCCATGCTTATAAAACTTTTAGTTGAGTCTGAGTTCATTGAAGCAAAGTCAGTATAGTTTATACCACAATTTCTATTTATACTATCGAGTGCTTTCTTTAGATCAGTGCATTTTGCGTGAATGCCACGGGGTGTAGTTTATCTGTATCAAGACTTCTACAGCCTTGTTTTGCGGTTGAGTGCTTAACTAGGAATCTCGAGGTCTCCAGCTCGATCCACACACTCGACGGGTATATGTACTCGCAAAGAAACCCCTGTTACATATATTAACACATTATCCCCTAGTGACGCATTTTTGCGCCCCTATAAAATTCACATTGTGAAACCATTGTGATAAACAGAGCATTTGCGCTTATATGAGAAAATGCTCTATTTATCACAATGGTTTCAATAGTGAATAGTCATCGAGTACATGTCTACGATGTCAAGTTTATTCTTTTTCAAACATAAAAGTTGTGCATGCTTAATATCCACTAGTAATTGTATCTTCTTGCGATTTATCTTTTATTAAATGACGGTGTAGAAGTGTTTCATATAGTTTTCCCGTACTTTTGAATTATGACGTCATTTAAATGATGACGTCGCTTGTTTACCTCTAACGTTTATTTTCAAATCATTTTCATTTTGGCAGACATCGTTATGCATGTTGTGGAGTTGTCTGGAGGGGGGATTTTATTTTGACTTTGGTGAAAGTGGGATAAGGACGAGGTTGGGTACCCGTAAACCAGGTTTAAGTCCCCCAGTAGCTTATTTTGGTTGCTGGCCGTTCCAAGGCGGCACTCCTGCTTTCAGTCTTTCAGCCTACGGTCAATTTTGTTGTTTAATATGCTTAATGTTTAATGTGTTTCGTCTTGATATGCGTCCTGTTATGTTTTGTCTTGTGGCTTTACCGTTTCTTGTTAGATGGTGTTTGGTGCGGTGTCATTTCGTGTGTGGCTCTCCCTATTTGACTATTTCTCCATATTTTCAAACTACACAATTCTAAAATTTTCCTTTTCTCTAGTTAATGCTCCTTTTCGGTAGATACATTAAAAAAAGGTTGGGTCTAAAAATGGCCTAGGACAGAATGAGTTAAAAAGCTTTTGTAAACAATAAATGACCTTGTAGTTTAGAGGGTTTTACTCGACTGCTTTTAGGGTAGTTGTAAGAGGTTCTACCGTGCTCGCTATCTAGTGTCAATTGAATGTTGAAATACTCACTTTAATGTATAAACGTTTAAGATAAAGCCGTTCATTTAAAAGGCTAGAAAGAGACTAATTAACACCCTTCGCCTGCTGAGAGCCATCTGGTTGTTATTTCCAAACAGTTTTGAGCCTGCAGAACGATCAATCATATCTATATTATTTCATAAGCAAACAACAGATCCTGGTCAGACGACCCCTATAGTGACCGTCTGATTTGGGTCCACTCTGTTTGCAAATGTGTAGAAAGACGTTTATATGAGGGAAATTATTTATATCTTCTACGGTATGGGTGAATATATAAGGTAAATTCAAGTGAAAGAGTCACATAGTAGCCCGACATCTGTGCAAGATGTAATTTGTGTGACAAAAATGAAGTGTTAAGCCCACTGTCTGTGAAAGCAATATTTTGCGTATTTAAAGTTGAAATTCTGAAAATAATTCATTGCTTTTCGATTTTAACCCTTGTCATATCAAGCGTAATTGCACACGCAATTAGTTCCGTGTATCAGATTTCAACTGATGCAAAATATTTTACCTTTTTCAGACAATAGATCTATATCGTGCTATATTTGCTATAAATTTACTTATATCTGTATATGTGCATTTTAACAACTTGGCAAACAGAACAGATCTAGATTTGACACCCCTGTAGGATAATTCTGATCAGGGTCTACACTGTTTGCTTTAGAAATAAAAAATATCAGATATATTTTTATCATGTCGCTATATGGCTCAATCATTGCTATTTGTTCATTATCTTTTTGCTCTGTATGTTTCTTGTTTGATAAGTATGTTTGCGCATTCATATTTGTTCGGTATACTTACTGTTTGATGAACTTGTGTTTTCTTATGTTTATAATCACAAGGTTTTTTTTTAAATGTCATGCCTTGACTTTATAATTTCTCCAACTTTGTAATTCAAATTAAACAGGACACTTACTGACACCATTCCCCGTGCTCGGCTATCATAATACGGCATATACTGGTGTTGAAAGCTTATTTATCATCTAATCAAAAACATACATTGATTCGATTTAATTCTGCGTATATTGGTACGTTCCGTTCAATCATATCACAATTGCCATTTATATACATTTGAATGCAAATCGGTTGGACTAAATTTTGCGTAAAATGGCTATATATTATAATGAGCCGAAACGACCTAGCCCGAAACGGATTTGGACCGAATCGTTCATAACAAATAAGATCTTCCAGGCAGACTGTAAAAATGTTAGCCAAGTGCCATAAAAAGTAGGTAATGCGAGATCATCACATACTCTGTGCTGCGGGATACCCGCTGCACAAAACAAAATAGGGTAAAACACATTTATTTTGAAACTCTATTTTGACACAAGAAGCAACTAATTTTTTCGTTGTACTGGCAAAAGTTGAACGAACACGTTAAAGCTTCTCGTGTTTGCAAACAGCGTAGATCCAGATGAGACCCGAATAACGGGATACCTCATCAGTATCCATGCTGGTTTACATTCTTTCTAAAACCGATCGAATTGGAAGTAGTCAAACTTGATCCAGATTATTTTGATTGTTTAACGTGGCTTCAACAGTACATGTACATCAGTCATATCGCGACGTCCATCTAATTACAGATGGAGGATAACCCCGTGAGTTTTTGTGCATGTAGCACATTGCATTGTTCCGTGTATAGAAGAACACCCGGCTAGAACCAGCGACCTACTGCAAGCCAACTGGCCGGCTGATCCAGATTTGAACTGTCATTATTTTTTCACAGCATGGTATGTGTTAAAAGGCCAAACTAGTTTGGGGAATCAGAGTTGACTTACAAACGACACAGCGTGTATCCGATTATCCAAAAGTGCTTTGCTAAGAGGTGCATATGTTGTAGTAACATTTCTTGTAATTCCACTAATATAAAATCTACAGTTAATGGTAGAACATTCAATGTCAAGATAAACTCAGACGTTGATTGTATTACTACTATCGTTATTTATGTTTTAACTTGAAACGCGCCTAGTTGCGGTGTACAGTACATAGGACAAACATGACGTGCTTTGAAGACTCGATTTCGTGAGCATGCATATCAGTGTCGAAATCGTAAACTAAAAATGTTCTTATACCAACACTTTCGGAAATCTGGCCATTCTTATAAAGATGTTTTAGTACAAATTGTTGAGCATATAACATATGATAAGGATGCTACTAGTAGCTTTAAATCGAAAGCTAGATTTATATCTGAATTAAATTGGATAAAAAATTGCAAACACCTTTCCCTTTAGGATTGAATGATAATATGTACCAGACTGGAAATATTTCAAAAGAACCTGATAAAGATATTTTTCAATTTTTTCTATAAGAAAACGCAAATCTCGATCACATGGCATTTGCAAAAATGGTAATATTAAACGAAAATCTCGTTTCAAAATGACTATTCTTGATCTACATACTTTACGTCTAACTTCTGGTAAACATGCCATGCTTTCTAGACTTTCCTCCTTATCTATATCTTCATAAAAAAGAAATTGACGAGCAAGCCGATAAAATTATTTTTAGATCAGATTCTCTCATAGGAACGGCTAGTTTGATATAAAGTTTTACTCTACATGTTATCAGACCGCACATTGCCAAATTATCTGAACACCAAAGATTATTCTTGAAAATTCCTTTTATTAATAAAGGTATTGAATTTATTGACCTCCAAAGTATTTTTAGAGACAAAAATGTAATTGACACTGTTCCTAAATACTTTAAAAATACAGAACCACCTATCATCTGCTACAAATATAACAAACCCATCAGAAAACAATTTTCAACTATAACTAGAGGTTTGTTTTTGTCACAAAAACAGATGTCTCCCCCTCCCATCCTCTTTCCAATACACAAGTGTAATGTCTGTAACTCCAAACTCATCAGGGTCTAATGTTTAAGTCATCAGGGGCAATAACTCCAACATTGTAAGGGGGAGACAATTTAAAAGCCTCAGGTACACAAAAACACATGCTAGTCAACATTCTTGTGAAGTTTGGTGACTCTAGTACTAGTGGTTTCAGAGATACATGTGACAGTTTCAGAGATACATGTGACATAAAGTAAAGTTTCTCTTATTTAAGTCATAAGGGGCAGTAACTCCAAAGTTAGCAGGGGGAGACAATTAAAAAACCCAGATTCACAACAACTCATGCTGGTGAACATTCCTGTGAAGTTTGGTGACTCTAGCCCTACTGGTTTCAGAGATATGTGCAGCACAAAGTTTCTCTAATTTTAAGTTAACATATCAGGGGCAGTAACTCAAGAATTATCAGGGGGAGACAATTAAAAAAAAACAACAAGTGCACAACAACTCATGCTGGTGAACATTCCTGTGAAGTCTGGTGACTCTAGCCCTACTGGTTTCAGAGATATGTGCAGCACAAAGTTTCTCTAATTTTAAGTTAACATAACAGGGGCAGCAACTCAAGAATTATCAGGGGGGGGACAATTAAAAAAAAAACAAGTGCACAACAACTCATGCTGGTGAACATTCCTTGAAGTTTGGTGACTCTAGCCCTAGTGGTTTTAAAGATATGCATGACACAAGGTTTCTCTAATTTTAAGTAATCATATCAGGGGCAATAACTCCAAAGTTATCAAGGGAAGACAATTCAAACATCCCAGTTGTACAACAACTCATGCTGGTCGACATTCCTTTGAAGTTTGGTGACTCTAGCCCTAGTGGTTTCAGACATATGCACAACACTAAGTAAAGTTTGTCTAATTCTAAGTCATCAGGGGCGGTAACTCCAAAGTTAACAGGGGGAGACAATTAAAAAAAACAAGAGCAAAACAACTCATGCTTGTGAACAATCCTGTGAAGTTTGGTGACTCTAGCCCTACTGGTTTCAGAGATACGCGCAACACAAAGTTTGTATAAATTTAAGTATTCATATCAGGGGCAATAACTCAAGAATTATCAGGGGGAGACAATTCAAAAACCATAGGTGCACAACAACTCATGCTGGTGAACATTCCTGTGAAGTTTGGTGACTCTAGTACTAGCGGTTTCAGAGATACGCGCGACACAAAGTTTTTCTAATATTAAGTCATCAGGGTAACTCCAAAATTATCAGGGGGAGATAACTCAAAAAACCCAGGTGCACAACAACTCATGCTGGTGAACATTCCTGTGAAGTTTGGTGACTCTAGCCCAACTGGTTTCAGAGATACGCGCGACACAAGTTTGTGACGGACAGACGGACAGACGGACGGACAGACGGACGGACGGACGGACGGACGGACAGACAGACAACTCTGGCAAAAACAATATATCTCCCCATAAATGGGGGAGACATAATAAAAGTGTGCCCGACTTAAATATTAATGATAATATTCCTGATAATTGAGATTGCGCCACTTCAAAATTTTGCTATTCTCCGGCTGGTCATGGGATTACTGGTAATTTTGAGATAATTAAAGATAAACGTCTACGATCTCTTTTGAATAAAGGTCCCAAATATAGAATACCATCCTTGATAGATTTTAACTCTTGTCGAGTTCACATTGCGGAGGCTTTACAAAAGTTTAGTATTAAATGGTGTCGAAGAGAACATATTGAGTCTAATGCTCTTTCTAGTTGGAAAAAACTAAATTTTAATATAATTGACAAACGCATGTCCTTTTATAGCTCTAATAAACACCGTCTTCCACCTAAACCTAGAATTTCTTTTAGACATCTTAAAAAGGGTTTACAGGATTTCCATTCAAAATACGTTTTTGTTCCTGCTGATAAGGCATCGAATAATGTGATTATTATTTGACGATTACATTATATCGATGTCTTGAAGCAGGACATTATTAATACCAAGTCATATATTTCAGTTACTACTGACGAAAAGACCATCGTTTCAGACCATGTCAAAAAGTATGAACAACTTGGAACCAATATTAAATTACACAACATAAACTGCCTACAATGTATTGGTTACCAAAACTACATAAAAATCATATAAAGCGCGTTTCATTGCAAATTCCAGTTCAAGTACAACTACTAAATTGTCTATACTTTTGACTTCTTGTTTAACGAAGGTAAAGGAACATGTAAAATTCTACTGTGATAAGAACTCTTCAGAAGTCTTAAATCATTAAGTTAAGGAATATTCTTGAAGTAAACAATTCACGCTTAAATTAATAAAAGGCATAAGACAGTTCATGAAAACAATAACCAAAACAACTGAACCCAAACCCGGGCTAAAACTCTTATTGTCAAAATTCAACCAAATGTTAAGGAAAGGGTGTAAAGCTTCAAACCAAACCTTTTTGTAGTTCATGAGAAAAGGCTCTTCATGAAAACTTAATCTAAAAGGTTATACCGATACCCAGTTAGGTAGAATAATCTTCTTTATTCTTCTATTGGTCGAGATAAAAAAAATAATATTGTAGAATAAATAAAATGTCTATCCCATTCCCTCGTCTTTAAACGCTTTTGTAAAAGTTACTTTTTGAAACCATTGTGATAAATAGAGCATTTGCTCCGTTTCAATACTATACAATTCTAAAAAAATCCTTTTCTCTAGTAAATTCTCCTTTTCGGTAGTTTTATTCAAATAGGTTGGATCTGAACATAGCCTATGAGGCAATGGGTTAACATGCAAAGCCAATCAACTAAACAGGTATAAATTGGTAATTTAAACGGATGTAACGGACAAATGGGTAGATAAATGTTACTGGGTAGAAGGGTAACTGAGAGGATGGGTGCAGATTGGTAAATGGGTAACTAGGAAGATATGTAACTGGATAGACGGGTAGGTGGGTAGGCGGGTATACGAGTGTAACTGGGTTGACTGGTTAGTGGATAAACGGCTAACTGGGTAAAATGATGTAGATGGGTAAACGGCTAACTGGGTGGATGAAAACTGGGTAGATGGGAATTTAGTAAGACAGCTGTAATTTGGGAAGACGAATGTAATGGGATAGACAGGTAAATGGATATATGGGTAACCGGGTAGACGGGTAGATGTGTAAGTGGGTAGACAGATAAATGGGTTGACGGGTAACTAGATAGATAGATAATGTTGGGTATACGGATGTAACTTCATAGACTTTCTTGAACACAAACTCGTTCATATTTTAAGCAAAACCTAAAATCTGGTGCAACTGAAAAGAGATTGGGGATCACCAACTTAGTTATTGACAGACAACAGTAAAACATTCTGTAAAGCAGATGATACTGTTTATTATTTTCTGGATTGTTTTCAGCATTATGGTTATTAGGTAGGAGTCCGTCCATCCATGCTTCCGTACAACAGAACTGTAGATAACATGCTTACAGATTTATCGAAATCTCTTATTTCTAAACCAAACCCTATCTTGTTTGAACTCATTAAAATCGCCTTGTAAAGACAGTTCTAATGAATTGTAGAAAATAGATTAAGCAAAGAAATATGAAACATTTTTAATTTGATTTTCTTATTACAAAAAAACCTGTCTTATGTCATTGACCATATGAGTCTTAAAAAGCAGGTGTTGCTTAATGCAGGGCAAAGGTTTTGCAGAAAACTCCTATAGGAACTTTCTGTATTACTTTTGACCTGTATTACGCTACCACCTGCCTAGCATACCCATAATAAAACCTCTTTTTAACCCTTTTACCGCCGTAGTCGCACAACTGCACCACGACAAATAGTGCAGTCCCAGATCAGACGCGTCAAGGCGGCGTCTGACCAGGGACTTCACTATTTGTCTTAATCTCTATTTATAAATTAGTGCTTTATTCCTTTAAAATTTGCATTTATTTATCCCATTTCCTTATTTTACTGAAAGATTTAACAAACTTGGATTGCAGACGACAATTAGAAATTTGGCGCCAAAAGGGTTAATGACCACTCTTCTTTACGCGTCTTACATTATATACAGTCGTGAATTACTTGTTTATTTATATGCCCTTCATATATAGAAACTCATTGGGGTCAACGGCACTCCTGTCGAATAGTAGTTGTGGACGATCGTCATATCCAAAAAGCTCGCAATCTGTCAGAACAAACTTCCGCAGCCGCTCCATTGTGTCTAGCGAAATAGTGCGATATGCCTGAGCGAGCGCCTCAGAGCGTTGAAGACGCAATTCCGTTCTGTTAACTGGAATGTCAAGAGCTTTTCGCAATTCTTGGACTACATCAGTCACTGTGGTATTTAAAGTTTCGGACGGCGTGAATGGAAATGGAATGCCTTTTGAGAGAATACCTCGAATCTGTAGATCACTCCATGTTCGAAGTAGTAGGTTATACAAAGGGTAACCCGTTTCATTTCTGATTGAATCCCAGACTCGGAAAGTTAACTTAATTTGTCCTGTCCCAGTGTCCATGGCAGTTTCTTTGTCGAAATCATCAAACTTTATTTCAAATTTAGGAAACCTTGTCTGCCAAATGTTGATAAGATAATTAGCGTCTTCGTGGAAAGTCTCAAGCTTTCCCAGGAAGTTATATGGCATAATACACGGGTCGCATTGGGCATGCATAGGAGAAAAGTGACTGTTTATTCCTTTGCCCGTTTCCCATGATAATAGAATATATTTGACAAACTCAGAAAAGGTCACGTCATGGCCGTACTTCAGACTTTCTGGCGATGGATTTTTTCTCACAAGTTTGACAACTTTAGCACCAATTGCTCGCCAAAAGATCGTGTTTACGTGATATATCTTATCTTCATACCCTGAGTACAGCCTTGCGTAAGGATCTCTTACAAACATGAACGAGAATGCTTGTTTTAAAAACACTACCATTTGCTTCTGTGACAACTTGTCCTTTAACGTTCCAAATGACAATAATTCGGTCTGTGATAGAGACAACTGAAACGGTGATGAGTATTTCTTGTTCGACTTCATTACAGTCAGTATCCGTTTCCAAAAGGTCGAGGCTACCTTTGCTATATTGCAGTAAAGAATTGCATGACTTTGCTCAACACGCAGTCTGTCGTCTATCTCATCGGGATCAAATTCCTGAATCTGCGGTGTGCTCCTGTTGTAACAGATTTCCTCTAGCGCCTTCAGACGGTGTCTATATTCATTTGGCGATAGTCGCACATACTGCGGCAGTGTTACACCAACCTGTCGAAAAAAACACATTTACGTACATTGATGTGAGAGTAATAACTCATCCTTTGCCTGTTGAATATTCATGAAAGAATATGTTGCATCATGTTTATTTATTTGCTGAATCTTATAATAGCATATGCACACGTGAGGGTTACTTTGGTATTCGTAAAAATTGTAGAACTAGATCTATCATAAGCAAACAGAACAGACCCCGATTAGACGATTCCTACAGGAGCCGTCTGATCTGGGTCCGCTCTGTTTGCAAAGGCATGAACCCGCGTTTATATGATATAATATCATAATTGTATGGAAAAGTGGAAAAGTATGGAATAGCCAGAAACTATCGTGTTTATACACGCTGAATTAAGATATGCGTATATTTCCAACCATGTCTACCATTTCTTCTGTTTTGGGATTAAACTGTCAGAGATACCTAAAGGAGACCCTGTCTAGAGCGTCCTTAAAAAGAGGTCTAATTATGATCATGTTAGGAGCAGCTTTTTACTTTACTTTTGTCCTACATTACAAAATACCACATGCTTATCATCACTCCAATGTCCAAATAACTGAAAAGCAGCTTAAGACAGGGTCTACAGTACGGTGATTATTGAAGACAGTACGCTTAACCCATGTATACTAAGCATACTAAACTTGACTCGCATTTTCAAACAGCTTGGGTCTTGACAAGACACCGAGTAACAGCAAGCTGTTCGACACTTGGTTAGTCCTTTCTCATTAGGAGCAACTGCTTTATTTATCACAATGGTCTCAATATTACATAATAATTCTACCCCCCTGTATCCACGATGCGTACATTACATCTGTATTCAACTCCAAAAATTAAACATTACTCGACCATAGCGACTTAGCCGCTATTTTCAAACAGTTTGGATCCAGACGAGACGCCGGGTTACTCGGCATCTCATCAGGATCCACGTTGATTGACACTCAGTCAATAGTTTCTTTCGAAAAGTTCTAACGAATCGAATGTTAGTAAAACCTGTAGCAGAGTAGAGTTTGACAGGCGGACATTAGACGGGACATTTGAGCGGACAGTATATCTCGAGCAGGATAAGAGTTTGACGGGACATTTGAGCGGACAGTATATTTCGAGCAGGTTAAGAGTTTGACGGGACATTTGAGCGGACAGTATATTTCGAGCAGGCTAAGAGTTTGACGGGACATTTGAGCGGACAGTATATTTCCAGCAGGCTAAGAGTTTGAGCGGACAGTATATTTCGGGCAGACTAAATGTTAAGATAGTTATCTCAGGCTACTTTAGCACTGTACTTTTTTGTTGTATACCTTAGAGTCTGTCCTAAGCTGACGTTCAATTATTGAACATAGGGATGTTAAAAAGCAGGTTTCTGCATTCCTTTTGATCTGCATTAAGCTACCACCTGCCTTACAGACGGATAAGTACACCTCTTATTGATGGGTGCTTAAGACAGGTTCTTCTGTACTGCTTACATGCTCTTGCTGTGTATTGAAATCTTTCTTCAAAATGATGTTTACTACCCCTTTACCTCATGAATATTTATATAAGAAATAATGAGAAAATGAGTATTAATAAGATGCATCAACATAATGGCACATGGACATAAGATTGTTTAACCACGATAGGAACTGTAGAATCAGATTTATATCAGTTCATTAGCTAACAGGAAAGGCCCTAATCAGATGGTTCCTGTAGGAGCCGTTAATTGATCTGGGTCTACTCTATTTGCAAATGTGTGTCTATGGAGTGATGAGTTACGCGTATATATAAACACTCAGCTTTAATTTTAATGGTGGAACGTCAAAGTGTACGTGTTTTCGTCCGGTGGCGTATTTATAATTCAAACAATCGTGAATGCTCACCTTTTTCCTCCACACACCTGTTCCATGTGCTTGGTTGATATCGTTTACCATTGGACTTTGGAAAGGCGATCGTGACAACCAATTCCCGCGCTGCCCTGAGAAAATAAAACAAAATCAACTATCATATGTTTAGCATTCATGAAAAGGTTCGCGTTAACTCATTCTCTCCAGGGCTATTTTAGACCCTTCCTTTTTTAATTAATCTAACGAAAAGGAGCATTAACTAAAGAAAAGGAAAATCTTAGAATTTTGTAGTTTTAAACCATTGTGATAAATTGAGCATTTGCTCCTATAGGAGCAAATGTTCTATTTATCACAATGGTTTCACGGTGTGTTTTATAGAGGCGCAAAAATGCGTCACTAGGGGATAATGGGTTAATAGCTCACGTTTCATATAAGTAACTTTTATAATTCACGAAAGGTTTCGTGTTTTCTCATAGTTACCTAACATGTGAAATCCCAAATATTTTCCTGCCAGTTACATATCTTTCAGTGCTGAAAACGAGGCATTAATATCCTTTTCAAACAGCATAGACCCAGATCCGAGGGATTATACAGGGTCCCTCTGATCTGGGTCTACACTGTTTGTTATGCAGAGTCCAGATGTAATACTTTTTACTGAATAGACTCTATCGTTAAGCAGTGATAGGGATATTCCACTCTGATAATTCAGCGTCGAGAGGGTTAAAGTGAATTATATCAGGTTAGTGCATTAAATCTTGTCTAAACATGTGTATGCATGTCTTAAGCGGTCATCAAAAAGAGGTCTAATTATGGGTATGTAAGGAAGGTTGTAGCTTAATGCAGGTCAAAGGTAATGCAGAAAGCTCCTACATGAGCTTTCTGCATTATTTGTGACATACATTAGGCAACCAGCTAAATTTAATACGAATTTAATGAACATAGGAGTCTTATTTCATCTCTCTTTCATTGACATTTCTATTATATCTTGAACATCGCTCTCTGTAACATAAGATAAATAAATACAATAAATAAATACAATAAACGGCTATACATCAAGTATCAGGAGCATTGAAAGCTATGCCATACTCTCCTACCGGCTGAATTCTAAGTCCAACTGTTGTAATTCCGTGACAAATCAAACTTGATCATAAAGCTACATGTACGAACTCTTCTGTGATAATGTCATAATGACGTTACATTAAGCAGCCGACAAATTGTCGCGCTAAATTTTAATGTAGCTGGAAAAATATATTTTTATTGAACGAGCAGTAAACGGTTTCCGATGCATTTTCTGGACTGCGCCGGATATACTTACCTTGACTCTATTAATCACGCATGATTATCATATTATGTATTGTATATTATTATTCATGCAACTATTTTATTCAAATAGAATGGCTAAAGGTATTTCCAGAACATTATGATGATTAAACGTCAGATTTAAAAAAAAAAAAGCAAAGTCCACGATTTACTGGGACAACCCTCGTACATACCAAATATCACTTCAATATCTGCAAGGTTTAGAAAAACATGCGGGAAAACTTTTCCTGAAATTTTCTACGTCCAACTGCTGTAATTCCTTGAAAAAATCAATGTATTTTAACAAACTTCAAATTTGATATCTAACTCATTACAATAACGCTAAATACCAAATACCACTTCATTTCTGTAAGGGTTTAGAAAAAGGACCGGAAAACCGTAGTGTGACTGACTGACGGAAAGACAGACAGACGGACAGAGGGAGGGACGAACGGGCATTCTTTCGGAATGAGTGCATGTGGCTATTCTTTTGTTCAAAATAGCCATATAAAATGAAAATGGTCCACTTAAAACGAAAACGACAAACTATTTTTGTTCTCATAGTAACAAAAACAGGTATTGTTAGCGCGGACGGACGGACGGAGCGCAAACCTATAGTCCCCTTCGGCATTGCCGGAATGGGGACAAATAAATAAACACAACAAAGTCCTTCTAAAGGGACTACAAAAAAAGAAGTATACCCGTATGTTTGGGCGGGGGTTAACTATTTCCCTGTTGAATATTCATGTAAGAAATAATGACACCATGAAACATTATGAGCTGAAGTTTTATTATGGCAAATGTATACAGGATATTTTCTATTGGTAGAAACTGTAGAGCCAGGTCTATTAAAAATTCATAAGCAAACAGAGCCGTCTTACCAGGGTTTGCTCTGTTTGCTTATGAAATAATATAGACTGATTCTGCAGGTTCTACTATGGCCAAATTTCCCGTGTACATGAGTCATTAAAAAAGAAATCGGATTAATATTCACGATGTCTTTATTTCTTATATGAATATTCATGGCATAAATGGTTAATGATTGGTAGTGAATGTTTTGTACAATACTGTCAAGAGTGTCCATCAGAATACAGATAAACTGAGGTGAGATTTTAAAATCTAGAGTGTTGTAACACTTTTTCTAAACTACGATTAGGCCAAACTTGTTTTTAAAGAAAGAGAAACATGACAAAGAGTACAAACCCTATACTTTGACCACTCTTTAGAATCGTCTCTTCCAGACGATTCTAGAGAGTGGTCACAGTATAAGGTTTGGTGGAGAAATAAAGGAGTTATTCTTGAACATGTTTAAAATTACTCATCGTATCTGGAGCTCTGCTTTAGTAACTCCTGATTCGTTAAAAATGTCAAGGAGCGAATGTACGAGTCACAAACAGCTTGGATCCTGATCAGACGCCGATTAACTCGGCATCTAATCTGGATCCAAGCTGTTTGTAAATGTGAACCAAGTCGTGTGTGACTGGATAAATAGTTAACTTGACCCTGTTAACTCCTGGATCAAGTTAAGATTAGGGGCTAAATCTGTTTCTGCGTAATTCTGGATTAATAGCATTATTCCATGCAAATTATTGCTTTGCTATGACATTCTTAATCTGAAGGTAAACCATCTAGAGCAGTAACTAGATTACTGTTGAGGAAGGGCCCCGCCCGCGTAGGAGTATTACATACGCCTGCATATTGTAGGCTTGCTTTTCCTAAAGCAGAACTGCAGCAGCATAATTAAATATGCATGTAATTTGCTTAACTGGGTACTCTTGTTAGGTACATGTAATTGAATAATAAGCATATAGTGAGCAAGTTTGATAGAAATCGGACCAATCTTTCAGAAGATATGTCACAAAAACAATCAGCCAATCAGATTGTATCATCATCAATAAATATGTTCAGAATATGCCAATCACAGAACTCGTGATTGGATATCAAGTACACTGAGTAAGTTCGGTAAAAACTGGACCATTCCTTGAGGAAATATTGCAGGGAAACCAATCGGCTAATTAGATTGCAGCACCTTAAGTGAAAGAAAATGCCTGTATTTTTTTTTAAAAAAAGGCGCGGAAATTGCCGAACACAGCGCTCATGCGGGGTACTTGGATATCAAGTACACCAAACAAGGTTGATAGAAATCGGACCAATCTTTCAGAAGATATGTCACAGAAACAATCAGCCAATCAGATTGTATCATCATCAATAAATATGTTCAGAATATGCCAATCACAGAACTCGTGACTGGATATCAAGTACACTGAGCAAATTTGATGTAAATTGGACCATTCCTTCAGGAGATATTGCACGGAAACCAATCAGCTAATCAGATTGCAGCAGACTAAGTGAAAATGCTTGTATTTTTCCGAAAGAAATGCCGAACACAGTATCCATGCGAGGTACTTGCATATCAAGTACACTGAGCAAGTTTGGTAAAAATTGGACCATTACTTCAGGAGATACCTGGTATTGTCCGGAAAACAGTGAGACAATCAGATTGTGGCAGCCTCAGTGAAAATGCTCGTAGTTTTCCGAGAAATGCGCGGAAATTGCCAAACACAGAACCCATGCGAGGTACTCGGATATCAAGTACACTGAGCAAATTTGGTAAAACTTGAAGCATCCCTTCAGGAGATATTGCACGGAAACCAATCAGCTTATCAGATTGCAGAAGCCTAAGTGAAAATGTCCATAATTTTCCGAAAAATGTGCGGAAATTGCTGAGCACAGAACTCATGCGATGTAATTGGATATCAAGTACAAAAGTTTGGTGAAAATTGAACTATTCTTTGAGGAGATAGTGTGTGGATACCAATCAACTAATCAGATTGCAGCAGCCTAAGTGAAAATGTCCATAATTTTCAGAAAAATTTGCGGACATTGCCGAACACAGAGCCCATGCGAGGTACTTGGATATCAAGTACACTGAGCAAGTTTGGTAAAAATTGTACCATTCCTTGAGGAGATATTGTGCGGAAACCAAACACGGATAGACAGACGGACGGACGGTCGGACATACGGACAAGCTGATTACTATAGGACACCCGCATCTTCATGCGGGCCCTAATGAACGTATGTGACAGAAGTTCGAAAATACAAATTTAGCTAATCCTTATCTGGATTAAGTGATGCATTTTGAACACGGGGTGGGTACCTACAAGCAACTTATCATGATCAAAAGCGACTGATTGAGAAGTTATTGATCGAGCGTCAAACAGCATGGATCCTGATGCGACGTCTCATCTGGATCCAAGCTGTTTGAGAATTCGAGTCAGGTCGGGGTTAGCGGATGAGTCGCTGTTGGTAATGATTTCCTTGACTTTATTATAATTATTATTATTATTATACCACATTTATATAGCGCTCTTTTCACACAGGATATGTGCGTTCAAAAGCGCTTCACATATACAAAACAGGGTATATTCATTGTGTTAGTATAGAACATTTAAATAAATATATTTAATACTCATATATAGATAAGAATAATAATAAAAAAGAATTTATTTAGAACATATGTAAACCAATTTGATCCTTTCCGTAAGTTTATCTGTCTGTGTCATAGTATACCCTATTATATTGTGTCAACGCACTCACATAATAAAAAAAACAATAAAATTTGAATGTAACATTCTATGCGCAGTGCCAGTACGTCACACAGTTTTGACCCAGACCCAACATAATTGGGTACATTTTTTGACATACAACATTACACATAAAATGTTGCTGGAAAATTGGGTAACAGAACAGATCAATTTGAAGTTCATGCATATACACTATACAATACAAATAAACAACTGTTATATACGCGCAATATGCACCCCCAGTCAACCACTATTCGACCCGCTATGGCAATGAGGGAGCACATAAAGGATAATCAGTAAAATGTCCTGCTATGGGAACCCGAAAAGCTCAGTCAAAGTAAAACTAAAGAGGGAATTCCGTATACTGTTCCTACAACATATCCCACCGGCTGCAATGGAAAGGAATCATATCGGACAAATCGGGACTGACTGAGACACGCGATGCTGCATCGGACCGTACATGCTTAACCTACCCACTGCCCATATATTAAACGACCCAGTTCACTGGTAAGCAAAAATAAGTAAACTGGGTTAGCATAACAGGAATCCCTGGTACTCGTTGAGGGCAAGGTAGCAAATCATGCCAGCAAGACTCCCAATGTACCAGTGGGGTATAGGGATGCCCTGTTTCCACTACGGTGCTCCCTCCGGCATTGGAACTGGAGTTACCAGAGGTACCAAGCATATAGGGATGCCCCGTTTGACAACAACGCTCCCTCGGAATCCAACTCCTGGACAGCGGAATCCGGCTGACACAACACCCGCACGTACAATAGCAAGGGGATTCCCTAGAAGTTCATAAAAAATATGGATGAGACTTTTTTGTTAGTTTATCTCATTATTTCTTCTACATTTGTGGAGCATTCTGTTTGAAAAATGCGTTTAAAAAAGTCCCACAGTCATAAGCGAGTGGCAGGATCAACACGCTGTGGCTAATGCAGCAATTATAATAACCGGCGATTAGTAGCGACGTTTTCTAAACTGCCCTAATAATATATGTTGAAGAAATGCGTTTTCAGAGATCTTTTGAAACATGCCAGTGAGCTTGCATCTCTAATGCCTGATGGTAGAGCATTCCAGAGTTTCGGAGCTGCATGCATGAAACTTCTCTCACCGTATTTTACCTTACGACTTTTTGGTACAACTAACGTCAAAGAACTACTTGCTGATCTTAATTCTCGTGCCCGTACACGTCAAGCATGTCGACAATGAAGTTGGCGTATTCATTGTGCATGGCTTTATACGTAAGTGTCAGAATTTTGAATTCAATCCGATGTTGAACCGGATGCCAATGAAGTTCCTTCAAAACCGGCGTGATATGATCATATCGAGAATTCCTGGTTATGATGCGGGCTGCTGTGTTTTACACTCTTTGAAGTTTCCGCAGTGTTTTGTTTGAAATTCCATGCAGCAATGAGTTGCAGTAGTCTATTTTTGATGTAACCAAAGAGTTCACCAAAGTCTTAGTAGCAGCAGGTGAGAGGTACTTTATTATGTGGCCTATTCGTCGGAGCTGTGCATAACTAGACCTACACACGGGATTGATGTGTGATGTCATATCCATTTGTGAATCGAGGGTCCTACTTGCACATGAATCTCTTCAGGTACTTCTGTGTTTTTTTGTATGAAACAGGATGACCTCAGTTTTGTCAGTATTGAACTTCAGCATGTTCTGGTGCATCCAAGAGACTAGTTCTTTGAAACAATTCTCAACTTGTGATAAAGCTTCTTGTTGACAGGACATGCCCTTGGGCTTTAAGGATAGGTATAACTGTGAGCCATCGGCATAAAAATGGTGGTTCAGCCCATGGGTTTTGCAGATTGAGCCGACAGTTTTTGTGCACATTATGTAATGTTTTGGTCCTAGAACCGATCCCTGTGGCACGCTATATCTCATGTTAACTGGCGTGGACAATTCCCCATCTACTGACACTATTTGATAGCGGTCATTTAGATAGGAGGTCATCCACTCAAGAGGTTTTCCAATGATTCTGAAGTCTTTTTCTAGGCGTTTCAGCAACGTTTCGTGATCGATAGTATCAAATGCAGCCGATAAGTCAATCATCACGAGAATTGTAATTTCGTTTTTATCTAGGGATTAAATGATGTCGTTTTGAACTTTCAGAAGAGCAGTCTCTGTTGAATGGTGCTTTCGGTATACTGACTGATGCTGCTCATGTAGATTGTTTGAGGTCAGGTGGGACTCAATGCGTTTGTCAACTACTTTTTCTAACACTTTGGAGACAAATGGCAGATTTCATACAGGCCTATAATTTTTAAGTTCATTTGAATCGAGATCAGATTTCTTTAAAAGGGGTCTGACATGTGACCTCTTGAAACTTTTTGAAACGCAGACAGTGTCTAAAGAGGAGTTAACAAAGTTTGTCATAATCGGTAGGCATGCCTTTAGCCGCCATGTAGGTATTTGATCCAGTTCGCAAGACTTACAGGGGGTGCCTTAATGATCTGTTCTACTTCTTCGAATGTAACTGCACCAAACTTTTCTAAAAGAATTTTTGAATGCTGCATTTCAGTGGTAATCGGCACACTGGATACAGTGCCTGATGCAATATATGCCCGTATTTGTCCACCTTTTCAACGAAAAAATCACTGAAGTAGGCTAATATAAGTTTTGTTCGATGACATGCGCATATAAAATGAAATGATATACACGTGTTTGTATCTGTCAATTTACAGCTGATTAAAGCCGTATTTAATTTCGTTTGATATGACTATTTCCATAGTAACAGTAGAGTGTGAAGTCAAGCAGGTTATTGATATTCAATGAAATTGATTGTTGAAATAGAAAGAATTGCTCCACCGATAGTATTTGTAGTTTTATACAGTACAAACAGAATTAAGCGGCCATTCATTTATTGATAATAGTCTTAAAATCAGGTGTCTGCTTAATGAAGGACAAAAGTAATGAAGGGAGCTCCTATAGCAGCTTTCTTTATTACTTTTGACCTGCAATAGGCTAGAGTAGTAGTGGTAGTAGTAGTAATAGAAATAGTAGTATGAAAGCTATGAAAGTATATGATCCTTCGAAAGCAAAAGCAGCAACCTAAAAAGAGAAAATTGCAGACTCGGTTTTATTGAGTCTTTTCATGAGAAGTTATTAATAGTGCAAAACCATTCGTGTCCCCTAGCACCTAGCGGTATTCAATTTTCAAAATGAATAACATTGAAACTAATTATCCCAAAGGACCAACACCGAGAAGGAAGTACGAGCGACTTTTTACGGCCCCACACATACCACATTTATATATAACGTTCTATTTACACAGGGTATATGCGTTCAATAAGTATACATTAGCCACAGTCACTCTGAAAACATTAGTCTACCCATCGCATCCTTCATAATGGCTAATTATGCGTTGTGGGTAGTTCATAAAGAGAGAGAACACCACAAAAGTGTTTCATTAACAGATTCTAATAAGTCTCCATCTAACTCAGTTAAATAAAAAAAAAAAAAAAAAAAAAAAAAAAAATATTATATATAATGTATAACTTCTCACCCTAATTATGTTTACTTGTACATTGGATGGTTATATTAGTAATCTGCATCAGGACCACAAAGATCTCACCGATAAACTCATCCCTTTAATAAAAAACACGGATGGTAGGGTGAAGGCTATAAATAGTAATGATGGACACGCATGTTGCCCCGGTTATAACGAATATCTCAAAAAGACGCCACTAGAAAGTAAAAAAATCTAATCTGTTCTCTCTCTTTATGAACTACCCACAACGCATAATTAGCCATTATGAAGGATGCGATGGAACTAAAAGTCTCTGCAAAGAAAGAGCCTACTGTTAATATGGATGAATTGAAAAAAAGACCTACTAGAACAAGGTCGCAAAGAAGCATTAGCCCAGCTCGTAAAAAGTTAGTTCTCAGTGATCTGTACATGTGTTAGGGATAACGGCCCCCTCCTATATATTAGAGATATAACCCTATATAAAATATGTGTCCACCGATAATACACGTGATAGATATCATTCAAATTACATTCGGCATGCGGGAGCACGGACCGCAAAGAAACGCCCCATAAATATATTGATAATCTAGATCCTCAAAAGTATTCTGTTTTCTAAATAGTTATGTATTGTTTATTATGGTTACTGATTGTTTGCAATGCTAATTGACAATGCGTAATAAGTAGTTATAATTGACAATGCGTAATAAGTAGTTATAATCGAATTTATCCCCACCAGATATGAAAGTCACAAAGTAACAGGAGGTAAAGTGAAGCCTGGAGCGTGACTCGAACCCGGGACCCCTCGCTTACAGGGCGACGGCTCTTCCAACTGAGCTATCCGGGCTGCTATACGAGCTCCACACACCAGAACCACTATACTTCTCCCCCTTCACTTTTTTAGAGGTGCCCCAGCTCTCAGATCGTGTTTCCCAATTGCATGGGCTGTCAAACACTTCTGACACCATTAAATTAACAGGAGGAAAAGTGCAGTCTGGAGCGTGACTCGAACCCGGGATCCCTCGCTTACAGGGCGAGTGCTATACGAGCTCCACACTCAAGAGCCACTGCAGTCATATTGGTTGTGAGGGAGAAACACCGGATATGACTTTAACACACCTAATATCTCGTACTTTAAGTTTAAGTTGGGGAATGGCTACCTAATCACAGTATGACTATTGACTGAAATGTTTGCTAATGCCCCAATTAAAGAACGCAAAAAATCATAATTTTCGGCATGCATGAGCACATGTAAGTCATATTCGTTGTCAGGGAGAAACGCCGGATATGACTTTAATATTCCTAATATCTCGTAATAAATTTTAAGTTTAAGTTACGTAATGGCTACCTTATCGCAGTATGGCGGTTCACTGAAATGTTTGACCATGCTGCAACTAAAGAAAGCTAATTCTCAACAAGCTAACATGTTAATTGGCAAGCGTGTAATAAGATCTTTGTCTGCTGCCTAAGCAATAGAAATAATTTACAATTTATTGAAAAAATAAACAAAGTCTTTACTGCACGTGTTCGTGAAATTAAAATGTCATTGTCAATGGGGAATATGTAGATATGCCGCTAGTGTATCTTACAATCGATTTGGTATTCAGTGTTTAAAGTTTAATTTACCGTGCCTAATAGTGCAGTTACCAATGAGTATGCCTCCCACGGATATTAAAGACATATATGCAGTGAATGAGAAACACCTGACATAAATCTATTTATTTAGCAAACTTACTTAACCCTTTACTCCATAAATACGCATGTATATGCCTTTGCAAACAGAGAAGACCCAGATCAGACGAGTCCTATATGAGGCGTCTGATCAGGGTCTGCTCTATTTGCTTATGAATTAATATTGAAATGATTTTATAGATTTTGCGATTGCCAAACATTCGTGTGTTCAGTTGCTATTATAAGAATATAATCGAATTAATTTGCATTACGTTCTTTTTGAAATGTAGCCGAATATCTAATTCATTTAAACATGTCCGTTATGGTATACGAACGACCCTTTAGAGGATTTAAGCCTTTCATGCCGAGTTGGATCCATAGTGATGGACATTCCATTTTGAAAATTCGGCAATGAAATGAAAAAAAGAAGAATGTGTGCAGACCATTTTAACCGATAACGCACGTACTTTTTGTGTATTTTCATAAATCGATGTATGCGGCAATTAAAAAACAAGTTGATCATTACAGACGCCTAAGCTCCACCCCCAGTAACCAGCTGTAACCTACCTGCCCTCAGTCCAATTACGTATACGTATACAGTTTGGACTACCATGACCCACGAGATAAATGTACCGTCCAGCTTTGAAAACGTTGTAGACCCATAGCAGTCCTCGTCTCTGTGTGTCTACCATATTTTTAAAGCTCAGAATGTACTTTTCTCGGAATATTCTATGATTCGTGCGACTACAGTAAGACCATAAAGACGAAAAACATGTTCGTGGTTAATATTGTATTTAATAATTCACAGCCATGTTCATATACATTACATACAATATGAAACATTTTAATCATTGTCAAAATAGTAAATAACATACAAAGAAGCCAAAGACAATGAAGCCAAAGGACGAAACGGAAAGAAATTGATGATATTTACATACAGAATGAGAAAAAAATAAAGAAAATATGGAAAATAGTTAAACGGAAAGAGAAATGATGAGAAACAAGTAATACGCAACTATAAGGGATTAACATATAATACAATTATTGATTAACCCTTTCGCTGTCAAATTCTGTCGTCTGCTGACTTTGTCGTCTGCTACAAATTTTCATTCTTTTGATTTTCTTCATTTTGTTTCAAAAACATAGTAACAGTAACAAACAGTTTGGAGCCTGATGAGACGCCGAGCTACAGCTCAGTATCTGATCAGGTTCTACACTGTGAACTATCTTCAAAATCTTCACTCTCTCTCTCTCTCTCTGTGTCTGTTACCTTTTTATTATAATACAAATGCACATAAAATACCAGATCCAAATCGAAAGTATCATTAGAAAAATGCAGTTTTGAAGATGCATATGTACTGTAGACCCATGTAGACCCTGACCATATACATGTCCGGATCTACCATGCTTGTGTTATTCAAACCGGCATTGCCCATCAATATTTCACAGTGCATACATCAGACCATATACTGCGCCCACAAGTCAGTGTTTGATCTGGGTCTACACTGTGGACTATCTTCAAACCTACATTTTCTTATGATGTTCGTGAAAACAATATACATGTAAACTGGATATACCATATTACCCTCATCACTCTCTCTCTCTCTCTCTCTCTCTCTCTCTCTCTCTCTCTCTCTCTCTCTCTCTCTCTAATATCATTAAGAAAATGCAGTTTTGAAGATGCACTAGTAATGTAGGCCCATGTAGACCCTGGTCATATGCATGTCCGGACCTACCATATTTATTTAATTGAAACCGGCATGGCCCATCAATATTCACAGTACAGACTTCAGACCATATACTGTGCTTACAGCTCAGTATCTGATCAGGGTCTACACTGTGGACTATCTTCAAACCAGCATTTTCTTATGATGTTCGCGAAAACAATATACATGTAAACTGGATATATCATATTACCCTCCCCTCTCTCTCTCTCTCTCTCTCTCTCTCTCTCTCTCTCTCTCTCTCTCTTTCTCTCTCTATCTAATACAAAGTGCACATTGAAATATTTGATCCAAATCGAAAATATCATTGAGAAAAATGCAGCTTTGAAGATGCACATGTACTGTAGGCCCATGTAGACCCTGACCATATGCATGTCCGGATCTACCATGATTGTGTAATTGAAACCCGCATGGCCCATCAATATTTCACAGTGCAGACATCAGGCCATATACTGCGCTTACAACTCAGTATTTGATCAGGGTCTACACTGTGGACTATCTTCAAACCAACATTTTCTTATGATGTTCGCGAAAACAATATACATGTAAACTGGATATACCATATTACCCTCCCCCCCCCTCTCTCTCTCTCTCTCTCTCTCTCTCTCTATCTCTCTCTCTCTCTTTCTCTCTCTATCTAATACAAAGTGCACATTGAAATATCTGATCCAAATCGAAAGTATCATTAAGAAAAATGCAGTTTTGAAGATGCATATGTACTGTAGACCCCATGTAGACCCTGACCATATGCATGTCCGGATCTACCATGCTTGTGTTATTGAAACCCGCATGGCCCATCAATATTTCACAGTGTGCAGACATCAGGCCATATACTGCGCCCACAGCTCAGTATTTGATCTGGGTCTACACTGTGGACTATCTTCAAACCAACATTTTCTTATGAAGTTTCCCGAAAATAATACAAACTATGCATGAACGATGTCACCAGAAAGTCAGTATAAAAGTGTTAATCGAGATAAATTAAACAATGAATAATTTACCATGTTATATTTCGGATTCTGAAACCAGTCAAACCATGCTCAAGCGCGTTGGTTTAGCTCGGCGTATGAGATTGGTATTCGCTGTTTACCAAGTTAAAAACGGAACTTTTTTCTTGTGACATGGCTCGCATTACATGAAATTAATATTTACATGGTACAGTCAAACTCCCCTTAACCGACCCTCAATCGAAAAAAGCTTAAAGCTGAGCGTAAATGAAGCAGACTTGAGCTTTCTACATTAGTTTCGCCATGCAGTTACCCATTCACTGCCAATGTCGCATCTGTGATTACCTATGCAAACATCCTGGATCCAGATGAGAAACCGAATAACTCGGTGTCGCACCAGGATCCAAACTGTTTGTTACTGTGAGTATGTTTTTGAAACACAAAGAAAAATAATAATAATAATGGTATTGGATGACAACGTTAACAGAATTTGGAAGCGTAATAGCTAATCCACAGCTTTTAAAGAAAACTATGTTAAAATATGGGTCGCTGTAGAGGTTTCACTGTATTATTAAAGGAACATTTACACAAATTACAACTGACAAGTCAATGACTGTACACCGATGCCATTTCTTTGGATATTTCAGTAAAACGATCAATTGTTATCATTTTGTTTTGAGAAATGTAAAATGAACTACAACCTACGTGTTATATGTTACATGTATCAAATAGTCTGACTGTATGTGATGTACTGTAACTGCTTCTATATTATATACAGACGGATCGTGTTCTTAATGGACACAATTAGCTGTCAAAAACAACCGAATATACAGCTTTAAGTTGATATTCATACGGTAACAATGTAATACAAAATGAAAACTGAACATCTGTAAACTCTAATGTTTATATAGATTTGTAAATAGCCGTTTCCCGTCACTGTGATGTAATATGCACATGTATATATATTGTTTATGTTTCCCGTATAACGCGGGTCTATGCCAAAAATGAAATAAACTGAAACTGAAACAATCGAAGTGCTAAGCATGTTTTTTGTTCAGTGATATCTTGTTTTAACTAACTGTTAGGATATTGCTGCTAAACAGACTGAAGACTTGCTAACGTCTTGAAATGTATAACAACCACTGCGAAGCTTTTGCTATTATGGTATAGCTAGCTGAACATTGGGTAGTTTCGATCCTGCTTTGGTGCGAGTAAATCATCACGTCACTTGGTTTCAGTTATTTTCAGATTCGCCATCGTCAAAGGTTATTTACTCTATATGAAATTTAGTTTTTATAAAGATCAGTCATTACTTCAGAGAAATCGGTGGCCATGAATCGTAGATAAATATAAGGAAAGAACTACATTTCTTTCTTTCATATTTTTTTTTAAAAAAAATCACCACAACCGACAAGCAAACAGATTTTACGGACGTAATTTGTCTTAAATATGTAATCAACATAGCTATAATTGAATGAACCCCGCTCGCACCCTAAGCAGTCGTTCATCCAATCAGACGTTAGGTCACGCCCCTATGGTTTTTAATTGGTCAATCAGTGCGTCAATGTACATGTCTAGAATACCATATATCACGGTTGAAAAGCAGCGGGTAACATTTTATTGATATAGATTCGCAAGCGAGAGTTTAGGTATGAAAATACATGAAACTGCTGTGGTTTGTAAATTATAAATAATATACAGATTTAGAGTGCAGAAATTAATTCATATAAAGATTGAGCAGACGTTTCGCTTAACCCTTTCCCTTATAGAAACACATTTTGCAAACAGAATAGACCCATATTTAAAAGCTCATAGATCAGGGTGCGATCTGTTTGCTTCTGAAATAATATAAAACGAAAGTACCTGTATAGTTGAATACAGTGCCTAGATAGTTAAAGTCATTCACCATCTCGAACTCAATATTATTATAAGACCATGCCTCACCTGGCAAAATATTACCTTGTTCTCTAAACACCATTATTTTTGTCGTGTTAGTATTGACCTCTAACTTCCATTTATCGCAAGAATTTGACAGTAAATCATCATTTAATCGGTTTACTCTAGGCATGACTTGAGTTAATATTCGATCTTTAAATTGAAACATTTCATAGTGTGGCTTTATTGCCGTGTTTTAACGTCAGCTTTAACATCAGCTCTTATTCAACTCACTTTATCACATGAACGCTTTGACAGAAAGGTGTGTTATTAAAGGTGCTATGTGTATTTTACCTGCTGTACGTAATGGTTATGCATTATATGATAAAAACTTATGTGACGGTCTCTTATAATTCAAGTATGAATGCTTTTGTAATATAACTTTGAAGTGTTATGATTCTATGTTCTACGAATAAGGGACAGAAATTTATTGTGAACAAATTGTCTTTAAATGTTCGTATTCTTTCTCCTACGACATCGTGTATTTGTATCGGTATTTGTGAAATTATGTCCCAGTTCAGAAAGTGAACGGTTACCCCCACAGTTTTGCTCATTTTCTCAAATTATTGATACTAAAACGGTTGGTAATTTCATTAGTACATGTTCTACACTTTTTGTCAAAGCAAAAACTTCTCTTTATAGAAAAAAAGTAGACCCAGATCAGACGGCTCCTATAGAAGCCGTCTGATAAGGGTCTGCTCTATGTCTTTTTCCTATGTGCAATTTCCTCTTTTTAACCCCTCCCCCAATAACCCCACTTGGTTTACCTGTTTTCCTCCGACAAACACCTTCTACATTACATACTATGTGGTTTATATGTATATAACTCACGTTGACATTGTTAAAAAATACATGTATAATAGACGATGTACTATGTACAAGTCTGAATAAAAAATATGTTCTGTTCTGTTCTGTTCTATTAACAGAGAGAGAGAGAGAGAGAGAGAGAGA
This sequence comes from Azorinus chamasolen, assembly GCA_963576725.1. Taxonomy (NCBI): domain Eukaryota; kingdom Metazoa; phylum Mollusca; class Bivalvia; order Cardiida; family Solecurtidae; genus Azorinus; species Azorinus chamasolen. The sequence goes on from OY755243.1 coordinate 79,567,507, forward strand.
GAGAGAGAGAGAGAGAGAGAGAGAGAGAGAGAGAGGGGGTGCGTTTATCTAGTTTATATCGTTTTTGCGAAGCATCATAAGAAAATGTGGTTTGAAGATAGTCCACAGTGTAGAACCAGACCAAATACTGAGCTTTAAGCGCAGTATAGAGAGAGAGAGAGAGAGAGAGAGAGAGAGAGAGAGAGAGAAGGGTAATATGGTATATCCAAATTACATGTATATTGTTTTTCGCGAACACCATAAGAAAATGTTGGTTTGAAGATAGTCCACAGTGTAGACCCTGATCAAATACTGAGCTTTAAGCGCAGTATATGGTCTGATGTCTGCACTGTGAAATATTGATGGGCAATGCCGGTTTCAATTACACAAGCATGGTAGATCCGGACATGTATATGGTCAGGGTCTACATGGGTCTACAGTACATGTGCATCTTCAAAACTGCAATTTTCTAATGATACTTCGATTTGGATCTGATATTTTATGTGCATTTGTATTATAATAAAAAAGGTAACAGAGAGAGAGAGAGAGAGAGAGAGAGAGAGAGAGAGAGAGAGAGAGAGAGAGAGAGAGAGAGAGAGAGAGAGCGAGAGAGAAACAGAAAGAGAGCGAGAGAGAGAGAGAGAGAGAGAGAGAGAGAGAGAGAGAGAGAGAGAGAGAGAGAGGAGTGGGGGATATGCGTTTATCTAGTTTATATTGTTTTTGCGAAACATCATAAGACATTGTTGGTTTGAAGATAGTCCACAGTGTAGACCCTGATCAAATACTGAGCTTTAAGCGCAGTATAGAGAGAGAGAGAGAGAGAGAGAAATAGAGAGAGAGACAGAGAGAGAGAGAGAGAGAGAGAGAGAGAGAGAGAGAGAGAGAGAGAGGGGAGGGTAATATGGTATATCCAGTTTACATGTATATTGTTTTCGCGAACATCATAAGAAAATGTTGGTTTGAAGATAGTCCACAGTGTAGAGCCAGATCAGATACTGAGCTGTAAGCACAGTATATGGTCTGAAGTCTGTACTGTGAATATTGATGGGCCATGCCGGTTTCAATTAAACAAAAATGGTAGATCCGGACATGCATATGACCAGGGTATACATGGGCCTACAGTACGTGTGCATCTTCAATGCTGCATTTTTCTTAATGATATTTTCGATTTGGATCCGATATTTCAATGTATTATAGTAACAGGGAGAGAGGGAGGGAGGGAGGGAGGGAGGGAGGGAGGGAGGAGAAGAGAGAGAGAGAGAGAGAGAGAGAGAGAGAGAGAGAGTGAGAGAGAGAGAGAGAGAGAGAGAGAGAGAAATGGTATATCCAGTTTACATGTATATTGTTTTCTCGAACATATGGAATCAGATAAAGGGAAATTTTTGTGTATTAACTCGTTCCAACATATAAGCATTTGCAAACAGAGTAGACCCAGATCAGATCCTATAGGAACCGTCTGATCGAGTGTATCACAAAAGCCTCTCACTACAAAAGCTTTAAGTAACTTTAAGTGTTTTGTTAACTGTAATTAACAGCCAATTAACATTAATCTATTTAATTTTAGATTGATTTGTCTAGAAGTTTTCATTTAGCAAATATGGTAGATCCAGATCAGAGCTGTATTGTTTTATGTTGGTCTACTTTGTTTGAAAGTTAAGATATGGAATTCGATAAAGGGAAAGATTTGCGAGTCAGTTAATTGCGGTAATATTATAATAGGTTATATACCATATGTGCTAATATTGTATCATATGTATATCTATTGAATCTATATTAAATGTCACGAAGCAAACAAGATTGATCATAAAGCTTTAAATATGATTTGGGTCTACCATGTTTGAAATATATATAAGGAATCTCCTTGTGATTTACAATTTTTACTTTTATAAGGAGTGTGCTAATTACACGTACCTTACTTAATGAATCTTTTTTAACTTGTCATTCAGCAAACAGGGTAGATCCAGCCTTAAGGCTCCTTAGGGAACTTCGTGATATGGATCTACAGAATCGGCAAATGTACATGAACTGCATTTTACAGTGAAACAGTACGTGTGCTAGAAAAAAGATAATACGTTTCCGTATAGCTGATATCCGATATTTATGGTCAAAGCGAATTTTAAGGAATTTCTTATATTTGGAAATGGAAATGGTTCACAGGATTTCCCTGCGGTATCAAATGGAAAATTAAAGTAAACAGATAAACTGTGAGAGTGAAACCATTCTTACATGTTGAAAATTACAATATTTATGTTCATTTCCGGTGTTTCTCTCTCCTGATGAATATGGAATTCATATCTGTGTGACTCCGTTTAAATGACACATTCGGCACTTAAAATGAGATTTTCAGTATATGTACTGTATAGTAAATTAATAGCGCAGCTCGACGAAGTGTTATTATAAAGGAAAGACACTTTGAAAACAAACGTAACAACTTTAACCTGTTTATGTCTGTTAGTTTTCAGATATTACAGAAAAACCTCAGTATAACGGCCACTAAATTGGGTTAATTATTTGGTAGTTAGGACAGGTGGCCGCTTAAAGCAAGATGAAAGTAACTCCTATAGGAGCGTTCTGTTTTACTTTCACCTTGCTTTAAGCTGCCACCTGCCTTTAACACAAGACACTTGTTGTAATTTAGTGGTCGTTATAGAGAGGTTTTCCTGTACGTTCAATACAACTAGAAGACAGTCTCTGGAAATTAAATTTTAAATATACCTAAAGACTAGTAAAACATATATGTAAGGCAATCGGGCCGATACAAAAATTCGGTGGAATAAATAAAGCTTCGAATAGGAATCTGTTTTATCAATAACTCCCCCCCCCCCCCTATATGAAAGCCTTTTCGCGCATTTGCAAACAAAGTAGACCAATATCCTATATGGCTCCTATATGAGTAGTTTGATCAGGGTCTGCTCTTTTGGATTTTGAAATTATATAGATTTTGTCAAAACAAAATCCCTTAAAAAGTTTACATTAAAAATAAATAAATATTCATGTCTTTTTTCTAACATGAATACTGAACAGGGAAAGGGTTAATTAATAAATTGTTCAACAGACAGCAGTTAAAGGTATTGGAATACAGGTAAAATTAATAGCCCGCAGAAATCAGGCGGAATCGTGAAATATGATGTGTTATCAACACTTGCGATCGTTCGTTATCTTGTATCCTATTGTTATTTGACTTATTGACCAATTAAAAATCAGAGGCGTGGCCTAACTAATGGATGTATGACTGCTGCTGGGCATGCGATATGGATTATATATGTGCAAGCATATAAGAAATATAAAATGAAATAGAAAATAGTTAATAACATGCCTCTCCAATGTAGTCAGGTATGGTCGGATCTGATCTTGTTGACAATTCCTGTCCGCCTGTCCGTTAGATATTCCCTGCCAACATCCATACGCACGTACCCACTCTCTGTTTGTCCATCTGTTCGTTCGTTCGCCCATCTGTCTGGTATCTTGATACACCCCCAAACAAAATTATTCCCTCCGTAATGAATCACTTCAATAAATAGTCGTATTTATTGCTACAAAGCAGTAGAACATGTTTTTATGAGAAATAATGTTTCCGGGCTCATATCCGATCTTTCTATGTAAGACGAGTCGATAATAAATATTCATGTACAATACATGTTAAAACTGTAATAGAAACAGCTTATAAACTTGTTAATCGTTGAGTAATTATTTCCTGTAACTTGTGTTTAGATTCATGTCCGGTAAGCACTATTTTTAATTTGTTCTGAACATCAGAAATTGACAGACAGGATAATAATCTGGGATTTAGAAATTAAACGCCACTTGCTTAGGCAGCATTTATTTATCCGTAATTAATTAATTCATTAATTTATTCATTGTGCTCCTTTGAACATCTTTAGTAAAATCATGAGCAGAAATTCCCAAACTTTAGTTATTATTAGGTAAAAGGGGTTGTAAAGTAATATCTGGTGTTTCCCTCACAACGAATATGACATTCATATCTGGTGAAGATAAATAGATTCATATCTTTTGTGTCTTTCGGTGGTTTATGTACATCTTCGGTACTGACAATGAGATTTTGATTCCGTGTACATATACGGTGAAAGAAATATTAATCCATAATTGTATTTGATAAAGTTAACATTAAAAATATACACATGTCCGGTGGGTACCAGACGGATATGACTAGGGGCTTCATATCTTCAGTAGGGAATGCTATTTGCATTTTACTCAGCTGCAATATGAACTGAATTTTCAGCCATAATGTGAAATAACAGCATGCCTTCTACTTAAACCCATAGTAAATGGTCGTAATAACGAGTTTTATATATTTTAATCTGTTAGGAGGTAAATGGAGTTTTAAAGCCTTATCCGGTGTTTCTCCCTCAGAACGAATATGACTATCTTATCCGATGAAGATAATTTCGATTATAACTAATTACTACGAAATGTAAATTAATTTCTAAGCATTGCAAACAATCAGTCATCACACTAAACTATACAACTGTATAACTATAAAGAATACAAAATGCAATTGAGGCTCTTGATTATCCATATATCTCCGGGCACTTCTCTGCTGTCCGTGCTCCTGCATGCAGCATATTACATGTGTATGATTTTTTAAAGCTTTCTTTAGTTGAGGCCTGAGCAAAACTTTCAGTGAAGAGCCATAGAACGATTAGGTAGCCATTCCCTGGCTTAAACCTGAAGTTAATACGAGATATTAGGAGTTTTAAGGTCATATCCGGTGTTTCTCCCACACAACGAATATGACTTTCATATCCGGTGGAGATAAATTCGATTATAACTACTTATTAGGCACTGTAAATTAATTTATAAGCATTGCAAACAGTCATTCAACACACTAAGCTCAGTAAACTGTATAACTATTCCGAATACAGATTACGTTTTCAGAGCCTCTTGATTATCCATATATCTCCGGGGGAGTTTCTCTCCGATCCGTGCTCCAGCGTGCCGAATATTATTTTTTTAGCTTTCTTTAGTTCAGGCCTGAGCAAAAAACGTTCAGTGAAGAACCATACTGTGATTAGGTAGCCATTCCATAACTTTAACCTGAAGTGAATTTGAGTACTAGTAAATTTAAAGTGTCATACCCCGTGCTTCTCCCCCACAACGAATATGACTCATATCTGGTACATGCCGAATATTATGATTTTTCAGCCTTATTCAGTTGAAACGTGAGCAAAAATTCAGCGAAGAGTCATACTGGGTCATATTGTGATTAGGTAGCCATTGCCTGGCTTAAACCTGAAGTTATCGAGAGATATAAGGAGTTTTAAGGTCATATCCGGTGTTTCTCCCTCACAATGAATATGACTTTCATATCCGGTGGAGATAAATTCGATTATAACTACTGTACTTATTACGCACTGTAAATTAATTTATAAGCATTGCAAACAATCAGTCAACACACTAAACGGTATAACTATTCCGAATACAGATCTTGATTATCCATATATCTCCCGGCTTCGGGGCGTTTCTCTGCGGTCCGTGCTTCGTCATGACCACGGAATATTATGATTTGTTTGGCTTTCTTTAGTTGAAGCATGGGCAGAAAATTCAGTGACGAGTCAAAATGTGATAAGGTAGCCATTCCCCACATTAAAAATTAATTTATTACGAGTTATTATGAGTTTAAAAGTCATATCCGGTGTTTCTCTCTTACAACGAATATGACTTTCATATCCGGTACATGCCGAATATTATGCATTTTGTACCCTCTATTAAGTTGAAACGTGATCAAAATTCCAGTATAGAGTCATACTGTGATAAGGTAGCCATTCCCTGACTAAAACCTTAAGTTATTGAGAGATATTATGAGTTTTAAAGTCATATCCGGTGTTTCTCCCTCACAACGAATATGACTTTCACATCAGGCGCATGCCGACTATTATGAATATTTCCAACTTTCTTTAGTAGAAGCATGAGCAAATATTTCGGTGAAGAGTCATACTGTGATTCGGCAGCCATTCTGTAACTTTAACTTTAGGTTATTATGAGATATTAGGAGTTTTAAGGTCATATCCGGTGTTTCTCCCTCATAGCGTTTCTCTGCGGTCCGTGCTTCTTCGTGACCCCCGAATATTATGATTTGTTTGGCTTTCTTTGGTTGAAACGTAAGCAAAATTTCAGTGAAGATTCATAATGTAATTAGATAGCCATTCCCCACATTAAAAATTAATTTATTACGAGTTATTATGAGTTTTCAAGTCATATCCGGTGTTTCTCCCACACAACGAATATGACTTTCATATCCGGTACATGCCGATTATTATGCATTTTGTACCCTCTATTAAGTTGAAACGTGATCAAAATTCCAGTATAGAGTCATACTGTGATAAGGTAGCCATTCCCTGACTAAAACCTTAAGTTATTGAGAGATATTATGAGTTTTAAAGTCATATCCGGTGTTTCTCCCTCACAACGAATATGACTTTCACATCAGGCGCATGCCGACTATTATGAATATTTCCAACTTTCTTTAGTAGAAGCATGAGCAAATATTTCGGTGAAGAGTCATACTGTGATTCGGCAGCTGTTCTGTAACTTTAACTTTAGGTTATTATGAGATATTAGGAGTTTTAAGGTCATATCCGGTGTTTCTCCCTCATAGCGTTTCTCTGCGGTCCGTGCTTCTTCGTGACCCCCGAATATTATGATTTGTTTGGCTTTCTTTGGTTGAAACGTGAGCAAAATTTCAGTGAAGATTTATTATGTGATAAGATAGCCATTCCCCGCATTAAACATTAATTTATTACGAGTTATAAAGTCATATCCGTTGTTTCTCTCTTACAACGAATATGACTTTCCTACCCGGTACATGCCGAATATTATGCATTTTGTACCCTCTATTAAGTTGAAACGTGATCAAAATTCCAGTATAGAGTCATAAGTGTTATAAGGTAGCCATTCCCTGACTAAAACCTTAATTTATTGAGAGATATTAGGAGTTTAAAAGTCATATCCGGTGTTTATCCCTCACAACGAATATGGCTGTCATATCCGGTGGAGATAAATTCGATTATAACTACCTATTACGCACCGTATATTAAATTTTAAGTATTTCAAATAATAAATATATATAATATTAGTCATTCGGCTGGATAAAATGTTTTTCTAATAAAAATAATGCTTTTGTGGCCGATTTTAGGCTGCGAATCTCATATCCGCGGATATGAGAGTCATATCCGTCATATCCGGTGTTTAGTTATACCGTCTATGGCAATTTGTAGTAGAAATAAAAAGAATAGGGCTGTCATGATACACTAACGTATTCGAATTATTCGAATATCGTTTCTGGCGGTGAGTGTATCATATTCGCTACCCAAAGAACCGAATATTGACGAATACAATTAGACATATAGGAAATAAACAAAATTAAAAGAAAAACAACATATTTTCGCCAGAAATAATTGAAATATGAGCGAAACATTCCAGCTACGAAACGTCTTTTCGCAGTGACACCAAGGGAGATAACTCTTGATGACTTCTTATGTTTACAAATCACGACACCGTGTGTTGGTCCTGTTGGATTCAACAGGCTTAATAATTGTACTCTTGCATTCACTTTTTGCAGAAAAGTAGTCAAATGGTTCAAATACACGAAACAATTACCGAAAACAAGTTTGTTTTGATAGGACTAATTCTTAGTTTTTACGACAACGGCAAACTGTTGTTTCATAACAATGTCGGTAATCGGGGCCGAAAGAGATTTTCAGACTCCAACCAAATATAAAAGCGCCGTCTGGAATCATTTAGGGTTTATGACGGGATCAGAAGGAAAAACCAACAATGAAATCACTGTTTGTAAAGTGTGCCACCACGAAATGAAGTAATGCTGCTAGTTGTTGGCTGTAGCGGTTAGTTATCGGAGCGCCTCAATGTCTGAACGTACCCAAAATTTATTGACCAAATTTATTTGAGTTCGTTCATGATTCACCAGAAATGTAAAAGTAAAAGTCATTTTGTGAAATCATTGTGATAAATAGAGCATTCGCTCCTATAGGAGCAAATGCTCTATTTATCACAATGGTTTCAAACTACAAAATTCTAAAACTTTCCTTTTCTCTAGTAAATGCTCCTTTTCGGTAGATTTATTCAAAGAGGTGGTATCTAAAAATAGCCTATGAGGTAATGGGGCAATATCATTTGTACAAAATGACTACCACAATCCGCAATATATATATGATGATTATGAAAGATGACTGTGTACACCTACCTGCATATCTAAGTGGTCCCCAGGTATCTCTCCATGCCAACCCCTGTGGTGTTTGTTTGACCTTTGAAGGAACATTCTCCCCGCGATAACGGTCCAGGAATTTGTCAACGAGATCTCGGTACTTCTGCTCACCAGTAATGTCGTACATAAATAGCTGAATAAAATAGGAAGTTGAGTTGAAATGGAAGAATTAGACCATTCACAAATTTGTATATGTTCTGCAAAAGATTTGGGAAAATATCTTTATTGGCTAACGGAGGGCTGTTTATACTATGAGATCATGAACTTAACCCTTAACTCCATTAATACGCCTTTCTACGCTTTTGCAAACAGAGTAGAACCAGATCAAATGGCTCCTATAGGAGCCTTCTGATCAGGGTCTGCTCTGTTTGCTTATGAAATAATAAAGATATGTTTCTGCAGTTTCTACTATGGCCAAAACATTCTGTGTCCATGCACCATTATAAAAATTAATTTTATTAATATTCATGATGTCATTATTTCTTTCATGAATATTCATGGAGTTAAGGATTAAGCAGAGCATGGAAATGTGTATTTATTATGTTTAGTACTGTATTTGAAATGGAATAAGCAAAAATGACACAAAATGTCTACTCTGTTTGCAAAGGCATAGAACGGCGTATTTATGGAGTAAGGTTTAACCCTTCGCTTGCTAATCACGTCAATATACCTACCTGTAAATAGTGAAGACCCAGATGAGACAGCTCCTGCAGGAGCTGTCTCATCAGGGTCTGCACTATTTACAAGTTGATTGTGCATCCAGTGCACTCCACAGCAGAGATTGCACAGCGAAATACTTGTACCCAGTGAAGATACATGTATATGTAATTATACAACAGGGCATGGGTAAAGAAGGAGAAATGTGTTTTAGAATTCAGCAAGAGAAGGGTTAAACTTTATTTTGACTTTACATGTGATGTTACATGCTTTTACATGTGATGTTACATGTCCTTGATTTATATCACATTGATACATGTGGTTTGTAAAGGAAACAATTTGTTATCGCAGCATTTGAGCTAATATTTTGGAGTCTAGAAGTTCTTTTCGCAGGTCATATATCAACATTTTATTATTCATAAACATCAACTACATTCACTAATGAAATGGTAGAATTGGTACTTATGTTTGTCCATCAATATTGATATTATAATTGTTCGATAAACTGGTTTCTATTAAAATGACTGTAACAATGACTAAACTCCATCAATTCTTTATTTTGTGTTAGTAGTGGTGGGGTGGTATGACAGTTTATGGATGAAATGCAAATTGCACCTTGATTTCAGCTCTAAATCTTTACGGTCTATTTCTTTAGCTGCAATACCATTTTAATATATTTTGTTCAAATCAGAACAAATCATATAGTTATAAATATGGGTATCTTTTTTCAAACTGTGCAAAGGGTCAATGTGTGAAACTTAAAACGAAATGTCAAGGTCATTACCTGGGCTGCAATTCTTTTGTCATCCCAGGACAGAGCCCATGCCTTTTCGAAATCTGTGTCGTATTTCCCATCATCGTGGGCTTGTCTGGCTTTCTGGATGTACGCTGTGTTCCCTGTGACGTTATACAGAATGGTCGCAGCAAACATCAACTCATCATAATAACCACTCCAAGAGCTGTGGAATTAATTACTGTAGTATGAAGTCAGACGCAGGTAATAATTGTTATCAGTTTCTAGTCTAAAGTATTTTTTGTTCCATTTTTGTAAATAACAATATCACACGGTTAAGATCCTGAAGAGTTGCCAAGTTACAGTTGATGGCTGCTTAACCCATTTCCTCATATTGACGACTTTTGACGACTCTGTAAAAGTCACTTTGTGAAACCATTGTGATAAATAGAGCATTTGCTCCTATAGGAGCAAATGCTCTATTTATCACAATGGTTTCAAACTACACAATTTCTATAAGATTCCTTTTCTCTATTTAATGCTCCTTTTCGGTAGATTTATTTAAAGAGGTTGTATCTAAAAATAGCCAATGAGGTAATGGGTTAAGACAGGTTCTACGCCTTTGCAAATAGAGCAGACCAAGATGAGATGACTCCAGCACTCTGACCAGGGTCTGTCTTCTTTGCTTATGATATGATATACATTGTAGATATGATTCTACAGTTTCTTCCATTACCAAAAGTTACTTTGTCCATGTGCTATGATAATAATTATTCTAGTTAATCCTAATGATGTCATTATTTCTTACATGAATATTCATAGAGTAAACGGATAAACCAACATACCGATAATAAGCTGAAGCCTCAGGAATGGAGTCACTGTACTTTGCCCTGTAACTGTCAGCAAAGTCATACAGCTGTAAGGCAGCTGTCAGCAACTGGTCAGCATAAGCAGAATCTAAATGTAAAAACAAGATCTCATTTTACAATCCGCTGTGTATGAAAAAAGAAGAAATTCGGGAAAATCAAAAAACTGCATATACATGTACATGTAGTTCTGTATGTATGACTAATACTCATAGCTCAATAAAACATACAATATATATTACAGTGGTGTGATCTCATAGCTTTTTTCAGTATTCAATGGGCTAAGGTAAAGTAACTACATGAAACACAAGCTGTACAAAAGACTCTACAATGCTTAACCCATTCCCTCATAGGCTATTTTTAGATCCAACCTCTTTGAATAAATCTACCGTAAAGGAGCATTAACTAGAGAAAAGGATTTTTTTAGAACTTTGTAGTTTGAAACCAGTGATAAATAGAGCTCTATTTATCACAATGGTTTCAAACACTGACTTTTACAGAGGCGTAGAAAGGCGTATTTATAGAGGAAAGGGTTAATGAATTTTGCAAAGCGAAATTATCAAAAGCAAAACGAATTTGTGCAGAACGCAAAACTCTTTTATTTAGAAAACTCACCTGTTGATCTAAATAGCATGGAGCCAATTGCCATTGCAGCAGCTGTTTCTGCTGCTACGTCACTTCCGGGCTTATTTTCAGTAATGCTGAAGGCAGGGCGGGCCATAGTCATATCCTCAGGTCGCCCCCAGAAACCATGATCTGCGACACCGTCTCCAACCTAAAATAGGTATGGTTCAATGTAACAATATTAACCCATTCCCTCCTACTGATGCCTTTTGACGCTTCTGTAAAAATTACTTTGTGAAACCATTGTGATAAATAGAGTATTTGCTCCAAATGCAAGAAGCAAATGCTCTATTTATCACAATGGTTTCATAAAAACACAACTCTGAACATTTCCTTTTTTCTAGTAAATGCTCCATTTTGGTAGATTTAATCAAAGATATTGGATCTAAAATAGCCTATGTGGGAATGGGTTAAATCAATGACTTTGTTTGGTAAAATCTTACACATTTAAATAATTCCTACTAATTACCAAGGATATTATTCAATGCTAGCAAGCATATGTTTAAGTTGTATAAGTATTTACTTAAACATATCTTTTAAAATAATTTCAAAGCTTATATCCGTACAGAACAGACAGCTTTACAAACAAAACAGACCCAGGTCAGAAGGCTCCTGTAGGAGCTATCTGGTCAAGGTCTGCTCTATCTGCTTTTGACATAATGTAGATCTAATTCTACAATTTCTGCCATTGCCAAAACCTCCTGTCCATGTGCCATTTTAAAAATTAAATCAATTGGTAATAATAAAATCATCATTTTTCCTTACATGAATATTCATTGAGTAAAGGATCATTAGACTATCATACCTGAGCGTAGTACTTTGGATTTGCAGGATCGTTGTTCCAACATTTCAAGAAGTAATCCAAAGGCCATTTCAGTGTGTCCAGCATTGCGCATGTCAATCCAATGGATTGATACGCCTGTGGCCATCTGTACATACCGAGTCCAAGTAAAGTGACCGTAGATGCCATGGGAAAGTTAAACTTGACCATGTCTCCCGCTGAAGGATTGAAATTGCCCATGAAGAGTAATGAGTACAGAGTTGTTGATAACAGATGTAGATTTAGAAAATCAGATAGAAATATCTTCACCCTTTCCCTGTTCAATATTATTGAAAGAAATAATGACATAATGAATATTTATAGGCTGAAGTTTTAGAATGTCAACTTTTCAAGGAATTTTTAGCCATAACAAAAATTGTAGAACCAGATCTATATCATGACAACAGCAAACAGAGTAGACCTTGATCAGATGGCTCCTATAGGATCTGCGTCTACTCTGTTTGCAAATGCGTTAAAATGCATTTATATGAGGGAAAGGGTTAAGCGGCCACCACAAACTGGTATAATTATGGGTCTGCAAGGAAAGTGGTAGCTTAATGCAGCTCACAAGTAATGAATAAAGCTCCTATAGGAGATTTCTGCATTATTTTTGCCCTGCATTATGCAACCACCTGCTTTTAAAAACTCATATGTTCGATAAATGAATGATCACATAGTATAGGTTCTATTGTATTTTTTAAATTTCTCTGCCAAACCATTATCCGTGCTTATAAAACTTTTTAGTTGAGTCTGAGTTCGTTCTCAAGTTTTTGATTGGTCAGATTTGAGCCTTTGGCTCAAATCTGACCAATCAAAAGTTTGGGAACAAACAAAAGGTGATTCCAATAATTTTCAGCAAGATAGAGTTTGATGGAGAAGTAAGATATTTTGATAGATTAGTCTGTATCTGATCTACAGCCCTGTTAACCCATTACCTCATAGGCTAGTTTTAGATACAGCCTCTTTGAATAAATCTACCGAAAAGGAGCATTAACTAGAGAAAAGGAAATGTTTAGAATTTTGTAGTTTGAAACCATTGTGATAAATAGAGCATTTGCTCCTATAGGAGTAATTGCGCTATTTATCACGATGGTTTCACAAAGGGACTTTTACAGAGTTGTCAATATGAGGGAATGGGTTAAGCGAAAATAAATGCCACAATAACCATAACATCTGTACACTTTCACATCTGCCTGGTCTATTATTGATTGCAGCACTATGGTCATTTCTGGCATTTCAACAATAGAGATGATATCAGCATGCTGTAGGGTAAAATTAACCTTTAGTATACTGCCGGCCAATCAGTAATTACATTGTACTTACGCAAAAGATTTGGATCCAGATGACATGCCAAGAAACTTGGCGACTCATCAAGATTCAAACTGTATGAAACTATCATTGCAATTTCACTTTATGAAAATGAAGTGGACAATACTTGGTGCAAACGACAAATAGCTCAGTATGCTTAAATTTAAAAGCAATATCATCAATGGTCATGCGTCATTTTCAGTACATAAAGGTTATTCCTCCAAAAATGTCTGACTATAACCTACCATCATACCAGCCTCCGGTCAGATCCTCATTATTATCTCCCTTGTCACCCAAGGCTGAATCACCGCGCCAGGATATTGGATTGTCACTTGGAAGACTGCCAGACCTTTGCGCATAGAAAAATAGCAATGACTTGCTAATGGCATCAGCGTAGTTATAAGTGTAGTCTGAAACAGGAAAATAATACAATAATAGAGCATTTCTAAAGCTTCCAAATAACGAACATGCATGGGCGTCTCTAAAAGCTGTCAACAGCTAAATTCAGAGCCAAAGTACAGCAGAACCTGTCCTCAGTATCATGCATTTATTGAACATAGGAGTCTTAAAATGAAGGGGGTTGCTAAATGCAGGACAAAAGTAATGCAGAAAGCTCCTATAGGACTTTTTACCTGCACTAAGCTATCACATGTCTTACAGACCCATAGTTACTAAGTTAGATCTCTTTTGGATAGCTGCATAAGACAGATTCTACTGTACTGCAGAAATGGGGCAGGGCTCAAATCTGTTGTAATTACATTCTTTATTATATATAAGCATTTGAAAACAGAAAAAAACCTCTAGAGGAACTTTCTGCATGACTTTCACCCTGCATTAAGCTGCCACCTGTCTCCAAGACTGATATGAATACTAAATTTAACATCCGGTTAAGATTGGTTTTACTGTACATGTATTTTATGAAAGTAATGTTTTCTTCCATTTCTTTCCAGACTAACGGGTAGAGTGTCAAACAAATCTGATTCCTGGTGGGATGCTCCCAGATCAGACAGCTCCATAGCTCCTGTAGGAACTGTTTGATCAGGGTTTGCTTTGTCTGACAAAGGAAGAGATGTGAAGATAAAATCACAGAGTGGACAGGTTTGAGTTTTGCAACATCTCAGAGAGCAGTGGAAGACAGGACAAATTTACCGGTAAGTGTTAAAATCGTTGACACCAAAGTACGTTCTATTATGGTGTTGAAATCTATAACACTAATGATTGATCGTACTGTGGTGTTAAAATCGATAAAACCTGATATGTATTCGTACCATGTTGTAGAAATTGATAACACTAATGTTCGTACTATGATGTCGAAATTGATAAAGTTTGTTTATACTATGAGTTGAAACAGATAACAGGCTGAAAAAAAATATTCTGCCCAGTCTCTGATTTGCTGGCCTTTTCTTCCGATTTCGTATGTTGTTCGAAAAACTATTGACGAACAAGTTGGGTTACCCGGAGTCTCAGTTTGATCAAATACAGTTGAACTGCGATATATCGAACAGCAAGGGACCAAACAAATTAGATCGAGATAACAGAAATTCGAGTATTCCGACTTCTGATCTGGATAATATCTTACGTAGGAGCTTTCTGCATTACTTTAGACCTGCATTAATCTGTTATACGTGTTTCTGGATATGCGTAGTACGGTAGAACCCCTCAAATGCGACCACTTAATGAATTAACATGTGTGTCTTTATAAGTAGGTGGTTGCTTAATGCAGGACAAAAGTATTGCAGAAAGCTCCTCTAGGAGCTTTCTGCATTATTTTGTCCTGTATTAAGCTACCATATGCATCTAGCACCCATAATTAAACCTATTTTAGGTGGCCGCATTAGCGGGGTTTTACTGTAATACATTTTACATCGATTCTGTACTGTAAGTTTTGGAAGGACTGACCAGTTTATCCCGAAGTTCGAACTATCCGAGTTTGAGATATTAACCCATTCCCGCATATTGACGCCTTTTGACGCCTCTGTAAAAGTCATTTTATGAAACCATTGAGATAAATAGAGCATTTGCTCCACAGGAGCAAATGCTCTATTTATCACAATGGTTTCAAAACTTCACAATTCGGAAAATTTCCTTTTCTCTAGTTAATGCTCATTTTTGGTAGATTTAATCAAAGAGGTTAGGTCTAAAAATAGCCTAAGTGGGAATGGGTTAAGTTCAACTGTATAATTGCAAATGCCGGTCAGGACACGGTTAGCATGAGAAGAGCTGTTTGTTCCATCCACCAAGACCCTTACATGTATTGCATTTTTCTTTATCCAAACTAATTATTAGTAACTCACATTAATAAGATATTGGAACAAAAGCATCGGCATTTTCACTGAATAATAGAACAGTGGCATGACATCTTAGTGGTATATATTCGAATGCATCCATGAGGATTGCGACAGGTCATTATTTTGTTGTTTTTCTTTCAATCTGACAACAAAGCTTAAAACTTTTTAGCAGATATAACACTTGATTTTACTTACCTGCTTGACAGGTTGAAACGTTGGTCCAACTTCCAGTTTGATCACATGTGATTGTTTGACTGCCTGTAGTCATCGTGTAGCCTGGTTTGCATGTTACCTTTGCCTTTGCGCCAACATTTTGTATGTTTCCTTTAACGTCCGCATTGGTTACGTTAACAACGGGACACGCTGAAATATGAAGAAACTGTTAAAAAACAATTTTCCATTTAACCCATTCCCTGGTAGGTTATTTTTTGATCCAATCTCTTAGAATAAATCAACTGTAAAGAAGCATTTACTAGAAAGAAGGAAACTTTTAGAATTGTGTGGTTTTTGAAACCATTTTGATAAATAGAGCATTTCCTCTTATGAAGCAAATGGGACCCCATCCAAGCACTTGTTGTGAAGGATGGGGGCATTATTGGCGTTAGGCCGGAGGCCAGAAAATGACTAAAAGACTATGGGCTCCTCGTGCATGGTGACTCCTCTTATACTAGTGATAGTCACGTGGTGGGTCAGTATTCGAAGTTTACTTTAAAAAGTAGCGATGTTTCGATTGGTCACTAAAGTGATATGCTTGTATATGGAAGGCTGGAGGCCTAATGAAAATAATGTTCTATTTATTACAATGTTTTCAAGCAGTAATTTTTACTGAGCCGTCAAAAACGTCAATATAAGGGAATGTGTAAACACTTCGCTGCCATTTGATGCCGTCTGCATTGTTTTCTTCGTCTGCTTCATTTTTCTTTATTCATTTTTTTTATTTCAGAAAAGGTACACTCACGATTGTCGGCGTGCCATGTGCTTTACAACTGCGATTACGTTAACTCCATGAATATATATTTCAGGGTCCATGCTTGTAAAACTTTTAGTTGAGTCTGAGTTCGTCCATGCTTGTAAAACTTTTAGTTGAGTCTGAGTTCGTTCTCAAGTTTTTGATTGGTCAGATTTGAGCCATAGGCTCAAATCTGACCAATCAAAAGCTTGATAACTCAAATCTGACCAATCAAAAGCTTGAGAACGAACTCGAATAAGAACTAATGTAAGCATGAACATTAACAAAATTAATTTTTATAATGGCATATGGACACGGAGAGTTTTGACTGTAGTAGAAATTGAAGAATCATATCTATATTATTTCAAAAGTAAACAGAACAGCCCCTGTTCGGACGAGTCCTTATTTATTATCATGGTCGTACTTAGATAACCCTCGCCCTGTTCAGTAATGACATCGTGAATATTTATTAGCTGAAGTTCTGTTATGTAAACTTTATGAGGACTTTTTTGCTTTGACAAAAACTTGATATCTATATCATGTCAAAAGCAAATTGAGCAGACTCTTTTCAGGCGGCTCCTATAGGAGCAGTCTGGTTTGGGTCTACTCTGTTTGCAAATGCGCGAAAAGACGTTTATCAGGCGCGGATTTAAAGGGGCGGAGCCGGTGTACGCCCCCCCCCTAAAATTGCCAAATTAATTTGAGATCTATATACTGTAAAACCTCTATATAATGACCACTAAATTATGCTAATTAGTTGGTATTTAGAGCAGATGGCTGCTTAAAGCAAGGTGAAAGTAAAACAGAAAGCTCCAATAGGAGCGTTCTGTTTTATTTTCACCTTGCTGTAAGCAGTCACCTGCCTTTAACACAAACTAATTGATGTAATTTAGTGGTCGTTATGGAGAGACTTTTACTGTATCTACTAAAATCAATAAAACAATGATTCAGTAGGAGTGTTTTATTTCCCTCACCCAATTAAGCTCTTTTTCAACATGTATTACAAACACACTATTTATTTATGTCATCAAACAAAAATCTACGCCCCCTCCAAAAATATTTCTACGCCCCCACCCCTAATCTGAAATCCTGGATCCGCACCTGTTTATATGAAGGAAATGGTTAAAATGAAAGCGTTCGGCTCTAGCCTCTTATTGCACTCAGGTGTCTTCAGAGATGTAGTAAAGTGATGTTCTTTTCTTTACGCATTCCCTCCTAGACTATTTTTTTTAAATCCAACCTCCTTGAATTAATATACCGAAAAGGTGCATTTACTATAGAAAAGGAGAAATTTAGAACTGTGTAGTTTTGAAACCATTGTGATAAATAGACAATAAATGAGCTTTACAGAGGCGCAAAAAGGCGTCAGTAGGAGAGAACGGGCTAATACGCATGTCAATATTTTCCATAAATATTTATGAGGTCAAGGGTTCAATCAGCCAACACCAGCGAGTGTGCTCGAGAATCGCTTAGTTTGTCAACAGTTAATTCGAACTATAAATAAAATAGTACGTTTATGCAAGAACGAATGTTGGTACGCATTAGACGTGACAGTTCCGCATGCAAAGGAGTAGATTCTATTTATTAACCATATCGCCGCCAATGTCACAAAAATGCACCACGACAAATAGTGCAGTCCCAGATCGGACGCCGCTTTGATGAGGGACTTCACTTTTTGTCTCTAGCTCTATTTCTATATCTATACTTTGTTTCTTTGAAATTTGCATTAGTTGATCTTTTCCTTGTTGATCTTTTCCTTATTTAACAAAATTGGATAGCAGCCAACAATTAGAGATTTGGCGCCGAAAGGGTTATCCTGCTGCGCTCTGAAAATAGTGCCGTCTGCTTCGGTTCAAAATGTATATTTTTCTTCCATTTCTATTCAGTAAAGCCATGGTGTCAAAGAGTTCCAGTCCTGGTGAGATGCCGAGTTACTCGGTATCCCATCTAGATCCATACTGTTTACAAAGGTTATCACATATTCGCCAGAAAGGTGCTAAAAGTTGACATATACAGTAAAACCCCTCTAATGCGACCAATTCATGAATAAACATGGGTCTCTTTAATAGCAGGTGGTTGCTTAATGCAGGACAAAAGTAATATGGCCAACAGCTATCATACTTTTTGTGTATGTACTAAGGCGCTCTTCTGGGCGAATACAGGCTGATTGATGGCCAACAACTATCACACTTTTGTATACATGTATGTACGAATGCGTCTCATCAGAATCTAAGCTGTTTGACGCTAGGGCAATAGGTTTTTAAGACCTTTTAAGAGTCGAAAAAGTAAAATTTATAAAAGATTGGAATTGAACCCTCTCGCTGGCGGCTTGGCCCGAGGGCAGACTGGTCTACTCTGTTTGCAAAGGCGTGAACAAGCGTTTATATGATGGAAATGGTTGGGTAGACATTTCTACAGAAGGTTAAATGTTAAGTAGGTGTTCTATGATAATCTGAAGATAAGGCTTCAAACACATTACCTAGGCAAGTGTAACTTGCAGAGTGCTGGAATACAGATTTCTGATATTGCTCGCTGTCAAAGCTGCCGAAGTTTTTCGTAACTTTCGTATAACGATGCACTTTGGCCATTAACTTAATAAATAATAATTACATTGTTGTCAATATTGTTTAGCTGGGTTTTTTTATAATGGCAAAAACGAATTTAATCATGATAGAAGTTGTAGAATCAGGTTTCATCCAGGTGCTGTCTGATCTGTTTGGAGACGCGTTTATGTGTCCTTTTCAATTATTTGGATAAAGTAAGCATACGTTAGAAGGTTTCCAATTGCAGTGATACTACTTATTTAAATAAAATTATATAGCTTATAGATCCATTCGCCTTAATATTATTAACGATAACATCAGTTGAGTTTTAATGAAATGTTTAAGAGTTGCTACAATAATTCCATAAGACTACTAAAAGTTTTACATGTATATTGATCGCAAATGACCATATCTAAAACAAAAGGGTTACATTAATGGCGCTCTTCTAGCTGATGTATGACCAACAGCTATCGCACTATTCATATTAGTACTAAGACACTCTTCTGGGCAAATACAGGCTGATGGATGACCAATAGCTATCGCACTATTCGTATAAGTTCTAAGACACTCTTCTGAGCGAATACAGACTGATGGATGGCCAACAACTATCACATTATTTGTATATATACTAAGGCGCTCTTCTGGGCGAATACAAGCTGGTGGATGGCCAACAGCTGTCACACTTTTTGTATATGTACTAAGGCGCTCTTCTGGGCGAATACAGGCTGATTGATGGCCAACAACTATCACACTATTTGCATATGTACTAAGGCGCTCTTCTGGGCGAATACCGGCTGATTGGTGGCCAACAGCTTTCACACGTTTTGTATATGTACTAAGGCACTCTTCTGGGCGAAAAGAGGCCGATTGATGGCCAACAGCTATCACACTTTTTGTATATGTACTACGACTCTCTTCTGTGCGAATACATGCTGAATGATGGCCAACAAATATCACATTTTTTGTATATGTACGAATGTGCTATTCTGAGCGAATGCAGACTAATGGATGATAAACAGGTATCACACGATTCGTGTATATACTAAGGCGCTATCATATTGTTCTCAGATTTAGGACAATTGTCATCATATTCTTCCCAAGTTGTCTCTTGGCCATTTGTGTTCAGCCGAAATGGAGTAAGACATGAGAATCAAATTATTCTCAGGTCTAAGAAACTGGTGATCACATATTCATATGTGTGAGGCCGATCAACGTCGTTCATATCCTCTATCTCCTGTTTCACATTCTTCTTCTCCTTCTCTCCCCTCCTCCTCCTCATCATCATTACCACTAACAGCATATCATCATCTTAATCATCATCATCGAAACCATCGACAATATCTTAACGACCCTCATCATCAGCACCACCACCACCATATTCATGATCATCATTTTCTCCTCCTCATCCTCATTGGATAACTCGAACATCGGGATAACTGGAACTAAAGGTTCAGTCCTTCCAAATTTTACATAATTATATAAAGAATACAAGGTTGTTCTAAAATATATCACTACACATATCTAGAAACAATCGTGACAGCTTAATGCAGATCGAAACTTACGCTGAAAGCACGTACATGAGCTTTTAGCATTACTTTAGACCTGCATTAAGCTGTCACATTGGTTTCTGTAGGAACGTTCAGCATTACTTTAGACTACATTAAGCTGTGAAGTAGAGAAAATTGTACAGCTTACAAATCGGATGAGCTGCCAATTGTACAGATTAGAAATTGGTTCAAACTGTATGTCACTAAATATTCAGAGCAAAGTAAGATGAAAATTTGAAAATTTGAAAAAAAACCATAGTGTATACAGTGAAAATTAATAGTTATAACCCCACCTTCCGCAGATGTGACGATATGCATATCTGTAAACGGGTTTCACTCCAGGCTGTCATTTCAATCCCTCCCCCGTTTTTTGTTTTAAAAGATGTGGAAGAATTGTTTTGCAGCAGAAGACAATATTTGCAGACATTAATTGCTCAGAGTGCAGAAGGTATTTGAAGTACATTATGCTGGACAGCAAATGACCAGCAAATAACCTGCATAATATTAACAACACATCAAACATCAAAGAGTTCTTGGGCATTAGTAAGGCTAAGTGGGCACAGTGAAAAATATTGCAGCTGCATTTTTCTGGAGTGTAAATCTGGAGTGTAGTCTCGCATTTAATCATGGTCATTTTGAATTTCCATTAAAGATTGGACTGCGAAAGTCGTTCTGTATAAACACGAAACAAATACCTAGCTTATAAAAGGGTTTTGTGGTACAATAATTTGGAGTAAAGGCAATAGTTTTAGCGACATTACCAAGCTGGTAATTATTTTCCTCCTGTTTTTTCTTGATTTTAACTGATATTTGTAACGATTTTTGATTCAGTCACGTCAATCATCACCGATTATTACACAATGTATTATCAATTCAATGCATAGATTAAAATGCTGATTAATGTGATCAATTGTTCATTACATCGTATCACTTTGCAGATTGTTTTATTCTGTCACGTCAGGGATATGGTTTACAATCGTGACGATTACCGATATTATAATTATGATGTCATCAATTCAATCCATATATTAAATTGCTGTGTTATATGTGATCAATGATGCCTTACACCATCGCCATAGTGCTCCGCAGAAATGGTAATCACATTCAATGGAATGTATTAACACTTTCATTATATACACACCTTTTCACGCATTTGCAAACAGAAGGGACCCAGATCCTTTGGAGCCGTCTGATCAGGGTCTGTTCTATTTGCTAATGGAATTTGATAGATCTGTTTCTTTAGTTTCTTAAACGGCTACAATGTTACACCTTCACTATTTCATCATAACTAGTTTGCCCATGAATATTCAGTAGGTTTTGAAATTTGGATTAAATATAGAACAATGAAAGGGTTGATGGTCGACTGGTAAATGACAATAATTTTACTTACCGACGTCTGTGCAGTCCACATCTGCAGCATCACACGTCTAGGTAATGACAATACAAAAAATAAATGTTAGTCATTCGACACGCCAACAGGAAATGCTCAGTACTCTATGAAGACGCCTTCTAAAACCCTGTATTACTTCTCTACAGTAATTGTTTGCAGCTGAATCACAGAGTACACTAAAGAAAAGTGGGACCAGTTTCATTTAAATATGAGGTTGGGCGTCCCTAAACCGGTTTAAACCCCATAGTGACAATTGCCACTGACCGTTCCAAGGCGGTACTTACATCTTCCCCATATGTCTTGCTTGTTATGTCTTTGTGCGTCTCTTTGTGTCTTTTATATACAGTCGAGACTGCCTTAGCGACCCCCTGGAATCAGCGACCCCCTCTCATATGCGACCGTGTTTCATCCCGCCGAACGTATTTTCCTATAATTTTGGTCTGAATTAAGCGACTTCCTGTCTTACGTGACAAGCGACCCTGATTTTGCGAACCAAACATAGGCTTCGGTCTGTATTAAACCACATTCAATTATCACAGTTTCTTTTGTTTGTTTACATAGCGCGTCGGTTTTTCACACCATATTAATTATTTTCACACCATATTAATTAGGGAAAACCCGGGGTTGTAATCACGCGTGAACTAGCTGGTTCCCGACTTCCGCTCTACAGATACATGTACGCGAGCAGAATATTCGGGAAACCAGTCGTGTCAAACATGGCTACGTACGTCGTATACCAAATTCGCCGGAGGAGATTTCGATCGACAAAACTGTTTAAGAACGACAAACAACTTTTAAACAAGGCAATATTTAAACCTTTCCCTCATATAAACGTGTTTTCACGCATTTGCAAACAGAGTAGACCCAGATCAGACAGCTCCTAGAGGATCCGTCTGATCAGGATCTACTCTGTTTGCTAGTGGAATTTGAAAGATCTGCTTCTTTTCTTTCTAAAATGGCTACAATGTTCCACCTTCCATATTTAATTATAACTATTTTATCCATGAATATTCAGCAGGTATTGAAATTTGTAATAAACATAGAACAGGGATAGGGTGAATTTAGTGCGTGCACTTATATGTGTATTATATTTGTACATTGTATCGTACATGCACTAATGTTCTGGTAAGTGAATAATTTATTAATTTATTAAACTTATTTGTGATAATAAATGTTGTATAAATATATTAAATAATAGATACATAATTATATTGTATTAGACTGGATTAGTACACAGTTTTATTTTTCCCTTAGGTAGATCTCTTACATGTACATGTTGTTTCGGTATACGTCATGTATTATATCCTAGGTCTGTATTAAGAGACTCCCTGTCATATGTGACCTTTTTCATGAAGTCCCTTGGAAGGTCACATATGACAGTCTCGACTGTACATGTACTTTTACTGTTTTTCGTCGTGGTGCTGTTCGGGCGTTTGTGTGTTTTGTATGCGGTGTTTCCTGTATGACTCATAACTTGTATGTGTTGTTTTATGCATGGCTCATACATGTACTTATACACAATAGAAATGCAACAATCAGAGGAATAGATAAGACAAGAAAATTAAACAGCTATTAAAAATAGCTCCCTTATTTCCAAAACAAATTATTAATGTGTTTAATGTAGGATTTGGTAGAAGAAATTTTAGAATTTTAAATTTGGTGATAATTTTTCGCCATTGCATATACATACTTAAAACTTGGAATGCATATGCAACTTATGGAGGTGACTTATTAAGGCCAAGGGCATTCATCAAGACCAAAGGTCACATCGAGGACATAGTTTTTTTTACAAACACACCTTGTTTCGATCTGCATTAGCCCTCTTTCCGCTATTCGCGGCGTAGTTTGCATTTCTAATCACTGTTCGACACTTGGTCAGTTGTTTCTCAACAACTTGTGTCATGTATTTTCTAAAAAATGTGATCGAATTTAATGAATAATAAATAGAGTATACACTTACCAGGGATTTGTCAATATCAGAGCGTAGCACCTTCACACAGGGTCGGCTCTGTGTTATGATCGTCTTGTCACCAACACGTTGTAGCAGTTCACACATTTTTCTGCTGGTGTGGTAGTTGAGCAAAGAGCAGTCTGGTCTTGATTTGCATTTCTCCGCACAACGTTTGATAGATATTCCGAAAAAGGTTTGCAACCTGAACTCTGTGGATGAGCATCCTTTAAAGTCTGAAATACGCAACGCGGTACTTGCCAGAACAGGTTCAATATTGTTAATAAGCCTGAAGGCAACAATCACAAAATGTATTCCAAGATGCATGACTAATAATGTTTTTCAAGAGTTTTACGTATAATAAACCATCACAAATTGATTACAAACGACACGAGTCATTGCTGTAAATACTCCTCAAGCGCTAGAAATATTAAGTACTTAAGCAGTAAGACAAAAATGAATAGGATGTTGTTTCAGATTGCTGAAAAATTGTCCTCTCATCAATAGTTCGTCAAAGACGCACTAGGCACGAGGTAAAAGTTAAAACTCAAGCTATAGTCTCTTCGCTACAAATATACAATTTCAGCAGCATCTGGTCTGAATCAAGAAAATATGTCAAATGTTTTATCTTAGTAAGGCTATTATCAAATATTCTTAAATCATTGATATCCTGGAATCATTCCTACAGTTAATGTGGTAGACGACAAAGTACTAACTGGTGGTCTGAGGCAGCACTTATGTCAAACTAAATATCCCAAGGCCACAAGGGACCACATTAAGTTGTCTGTTATTGAAATTATGTCAGACTCCACAGGAGCATGGCGTACAAACCAAAATTAAATAATTTCGCAATACAGTGAAACATTGATATATCGAACTCGTATAACTCGACCTCCGGATAACTCGAACTCCGGATAACTCGAACTAAAAGTTTGGTCCTTCTAAAATTAACAATACAGGATTGCTTTGAAATATATCACTACTCAATAGCAGAAACTGTGAAGTCAGATCTATACAGTAAAACCTCGGTTATTCGAATTTTCTGTATAAAAGAATTTAGATAATTTTAGGCAGGTGGCTGCTTAATGCATGGTGAATGTCATGCAGAAAGCTCCTAGAGGAGCTTTCTGCATGACTTTCACCATGCATTAAGCTGCCACCTGTCTTAAAGATCGATAATAATATGTATTTTAGTGTTCGAATCATCGAGGTTTTACTGTATTATGTAATAAGTAAACAAGAAGTCACTGATCAGACGACTACTATCAGTCGTCTCTAATCTGGATCCAATCTGTTTTCAAAGGCGTTAAAATACTTATATGCGGGCGAAATATTTAACCATTCCCTCATAATGACGTTTTTGACGCTTCTATAAAAGTCCCGTTTTGAAACCATTGTGATAAATAGAGCATTTGCTCCATTGGAGCAAATGCTCTATCTATAAAATTGTTTCTAAAGTACACATTTATTAAATTTCCCCTTTTTTATAACCCCCCCCCTTTTTTTTGAAAAAAATGGGGGTATATTGCTTTGCACATGTCGGTCGGTCGGTCTGTCTGTCGGTCGGTCGGTAGATCGATGGTTTCCGAACGTTAACTAATAAACGACTTGGCATAGAATCTTCAAACTTGCTATGGTGGTTGGTCATGACAATTAGATGACCCCTTTTGTTTTTGAGGTCACTAGGTCAAATGTCAAGGTCACAATGACCTTAACTGGTGAAATAGTTTCCGATCAATAACTGCTCAAGGGTTTGGCTTAGAATCTTCAAACTTGCTGTGGTAGTTGATCATGATCACTAGATAACCGCTATTGTTTTTGAGGTCACTAGGTCAAAGGCCAAGGTCACCATGACCTTAACTGGTTAAACGGTTTCCAATCAATAACTGCCCAAGGGTTTGGCTTAGAATCTTCAAACTTGCTCCAGTAGTTGGCCATGACTACTGGATGACCCCTATTGTTTGTAAGGTCACTAGGTCAAAGGTCAAGGTCACCATGACCTTAACTGGTAAAATGGTTTCTGATCAATAACTGCTCAAGGGTTTGGCTTAGGATCTTCAAATTTGCTTAGGTTGTTGGTCATGACAACTAAATTAGCCCTGTTGTTTTGACGTCACTAGGTCAAAGGTCAAGGTCACCATGACCTTAACTTGTGAAATGGTTAACGATCAATAACTGCTCAAGGGTTTGGCTTAGGATCTTCAAACTTGCTGTGGTGGTTGGTCATGACCATTAGATGAGCCCTGTTGTGTTTGATGTCACTAGGTCAAAGATCAAGGTCATCATGAGCTTAACCGATGAAATGGTTTCCGATTAATAACTGCTCAATGGTTTGGTTCGGGATCTTCAAACTTGCTGTGGTAGTTGGTCGTGACAACTAGATGACCCCTATAGTTGTTGAGGTCATTAGGTCAAAGGTCAAGGTCACCATGACCTTGTGAACTTGTGAAATGTTTTCAGATCAATAAATGATCAGTGGTTTGGCTTAGGATCTTCAAAGTTGCTGTGGTGATTAGTCATAACCACTAGATGACCTCTATAGTTGAGGTCACTAGATCAAAGGTCATGGGGTCGGGGTATACATGTTTTACAAACATCTCTTGTTTCTAGTAAATGCGCCTATCGGTAGATTTATTCAAAGAGGTTGGGTAAAAAATGATGTAATGGGTTAATTTGCTATAGTTAAAGTGGAATAAAAATGTTTACTTTTTTAAGAACGCAGTTAATAGTGAAAAGAGGATAGTGCATCAATGGTTATTTTCTATTGAATAATATGACACGAAGTTGCAAAGCGTCGTATTTATTTTAGTCAAGAGGCGGCTCAACGGTAAAATTATGTTTTTGGAACAAATATTTTTTTCTGAGATTGAATAAAAAAAAAAAATATTGAAGAAATATTTAAAATTATTGAATGATTTTTTTTTTTATTGAAAAATATATTTCTTTATACAATATTGCAACACTCCACACGCCATACACCGGGATCCAAAGTATTATTGTGATACTGTTTTCAAAACTGTCGTACTGATTTTGAAAGGAAATGCGAGATACATGTAACTAACTAAACGATAAATGTAGCAGACTTCCGTGTACTTCCTGTCACAATGCTCATAGGAGCCGTCTGATCAGGGTCTGTTCTGTTTGCTTATACTATAATATACCATATAAGATATGATTCTACAGTTTCTGCCATGGCCAAAACTTCCTGTATCCATGTGCAATTACAACAAAATTATCTAATTAATATTCGTGACGTCATTATTTATTGCATGAATATTCATTGAGTAAAGGGTTATACAATATAGTCCAAAGTGCCAGGAAATTCTGTTCTCACTGAACAAGAATTTTCTGTAATCAAAACTCAATGTAGCGTAACAAAATTAAAACTTGATCTGTAACTCATAATATTAATAAAGTTACATACAAACTATCACTTCAGCATATGCAGGGATTCAGAAAAATGCGCGGAACACTGAAATGTAACGAACGGACGAAAGGGGTGGGGGAGTGCAAATTCTATACGGCGTTGCCGGTAGGAGACTTCTAATCAGAACCATCCCCCTCGAGACGACTGGAACTCAAATGAACACATTTTCTTTCTATTTGATGTTGTTATAAAGATCGAACGAACATATTTGAAATAATGCAATACGCTTGCACTTTGTTGTAAAAATGGCTAATATTTGTAACCCTTAATCAGAGGTTCAGGTAAGATGCGTAAATTTAACTCATTCCCTCCTAGACTATATTTAGACCCAACTTGTTTGAATAGATCTACCCAAAAGGAGCATTTACTAGAGAAAAAGAAAAGAAACTTTTAGAATTGGGTAGTTTTGAAACCATTGTGATAAATAGAGCATTTGCTCCTATGGAGCAAATGCTCTATTCTATTTTTAGCTCACCAGAGCACCTTTGTGCTCAGGGTGAGCTTTTGTGATCGCCTGATGTCCGTCGTCCGTCGGCGTGCGTCGTGCGTCGTGCGTCGTCCGTCGTCGGGCGTCAACAATTTCAACCTTTAAAAATCTTCTCCTCTGAATATACAGGGTTCTCAGCTTTCAATCTTTGGTACATAGCATCATCTGTAGGTCCTCTACAAAAGTTATATAAATTATGCCCCTGGGGTCAAAATTGGCCCTGCCCCAGGGGTTTTCAGTTTTCAATAGAAACATATAGTGAAAACTTTGAAATTCTTCTCCTCTCAAACTAGAAGGTTCTCAGCTTTCATATTTGGCACATAGCTTCAACTTCAGGTCTTCTACAAAAGTTATATAAATTATACCCCTAGGGTCAAAATTGGCCCCACCCCAGGGATTGACAGTTTTTTTCTAGCTGACTGCATAAACAGACCATGGGATCACTATATATGCATAGGAAAAACTTTGAAACTCTTCTAGTCAAAACTACATGTCCCAGAGCTTAGATATTTGTTGTATAGATTAACTTAGCATACCTTTATGAGTTTTGTTAATATCATAGTTCTGAGGTTAAAATTGGCACTGCCCTGTGTATATATATTTTCACATCAGAAATTACAGTCTAAAGGTTCTACAGGTTAAAGTTTTCCTCAGATAAGCCAGTGCTCTGATAGGACTAGCTGGTCAGTGGGAATGTATTGGTAATCACCCTTAGCCTGATCAGTAGAGTAGGAATTGTGTTTAGACAAATTACACACACTCATTTTAGATTGAGAAAACTATGTGGATAATTCTCAAAATGCAGAAAGCTTTTAAAGCTTTTTTTCCATATCTATGCCCTGCATTAAGCTGCCAGCTATCAATATAGATCCTATAACTAAGTTCAGCTTAATACAAATTCAAGTGTTCTATTGCATCTTGGAGAGCAGTGTCTATTTTTAGCTGGCTATTTTAAGCATACATAAAAGGTAGGTTATTTCCCTTTCACACTTTTTGATTACAACTGGATTGCCTTCCTTCTGGATAATGGCAGTTGCAAATTCGATCTGACCTGTAAATTGAACAATTAACCCTTTACTCCATAAATATGCATTTATGCACCTTTGCAAACAAAGTAGACCCAGATCAGATGGCTCATGTAGTAGCCATCTGATCAATCTGCTGTATTTGCTTATGATATAATATAGTGCAAATTGCATTAAATTATTTTTATTTTGTGTACAATATACATGTACTTATAATATGTTTACTTAAGCCTTTCCCTTATATAAATGACTTTTCATGCATTTGCAAACAGAACAGACCCAAATCAGACGGCTCCTATAGCAGCTGTCTGATCAGGGTCTGATCTGTTTGTCAATGGAATTTGAAATATGTTTCTTTACTTTCTAAAATGGCTATACTGTCCCACTTTCCATATTTCATTACAACTATTTTGTCCATGAATATTCACTAGGTATTGAAATTTTGAATAAACATAGTACAGGGGAAGGGTTAAAAGTACATCAATCTTAAGATATGAATAATGATATGTACATCAATCTTAAGATATGAATAATGATATGAACTCATGAAGACGTAATGAAAATATCTTGAATATTTTGAACATAAGTATAGATTAATTTATTCTTTCTGAATTGAAATTTGCCCCACCCCAGGGTCGGCTAGTTTTCTATAGAAACATATAGTGAAATCTTTGAAAATCTTCTTTCCTGATTGTCTGGTGAGCGATGTCAGGGCCATTCTGGCCCTCTTGTTTCACAATGGTTTCAAAATGACTTCTACAAGGGCGCCAAAATGCGTTCTTTTGAGAGAATGTATTAAACACTTTCCAGAATATCTCCTTTATTTCTCCACCAAACCCTTTACTGTCACCACTCTTTGGAATCGCCTCTTCGTCTCTTCCAGACAATTATAAAGAGTGGTGACAGTAAAGGGTTTGGTAGAGAGATGACGATTTTAGTATTTGGGATCGCACCTTTATCTGTAGCTTTGCTTATCTGAGTACTATAAACTTGTTACTCTTTTTCTGAATATTAATTAAACGAAACGTTGTATTAAAATCATCACGGAAGAAAATGATTATTTTATGATAAACAGTGCAGACCCTGATCAAAGGATTTCCTCGGGAACCTATTGATATGGATCTACACTATTTCCAACTTTGTTCCAGTTCTTAAAGGGTTACATAATAGTGTATAAATATACAGTTGAACTTCGATATCTCGAACTCGGATAACTCGAACTTCGAGATAACTCGAACAGAAAGTTCAATCCTTCCAAAACTTGCAATACAGAATTGCTCTAAAATGTATCGCTACAGATATCTGGAAACACGTGTGATATATAGCTTAATACATGTCTAAAGTAATGCTGAAAGCTCTTACAGGAGCTTTCAGCATTACTTTAGACCTGTACTAAGCTGTGGCCTTGAGAAATTGTTCAGATTAGAAATCGGATGACTCGAACTTCTGTTATCTCGAACTAATTTGTATGGTCCCTTCAAGTTCGAGTTATCGAAGTTCAACCGTATATTGTCCAGCAAGTCTACCGGGAATTGCAGATCTTTAAAAATGTAGTCGTAGGCAATTTTGCAACTAATGAATCGATAATCAAATGCTGTACACTTTTGTTTTTAAGAATTTTTTTTATAAAGCTTGAACACTCCCCTAGGCATGAGAGACGGGTATAACTTATTTATTATAGTTGTACCGTATGACAGGATTCCTTCACTCACTCAGCTCTAGGGTGAATAATTTACAGTGAATGCATTATATAATTAGTAATGCTAATGAGGTATTTTGTCACGTCAATAGCTCTGTACAAGTAATAGTAGAAGACGAGTATGGAGTGTCATAGGTTGGGGTTGGGGCTGGGAAAGGGGTTGAGGTGGGCGGGTATGTAAGGGGGACGGTGGTGAGTGGGGTGTTATAGGGGGGACTTTGTGAACTCTTATTGAATATTAGTCATTAGTAATGGCCCAGTTCTTGTTACAACGCGAGAGATGCCCAAATCCTTTGCAAACTGAATATCCTAAAGAGGAATGATCTATAATCATTTAACCCTTTGCTCCATGAATATTCATGTAAGAAATAATGACATCATGAATATTTATAAGATTTTTTATAATGACACATGAAATGTTTGGTCTTCATAGTTTTTCCATGGCCAGCATTTCCTGTGTGCATATGCCATTATATAAATGATATCCATGGCGTCCATTATTTCTTACATGGATATTCATGGTCCATTATTTTTTTTACATGGATACATGATCCATTATTTCTTACATGGATATTCATGGTCCATTATTTTTTACATGGATACATGATCCATTATTTCTTACATGGATATTCATGGAGCAAAGGGTTAAATGATTATAGACCATTCCACTTTGACCATTCAGTTTGCAAAGGATTCTGGCATCTCTCGCGTTGTACAGTAGAACCTCTCTATAACGGCCACTAAATTCAGGGATGCATTTGCCAAAACTTATGAGAATGTACATATAGTGTGTGTAACAGATTGGATCCTGATGAGACACTGGGTAACTCGGTGTCTCATCTGTACCCAAGATGTTAGCCCTTTCACCGTCAATGTCGCATAAATGCACCAAGACAAAAAGTGCAGTCCCAGACCAGACGCCGCCTTTTCAAGGCGGCGTCTGATCAGGGACTTCACTTTTTGTCTCAATCTCTTTTTCTATATCTGTGCTTTATTCCTTTGAAATTTGCATTTAATTAGCTCATTTCCTTATTGTACCGAATGATTTAACACAAAATGGTTTGCAGACGACAATTAGAAATTTGGCGCGAAAGGGTTAAAAAATGCAGTCAAGTCATGATTAGCAGAATAATGGTTACAAGTATATACAAATTTAGCAACAAACAAAACTACTTGATGTTGGTGTAAGTTGTCCATCATTCAGTTGAGAAACAGTTTATTTATCTGTTGTACCCCTTATCGTATGATGTATGACAGCTTTTTTATAAAACACACGTAGACTAAGTCTGCGGTTTTGAGTCAGTGTGAAATGTATGTTATAGTTATCTAATTTCTCAGATATTAAACAAACAAACACACCTTGTGAAATTGCTCACGAATCAAGTGTAAAAAAACAGGAACTACGTGTAAGTGTATCCTCCGCTGAATACGAATATGAGTATCTATGGAAACAGTTTTGATTTGTATCAGACGCCGTGTAACTCGACGTCTCAATAGGATCTAAATGTGTGACACGTTAACTGTGTGACATCTTAATTGAATTTTATTGAGAAATTTAAGGGGAAAAACATTGTGAATATCACAGGTATCTGTCACATACTTACTATGTAATCATATATTCATATAGAAATTCATATTGAGCCCGGATATAATCTTTACCTCATGAATATTCATGCAAGGGCATATGCTTTTGTGGATATAATTTAGTTGCATATCTACAAAGGCATATACATGTAAATACAGATATGTGTGGCCATGACAGTAGCTGCAAAATAATATCTATTTTGATTACATAATCTCCGTGTTGGTGTGCCGAAACAGAGTGCCATAAATCGCGGAAATGCACTGGTGCATTTTAATACAACTTAGCAGTTGGAATTCGGCTGTTCTATGCTGTGAACAATGGCCGAAAAGACACCAGATAGTCT
Organism: Azorinus chamasolen; assembly: GCA_963576725.1. Lineage (NCBI taxonomy): Eukaryota > Metazoa > Mollusca > Bivalvia > Cardiida > Solecurtidae > Azorinus > Azorinus chamasolen. Next base: position 79,599,967 of record OY755243.1, read on the forward strand.
GTTTCATTTTTTACGGCTCTTTGTGAGGTTGTGTGATAAAAAGAATCTTACATTCGTGTCCATTACAAATTGTTTTCATGAAACTCGTTTACTATAATGAATATGATAGTGAACTCGTTTCATAACACCAATTTGTAATGAACACTCATGTAAGATTCTCTATTTATTACACATGATTGATATAAGTTGTGACGTCATGTAGAAACAACGCGCACTATCGTGGAAATATACAGACAGGACCTGTAAAAAACGGCATATTTACTCGAAATAAGTTATGTGATAAAAAGAATAATGATAATCGTGGTCACTTTGTACAAACTGATATTAAACTCATCTTGGAAAATGTTATTAAGCGAGCAAAAGGTTCGCTTAATAACATTTTCCAAGACGAGTTTGATATCAGTTTGTACAAAATGAATACTCGCAACATATATATATATCAATATATATCAACATTAGTTTGATTCCACTACCTGTGTACATGACATGCTCTTTTTTTCGCAGACGGCATTTGCGTCAGCTTTCTAAGACTTTATGATTCATACGTACTGCGGTCAGAATAAAGTACGATAACGTCACTGATAGGGAATTGTTATAAACTAGTTTGTACTTTAATTCCACGCCCCTGGTTTAACTCTTTAACTGCTAATGGTGAATTTTTGATCATTTATGCAAATAGTTTGGATCCAGATGAGACACCGAGTAACTCGGCGCCTCATCAGGGTCCAAAATGTTGTCTACTGTGAATATATTTTTAAAAACAGAAACGAAAGCGAGCCAAAAATGAAAATTTAAGCAGACGACGATTTTTACAGACAACAATACGTGAAAAGAGAAGGAGTTAAATCTTTGCATGCAAAATGCACTTTTGTCTTCAATAACTTGTAGTCTGTTACAATTGCAAAACTACCATTTTTTTCTCCTATTGCTCTTCAAAATTACAATAAGAAAACAACCAATTTGGACCTTAATGAGTTGCCGAGTTACTCGGAATTTCATCTAGATCCAAACTGTGTGCATTAACTATCACAAAGTAGCCGATGTCGTGCAGGGAGTTTTATCAAAGTGCATTTTATGTGGATGCACTATTAGGGGAACAGGCAGGTTTGTACCGAGGACAGAGGTCCAGATAAGATGCGTTAATTAAAACATTTTTAACCCTTTCCCCCATAAATACGCATTTCTACGCCTCTATAATAGTCACGTCTTGAAACCATTGTTATAAATAGAGCATTTGATCCTATAGGAGCAAATGCTCTATTTATCACAATGGTTTCAAACTACAAATTTCTAACATTTGATCTAAAAATAGCCTATGGAGGAATGGGTTAAGAATAACTTTTTTTTTATTTCTCAACCAAACCGTATGTATTTAGGTGCCGCCTGTCTCCAAGACCAATATCTATATCAAATTTAGGTCCGGTTTAGAGGGGTTCTATAGTACCGGGCAACATTGACTGGCAGCCTGTCTCCAAGACCGATATCTATATCAAATGTAGGTCCGGTTTAGAGGGGTTCTATAGTACCGGGCAACATTGACTGGCAGCCTGTCTCCAAGACCAATATCTATATCAAATTTAGGTCCGTTTTAGAGGGGCTCTATAGTACCGGGCAACATTGACTGGCAGCCTGTCTCCAAGACCAATATCTATATCAAATTTAGGTCCGGTTTAGAGGGGTTCTATAGTACCGGGCAACATTGACTGGCAGCTTGTCTCCAAGACCGATATCTATATCAAATGTAGGTCCGGTTTAGAGGGGTTCTATAGTACCGGGCAACATTGACTGGCAGCCTGTCTCCAAGACCAATATCTATATCAAATGTAGGTACGGTTTAGAGGGGTTCTATAGTACCGGGCAACATTGACTGGAAAGTTTTATCTGAATCTACACTGATACATCTAAGCTGATCTGGGTTTACTATGTTTGCAAATGCGTGAAAATGCGTTTATATGAAGGAAAGGGTTAAGGACACGTGATGCAGTAAGAAGCTTAATGCAGGATGAACGTATATACAGAAAGCTCACGACAGAATCCTCCTGCGTTACTTTCGTTCTGCATTAAAATCGTCGTCTAAAATGCCATAATGTTTAGGCATAGTTCTGGTGGTCGTTGAAGAATGGGTTTACTGTTTTAAAGCAAATGTAGATCCAGACCAGTTATTACATAGGAACGGTGTATTCGAATTATGGTTGTACTTGAGTCATTCCTTTGTGCATGTACCTGTCTAAACCGGGCGTTCAATTTAGTATAACAATTGGTCTTGGAGACAGGTGGAAGCTTAGTGCAGGGTGAAAGTCACCCTGCATTAAACTGCCATCTGCCTCAAAGAATCTAAATTCTTCTCTACTAGAATTCAAGGTTAGAGGAGTTTTACTGTACATGTACATTCTACTTTTGCAAACGATGCAGAGTTGGATCGGTCGCAGATTTTTCCTGTTTTCAATCGTTTACAACAAGTACATCATATGCGCCCAGACGTAATTTGTTGATGTTTCGTTTTGTTTTGCTATCTGCTTCCAAACAATTGTCGGTGTGAAAATTTACCACTATTGATCTTTTTTAATAATCTTACGTTGCGTCTGATCTAAATCCAAACTTCTTGTAAATGAGCATCCCTGAGTGAGTTGTACCTGCTGATGCATGAACGGACTTGAGTGCACCCAGAAAATTGTCGTCTGCAAGAAATGCAAAATTATCCTCTATTAACGATGTTCAGGGGAGGAAAAAGAAGAGCATCCACAACACCTCCAAGTCAACTAAGTTTTCAAGTAGATTATAGGGTCAGCAGGATCAAGTTTTTATATTACAATTCAGTGTGATATAGCTACCTGTAGATTTACCTGGCGGAAAGTTCAGTGCACATTCAAATTTTTGAGTGATTGATATCTAATTATACAGAAACACACAATTTGTTAACTTGCTGGAAATAATATATTTCCCACAACCAACAACTTGTCCTAACCCAACATTACACCATTTGGGAACTGTGCAAACAGCAAAAAGGTTGAATCCAGTTTACTATTATTATTATTATTTACTATCATTAGTATTATTATACCACATTTATATAACGCTCTTTTAACACAGGATATGTGCGTTCAAAAACGTTTCAGTGAATAAATTCATGTCCAAAGCTGAGTACATTATTATTCAATACATCTTAGAATAGTTATAGATTACAAGTGTGTCTGAGTAGCATCCAAACTGTACAATATACAGTAAAACCTCATCTCTAAACCGGAATTCTAGTAGATACTACTTTAGATACTTTTAGGCAGGTGGCTGCTTAATGCAGGGTGAAAACCATACAGAGAGCTCTTTCTGCATGACTCTTACCCTGCATTAAGCTGGGTCTACTCTGTTTGGAAATGCGTGGAAAAAAACGTTTACACGAGGGAAACTGATAACGCAAAGTCTGTGTACCCTAATTAGTTTTACACAACTGTTCTCCCATTTCATTTTCAAAATTCAAGATATAATCAATTAAAATTTTGTCTACCAAAATGGAGCCGGGGTGTCAAACAGATTGGATCCTAATGAGACACCGAGTTACTTGGCGTCTAATCTGGATCCAAACTGTTTACATAAGTAATTTAAGCGCTTTTGAACGCACATATCCTGTGTGAAAAGAGCGCTATATAAATTTGGTATAATAATATAATAATAATAATCACCCATCCGCCCGCAGCAGACATAAGGTAAAGAAATTTTATAAATTATAATGGCGGTTAATTTCTGCCAACAAAGTCAATCTGTTGATAGAAAGCGTAGACGGCGTTCTGGTTTGATGACCGAATGAGTAGGTGATTCACAAAGAATTACTGTAGGTGCTGTCTGATCAGGATCTACTCAGTTTGCTTATGGAATAATATAGTTTGCCCATTGAATGATATAACGTAAACCCCTCTGAACCGGAACATCAGTAGAGAAGTATGTAGACACTTTTAGGCAGGTGGCTGCTTATTGCAGGGTGAAAGTCATGCAGAGAGCTCCTAGAGGAAGTTTCTGCATAACTTTCATCCTGCATTAAGCTGTCACCTGTCTCAAAGACCAATATTTATACTAAATTTAACGTCCGGTTTAGACAGGTTTTACTGTATATCTGATTCTTCATTTTTTGCCATGGCCATATCTTTCTGTGTTCATATGTTAGCATTCATCTAATTATAATTCATGATGTGATCATTTCTTGCATGTTCAGACGAACGAGGATAGCGACAGAAATAAGCCACCATACATCAATGTAAGAAAGAATATCATATAAATATGAAGCTTCTTTTGAACACTCCATCTCATAAATAATGCAACAGATCGTTTTTATGGTCATGCAAGCGTAGCAGAGGATAGGTATATCGTAAAGAGATCGATTTACTATCCCTTATGATGTTGTGAAACATCTGATCAAATCCTGATCTAGAGCACTTTGTGTTTCCTTCCGATTCGATCAAGCTTTTGAGTATATTTTACCGAGTGTCAAACAGATTGGAGCCTGATGAGACGCCGAGTTACTCGGCGTCTCAGCAGGATCCAAGCTGTTTGCAAATGCGAGTAGCGTCGCGCTTAGTATGATAAATTGTTAGGGCAGTTTCGACGAGTCGTTAATCTATTGATACATTATAATAAACCCCAAAGACTTGTCAATAAGGGGCTGATGAGTAATCTTCATAAATGTGCAAGTGATAGAAACCTAAACAAAAATAATTCAATGGATATTTATTGCAACGCTGAAAGGACTTAAGGATATGAAAATTGTGCTTAGATTTGTTGTCTTTAGTATAGTATTTGTGCACGAAGGTAAATTGTTTTGATCACTGTTCACTTCTGGAATATTTAGGGAAAATCAATTCAATTATTAACTTACTGCTAAAAATGAACAATTTACATTTAACGATAAAGATCTTGGGTGCGTCTCTGTCTTATTTCTTCTATTTCATCGTATTATTTATGAATAGTACTATAATTATTACGCTTTCTTACAATACACGTAACTTACAATATTCTATACCTATGCGTGTACCTTTTATGCCTTCATAAATACATAACAATATCATTCTGTTAACCGTTTCCTGTTCTATATTCATGCAAGAAATAATGACATCGTGAATATTTATTAGCTGGATTTTTATAATGGCATATGGACACAGAATTGTTTTGTATTGGTAGAAACTATAGGGTCAGTAAACAAAACAGACCCTGTGCAGTATACAGCAATATCTCGTGGATTGATTTTCACAAATGTCTTTTTCTTTCTGTTTTTCTTCTGCTCTCGCAATTTTTCCGTGACAGATTAGGATATACACCAATATGCAATACCATGTTAGGTAAACACGGAATTTTTTTAACTAGTGTGTACCGTTGCCAAAAATAGGTCTAGTAATTAGCGCAGGACATACTCCGACACTGGTTTCCAGTCCAAAAGTTGTTACAGTAATGGTTTATTATCTCTTTTGCAGTTGTACCCTGTCCGCCAAGCCGGTTTGGACCTCAGTGTCGTTTCGCCTGTCATTGTCTAAATGACGTAAACTGTGACATCATCACAGGTGTATGTCCAAACGAATGTGCAAATGGCTGGGATGGTAACTCATGTCAAAGAGGCAAGGCAACAATGTATCAGGCCTTTATTATTATTTTAAAATACGTACATTTTCAACATTTTACATAACTTGCGGGGACGTAGCTAGCGATACACACTTACGCACATGCGTAACATGAATCTGAAAGATGAAAACATTATTATGGCCATAATCGAACAAGCTCGAAGGCGAAGGCAAAGCTCGAAGACTTTGATAAACGTTATGTCTTGTCATGTAAGCTTTTAACCAATTCCCTCATATTGACACCTCTGTAAAGGTCACTTTTTGAAACCATTGAGATAAAAAGAGCATTTGCTCCTATAGGAGCAAATGCTCTTTTGTAACAATGGTTTGCAAACTACACAATTCCAAATTCCCCCGGGTAGCATGCTCTCGGGCCCCTATAACCATGATTAGTGCATTACATTTGGATTCAGCTACTCTCCTGTCTTGCATTTATTGATTCAGATGAGCTACCGAGTACACCCGCGCTTTCCAGAGTACAAACCTTTGGACACATGATTGTTTTATTTTAACCCATTACCTCATAGGCTATTTTTAGATACAACATCTTTGAATAATCTACCGAAAAGGAGCATTAACTAGAGAAAGGGTAAATCTTAGAATTTTGTAATTTGAAATCATTGTGATAAATAGAGCATTTGCTCATATAGGAGCAAATGCTCTATTTATCACAATGTTTTCACAAAGTGACTTTTACAGAGTCGTCAAAAGTCGTCAATATGAGGGAATGGGTTAACAGTTGGTATATCTAATATATTCCACCTTTCATCTGAATCCAAACTGACAGATACTCAGATTTTGTACTGAATGTAAGACTATAGCTAAACCACATATGTAGTAATAACATCACAAGTGAAGTGTTTGTATTTAAAATAATAAAGAAAACACGCATTTAGAATTAAAACGGTATGTTGTTAAACATTTACCTAAAACATTAACCCCTACAACGCTGAACATTGAAATGGACTATTCCAAAATTCAATCAGGTCAAGCTTATGGTGATATTTATGGAATTTTCTTTAGAAAATTCCTAAATGACAAAAAAGTACAGACCCTAATGAGAGGGCTCAGCTAGGAGCCCTCTCATCTGGGTCTGCAATGTTTACAAAGGACACTAGTGACTCGTGTCCCACACTGTAATGGTTTATGACTTGACAATTAAAAGTATAAAACAATATCAAAATAATATTTTTTACCATTTTCATAACTTTTCAGAAAATGCTGCATTTAAACGACGTGTTACGCAAAAGGACGGGAAACATTCTGAGGACGGGGCATTGGCCGTTGATGACGTCATGAGCACTTGCTCGTTCACTAAACCTTCAGTGCCCGGATGGTGGACAGTAGAACTTGACCATCCAACCCGAGTAGAGACTCTGCGGATAGCTGCAGGTGATTGCAACCGTGATGTTAAATGTTATGACATCGTGGGCGACAAACCCCGTAGGAGTTTCATGGGTACATGCTTATAAAGCTTTTTAGTTGAGTCTGAGCTCGTTCTCAAGCTTTTGATTGGTCAGAATTGAGCTAAAGGCTCAAATCTGACCAATCAAAAACTTGAGAACAAACTCAGACTCACCTAAAAGGTTTTATAAGCATGCTGCATGGGACCAATATTTTATTTCCTGCAGTAAGCAATTGCCTGCTTTTAAAGAGTCACATATTTATTCGCTAAGTGGTCGCATTATAGGAGTTCCACTATATTTTCAGATATTCTACTTTGTTTTACATTCCAGGACCACTGACAAGCATCAAGAACTGGAGTATCTACGTGGGTATGGACAATACAATCTTCTCTATGACACGCTGCACGACTATACAGATTCACGGTGACGGTGCCACGGTGAAGTGTGACGTGGCAGTTCTTGGGAAGTACGTCATGGTGGTTAACAAGGCAGGCCCTGTGGAGATGTGTGACTTCCGGATATACGGTGCGTTTTTCTCATTAGATGACATTCCCTTTCATTTTGCTTTTTGCACCGCAAATGCGCCGCCTTGGTGTTGGAACATCATCATGTCATCATCATCTCTCATAATCGTATTCCTCCTACTAGAGTATTCTTGTGATATGTCTGCTCATTTACTCATGAATATTCATAAAAGAAATAATGACGCCAGGAATATTAGATTAATTCTTAAAATGACATCTCAACTCGAGGAATTTTTGCAAAAACGAAACTGTAGAATCAGATCTATATAATTCCATAAGCAAACAGAGCAGACCCTGATCAGACTTCTCCTAGAAGAGTCGTCTGATCTGGGTCTACTCTGCCAAAAGGTTTTGCTTGCAAAGGCGTAGAATGACGCATTTATGGAGTAAAGTGTTAAAATACTGAGCGCACGCGGTTGTCCGGTACATGTGCACGATAAATGAACTTTACTCTGTTTGCTTTTGATATGATAAAGATATGATTCTACAGTGTCTGCCATGGCAAATCATTGCTCTGTCCATGTGCTAAATTATAAGAATTAACCTAATCAGTATCCATAATGTAATGATTTCTTACTTGAATATCCATGGAGTATAGGATTAACTTATATCTTTATCGTTTTTGCTTTTACAAGTGTTCAGTTATCGAACTTTGAAATAGTGTTAGTATTTATTCACAGTCTGTACAAAATTTTGGTTCGGTAGTATGTGTGACCATATGTGCAGATGCGCTGACGAAACGGAAGTGTGTGACATAGACACCGGCGCATGCGCATCAGGCTGCTCACAAGGATGGTCTGGGGATGGATGCCAAACAGGTAGGGGAATTCAGTTCATATTCTCAATTTTTACCGAGGCGTTTCGAATCAAATAATTTCTGGGTTTTTTTCCAATGTTTAATTCATGAGCATGGCATTTTATCTTATTATTTTGAGATGAAACTTGCAAGCCAATATCACCGTCGCTTGTTCTTAATTAGGTTGTTGTAATATATTTCATGATTGTATGTAATTGTATGTATGATGCCATTAGTTCTTACATGAATAATAATGGAATAAAGATTATCACAAGTTTATATAGACTTAGACTCAATAAAACCGAGTCTGCAATTTTCTCTTTTTGCATTTCTACTTTTGCTTTCGAAGGATCACCCATTTTCAGAATTAGAAAAGAATTCTACAATATGAGATACAAAACTATTTCGGTATTTTTTCTGCAGGGTGCAAGGATGCCTATGGCCCTGACTGTAAATATCCATGCGGACATTGCGACGGTGGGCATTGCGATCACGTGACCGGACAATGCACCAATGGGTGTGCAGCTGGATGGAATGGAACGTTCTGCACTGAAGGCCAGTTTCTTTAACGTTAATTCCCTATAAATCATGTAAACTCATGTAGTCAATTAGTAGCGGGTCTTGTCAGTATTTATAAGTTGTAAAAGAGACTATTGCAATGCCTATTTATCAATATTTAAACTATATGTGTAAGTCTTATTTATAAATAGTTAAATATCTCGAACTTCAATGGACCATACAAATTACTTCGAGGTAAGGGAAGGTTCGAGACTTTCGATTTCTATTCTGGACAATTTCTCAACTTCACAGCTTAATGCAGGTCCTGCTGGAGCTTTCAACATTACTTTTTACCTTCATTAAGCTGTTATATGCGTTTCTAGATATGTGTAGTGATACATTTTAGAACAATACTGTATTTCAAATTTTGGAAGGATCGAAGTTTTATTTCGAGTTATGTCGAGTTTGAAATATTGAAGTTCAACAGTATCATTTAAATACATAGATATACATAGGTTATCTAAAACAGCTGAAAACAATATTTTATCACAGCGACTATAAGACATATATATAATATGTCCTGATTGATCAAGGGTTATTGTTTGCGTTACGCTGATTTTAATGAGGTTTTCTTTTGTTTAGATTGCGAGAATTATAAATACGGAAGGAACTGCAATTTTGATTGTGGTCATTGCCATGGTAACACGTCGTGTGACAGGGTAACAGGGAAATGCGACCGAGGCTGCCAGTCAGGATATTCAGGAGACTTATGTGTGAAGAGTAAATACTTACTATGTATTACAAAACGACATTAATTTCCGAAATTTTGGACTGAAACCGCCAACCTGATCTTTACATCGCCTATGATAAACACGCCTACATTATCACAGTTACAAAGGATATGCGAGTCGTTGCTGTGTGTGTGTGTGTGTGTGTGTGTGTGTGTGTGTGTGTGTGTGTGTGTGTGTGTGTGTGTGTGTGTGTGTGTGTGTGTGTGTGTGTGTGTGTGTGTGTGTGTGTGTGTGTGTGTGTGTGTGTTGCGTGCATGCGTACATGCGAGTGTGTGTTCGAGTGGTTGCGTGCGTGTGTGCCCGTATTAATGCGTCCGTGCATGCATGTGTTTGTGCGTGCATAATTGCTTTTGCTGGGTAATATGTGCACTGGACTGTAAAAACAGTCTGTCTTTCCACCCGTCCAAGAATCACAGTAAAAACACTGCTAAAGCTTTAGTAAATGAGATGTTACATATTTTAGGGAGGTGGCTGCTCAATGTAGGGTAAAAGTCACAGAGAGATAGAGAGAGAGAGAGAGAGAGAGAGAGAGAGAGAGAGAGAGAGAGAGAGAGAGAGAGAGAGCTCCTTTTAAAGCTTTCTTTATGACATCATCTTGAATTAAGATGCCACCCGTCTTAAAGACACATATGTTCATATATTAAAATAGATGAAATGGTGCACCTTCTATAAAATCGTATGGGTGTTAGTACTAAAACATAACTGAACGTTGAAAAGAGCATTTTATGTTATAAAGACATTTGTTATATAAAAGCAAACATATACGGACATTGTCTCTTATATTACAAATTTCTCTAGTGCGCTAGAAGACTCAAAGGGAAATATATCTCTGGCGTCTTTATTTTTTCCACTAGATTGTGAGAGTGGTTTCTATGGAGAAAAATGTGAACACAAATGTGGTCATTGTGCAACAACGTCGTGTAACCCTCTTACGGGTGTCTGTACCGGGGGTTGTCGGGAAGGATGGGAGGGCGTGTACTGCACACAAGGTACGTTCGTTGGTTTTCATCAGTTTGGAGAATGACGAGTATAATTTGAGATTGGGTATATCATCGTTATTTTTTGTTATTTTTAAGTTTAGAAAGACGAGTTCATTTTGCTCAATGTATGGTTTTCAAGGTTTTGATTTTATTATTTCATATGGTTTTATACGTAAATAAAAAGGCGATTTTTAAATAAGTTTTTTCCCATTTTAAGGTTGTGTACGAGGAACATATGGGAATAATTGTTCGCATAGATGCACGAACTGTAACCATAGCGACTGTGACGTCATAAGAGGTGCATGCCGAAGTGGTTGTTCCAGTGGTTATATGGGCATCTACTGCAAAGCCGGTGAGTGGCTATCAGGAAACAACAATTGTCAAAACGACCACTACTCTATGCTAGTTCATTTATTGTTCGATCTTGACAACTATGCATGTTCTATCATGCATATTTGGGGTATGTTGCCAACATTTGTAACGACATGTTTGAATGGACGTTAAAATCTAGGACGAATCAAGCTTTGAAACATGGCAGCCTCCTACTTACATTTTATGCCCCCAAAGGCGGGCATATAGTAATCGCATTGTCCGTCCTTCCGTCTGTCCGTCCGTCTGTCCGTCCGTCCGTCTGTCCGTCTGTCCTTCCATCCGTCCGTCCCAAATTCGTGTCCCTTCTATAACTTCTTTATCTGTGGATGGATTTCAAAATAACTTGACACAAATGTTCACCACACAAAGACGATGTGTCGCGTTCAACTCCCAGGTCAATGGGTCAAAGGTCAACGTCACAGGGTACAATTACTTTGTAACAAATATCGTGTCCGGCCTGTACTTCTTTATCTATCAATGTATTTCAATATAACTTGGCACAAATGTTCACCACACAAAGACAATGTGTCGCGTTCAACTCCTAGGTCCATGGGTCAAAGGTCAAGATCACAGGGTAAAATAACGTTGTAACAAATTTCGTGTCCGGTCTGTAACTTCTTCATCTATCAATGGATTTCAATATAACTTGGCACAAATGTTCACCACACAAAGACGATGTGTCGCGTTCAACTCCCAGGTCCATAGGTCAAAGGTCAAGGTCATAGGGTACAATTACTTTGTCACAAATTTCGTGTCCGGTCTGTAACTTCTTTATATATCAATGGATTTCAATATGATTTGACACAAATGTTCACTAGACAAATATAATGTGTCGCTTTCAACTCCCTAGTCCATGGGTCAAAGGTCAAGGTCACAGAATACAATTACTTTGTCACAAATTTCGTGTCCGGTCTGTAACATCTATCAATGGATTTCAATATAACTTGGCACAGATGTTCACCAGACAAAGACGATGTGTCGCGTTCAGCTCCCTGGTCCATATGTCAAAGGTCAATGCCACAGGGTATAATTACTTGTTTATCTGTGAATGGATTTCAAAGGAACCAGGCACAAATGTTCACCACACAAAGACGATTTGTCAACTCCCTGGTCCATGGGTCAAAGGTCAAGGTCACAGGGTTCCATTTTTGGGGTGCATTTGTCACGTGACTGTGACATCTCTTGTTTCACAAATAACACACAAGAAAGGTTTCATGATGCGACCTTACAACATGCATTCTGGGGGCCGCCATCTTAGATGTACTGTCCAATGAAAACGTTCGTTACAAATGTTTTAAACACACCCCACGATGCAGAATAGAACACACCTAAACGTTAAGTTCGAACATAATTTTACTAGCTATACAACGTATATATTAAACAATCGTTTACAACATAGAGATTGAGTTTAACAATAAGAATAAATGGCATGCAATGCAAATACGTCAATATGTACCATGAATGTAGATGCGAAATATTTTAACATACATACATTTTATAATATACATATAAATGTTTATAAAATATATACGTCTTTAACTCTATATATTAAGTTATATTTATATTGTGAAAATCAATGTAGTAAATGTCCTTGAAAATATTTTTCTTGTGGGAATATAACAGATTTCTGAGAGCTATTACAAAACCATTGTACTGTACACTAATAAGCAATACGTACAACGTATTTGGAATACCATTTGTAAGCTGTTTTGATCAAACTGAGATGCTCAATGACTTGGCGTCTCTTTAACCCATTCCCTCATAAGCTATTTTAGACCCAACCTCTGAATAAATCTACCGAAAAGGAGCATTTACTAGAAAAAAGTAAAGCATTTGAATTGTATAGTTTATAAACCATTGCGATAAATAGAGCATTTGCTCCATAGGAGCAAATGCTCTGTTTATCACAATGGTTTCAAAAAGTGACTTCTACAGAGGCGTAGAAAGGTGTAGAAAAATATTTTACACTCCGTCGTTTTGCAAAGACAAATAAAACGAAACTTTCTTATGAAAATTGAGAAAAAAATTAAAATAAAAACACACTAAACTCACCCTTAAACCTTTTGCATGCGGGACACGCGCATGCTGACATTTACAAACAGTATAGACCCTGAGCAGAGAGCTCCTCTAAGAGCCCTCTGAGTATAGACCCTGAGCAGAGAGCTCCTCTAAGAGCCCTCAAACAGTATAGACCCTGAGCAGAGAGCTCCTCTAAGAACCCTCTGATCATAATCTGCACTGTTTGTCATTCAAAATCCTCTCACAAAATATCCTTTTTATATTGAATGGAGTATATTATCTAACCCTTTCCTCTATGAATATTCATGTAATATATAATGACATCATGAATAAATGTGCTATAATAGCACATGGACACAGGAATGTTTGGCCGTGGCAGAAACTGTAGAATCATATCTATACCATGGCAAACAGAGCAGACCCTGATCAGACGGCTCCTATAGGAGCCGTTTGATCTGGGTCTACTCTGTTTGGAAAGGCGTAGAAAAGTGTATTTATTGAGTAAAGGGTTGATGGGCTTTTCTACTCTGATACTTCAGCGCTAAAAGGTTAAAGGTTGAGTATTGTACAAAGGTAGTTTTGCGCTAAATGTTCAATATACTCTTGTTCCAGTATGCCCAGTTGGTCACTTTGGCCATAACTGTTCTAGCACGTGCGCAAACTGTCTGGTAAAGAACAAAAAGGCTTGTGATTCCGTCTCTGGACGATGTCTGCACGGCTGCAAGGCCGGTTTCAACGGAACCCACTGCAAAAAACGTAGGTACCGCAAGTACCTGTTTCACACTTTCACACCATGTTACAATTGCCGCCCAATGTAAAAATCCACAGGGTGATATATATGAAGATAATTTGTAATAATAAGAAACTCGTGGACTGTTCCTGGAGTAAGAATTTGGGACGAATTATTGTAGTGTAGAGTGGATGTGCCGGGTAGAGATTGTGGTGAATCGGTTGATAGGCTTTACTGTGTGGCTTGGTAGTTCAGTTAGTAGAGTGTTGGCATGGTAAGCCAAAGGCCCTGTGTCCGAGTCTCAGTCTCAGTTTTCACCATGTTACAATTGAGACAGCCCACCTGATGTGAAATGTTTGATTAGGGTCTACATTGTCTGACGTTCACAATCAGTCACTCCATGAACATTTATAAAGAAAAAATGACATGATGAACGTTACTTAGCTGAATTTTTATAATACGCAAAAAAAATTCGGTCATACCAACATCTGTAGAATAAGATCTTTATCTTTTCATAAGCAGACACGAACTGTCTGATCTGAGTCTACTCAAACTGCCAAAAGGCGTCTCTACGCACTTAACCCATTCCCTCATATTGACGACTTTTGACGACTCTGTAGAAGTCATTTTGTGAAACCATTGTGATAAATAGAGCATTTGCTCCTATAGGAGCAAATGCTCTATTTAGCACATTGGTTTCAAACTACAAAATTCTTAAAATTTTCCTTTTTTCTAGTTAATGCTCCTTTTCGGTAGATTTATTCAAAGAGGTTGTATCTAAAATAAGTCTATGAGGTTATGGGTTAATGGTTAAACCAATAGGGAATCAAATTAGGGAGACGATGTATGTAATATATGTGTGAAGTTTGAATGTGAGTTATTCTTGAAAATGTTTAAATTTATGCATCTTATCTAGACCTCTGACTTGTACAGACTGTTAACAATAGCATTTATATGATTATTACCATGGTGTAGAATTTTTCCAACACATTAAAATACAGTTGAACTTCAGTATCTCAAACGTCAAGAGACCATACAAATTACTTTAGATAAGATAAGTTCGAGTCATCCGATTTCTAATCTGAACACTTTCTCACGTTCACGGCTTAATGTGAGTTTTTTTACCCACATAAAGCTGTTATGCGCGTTTCATGATATGCGTAGTGATACATTTTAGAACAATTCTGTATTTTAAATTTTGGAAGAATCTAACTTTTACTTCGAGTTATGCCGAACTCGAGTTATCTGAGTTTGAGATATCGATGTTCAACTGTATTACTAACGTTTTTGGTTGAGTATATGTTAGCCAACATTGTCACGTGCTTGTATTGTTTACAACTTGTCCAGCTTGTCCCTGGGGATACTATGGTCTCGGCTGTCTCCGGTGTGGAGTGTGTAAGCCAGGGGATACTTGTGATCTAGCCACGGGCAAGTGTCCAAATGGGTGTGGCCCAGGTTTCCACGGCGAACTGTGCACGCAGTGTGAGTACTGACTGTTGCTGTAACACGTGATCGATATTTTACTTTGAAATTAAGACGATTCTTTTAACCCTTCACTTCTTGAATGTTCGTGTAAGAAATAATGAAATTATGAACTACAGTGCTCCCTCTCTTGAACGACACCCTTTGGGATACGAAGATTGTATGTGTTGTTCAGAGGGAGTTGTTATAGGGAGGGAAAATCAAACATAATTAGCTTGTTTCCAGATCCCAAGAAAATGTGTATGTCTAGAACTAAAACTGTTATGCCTCAATTAATCCTATGTTGTGATCACTCTTTAGAATCGTCACAAAGAGACGATTCTAAAGAGTGGTCACAACATAGGGTTTGATGGAGGCATAAAGAAAATACGATGGAAAAAAGTTGTTTCTGGAGCCTTGTTGTTTCGGAAACAGTGACATGCGTTGTTGTAAGGAGGGACTCGTTATTGAGAGCGCCGTTGTAGGGAGGGAGCACTGTAATTACACTTTTATAATGACAATTTGAACATGGGGGCGTTTTTATCATGCCAGAAACTGTAGAATCAAATCTTTTATTATTCATATAAACAATCAGGATAGACCCGGAGCAGACGGCTCATATAGGAGCTGTCTGATCTGGGTCTACTCTTTTTGCAAATGGGTCAAAATGCATTTCTGTGGAGCAAAGGGTTCATAACCATGGCAACATGATACTACCGTAAGTTGTACCAGTAGCATGTCCATTACTGTTTAGCTGATACAAATCTGTACTGTTTACCAACGCGTGATATCTTTTACAGTGACGCCGGTAATATTTATTGAGTAATTTTGCCACTTTAGTGATTATATGCGATATTACTCTGAAAGAAATCCAGCTGAATTTTATCGTATTTAGCCTCGAAAGAGGGAGTTCATGAGTTCCATCACCGTCAGGGTTATATCAGAGACAATTTCAGTACGCCGTGTCTTCAAATAACTTCCTCGTCCTCTGTCCGATCTCTACGCCTCTCTTTCACACCTCTCGCTTTCAGATGAGATGAGTAATTAAAATATTTTCGGGAATAACGTCTTTATTTCTCGACGAAACGCTATGGTGTGACCACTCTTTAGAGTCTCTACGAGGAGATTCTAAAGAGTGGTTACAGCATATGGTTTGGTGGCGAAAGGACGATTCTGTTCCTCTGATTATTTATTTCAACAATATTATTTTACGCTTAACCCTTTCCCTGTTCTATACTTAGCCCAAATTTCAATACCTACTGAATATTCATTAACAAAATAGTTATACAGAAATATGGAATGTGGAACATAGTAGACATTTTAGAAAGCAAAGAAACAGATCTATCAATTTCTATTAGCAAACAGAGTAGACCCTGATCAGACGGCTCCTCTAGGAGCCGTCTGATCTGGATGTACTCTGTTTGCAAAAGCGTGAAAACACGTTTATATGAGGGAAAGGGTTAAAGCCTTTGAATACAGATCACTGTTCAATCCTTTACCTGTTCAATTATTATGTAAGAAATAATGATATCATGAATATCTTTTAGCTAAAGTTTTTATAATGTAAAATGTTCATGGCTAAACCTCGTATTATCACAAGTTTCACATTAATTACTTTTTAGCGGAAGGATTCGCCGACGAAGATGGTCCCCAGCTGCGGATATTTCTCGGCGCAAACATCAGCGTCGTTGCCGGTATCGTGTTTTTCGTGGTCGTTTGTCTGGTGATGACGTGGCAACGCGAGCACCTGCAAGAACCTGAGGTCAAGGTCGAAAGCAAAAAGGATGAGATTTGTTTCATGGATCAAAACGGAGAGGTTGTATCGGACGATGATCAAATTGAATATGTGTGACATTAAAAAGTTTATAGCAATCTCGTCGGTGGTGCATAAACAGTAGAACCCCTCTAAACCGGAATTCTAGTAAAGAAACATTAAGATGGCAGATGGCTGCTTAATGCAGAGTGAAAGTCATGCAGAAAGCTCCTAGACTTAATCCTGCATTAAGCTGCCACCTGTATCAAAGACCGATAGTTATACTAACTTTAATGTCAGGTTTAGAGGGGTTTTAATATACATGTATTGTTAAACCTAGTTCAACAGACTGACTGTTTACTCATGAGTATTTATGTAACAAAAGATGTATGACTGAATATCAATTAACTCAACCCATTTGCTCCCAGTGGATTCGTCCATGTTTATATATTGGATTAGTCCATATTTAATCTAAGGGGTGCCTGGTCTAAATTTTTCGTTTTGTTTTATATTGAAATTCCTGTCAGCATACAGTGTAGACTCTGATCAGACGCCGCATTATGAGTCTACACTGTTTGCCTACGTCCCATATATGGGATCGTGGGAGCAAATGGGTTAATATCCGTAGTGGCACATGAGCAAGAAAAGAATGGCTGTGGTAAAATCTGCAGAATTAGATCAATATTATTCCATCAGCAAATAGAGCAGACACTGATCAAACGGCTCCTACAAACAGTGTTTGCAAATGCATTAAAGTGCATTTAAAGGTGTATACATGGAGCAACTGGATAAACAAGAGCTGTAAATAAGAGATGCATTTAACCCATTCCCTCATAGGCTAGTTTTAGACCCAATCTCTTTGAATAAATCTACCAGAAAGGAGCATTTACTAAAGAAAATGAGTTTTGTTTTAGAACTGTGTAGTTTTGAAACCATTGTGATAAAATAGAGAAGCAAATGCTCTATTTATCACAATGGTTTTATTAAGTGACTTCTACAGAGTCGTCAAAAGTCGTCAATATGAGGGAATGGATTAAGCGATCTTTTTATTTCTAAGCCAAGCCCTGTCTTGGGAGGCGATTCTAATGAGTAGCAACAAGATAAAGTTTGGCTGAGAAATAAAAGAGTGTGCTAGATCAGTAGTAATCCTATATACATGTATAGAAGCATTATTTTAATCCAGACATGTCTGGTATTTGCAAACAGTATGTTCCTATATCAGATATATATCTTACTGTACTTCATGATGCCATCGTTTGTTACAGTGACTTTTTCCACTGACCGTTCCAAGGTAGTACTTCCATCTTCTCCCTAGTGTATAGTTGTTTCGTCTTTGTGCGTCTCTTTGTGTCTTTTATATACATGTACATTTGCTGTTTGTCGTTGTGGTGCTGTTTGGGCGGCTGTGTGTTTTGTATGTGGTGCTTCATGACTCTTACATGTACTTTTACATAAATATTCATGGAATAAAGGATTAGATTTAGGAGGTTATATTAATACGAGTGTCGCATGTACCAGCTAGTGTTATGCGTTGAATATTGTTTAAATAACGATTATCTGTGTATAGTTTCAATAAAGAATCTTGGATATATTAATATGAACACCATGTTTAGATTGGTTTTACTGTGTCACCATTTATGATGGTATCCTAACAGTTAGATAAAAGATCCGAATAAAAATGTTGTCCATAGATTATGGGTATTTCTGATGAAACAATTACGATCCTTCAGTCATCACAACACGTTCCATCTGCTTAACCTGTTTGCTCCCGCAATCCCATATATGGGACGTATGCAAACAGTGTAGACTCTGATTATGCGGCGTCTGATCAGAGTCTACACTGTTTGCTGATAGGAATTTCAATATAAAACAATATGAAATTAAAAATTTAGGCCAGGCACCCCTTAGATAAACATGGACTAATCCAATATATAAACATGGAAGAATCCACTGGGCGCAAATGGGTTAATTTTAGAAACTCCAAGTTACCAGCGTCTGATTCTTATCAAAGCAAATGCAAATATTGTGGTAAACAGAAAAAAAGTGTTGAAAACGAAATCATATTGGAGCCCAAGTTTTAACCATTTCCTCCATAAATACGCCTTTCTACGCTTCTGTAAAAGTAACTTTATGAAACCAGTGTGATAAATAGAGCATTTGCTCCATAGGAGCAAATGCTCTATTTATCACAATGGTTTCAATACTACACAATTCTAAAAGTTTCATTTTCTCTAGTAAATGCTTCTTTTTTGGTAGATTCATTCAAAGAGGTTGGGTCTAAAAATAGGGAATGGGTTAAACTCTTTAAACAATGTAGAAACAGATCATCCAAGAGCATTGAAAGCGTGGCATCTGATCATCAACTACAGTGTTTGTCAAACCAGCACAACGAGATATGCTGGTATAGCCAGAGTCTGATCAGCCATTGCATGGTCAAAGATAAGGTAGTCTGAGTCTTCAATGTCTAGGAAGCCTAAAGGTTGGTGGAGCTTAAAGTTGTATTATTAGATCCACTACCAATCTGTAAAGTACAGTAGGATCCCTCTAGTGCGACCACTTAATAAATAAACATGGGTGTCTGTATAAGCAGGTGGTTGCTTAATGCAGGACAAAAATAATGCTAAAATCTCCTCTAGGAGCTTTCTGCATTACTGGTGGTTGCTTAATGCAGGACAAAAGTAATGCTGAAAGCTCCTCTAGGAGCTTTCTGCATTACTTTTGTCCTGTATTAAGCTACCACCTGCATCTAGCACCCAGAATTATACCTCTTTTAGATGGACGTATTAGCGAGGTTTTACTGTATATACTAATTCTGCACGAGCTTCGTGTGACAATCATTGTCCACTTATCCATCAATTAGAATGGTTGCAACTTCTATAAATAGAAAAGTGCAGTCAAGGCACAGCGCTCGAAATCGAACTATACCACTTGCAATGCCACATAAATCTTTAATCGAAAATGCACGTAACCCTTTGCTTGACTCATTAACGTCTATACAAACAGAGAAGACTCAGATCATACGGTCCCTATATGAGCTATCGGGTCAGTCTCTAGTTTTGTTCTGCCATGCTCGTGTTCCATTAAAAATTCAGAAGCATTAGAATCAACAGGACGTGTATTAAACGAGCATTCAAATTCTGAATAGAGGAGTCTTAAAAAGCAGTTGCTTAACCCTCCCCTCATATAAGCGTGTTTTCACGCATCTGCAAACAGAGTAAAACCCAGATCAGACGGCTGACCAGGTTCTGCTCTGTTTGCTAATGGAACTTGATATATTTCTATACTTTCTGAAATAGAAACAATGTTCCACCTTCTATGTTTCATTATGGCTATTTTGCCAATGAACATTCAGTGGGTAAAGAAATTTGTAATAAACACAGCAGGTGCGGATCCAGGATTTCAGATTACGGGGGGGTAGAATTGTTTTGGAGGGGGCGTAGATTTTCATGTTTGATGACATAAATAGTGTGTTTGTAATACATGTTGAAAAAGAGCTTACTTGGGTGAGGGAAATAAAACACTCCTACTGAATCATTGTTTTATTGGTTTTTATTAGATACAGCAAAACTTCTCTATAACGACCACTAAATTACACCTTGCTTGAAGCAGCCACCTGCTCTAAGTACCAACTAATTTTTGCCAATTTTAGGAAGGGGGGGGGCGTACGCCGGCTCCGCCCCTCTAAATCCGCGCCTGCATAGAACAGGGAAAGGGTTAACGCATGACAAAAGTAATACAGAACACTGCAAATAGGAAATTTCTGCATTACTTTCGACCACCTGTTTGTACCATTTCCTTCACATAAACGTGTTTTCGGACATTTGCAAACGGAGTAGACCCAGATCAAACGGTTCCTATAGGATCCGTCTGATCATGGTCTGCTCGGTTTGCTAGTGGAATTTGAAAAATCTGTTTCTTTTACTTTCTAAAATGGCTACAATATTCCACTTCCAATACTTCATTATGACTATTTTGTCTGCTCCGTTTGCTTATTATAATAATGTATGTGCGTGCGTGCGTGTGCGCGTGTGTTTGTGTGCGTGCGTGTGTGTATGTGTGTGTGAGTGAGTGGGGGACAGAGAGAGAGTGAGAGTAATTGAGTGAGTGATTGAATGAATGAGTGAAATGGATTGCAAAGCATCTCAAATAAGTATAATCAATTCAATTTGCAAGACCTACCTATCATGTACACCGGATATTAACCTATAGCCTGCTGAGCAAATTATTTTTACAGAATTTTTACCTACTACATTTTCAAAATTCAAGCTATAATCAATCTGTCTACCAATGCAATCAGGATGTCAAACAGTTTGGATCATGATGAGACGCCGAGTTACTCGGCGTCTCATCTGGATCTAAACTGCTTGCATAGGTATTCACCCATCTGCCCATTGCAGGCTAAAGGCTAATATGTGTGTAAGAAGTAAAACTTCGGATGATGGAGAAACAGATGCAAGACACGCCTCAAGATACACATCAAGGAAAATGGCCTTCGAGGGTTTGAACGTTTTTCAACAGTGCAGACTCAAGATTACTAGCCGACACATCAAATACGCGGTGCCTGATCAAGACATGCGGCACTGTCATATTAGATGAAAAACTTTGAAGATGAAGAAGAATGGCAAACGGTGCTGGCCCATAAGAAAAATTAAAAATCACTGATCAAACTGTGCCGTAACATGCCCTGGTCCAGTAGTTAAACAGTAAAATTCTCGACAGCCACTTTAACCCCTCATTTCTCACATGAAAATTCAACAGGGAAAGGTGCTTTATGCGATAATATATTTGACTTTTCAGCTTGTGTGTACATATGTCATTAATGTTCGTCTATTTAATATTATCAGGATGTCAAACAGTTTGGATCCTGGTGGAAGCCGAGTTACTCGGCGTCTCACCTGAATCCAAACTGTTGGTATAAGTATTTACTCACCCGCCTATTGCAGGCTAAGGTTGAACGAATACGGCATACAGTACAAGCGAAGCAAGCAACTCTTATAATATTTTTGGCTTTTCGTCTCGTGATATCCACGATGTCATCATTTCTCATATCAAAATTAAACAGCGAAAGGGTGCTTAACCCATTCCCTCATATTGGCGACTTTTGACGACTCTGAAAAAGTGACTTTGTGAAACCATTTTGATAAAAAGAGCATTTGCTCCTATAGGAGCAAATGCTCTATTTATCACAATGGTTTCAAACTACGAAATTCTAAAATTTTACTTTTCTCTAGTTAATGCTCCTTTTCGATAGATTCATTCAAAGAGGTTGATCTAAAAATAACCTATGAGGGAATGGCTTAATGTTATATTTGATTCTTCAGCTTGTGTGTACATATGTCATTAAAATAAGTATACTCATATTATCAGGATGTCAAACAGTGTGGATCCTGATGGAAGCCGAGTTACTTGGCGTCTCATCTGGATCCAAACTGTTGGCATAAGTTAGTATTCACTCAGTCGCCTATTGCAGGCTAAGGTTGAAGAAATGTCTGACAGTACAAGGGGAGCAACTCTTACAAAAAAATGCGTTTCGTCGGTTTGAAATTCGCGAAGTCATCATTTCTCAGGCCTGTATGAAATGCTATAGGGAAATGTGGCTTAACGTTATAATATATTCAACTTTACAGCTTGTACGTACATATGTCATTAAAATTAGTCAATTCAATATTATCAGGATGTCAAACAGTTTCGATCCTGATAAGACGCAGATTTTTCGACGTGTTATCTGGATCCAAACTGTTGGCAAAGGTATTCACTTATCCTCCCGAGACAGGCTAAGGTGTACACAGGCGAAGCAACTCTTTTTTGGTATGAGTAACCTCCCTTGTAATTCTTTTCTTCATAGACACGTATATACAGATTAGACCCAGATCATTGTAAGGCCCCTGGAAAAGCGTAAGAAGGAGTATTTATCGAGTAAAGGTTAACCAATTGCCTCCACTAGTTTTAGACCCAGCCTCTTTGAATAAATCTACTGAAAAGGAGCATTTACTAAAAACATTTTTTAAATTTGATATTTTTGAAACCATTGTGATAAATAGAGCATAAACTCCTAATGGATCAAATGCTCTATTTATGACAATGGTTTCATAAAATGACTTTTGCGTAGGCGTCATTGGGAAAATGGGTTAAAAAATGACATCGTGGATATCAAATAGACAAAACCCCAAAAATATTGTAAGAATGATTTCGCTTGTATTGTAAGCCGTATTTGTTCAACCTTAGCCTGCTATGAGCGGATTAGTGAATACCTATGCGAACAGTTTGGATCTCGATGAGACGCCGAGTAACTCGGCATCTCATCAGGATACAAACTGTTCGACACCCTGGTAATATTAAATGGACGAATTTTAATGGCATAAGTATGTACAAATGTATACACAATCTAAATGCTCTATTTATGACAATGGTTTCATAAAATGACTTTTACGTAGGCGTCATTGGGGAAATGGGTTAAAACAGGCGGTTGCTTCGTGAAGCACGGACGTGATGCAGAACACAAGTGTCCATATATGTTGCTCTATATGATTGGTCTTAATGAAACAGGTTGGGCTTACCTGATAGAAACATATTTTCACGTCTTTGTAGGAAACATTTGATCTCGGTCTACTCTGTTTGCTCATGAAATTATATTGATCAGATTCTATAGTTCCTGTCATTGGCAAAGATTCTTGTGTATATTTGCTCTCATAAAATATTCATGATGTACTTATTCCTTATGTGAATAGGTTAAAGGTCACTTTAAAGAACTTTACTGTATAAAGGTTAGTTCTATTCAACTTAACAAACAGTATAGATCCTGATCAAACGCTTCCCCCACTGGATCAGCGCATGATACGACACAGTTTGGTCAGTGACCATAACGTTTTCTTATGGGTCTGCACCGTTTTCCATTCCTTGCATCTTCAAAGTTTTTCATCTAATATGACAGGGTAGGTCTTGATCAGGCACCGCGTATTTGATATGTCGGCTAGTCAGAGTCTACATCCTCGAGCGCCATTTTTCTTGATGTTGTGTCTTGCATCCATTTCTCCATCATCCGAAGCTTTACTTCTTACACACATAATATACCGCTGTACATAAGAGGCGAGTCTTGTAAATTGAATTGATTATACTTATTTGAGATGCTTTACAGTCCATTTCACTCATTCATTCACTTAACTCAATCACTCATACGAACACACTCATACTCTATGTGTGTAACGAGAGGACAGAATGTAATTATTTGCTTCGGTGTATTAAAGATAGTGAACAACAGGCGATGCCATTTTCACGAGTGGCAAAGACATGCCTGGTATTTACAAGTGAAATAAATTTAAATTATTCTCTTTCTTGCACACTGTTGTAGCGAGTTGGCAGCTCTACTCTTGCTACTCGTATACGTTACGTAAAAAAAGCGTTGTTACCGAACAGTTTGTAAAAAAGGAGATCAAAATCTTTAATACACTGAAGCAAATAATTACCTTCTATCTTCTCATTACATTGCATATTGATACTGTAGGATCACTGGCTGAGGAGCCGTCTGATCTGAGTCTACTCTGTTTGCAGGCTGTCATAATGGGCGGAATCTTAGATGAATATTTATCAGATAGAGTGTAAAATGATGTTAGCAGCACACCAGAACTAGACCAGCGACCGTGTTAGATACATGGTTTTCTACAAGGTTCTATGCCGTTTGACATTTCCCTGCATCCTCAGAATATACCCTGCAATATGCACACGCGTATTTGACGTACTGGCTTGCAGTTTGTACCGGTCCATATTTTGCGATAGTGCCCGTTTTATGTAGTCCGCTGTGCTCGGTAAATTTTGGTACTATATGGTTTGAAACTCGTGATAAATAGAGTATTTGCTCCATTAGGAGCAAATGCTCTATTTATCACAATGGTTTCAACAGATGATGTTTACAGAGGCATAGAAAGGCGTATTTGTGGAGGAAAGGGTCAAACTTTATTCCCGTCATTTTTGCAGTATCATTCAAGTCTTTATATAATTTCTATTGACTATATGATGGTTTGAAAAAAGAAATGAACAGTGTCAAGTGTCCTAATTTTGACCAGTTTTTTTTAACAAAACTTCTGGTTATTAAAATGGCGAATGTTGTTTGGCAGTCTGGCGACGTCAACCTTTCTTTTCCAGATAATAACTTTATTTGTGGTGGTGGCTTGGCTAAGTGGTTGAGCATTGAGCTGATAACCGAGGGGTACGGGATTCGAATCCTGGCTGGACCAGCTCGAAAATTCAGAGATGCTTTTCAGTGTCTCCCACCTGCACGAGGTTGCCTCCTCTCCGCCCAGGGGTTAAAATGGGTGGGTACATGTGAGGGTCACTAGACAGTACCGCCGCTGCATAATCGCGCCATATGTTAGCAGTGCTCAATAGTGTAGGCGAATTGCTCTTGACCAGTGGAGTAAATGCAGTCAGCTGAGCGGTCATTTGACTGAAAGTAGACTATAACCAGGTACTTTAGTTTTTAGTTTTAATATGTTTACCACATTAAGTATAGAGATAGCTTATATAAAATACTGTTTGAGTTTGTTTTGGGGTCGCTGTGACTGACCTTGAACTCTGGCCTCAAATTTAGCAAATATTTGTCTGGTATACATCTTCTTAAAGATATCGTCTAGAAATGCAAAAACAAATGTGTGTGGATGCATCTTGAGTTGGAAGAACGTATTCTGATATATTTTTTGTAGGAAATCTTTAAAATAAACTTTAATCTTTATTCTTTAATTTTAAGTCATAGAGATTATATGTTTGATATGTAGCCATGACTTGTCCTCAACCATAATGGTTCACATCATGATCCTGGGGTCAAAAGTGGTTCCTGGTTTTACACAGACAGGAAAATGTTTAAACACAAGATCGTAAAGGAAACCGCTACAGAATCTCCCCTAAACGAAATGGACAACATGTGTTGGTGAACAAAATATCTAAATATTCACCAATCACAGGCTATCACCGGATTACCATGGTAACCAAAACTTTTGCCATTATGTTCGGGGTATCCATTTACCCATACTTACCAATTTTCATCAAAATCTAATAATATCTAACTTTCGACCAGAGACTACCATTCCATTACCAAGGTAACCACCTATTTCGACACACCTACGACTGGGCTCGGAGTACCCCAATACTCCATAATCAATTTTTCAGCAAAACTGAACAATATCTAAATTCGACTCTGGAGTGACCTAACCATGGAGCGAAGTTGTCGGTTCCGTTGAAATCTTGACTGGCTTCCAGTCGATAATCAATTAAAACATTACAAAGCAAATATATTTTATTTCTAAATTAGCTTTTAACCCTTTCCTCCATAAATACGCCTTCTGTAAAAAAAATCACCTATTGAAACAATTGTGATAAATAGAGCTTTTGCTCCTATAGGAGCAAATGCTGTATTTATCACAATGTTTTCAAACCACAAAAACTTTCATTGATTGCGAGGACAATGTTACTCTCCTCGGGGTTAACATTGACTTTATGCTCAATTTCAGTGATCATGTCTGAAATACAGTAAAACCTCTCTATAACGGCAACTAAATTACATCAAATAGTTTGTTTTAAAGGCAGATGGCTGCTTAAAGCAATGTGAAAGTAAAACAACGCTCCTATAGGAGCGTTCTGTTTTACTTTCACATTGCTTTAAGCGGCCACCTGCCCTAAATACCAAATAATTAACACAATTTAGTGACCGTTATAGAGAGGTTTTACTGTATGCAAAAAAGGCATCTAGGCAGCTTGTAGTACTTGAGAGGTTTGGAAATATTTTAACAAAAAAGGGTAAAGTTAGAGTTTTTAACTCTTTCATACTTTCAAATTTTAACTATTGTCCTTTAGCCTGGCACTTTTTTTAACCAGGCCAGCACAAACAAAATGGAAAGGATCCAGGAGTGGGTCTTGAGATTCATAAATGATGACTTCTCTTCGCTTATTCGGGATATTTTATCCATGTAGAAAGACTAAAAACTATGGCTTCAGAAGTCTTTAAGATTTTACATAACATATCTCCATCTTATATACATGATCTTGTAAATTTCAGAGACTCAGATTTTAACCCTTCGCTTGCTGAATTTTAAAACACATTTCTCCTTCTTTACTAATGCCCTGTTGTATAATTACATATATATTCACTGTGTATACGTATTTCGCTGTGCAATCACTGCTGTGGAGTGCACTGGTTGCACAATCTGCTTGTAAATAGTGCAGACCCTGATGAGACAGCTCCTGTAGGAGCTGTCTCATCTGGGTCTTCACTATTTACAGGTAGGTATATTGACGTGAATAGCAAGCGAAGGGTTAATTTTAGAAAGAAAAACCTGGCCATACAGACTAAAGTTCATGGCACCAGGTACGGATTGAAGCATTTCAGGCATGCGGCCGTCAAGCTGTGGAACAGTCTTCCAAATGAGATTCGAAACGCAGGATCCTACCTTCAATTCAGAAGGCTGATCCGCAGCTGGGACGGTAACATGTGTGAATGTTCAATATGTTGGGCCTAGTTTATACAGCTTATAGCGTCTTTGTTTGCTTACTTGTTTGTTTTATTTATTTTATTTATTATTTTGCTGCATGTTACTACCCTGTCCTTTTATAACTCCGAATTTTTTTAATTGCTTCCCATTCCTTAACCCTTTCGGCGCCAAATTTCTAATTGTCGTCTGCAATCCAAGTTTGTTAAATCATTTAGTAACATAAGGAAATGAGATAAATAAATGCAACTTTCAAAGGAATAAAGCACATATACAGAACTAGAGATTGAGACAAATAGTGAAGTCCCTGATCAGACGCCGCCTTGAAAAGGCGGCGTCTGATCTGGGACTGCACTATTTGTCGTGGTGCATTTATTCGACTGCGGCGGTGAAAGGGTTAACCATTCTCGTCTATAATAAATGATGAGATCTTGAATATGATGTGACGTAGTTTGGATTATTATGCCAAAAGTTTGGATTTTAATATAACGACTGAGCTACACACTTCTCTCTAGTAAATGCTCCTTTTCAGAAGATTTATTCAAAATGGTTTGATCTAAAAATAGCCTTTGGTACATGCATTGCATTTAGACCCAGCCACACTCCTGATAATGCATGGCTAATTGGTACCAGAAAAGAAACTCAAGTCGTTGCGACATCCATATTTTATTGCACATGTTTAAATACAGAAGTATCTCGATTATTCGAATTTTGTGTATAGAAGGATTTAGACCCTTTTAGGCAGGTGGCTGCTTAACTCATTCTCTCCTAGGCTATTTTTAGATCCAACATTTTTGAATTGATCTACCGAAAAGGAGCATTTACTAGGGAAAAGAATTCTTTTAGAATTTTGTA
Source organism: Azorinus chamasolen (assembly GCA_963576725.1). Taxonomy (NCBI): domain Eukaryota; kingdom Metazoa; phylum Mollusca; class Bivalvia; order Cardiida; family Solecurtidae; genus Azorinus; species Azorinus chamasolen. The sequence goes on from OY755243.1 coordinate 79,628,227, forward strand.
ATTTGAAACCATTGTGATAAATAGAGCATTTGCTCCTATAGGAGCAAATGCTCTATTTATCACAATGGTTTCACAATGTGAATTTCATAGAGGCGCAAAAATGCGTCAATAGGGGGCAATGTGTTAATGCATGGTGGAAGTCATGCAAAAAGCTCCTCTAGGAGCTTTCTGCATGACTTTCACCATGCATTAGGCTGCCACCTGCCTTAAAGATCGATACTAACACGTATTTTAGAGTTCGACTAATGGAGATTTGACTGTACATGTGTGTCACACCAGGACACAACTACATCGATAGAATCTGTGAAAAACGAGGCACGACCTGATAACAAAGCAAATGAAAAACTGAAAATGAAACTAACACCTGTAAACACTTATAGACATAGACAAATTTTATTTCACGTCGGACAGTATATAACAAAGTAACATAAGCCCTGTAGAGTTTTTATTCCGACAAACATAAGTATATATAAACGGAAAACAAAGCAAATAATAAAAATTAGAACAGGATCACAGACACGCGTGCTTTTTAAGTATAAAGCTACAGCACATACAAAAGTTACAATTATATATACATGTGATATTAACTAGAGAAAAGGAAGATTTTATAATTTTGTGGTTTGAAAACATTGTGATAAATACAGCATTTGCTCCTATAGGAGCAAAAGCTCTATTTATCACAATTGTTTCAATAGGTGATTTTTTTTACAGAAGGTGTATTTATGGAGGAAAGGGTTAAAAGCTAATTTAGAAATAAAATATATTTGCTTTGTAATGTTTTAATTGATTATCGACTGGAAGCCAGTCAAGATTTCAACGGAACCGACAACTTCGCTCCATGGTTAGGTCACTCCAGAGTCGAATTTAGATATTGTTCAGTTTTGCTGAAAAATTGATTATGGAGTATTGGGGTACTCCGAGCCCAGCCGTAGGTGTGTCGAAATAGGTGGTTACCTTGGTAATGGAATGGTAGTCTCTGGTCGAAAGTTAGATATTATTAGATTTTGATGAAAATTGGTAAGTATGGGTAAATGGATACCCCGAACATAATGGCAAATGTTTTGGTTACCATGGTAATCCGGTGATAGCCTGTGATTGGTGAATATTTAGATATTTTGTTCACCAACACATGTTGTCCATTTCGTTTAGGGGAGATTCTGTAGCGGTTTCCTTTACGATCTTGTGTTTAAACATTTTCCTGTCTGTGTAAAACCAGGAACCACTTTTGACCCCAGGATCATGATGTGAACCATTATGGTTGAGGACAAGTCATGGCTACATATCAAACATATAATCTCTATGACTTAAAATTAAAGAATAAAGATTAAAGTTTATTTTAAAGATTTCCTACAAAAAATATATCAGAATATGTTCTTCCAACTCAAGATGCATCCACACACATTTGTTTTTGCATTTCTAGACGATATCTTTAAGAAGATGTATACCAGACAAATATTTGCTAAATTTGAGGCCAGAGTTCAAGGTCAGTCACAGCGACCCCAAAACAAACTCAAACAGTATTTTATATAAGCTATCTCTATACTTAATGTGGTAAACATATTAAAACTAAAAACTAAAGTACCTGGTTATAGTCTACTTTCAGTCAAATGACCGCTCAGCTGACTGCATTTACTCCACTGGTCAAGAGCAATTCGCCTACACTATTGAGCACTGCTAACATATGGCGCGATTATGCAGCGGCGGTACTGTCTAGTGAC